>CM074725.1:234973632-235573632 GCA_037306005.1 Rhinophrynus dorsalis | reverse complement strand
ATCCATAGGTTAAGGAACGCTGCTCCCAGCACTGCCGCGGGTCTCCTAACGCTTTCCAACAGCTGGTCTTACTCGGATGACATCACTTCCGGTATGATCGCTTCTTAGCGTTTCAAGCCTCGCTCCTGTGCTCCAGCCCGATGCGTCCTTCAACTCCTACGGATCCCTACACCTTCTCAACGCACGTTTCGTGGATAAACCCACTTTATAAATTGTCCAGTCTCCATCTCATGAATTTGGACAACGGCAACGATATGCAGTGATGATAAGTCATAAATTATAGGCGGTATGAATACTCTCTTAACTCCCTTCCCTTAATTCATGGCCCAAAAGATACTCCCTGCTTTTCAATGGCAGTGCAAAGGTTAAACTGAAAAACACACTCTACGTTTTTTTCAGAACTCCCTAAACTCATTACAAAGCCTGGACCCCATCAGGTTATCAGGAAGCTGTTTTTAATGAGACCAGCAAAATATTATTTTATTCCTGAATTTTCTCCAAAGGAGACGACTAGTGGAGAATTTGACAATGAGGTATGTGAGCGGGATGATAATGGTAGAGAAATATTAATTTACAAGAGAAAAATTCAGTACACTTTTGGATGAAAGACGAGGTGAAGGCTGGATCGTAATTCTACTTTTAACTAACATAGAAACATAGACTTTGACGGCAGATAAGATCTAGTTCTGCCCATTTTCCTACTGTAAAAAATCTCAAACCATTTCTGATCCTTGGTCTTTTCTTATGTTAAGGACAGTCTTATGCCTATCCCATGCATGCTTAAATTCTGTCACTGTATTAACTTCTACCACTTCTGCTGGTAGGCTATTCCATTTTTCTACTACCCTCTCAGTGAAGTAAAACTTTTTTACGTTACGTCTAAACCTGTGTCCCTCTAGTTTTAGACTATGGCCTCTTGTCCTAACATTTTTACTCCTTTGAAATGTACTTCCCTCCTGCACTTTGTTGAATTCCTTCATGTGTATGAATGTTTCTATCATATCCCATCTCTCTCTTTCCTCCAAGCTATACATGTTCAGATCCTTTAGTCTATCCTGATATTTCTTTTCCTGTAAACCAGTCACCATTTTAGTAGCCCTTCTCTGAATTCTCTCTAGAGTATCAATATCCTTCTGGAGATGGGGTCTCCAGTACAGTACACAACACTCTAGGTGAGGTCTAACTAGAGATCTGTAGAGTGACATGACTACTTCCCTTTTTCTGCTACTAATGCCCCTAGCTATACAACCCAGCACCCTGCTTGCATTCCCCACCGCTTTATTACATTGCCTGCCTACCTTTGTCATTAGAAATAATTACTCCCAAATCCCTTTTCTCTTTTGTCTCTGACAGTACAGTACCCATAATAGTATATTTTTCCTTTGGATTTTTATGTCCCAAGTGCATTATTTTACATTTGTCAACATTAAAGGGATAGTAACACTTCGTTTTAACTTGATTTTATTTTGTAGGCATTAAAAAAACATGAAGAATGATATAAGTCTTATCTCTCAAACCTTTATGGTTTATGAGATATTCACAAGCAAAGTTCCCCTCCCCGCCCCTTTTTCCTAGTGTAAACAATCTCTTCTCAGATGTGAGTCTGGTTGTATGACAGTACAGATAACAGAAGGGGACAATTTTCTTTGTATGAAAACAATGAAAGCCCTTCCCCCCTTGACAAGTTTTTCAGCTTTTTCCATTATCTTAATTGAAGATTGTCCCTCTCTGCAGTCTACCTGGGCATCTCCCTTCTGATCTGTTTGAACAGGGGGGGGATACTTTGTTTGTGAATATCTCTTAAACCATAAAGGTTTTAGAGATAAGACTTATATCATTCTTCATGTTTTTTTAATGCCTACAAAATAAAATAAAGTTAAAATGAAGTATTACTATCCCTTTAAACTGCATCTGCCACACTCTTGTCCATTCTTCTAATTTACCTAAACAATTTGTCATTTGGCTTATTCCCCCTGGAATGTCTACCGTATTGCAGATCTTTGTATCATCAGCAAAAAGGCATCTCTTACCTTGAAGACCTTTTGCAATATCATTAATAAAAATATTTGAAAAGAATGGGCCCCAGTACAGATCTCTGAGGTAATCCACTAGTAACACTCCTTTTGTCCAAATATTCTCCATTGACTACGAGTGTTTCTTGTCACTCAGCCACTGGAGTATCCATTTAACTATTATTTTATCCAGTACCAAACACTGCAATTTATTAATGAGTCTTCTATGAGGAACAGTGTCAAATACTTTACTGAAATCTAGATAAGCTATATCTACTGTACCCCCTTGATCTATTATTTTAGTTACCCAGTCAAAAAAAATCTGTGAGGTTAGTATGACAAGATCTCCCTGCTGTAAACTCATGCTGTTTGGTATCTTGCAAGCCATTCAAATTCAGATATTCAACAATTCTTTCCTTTAGCATAGTCTCCATTAATTTTCCCACTACTGATGTAAGACTTACTGGTCTGTAGTTACCAGACTCTTCCCTGCTAACTGTTACCAGGCTCTTTCCCTGCTGTCAGCTGTAAAGCTGACACCAGGAGATTCGAGTCGGCCGACTTGAGGTGGCTCTTCAGCAGAGCCCAATTGGCAGAATGTAAAATGAAATACTTAATTGGAGTGGCCCACAAAGTGTGCCTGGTTTGCAGGCACACTTTGTAGACCGTCCCAATTAAGTATTTCTTTCTACATTGTGCTATTTGGGCTCTTCTGAAGAGCCGCTTGCTTGTCCCAGGACCAGGATATCCTGGCATCAGCATATAGCTGATGTGAAGGAAAGTGGAGGGAGTGGGAACTTTAGCCTTCTATATCTCTCAAACCATAAAGGTATGAGAGATGGGACTGGGGTTGTTTAATTTCATTTATAATAGCTGCAATATTAGTGTTTGTTAAATATAGACATTACTAACACTTTAATCAGTCTCTCATGCATTATGATTGACTCACCTGTGCTTAACCCTTTGAGTGCAAGAGGGGTGCGAAACATATTGCAAAGCAATGAGTTGTGTACCCCTCTGGCGCTCAAAAGGTTAATCAGGGAAATGCTTCCATCCTGGCCTGTTGGTGGCCCTTGAGGACTGAATTTGGGCAGCCCTGCTCAAGAGGATAACCAAACACAAACCATATTACACATTTCTTTATTAACCCTTTCAGTGCTAGACTGGATGTCACCAGGAGACGACTCCAACCTTTAAAAGGTTAATACAAAAAAGTGTAATAGACCACTAACAATTTTAAAACATTTGAAGCATTTTAGAAGTTAAAGGAACACCCCCCCCCCACAGAAAATGAAATAGTTTACTCTAGCTTTAAAAAATTACAGCTAGCATTTGAAAGAAAAGAAAAACTGTTTTCATTAATGTGACAAACCTAATATAACTCTAAACCTGCTTTTTAATGCAAGTGTAAGTTATCCTGGCTAGAAAGCATTTATTTAATGTTGTTTTGTGCTGTTTATATTGAGAGATAAGGCTAAGGCCTAATAATTGACTGTGGTTAGAGCCCAACGCTCTTGTTTTCAGGACGACTGTAAACTTCTCAGCCCCTTTATTCTGATATCCATGACAGTCAATGGAAAAACTGATAAATCTTTCCGCTTAACTCTTTGAATGCCAGATGAATCTAATGGATTGCAATGATTTGGATACTTATCTGGCACTCAGAGGGCTACATGAGGTTTACACACTATTGCCCATACCTGGCATGTATAAATAATGGTTCCTTAAATTAAATTTTCACATATGATCGCCCTTCACTGTCCATCTTCAAACATTAACCCATTAGTCAATGTCATTTTTTGTCATGAGTTAAAGCAGAACTTTCATGTTAATATATTGTGCCCGAAAATATTACTAACCTAGTGATATACAAAGTTACACTATCCTTAAAGGGACACTAATGTCCCAAAAAAATTATTTATGGTTTTGTAGAGCTGAAACTAATAAATAATAATAAAGTGCAACAAACCCTATCTCTCAAACCTCTATGGTTTGAGAGATATAGGGATTCAAAGTTCCCCCCTCCCTCCCCTTCTCCTGATGTCAGCATCTAGCTGACAGCAGGAGATCCCGGTCCGCGTACCAGCAGGCGGCTCTGCAGCAGAGTCCGAATCACGTTACTTAAAAATAATTAATTCATTGGAAAGGTCTACAAAGTGTGCTTGCAAACCAGGCACACTTTGTAGATCTTTCCAATGAATTAACTCTTTAGCAATAACGCGATTTTAGCTCTGCTTAAGAGCCTCCTCGCGTTGTACAACTCGAATCTCCTGCTGTCAGCTTTACAGCTGACATCAGGAGAAGGGGAGGGAGGGGGGAACTTTGAATCCCCATATCTCTCTAACCATAGCGGTTTGAGAGATAGGGTTTGTTGCGCTTAGTTTATTAGTTTCAGCTCTACAAAACTATAAATACATTTTTGAACATTATTGTCCCTTTAAGCTTGCTAAGTCCGGGTATTGAAGAAAAAACACATGTTTTGTAGGCATCGGGCTGCACAGAGCTTACAAGAGAAGGTCAGTTCCTTCTGGTTCCTTAGGCACCAAGAAACGTCACCACCAATGCTGGCAGTGAACCGGACCAACAGTGCAGACTCAGAGGTACATTTCCTCCAAGATGTCTGCGCTGTCTGTCCTCTGGTTCCTGTCCAAGATGTGGGTTTTCTTCAATACCGCTGACTTATTGAGCTTAAGGATAATATAACTTTGCATATCGCTAGGTTAATAATATATTCGGGCACATTTTTATTAACATGAAAGTTGCTCTTTAACCCCTCAAATACCAGATAACTGTCCAATGTTCATTGCTTTTCAAGGTGTTGTGCAACCCACCTATCCTCTTGGGGATCTGATGGGTGCACAATGACTTAAAAAACAATTAACATTGTACACCCATTTGGCCTTTGAGGGGTTAACTTATGACAAAAGATGACTAATGGCTTAATGTTTAAAGATGGACAGTGAAGGGCGCTCATATGTGAAAACGTATTTAAGGAAAAGATATGTATAAGTGTATTATTAACCCTACTAGTGTAAAAGCACAGGCTGTCACAGTACCTTGTTTCCAGCGCCACCACTTCAGTGACGCTCGACGTCTTTCCACGCGTCATCTGCAGGCAAGAGGCTTCTAGCATGCTGCAGGCCTCTGTTTTATGTGTGTTTGTTTCCTGTAGTCTCCTCCTACCTACTTCCTCCCTCTAGCTGCTCCTCCTACCTACTTCCTGTGCAGGGGTTTAAAGGGCAGACTGAGTCCTGACTCAGTCACCCTTACGTTGGTGTTCTGAGCAGTTCATTATCTAGTATTCCTGATTCCTGTGTATGACCCGGCTTGTCTGTCCATCCATCCTGGTGTTGACCTGGGGCTCTGTCTGACTATTCTCCTTGTGCGTTCTGATTTGGCTCAGATATCCTTTCTGGTGCAAACCTGTGGCTCTGGCTGA
Source organism: Rhinophrynus dorsalis (assembly GCA_037306005.1). NCBI lineage: Eukaryota > Metazoa > Chordata > Amphibia > Anura > Rhinophrynidae > Rhinophrynus > Rhinophrynus dorsalis. The sequence continues at coordinate 235,568,181 of CM074725.1, read as the reverse complement.
CTACCCACTCTGAGTATGACCTAGGCTTGTCTGACTAACCACTCTGGTGTTGACTTGGAGCTCTGTCCACTGCGCATCCAGCATACATACGCTCCAGTGGATATCCTATCTGATGCAAACCTGTGGCTCTGGCTGACTTCAGGCTGAGTCAGTATCACTCTTGGGCGTTATCGTTCTGCGAGACTCCAGCAGGCTGAGGCCTAGTCTCAGACAGTGTGGTGGTGATATTGGGAGACTGCTATTCCTGATACAGTACAGTGTATATTATATTGCATTACTGTTATTATTCTCATAATAAAGGTTATATCAACTATACCGTCTGACTCCTGGTTCTGCTTGCCAACTGTAACACAGACGCAGAGAGGACTATGGTTTGAATTCGGAGCTCCCCGCTCCATTATCAGCCGCCCTGGCTGATAATGGAGCGGGGAGCTCCGAATTCAAACCATAGTCCTCTCTGCGTCTGTGTTACAGTTGGCAAGCAGAACCAGGAGTCAGACGGGCAGTCTGTACTGTGCATGACTGCAGCATGCGCAGTCTCTACTGCACATGACGGCTTCTGACAAACATCCTAGTGAATTATTATATAGGATGTTCATTTTATTATTAACATTTCACTCTCAGTAGTACCTGCATGGACAGAGGTTGGGTTTTATATTTGGGGAGGCTAATAAATGCGGAACATTTTAACTACTGAATGTTAAAAGAGAACTTTCATCTTAATAAAATTGCCCCCAAATAGATTACTAACTTAGCGATATGGAAAGTTATATTATCCTTAAGCACAATAAATCAGCGGTATTGAAGAACAACCACATCTTCAGCAGAACCAGAGGAAGGACAGCACAGACATCTTTGAGGAAATGTACCTCTGAGTCTACCTTGTCTGTCCCGTTCACTACCCGCACTGGTGGTGACGTTCCTTGGTGCCTTAAGGCACCAGAAGGACTGACCGCGCAGGCGCACAGAGCTTCTATTGAAAACTCCGTGCAGCCCGATGCTACAGAAGATGTGTTTTTTCTTTAATATCTCTGACTTATTGCGCTTACTGATAGTATAACTTTGCATATCGCTAGATTAGTAATCTATTCATGGGCAATTGTATTAGGGTGAAAGTTCTGCTTTAATATCATGGTAGTCATATCACTGTTTCATAAGAGAACCCAGTGGAAAAAAGATGCACATATTGAGTTGTACAGTCTTGTGGTGTATTTTTTTCTCATGTAGCACCTAGTGTGGTTATTATATGGCAATCTGACTATTAACTTTTTATTTTTAAAAATAATTGAAAGAGCATACAGTTGAAATGAAGTTACACTACTGATACACATTGCTTACTATTGAAATGGAGCTCTGCATAATATTCCTCACAGCTTACAGTTGGTATAGAGCTTACACTAATGATAACCACAGAGTTTACGAGAGAAAAGAAGCTACACTAGTGATACCACAGAGCTTACAACTGAAAAGGAACGGTGCATAACATTCCACACAGCTTACAGTTGATACAGTTACACTAGTGATACCACAGAGCATATAAGTGAAATGGTGCTATCAATCTTCTTTCTGAGCACCATGTTCACTCCTGGCTTGATCATTGTGAACAGAACTAAAACACACATAGCATATAATACATATAAAGGGGTGTTATACTGGTGGTGACATATAACTGTATTGCCATGCTGGACACATATATGTATTGCTCTGGTGGTGACATATAACTCTGCATTGCTCTGGTGGTGGCATATATGTATTGCTATGGTGGTGACATATAACTGTATTGCCCCATGCTGGACACATATGTGTACTGCTATGGTGGTGACATATAACTCTGCTTTGCTCTCGGGATGGCATATAACTGTATTGCTGTGCTGGTGCAGTAATTCTGTATTGATGTTCTGGTGACATAACTGGATTGCTCTGGTGGTGGCATATAACTCTGTATTGATATACTGGTGATCTATAACTTTGTTGCTGTGGTGGCATATAACGAAGTATTGCTTTGGTGGTGGCATATAACTCTGTAATGCTCTGGTGGTGGCACATAACTATGTATTACTATTTTAATTGAATATAGTCAATTAAAATAGCACTACATAGTTATGTGCCACCGCCTTAATGAACTAAAGATGAATTTTAAGTGCTTCCACTAGTACAATATTTTTCAAATTGTAATGATTTGCCTTGTGAAATAGCTTTTCATTTGTGTAAGGTACACATCTTATTTATCCTGTTTAAAGGGATAGTAATATTTCGTTTTATCTTTATTTTATTTTGTAGGCATTAAAAAAACATGAAGAACGATATAAGTCTTATCTCTCAAATCTTTATGATTTGAGAGATATTCACAAGCAAAGTTTCCCCTCCCGTCCCTTTTACCTAGTGTAAGACATCTCTTCTCAGATGTGGAATGCAGTCCATAGACCAGACAGATAACAGCATGGGACAATCTTCTTCCTATGAGAACAATGAAAGCCCTGCCCCCCTTGACAAGCTTTTCAGGTTTTTCCCTTATCTTAATTGAAGATTGTCCCTCTCTGCAGTCTACCTGGACACATCCCTTCTGATCTGGCTGAGCAGTGAAAGGAGCGGGAGGGGGATACTTTGTCATAGAATTACGCTTGAACTACAACTCTGACAGAATTGAAATAACACTCTACAAGGTCCAAATACTATGATGATTAATTAGAGCTGCTTTTATTATGAAACATTACTATCCCTTTAAGACTCACTCATGGTACCTTTAGAGCAACACCGTCTAGATGCAAGAAATATGTTCATGCAAGTAAGCTGGATTAGTTTATTTATATCTTTTCTAAAACTGTAATGGTAAATCAAGTAAAGCATGTACCTCTCCCAAGCGTAGCACATAGGGTTGCCACCTTTTCTTCAAAAAAATACCGGCCAAGGCATTCCCTCCATAGACTTAACATTGGAGAGAAGACAATTTTTTACCGGCCTGCCGGTAAAATACCGGCTGGGTGGCAACCCTAGTAGCACAGCTTCTAGTAATTCAGATAAGTAATGTTGTAACCTATGGCTTCATCATGTCATTGCCAGTTCAATTATATATTAATATATTGTCACGGACACCAGAGTAAATAATACACACAACACATGTACAGTGAAGTTTAACCAGTTTATTAAGATAAGCAAGAGTAAGCACTTCCCCAGCCTTAGTAGGAACATGAGCGAGGACCATGCCAAGTCCACTGCCCAAGGATTGACACTGAACTGTTACCAGTTCTTAGTAGCCTATAGAGATAGATGGGAGCAGAACCAGGCTTGGTTCTTTACCTATCAAATGGAAACCTGGAATGCCAGGAAACCTGATCACTGGAGTGACAGCTAAACTCCCAGACACGAGACAGGCAGACGGATGACTCTAAGTAGTGACTCTACCATGGAGTGGTAGGAGGAGCAAGACAGAGAGTAACTAGTACTCCGAAAGAGTCATGGAATCGGTCTACTAGGTAGGCAAAGGGCGGTGGCAAGAGGGTGGAACGTAGCCAGCCGCAACAGCAGTGAGTATGTGAAGGCAATACTGTATGTAGGCTACAGAGCGGAGGGTTACGCAACAGGCCCAGGAGGCAACGGATACAGTGGCACAGAATGGAGGCAACTGAGCGAGAGGCAACCAGCAACTCTACCACGGAGGTATCAGTTGCACTACACTGATGGAGCGCACCCACAACTAGCCCAGACAGGTGGTAGTCAGACTGGAGCGAAGGACAGCATAGAGTGTAAGTCAGATAAGCCACAATCGAGAGCCAAATCGAGTAGTCAGTCACAGCCAAGGTCAAAACAGAGCGGGTAGTCGGACAAGTCAGGGTCATATACAGATCGGGTAGTCAGACAAAGCCACAGGATCAATCAGGAGAAAACACGGCAGCCAAGCAAGGGTCAAATGAGAGCAACACTGAAGAAATGCACAGATACACCATGAGAGGGCAACAATTCCTAGCCTCAGTGAGATTTATAAAGTAGAAGAAGGAGTCGGGACCCAATTAGGCACAACAGAATAGGCCCATAAACAGGCGTCCCAGCCTGTGCCTGTAACATGACTATAGCAATGAGGAAGTAGCCTTAGGCCATACAGAGGTAAGAGCACAGGGTTGCACAGGCCTCAAATGGAGACTGTGATATAATAATAATCCTTTATTTATATATAGCGCACACAGATTCCGCAGCGCTTTACACTCATATTGGTTCCTGTCCCCATTGGGGCTCACAATCTAAATTCACCTATCAGTATGTTTTTTGGAGTGTGGGAGGTAGGGTGACCACGGGTCCCGGAATGTCCGGGACTGTCCCTTATTTGAATCCTATGTCCCGCGTCCCGGGTCATCTCCCACCGGGACAATGAAGTGTCCCGGAATGAAGCCAAGCCACCCACACAGCAGCACAAACAGTCACTCTGTCAGTGACCTCCCAGTGTTTGTTGTGTTTTTTTTTAATATATGCCGTCCTGGATGTCAGCCTGCAAGCGGTGTGTCACATCATGGACGCCACGAAGGAGCGCTTGGTAGCATAAATCAGCGCTCCCTCGCGGCGTCCATGGTGTGACACACCGTTTGCAGGCTGACATCCAGGACGGCAAGCGCTCTAGTAATACAGAGCGCTGGGAAATGACATCATCTCCCAGCGCTCTGCATTACTGAGCACAGCACGCGGGAGCTTCAGCTCTATGCTGAAGGAGGCACAGAGCACTTTCCACACCGCTAGACTACCAGGGACTGAAGGTAGGGCATCAAGGGGCAATGTGGAGATGAAGAGGAGTAGGGTGACCACATATCCCGGAATAGCAGAACGGAAATGTGGTCACCCTAGTGGGAGGAAACCCACGCAAACACAGTGAGAACATATAAACTCATTGCAGATGTTGTCCTTGGTGGGATTTGAACCCAGGACCCCAGCGCTGCAAGGCAACAGTGCTAACCACTGAGCCATTATATATATATAATTGAAAATATCTTAAGTAGTGTATCTTCTTCCATTAGATATGTACACGCAGAGTGATGCATCTGAAGCTGATTAAAACATGGATACAACCGGGCCAGTGATGAGATGCATTGTGCTAGAGCTTTAACACTTGCTAGAAAAAACAAATCAGTATTTTTCCAGTCTATCAATGTTTTCCATTGATATAATGTGTGTACACACATACACCCACTGGTGTGAATCTCATTATTTTATGTGTAGGACATTGACATTTCTCATTAAAGGTGCCCTCCATTTATTCCTGTGGCCCCCTTTGTGCCCCCAAATGTAATTCCTAGAGTCGCCACAGACTCTGCCATTGATATTTTCTGTCCATAGTAAGAAGGCTTTAGCATATCTCCCATAATTTCAAATGACCGAAGAGGGACACTTTTTTGTTTTAGTGATATTGCTGAAAATGTGGCTGGTGAGTGGAGAATTCCCGAGAACTTTTAGAACTTTTGTGCTGCCGACCATGCCCATTTCATGACTTGCATCATAAAAGAGTGTTGCTTAATTGAATGGGTGGAGCTTAATTGACTTTGAGTCATAAAGTGCGTGGGAAGTGGGCACAACAGGATGGGAAGGAGGAGAATTGGGCAGGAAGTGTGAGGAATAGTGTGGGATGGAGGAGATGTGGGTGGAAGGAGGAGAATTGGGTGGGAAGTTGGTGGATCAGGTTGTGAAGGAGGTGGGAAGTATGTAGAACAGTGTGGGAGGAAAAGTGGTGGAGCTTAATTGGCTTTGTGTCATAAAGTGGGTGGAAAGTGGGCAGAAAAGGGTGGGAAGGAGGAGAATTGGGCAGGAAGTTAGAGGAAGGAGAAGTGGGTGGGAAGTGGAAAAGAGTGGGAAGGAAGAGAATTGGGCAGGAAGTGGGAGGAACAGAGTAGGAAGGCGGAGAAGTGGGAAGAACAAGGTGGGAAGGAGGAGAAGTGAGAGGAACAGGGTGGGAAGGAGGGGAAGTGGGCGGGAAGTGGGAGGAACAAGGTGGGAAGGAGAAGTGGGAGGAATAGGGAGGGAAGGAAGGGAAGTGGGAGGAACAGGGTGGGAAGGAGAAGTGGGAGCAATATGGTGGGAAGATGGGGAAGTGGGTGAAAAGTGGGAATAACAGTGGGAAGAGGGAGGAACAGGGTGGGAAGGAGGAGAAGTAGGAGGCAAGTGGGAAGAACAGGGTGGGAAGGAGGAGAAGTGGGTGGGAAGTGGGAGGAGCAGGGTGGGAAGTGGGAGGAAGTAACACACCATGACAGGAGAATCAGCCTCTGTCCCCAGAGATCCAGTAATTCAGTCTGAAAACTGGAGTCTCTTGAACAGATGCTTAGAGGTCCCAGGTATGCCTATTTAAAGCGGAACTAACACCGCTAAGAAACTTTGTTTGTAATAATTCCCTATCTGGCGACTAGCTGCTTAGTAGCGCTAGTCGCCAGAATCATTACCTCTTTATGGAGAAATATGCAGTCATCCTCGGCTGGCAGGCAGGACATCCTGCCCTAGTGATGTCCGCACGCCTGCGCTGTCAGTCCCAGACGGCTGTAGGAGGTGTTGCTAGGAGCCATTCGGCTCCGGAAGGGACTGACAGCGCAGGCGCCTGGATGTCCCTAGGGCAAGATGTCCGCGCTCCGTCCTGCCTGTCAGCCTAGGATGAAGCATATTTCTCCATAAAGAGGTAATAATTCTGGCGAGTAGCGCTACTAAGCAGCTAGTCACCAGATAGGGAATTATTACTAACAAAGTTTCTTAGCGGTGTTAGTTCTGCATTAAAGGGATAGTAATACTTCATTTTAACTTTATTTTATTTTGTAGGCATTAAAAAAACATGAAGAATGATATAAGTCTTATCTCTCAAACCTTTATGGTTTAAGAGATATTCACAAGCAAAGTGTCCCCCTCCCGCCCCTTTTACTGATGTAACACTGCTCAGCCAGAGCAGAAGGGAGCTGCCCAGGTAGACTGCAGAGAGGGACAATCTTCAATTAAGATAAGGGAAAAACCTGAAAAGCTTGTCAAGGGGGGCAGGGCTTTCATTGTTCTCATAGGAAGAAGATTGTCCCCTTCTGTTATCTGTCCGGTCTATGGACTGTATTCCACATCTGAGAAGAGATGGCTTACACTAGGTAAAAGGGGCGGGAGGGGAAACTTTGCTTGTGAATATCTCTCAAACCATAAAGGTTTGAGAGATAAGACTTACATCATTCTTCATGTTTTTTTAATGCCTACAAAATAAAATAAAGTTAAAACGAAGTATTAATATCCCTTTAAGTGTACATAACTGCTCTCATTTTTAGATGGATACCTCTCTGGCACTAAAAGGGTTAATATGGGGTCCAGTGGAGGGCCAGAAGGACCAGTGGAGGCCCCTGCACATCAATGACCTACAGAAATGAAAAAAAGCAATAAAATAAAAAAAAATCCCGTTGCCGTACTCGGCCCGTATGTGATTTGTTCCAGACTGAGTCACAAACTGCTGATGTTTCTCTCATCTCTTGTTTTAAGCCCCTTGAATGGTACAGAGGTCTCCAACACATTGCAGAGCAACTCATTGCAGACCCCGCTACCAATCAAGGTGTTAGCCCTTTGACTGCCAGAGAGGTACGCATCGCATTGTAGAGCAATGTGTTGCATACCGTTCTGGCACTCAAAGGGTGCCTTTCTTTTTTTTTTTTTTAAGAGAAGTCCCTTTTAAATCAGTGGGGATTATAACTTGTTCCTTATGGTGCAGTGGTTTGGTCCAGACTTCCACCTCTTTAGCCTACTGAACAGAGCCCATAGGCAGAGGCGTAACTAGAAGCCTCCGGGGCCTGGTGCAAGAATTGCCATGGGCCCCCCCCGACCACATTGACCCCAGACCCCCTCAACCACATTGGCCACCTCCACATTGCCCCCCAATATCCAAATTGTCCCTCCATCTCCACAATGCCCCCATCTCACCAATGCCCCCATATCTCCAAATTGCCCCTTCCACGATGCCCCCTTCAACTCCACAATGTCCCCTTCATCTCCACAGAGCCCCTTCATTTCCACAATGCCCCCTTTATCTCCACAATGCCCCCCAATGTCCAAATTGCCCCTTCCACAATGCCCCCTTCATCTCCACATTGCCCCTTCCACAATGCCCCTTCATCTCCACATTACCTCTTCCACAATGCCCCTTCATCTCCATAATGCCCCTTCCTCCAGTCCCTGGTGGTGTAGCAATGTGGCTTGACAGATCTGTGCCTCCTTCGGCACAGATCTCTAGAACTGAAGCCCCTGCACAGTCCTCTAGTAATGCAGAGGCTGGGAGATGATGTCATCTCCCACCGCTCTGTATTACTAGAACCGGCGGCTGTAGTGGGAGTTGCAGCGGGCGCGGGGGGCGCGGGGGGCAGCCGGGCCCCTAGAGTGACGGGCCCGGTCACAGGTGGGACCCCTATTGTTACGCCACTGCCCATAGGCCTCTAAAAGTTACAGTATATCACCAGCTGTTCAGCCAAGCAAGCATTTATTACTGTCAGCAGGGCAGAGACATGACGTAAGACAGAGGATAAAGGTGATCCCAGTGAGGGTACATGAAGAAGAGAAAGACAGGTTATTGACAGGCAACCACCCTGGACATCTGCATTAGTAATGTGTAGATTGTAACTGACCCACTAGGAACCCTTCACCTCATCCATAAGTCAGATCACAGAACGATTTCCCTTCTCAATACCCCCCTGCTATCAGACGTGCTATGAGACATAGGTGATCAAAGCTGACCTCAGTGCCCCCAACAGTGCAGGTTTCTGGATTTCCTCATATGAACACAAGTGGATCAATCAGTGGTTTACTTATTCTGAAGGATCTGCCTTTGTAGAAGGAACACAGGGGGATTTAGAAAAGTGGAGCTAAGTGAAAATAAACTTTTAAATAGCTGTAAAGTGTCCGATATTTATAACCGTAATAATAGTTTAAAATAGTCTAAAATCCTTAAAAGTAAATGCTTCTTTACATCTAAAAACTGAGTGTAACTGTATATAATTTTAATATTCCATATGTATGTATATTCATATGTGTATGTATATATAATAACATGTGATATATAATGTTTCTTAATTTGTGTAAATATGTAACAGACCTCCCAACATTTCAAATTGCCAAAGAGGGACACTTGTGTTTTAGGGGGCGTGGCTGGGGGTGTGACTGGTGGGTGGGGCATTACCAATAATTTTTATGCTGTTTCATGACCTATAGACACCTCCTTGTGTAACCTAATAAATGACTTATAACAAGACCAAAGTATTTTATTTACACAGACTAATTTATAAACTCATATACTGATGTTTAAACAAACAATAATGTGAGTTTTATTGCTGTGGAGCAATGTGATACAGTTATATACCACCACATAATCTGGTTTCCTAAAAAGAGGGACATCAGGGTGGGAAAGAGGGTCAGAGGGATTTGGTTCAAAAAGAGGGAATGTCCGTCTTAAAAAGGGACACTTGGGAGGTATGATGTAACCCTTTACTAAAAACTCTCCACAACTTGAAAACGAGAGAAATCTCAATGTGTTCTCCCTGGTAAAACATTTTCTAAATAAATAAATAAATAAATAAAATAACACTAGTTTAAGAGGACTGAATGCCATGTAGTATGTTTTTCTTGTAAAACAGAGTGACGACATTAGTAAAAAAGCTGAGCAGCAAATTTATAAAGAAATGTCACTATTTGAGACAATTTTGCAACTGAATTTTTGCCAGAATCTTAACATCAGGTATATGCTGTCCTTAAAGGGGAACTCTCACCCCAAATAAAGTCTCCCCCAAACAATTACCCAGCTAGTGATAAGCTTAAAGGGATAGTAATGTTTCATAATAAAAGCAGCTCTAATTAATCATCATAGTATTTGGACTTTGGAGAGTGTTTTTTCAATTCTGTCAGAGCTGAAGTTCAAGAGTAATTCAATGACAAAGTATCCCCCCTCCCGCCCCTTTTACTGATGTAACACTTCTCAGCCAGAACAGAAGGGAGGTGCCCAGGTAGACTGCAGAGAGGGACAATCTTCAATTAAGATAAGGGAAAAACATGAAAAACTTGTCAAGGGGGGCAAGGCTTTCATTGTTCTCATAGGAAGAATATTGTCCCCTTCTGTTATCTGTCTGGTCTATGGACTGCATTCCACATCTGAGAAGAGATGGCTTACACTAGGTAAAAGGGGCGGGAGGGGAAACTTTGCTTGTGAATATCTCTCAAACCATAAAGGTTTGAGATATAAGACATATCATTTTTCATGTTTTTTTAATGCCTGCAAAATAAAATAAAGATAAAACGAAGTATTACTATCCCTTTAACAATAGTACTATTATCCAGCATAATTACCGCTTTACTCAGAAATCCTACTTGTGCCGAGACTGACGGCCAGGCAACTGCACTTTAGTCCTTCTCCTGACAGGAGGAGACCGGGACTGACAGTGCAGGCGTGCAGATTTCTACCCTGTTGCCTGGTCATCAGTCTCATCACATGTAGGATTTCTAAGTAACGCGGTAATTATGCTGGATAATACTACTATTGTTAAAGGGACAGTAATGTCCCATAAAAAATGTTTAGCGTTTTCTAGAGATTAAAAAAATAAGATAAATGCCACAAATCCTATCTCTCAAACCGCTACGGTTTGAGTGATTTCCTCCGTTAAAGTTCCCCCCTCCCTCCCCTTCTCCTGACTTCAGCTATAAGCTGACAGCAGGAGTTCCTGATCCAGGGACCAACAAGTGGCTCTTCAGCAGAGCTGCAATAGCACGATTTAAAAATAATGACTTCTTTGGAACGGTCTACAAAGTGTGCCTGGTTTGCAAGCACACTTTGTAGACCGCGCCAAAGAAGTAATTATTTTTAAATTGTGCTATTTCGGCTCTGCTGAAGAGTCTCCTCATGTCGGCCGACACGGATCTCCTTCTGTCAGCTTTACGGCTGACATCAGGAGAAGAGGAACTTTAGCGGAGGATTTGCGGCTTTTAGCTTATTTTTTTAATCTCTACAAAACTTTTTTTAAGATTATCGCTAGTGTTGAGCGAGCGTGCTCGGCCGATGCTCGGATCGGCTCGAGCATCGCTCTGCTCGGCACATGGCGGTACTCGTACGAGTACCGCCATGTGCTCGCCCGACATGTTCGGGTGAAGGGGATCTGTGCCGGAAGAGGCACAGATCCGAAGACTCCGCTGGACCACCAGGGACTGGAGGTACGGGGGCATTGCGGAGATGAAGGGGGCATTGCGGAGATGAAGGGGGACATTGTGGAAGAGGGGCATAGACTCTATGCCCCTCTTCCACAATGTCCCCCTTCATCTCCGCTATGCCCCTCTTCCACAATGTCCCCCTTCATCTCCGCTATGCCCCTCTTCCACAATGTCCCCCTTCATCTCCTATGCCATAGAGGAGATGAAGGGGGACATTGTGGAAGAGGGGCATAGCGGAGATGAAGGGGGACATTGTGGAAGAGGGGCATAGAGTCTATGCCCCTCTTCCACAATGTCCCCCTTCATCTCCGCTATGCCCCTCTTCCACAATGTCCCCCTTCATCTCCTCTATGGCATAGGAGATGAAGGGGGACATTGTGGAAGAGGGGCATAGCGGAGATGAAGGGGGACATTGACCAGGCACCCTCCGCTCATCAGAGCAGGGGGTGCCTGGTTTAATGCTCGAGTGCTCCCATGCTTTTCAATGGGGCTCGGGTGCTCGGCCGAGCACTCGAGCCTCAGGGGGTGCTCGGTCAGAGCACCCGAGCATCGGGGTGCTCGCTCATCATTAATTATCGCTAGATGGCTATTTGTTGGGGGGAGACTATATTTGGTGTGATAGCTCCCCTTTAAGCATTTCAGGCTTTAAAATCAGCATAATAACCCCATATTTATAAAAATGATTTAATCATTTATAAATCAGCCCTGACGCTGTGTCCAGTTGCCAGGACTTAAATGGCTGGATACTATTCCCTCCGGTAAAACAGCCAGTAAGGAAAAAAAACACAGAGAGACAAACCCACTTGTTTCTCACATCTATTCTATAGCTGGACCGGTACATGGCCCAACAAGCGTTGGTGGCCAAAATTCATGGCCAGACCCTCATTGTAGGTTTTTGTTCACACAGCTTACACTAAATAGCATGATTTGTGGGAACATCAAAGGAAAAAAGCTAACTCTCCTTATATGACATATTGTGTGAGCTCAAAACACGGTTACCTTCCCCCACCTCCCAAACACTGACCCTACACTATTCCTAACATACAAAAGAGAAAAGGGAGCAAATCCCTCTAAGAGTACCAGCTTTTTGTGAATATTGTTGTGACCCCCAATAATCAGAAATGCTTACCAGATCCAAGCAAATATGTGCTCAATAATCCACCTCTTATAAGCCACACATCTTCAAGTTCTCAGATCCATCGAGATTCCAAAAATTTTTTATTTTTAAAATTAAGTAATAAGATACAATTTAAGATAAAATTGAAAGAATAATTATCTATTCAAATAAATAAATCACCCAACGCGTTTCGTGTCAAAACAACACTTTCTCAAGGGTCAAAATAAGTTAGAAACATAAATAGATAAGAACTATTCCTAACATGTAACAGTAATACTCCTAACACTATCCTAACATCCAGAAATGTGCTGAGGACTAGGGTGAATACGCATCCCGGAATGCCCAGGACTGTCCCATAATTTTTTTCTGTGTCACTCATCCCGAATCATCCCCCACTGGGACAATAGAGTCCTAGAATCAATTTAAAGCAAGTGCAATGCCCTTTCTGCCAGTGGGGCCAACTCAGTGACAGCCGTCTACTGTAAGTAACATGCACGCTGTACGCACCCACCACCAGCCAATGAAGGGAAAGTATTTGCACAATGTTCCTCTCCTCATTGGCTGGCTGGTCTGTGTGCGTGTGCATTTGAGGTGGTACACATCGCATGCCATGTGAGTGAGCATGTCGGAGGAGACAGAGTGAGTGACAGACTACAGTCTCTGGGAGCAGTGACAGGCAGCTGCACGGAGTCCGCACAAGGTCGGAAGTTACAGAAGAGGACTAGAGGAGAGAGGACTGGAGGAAGAGTGAACAGAACAGCGCACGCTGCAGTCACAGTGAGACTGAGTCTGAGACTTGATCATTTAATGCGTTGCATACCCCTCTGGCACTCAAAGGGTTCAATCCTATACTATCAATAGTGACAGAGGGATGTGCTGAGGAACAGTGAGGTTGATGCACGTAGAACCACTGGAGCAATTCCGGAGAACATCCAACCCAATGCAGAAGACAAGATGAAAAAAAAAAATTCAACAAATTCTCATTGATTTAAGACTACTTTATAAGCACATATATAGACTAGTTGAAAAGCCTGTGTACACGGGCCACAGTACCACACAGCAGCCTCGGCTGGTGGCTGGATCCTCTCGTCAGTGGTGGCGTTGCAGTCATGCGCAGTAGAGACTGTCCGCTCCGCGGCTGATAAGGAGCGAGGCGCTCCGAATTCAGACCGTAGTCCTCTCTGCTCAGAGAGGACTCCGGTCTGAATTCGGTGCGCCCCGCTCTGTATCAGACGCGGTACGGTCAGTCTCTACTGCTCATGACTGCAGTGGGAGCAGCTGTCTCTACTGCGGATGACGGCTTCTGACAAACATACATTAGTGAATTAGTATATAGGGTGGGAACTTTTAAAATGAGATGACCTTGAGATAGTTGCAGTAATAACCTGAAAGGAGATCTATCACTCCTTTACAACGTTTCCTAAATTGTTTTGTTATATATCGTATATAATGAAAAGTATATAAATTAAAAAAATGCTTGTTTAGCAAAATTAAAAGAATAAATAGAGCTCTGTACCTACTTCCGGGCAGTGTACCGCTCTGCCTCCGCTCCCCTCCCTCTATCCAGCCTCCTCCAATGACGGAAGCTTTCTGTTTGTAAGCTGGAGTGGTCTCATTGGCAGATATCGATTTCTGGCTATCCGCAGTCTGCCCAGAAGTAGGTACAGGGCTGTATTTATTATTTTAATTTCACCAAACATTCATTTTTTTTATATACACTTTTCATTATATATGATACTAGCAACATGGGACGGCGTTGCCCGTCATGTTATGACCATTGCGCGCACGTGTTTGAAATGCAGACACACTGATAAACACAGACATATGCAGCATACAGGCAGACACATACCATACATCCCAAGTGTCCCTCTTTAGGAGGGACAGTCCCTCTTTGAGGGCCAAATCCCTCTGTCCCTCTTTCCCACCCTGTTGTCCCTCTTTTTAGGAGGTCAGACTGTGTGCAGGGCCGGCTCCACCTATAGGCAAGGTAGGCGCCGGCCTAGGGCGCACACGTACTGGGGGCGCGGGCATGCAGGGGAGAAGAGCTGCGCCCACACACACCACGCCAGGAACCACAACACAGTCAGGTCTGTGTTGCTACAGCGCTCCCTCATCTGGTCGGATCTTTAGTAATGCAGAGCGCGCTGGGAGTCATGATCTCCCACCGCGCTCTCCATTACTGAAGAGAAGACTGCGCGGGAGATACAGGTATGTGATGGGGGGCAAGTTGGAGCTGAGGGGGCATAGTGGAGCTGAGGGGGCAAGTTGGAGCAGATGTGGGGCAAAGTGGAGATGATGGGGCAAGTTGGAGCTGTTAGGGGAAAGCTGAAGCTGAGGGGGCATAGTGGAGCTGGTGGGGGCAAGTTGGAAATGATGGGGGCAAGTTGGAGCTGATGAGGGTCAAAGTGGAGCTGATGAGGGTCAAAGTGGAGCTGAGGGGGGGCAAGCTGGAGCTGAGGGGGGCAAGTGGAGCTGAGGGGGGGCAAAGTGGAGCTGGTGGGGCAAGTTGGAGCGGATGGGGGGGCAAGTTGGAGCGGACGGGGGCAAGTTGGAGCTGCTGGGGGCATAGTGGAGCTGATAATGGAAAGTTGGAGCTGAGAGGGCATAGTGGAGCTGGTGGGGGCAAGTTGGAGCGGATGGGGGCAAAGTGGAGCTGATGGGGGTAAGTTGGAGAGGATGGGGGGCAAAGTGGAGCTGATGGGGGTAAGTTGGAGCTGAGGGGGCAAAGTGGAGCTGAGGGGGCAAAGTGAAGCTGAGGGGGCAAAATGGAGCTGGTGGGGGCACGTTGTAGCTGATGGGGACAAGTTGGAGTTGATAGGGGCAAAGTGGAACTGGTGGGGCAAAGTGAAGCTGATAAGGGGCAAGTTGGAGCTGGTGGGGGGCATCTCTTACAGGCATCTCCAGAACAGGGGCAGAGTGGCTCAGGGGGCAGAGAGAGGACAATCATGAAAAGAGGTTGGGTATAAGTAGGCGGGGTATAAAGGGGTGGGACACAAGGGGCGGAGCGAAATGGGCGGCAAAATTAGGTTTTGCCTAGGGTGGCAAAAATCCTTGCACCAGCCCTGACTGTGTGGTGTGTATTACTTTGCTGTACAGCAATAAAGCAATAAACTTCAGTATATGTGTTTATACATTAGTCTGTGCAAATTAAATACTTTGGTCATGAACCAAATCATTTATTAACTTACATAAATAGCCAGTAATAGGTCATGAAATAACCTAAAAATTCTTACTAATGCCCCGCCCACCAGCCACACCCCCAATAATATCACCTAAAACTAACGTGTCCCTCTTTGGCCCTGTGAAATGTTGGGAGGTATGCACATATACACACAGTGAGCGGCAGAAACATGCAAAAGACATGTACACACAGACACACTGGAGATGCACACATGGACACACATATGTAACAGAGATGTACACACACAGACACGCAACATATATGAGCAGAAACACATGTGCTCATGAGTTGTGTACCCCTCTGGCACTCAAAGGGTTAAGGTACAGAGAGGCATGTCAGAGTTAAATAGCAGTGGGAAGTGTGTTCATACCTGGGAACACTGACTTGTGAAGTCCCTAGAGGGGACTGATGTGGTGCTGATGTGGAGAGACAAATGGGGCAAGCTGGGTTAAAAGTGGGTGGGGCTTAATCGTGAGTAGGGGGCGGGGCTTAACATAAATGTGAAAAAGTGTTAGTAATAGGCTGGGGAAGGAGGAGAAGTGGGAGGAGAATGCAAGTTTACAGTGTGAGGGGTTTTAACACACTCCATGAGGGGTAAAACTTGATACAGAACCCTGTGGCAGTCAGTGGGTTAAGTGTGAATCTGATGGCTGTCTGTCCTGTGTCTTGCATGGCAAATGGTGACAGTGAAGAAGTAATTCAGCAATGAGGGCCTAACTTAACACTTTGAGTGCCATTTTGTTCCCCTGGTGATGCAGCACCGTTCAGTGGCTTTACTACAGGTCCTGCTGAGGCCACTGGGAGTCAAGGTGAGTGAATGTGTGTCAGCCATCTTTCTTTCTGGCTTTGTGTGTGTGTATGTGTGTTTGGTGCTGTGTGAGTGTGTGTATGAGTGTGTTATACCTGTGAACTTTTATTTGTGGAGTCCCTCATGTGGTGCTGATGTGGAGAGAGCAATGGGGCAATTTGGGTTAAAAGGGGCGGTGCTTAATCGCGAGTAGGGGCGGGGCTTAACATAAATATGGAAAAGTGTTAGTAATAGGCTGGGGAAGGAGGAGAAGTGGGAGAGAAATGCAAGTTTGCAGTGTGAGGGGTTTGAACACACTCCCTGAGGGGTAAGACTTGATACACAACCCTGTGGCAGTCAGTGGGTTAAGTGTGAATCTGATGGCTGTCTGTCCTGTGTCTTGCATGGCAAATGATGACAGTGAAGAAATAATTGAGCAATGAGGACCTACCTTAACCCTTTGAGTGCAATTTTGTTCCTCTGGTGCTGCAGTACAGGTCCTGCTGAGGCCTCTGGGAGTCAGGGTGAGTGACTGTGTGTGTGTGTCAGCCATATGTATTTCTGGCTTTGTGTGTGTATGTGGTGCTGTGTGTGTGAGTGGGGGCATGTCTGTTTGGTGCTGTGTAAGTGGGGCATGTGTGTGTGTGTGTGTGGTGCTGTGTGAGTGGGGCATGTGTGTGTGGTGGTCTGTGTGTGTGAGTGAGGCATGTGTGTTTGTCTGTGGTGTAGGAGCAAGTGGCGGCCATATTGTTTTTTTCTGACTTTGATAGTGGTGGGCGGGCTGCATAGTGGGGGTGGGCCAACTCCCTGCATGATTGAATCACCCAATAGGAGTAGTAACTCCTGCTTTATGCCTCCCCTGGGTGTGTTTTGGCAGGCACAAAGTCTTCTTTTATATATATAGATATAACAAAACAATTAAGGCAGGTTGTAAAGGGGTCATAGATCCCCATTGAATCTCTCTAAAAAAAAAAAAAGTACATTCTAGTTGATATGTCAATCTTGCTGTAACCGAGAAATGCACCAATCAGTCCTCAAGGAACCTCCATCCTACTGCAACTTGGAGATCTTCCTGCTTCAACACACACAAGACAAGCAGGACCTCTCCTTTTGCCTTTTAGGTATACATTTCACCAATTTAGAGACCAATAAAGAAGCAGTGTATTGGTTCACATAATGTAATGGGTAACTCTGATCTCTTTCATCCTGAGAATTTTGCCCTTCACCCTGAATTTGGGTCCAAACCCTCAGGGTCAATCCCTGAGAGTTCCCAGGTATATACATATACTTCTGTTTAAACATATAATAAAGTTAAACTTTCACCTTAAATCAAGTTTGCATATTTGAAAACTGCATTAAAAACTGCCTACATGTCATGTTAACCAAAAGTCCAGAAAATGTCTAGTTTAGGGGATATTCACACTTTAATTTCTGGGCAAAGTGAAAGTGAAATTTCCTGCTACTGCACAGAGCTTCATTATCATATGACACATCCCTGACACCTTCATTAGCATATGATGCATCACTGACACCTTCATTATCATATGACACATCACTGACACCTTCATTAGCATATGATGCATCAGTGAAAAGGTTGCACTAGCATATGAAACTGCACTGAAAAGCTTAATTAGCATATGACAAATCACTGGTACCACACTGGTATCACAATTAGCATACATTAGCATAAGGTAACAAGTGTGAATATCTCTTTAACATTTGCTGGTCTTTTGGCTAACATTACACATAGTCGGTTTTTAATGAAGTTTTTAAATATGCAAACTTGAATTCAGGTGAAAGTTCCACTCTAAAGGGATAGTAATGTGTCACAATAAAAGCATCTCCAATTGATCTTCATAGTATTTGGGCCATGGAGAGTGTTATTTCAATACTGTCACAGCTGTAGTACAAGAGTAATTGAATGATTAAGTATCCCCCTCCCGTCCCCTTTTACCTAGTGTAACACTGCTCACCTCAGATGTGTAATCTGGTCACTTGACCGAACAGCTCGCAGCAAGGGACAATCTTCTTACTGTGATCATAAGGAAAACCCTGCCCCCTTGATAGGTTTTTCCTTATGATCACTGAAGATTGTCCCTCCCTGTGATCCATCCGGACAGTCATGCTGTTCTGAGGTGAGCAGTGTTACATCAGTAAAAGGGGTGGGAGAGGGATACTTTATCATTCAATTACTCTTGAACTACAACTCTGACAGTACTGAAATAACACTCTCCATGGCCCAAATACTATGAAGATTAATTGGGGCTGCTTTTTTGTTGTGAAACAATACTATCCCTTTAATGTGACTTTTATTGCTGTGGAGCAAAGTGATACACAATACTGTTGGCTGGCACATGACATGCCCATCTTGTATCCAGATTGGTGGTGGAATCTAGAAGTAGGTGAATGAATGGATACAGGCGATAGAACTGTTGCAGGATGCTTCTACAGTTCTACAGTCCGTGTGAAACACTCCATATCCCTTCATAGTTATCACAGTAGCTGATTATTTGGAGGTACCTGATATTCATGTAGGTGAGCACTAGGCATAATCAAGATGTTGGGTCTTACAGTGAATGGTCAATAAAACAAACTTGCAAATAGCTATATGGACAGTCCAATTTGGGAAGGCTTCCATCCACTCAGGACACTTGTACCTACATGTCTGGTCCACTGCATTCTCATTAACCCACTAATTTCTCTCTCCCTCTTGTGAATCCCTATACTACACCTCTCTCACCTTCACTCCCTCATCCACTCTGTATTATTCTCTCTTTCGGATTTCATCTACTTACCCCCGTCTGGGTAAACCCATAACACAATTACACATAAAGGAAAATCACACTGCTCATTTTCCCTCCAAAACCTTGCCCAACACCTAGCTTCACCATTACAGTTGATGGAATTGACATTGATCCGGTCAGCTCAGCACGCTGCCTTGGGGCCATATTTGATTCCTCTCTTTCCTTCTCCCCTCACGTTAACTCTGTTGCTAGAACATCTCGCTTCCTTCTCTGCAACATTGCTAAAATCTGCCTGTTCCTCTACCAACAAACTACTAAAACTCTTGTACATGCCCTCATTCTGTCCCGTTTAGACTAATGCAATATCCTAATAACTGGCCTCCCTGCTACTCATCTTTCACCTATGCAATCTGTTTTAAACTCTGCTGCATGAATAACCACACTGTCCCGAAAAACTGAACCTGCTCACATAATTTGTAGACATCTGTGATGGCTCCCTATTCAGCAATGCACCAATTACAAAGTCCTTCTTCCTACCTTTAATGCTCTCCACACTGCTATGCCTCCTTACATCTCTTCCCTCATCTCCTCTTATGTTCCTGGCTGCCTTCTTCGCTCAGCACACAACGCACTTCTTGTTACACCATCCTCACCCTCTGCCCTCTCCCGTCTCAAACCTTTCTCGCTTTCTGCTCCCTACCTCTGGAACTCCATACCTGTTTCCTTAAGTCTAGAACAATCCCCCTCAGTCTTTAAGTCTACCCTGAAATCTTATGTTCTGGAGCACTAGGACCATGCACTACCTTTTGCCAAAGCCAGCACTTGTAACCTCAGCACTTGACACCCTTTTACCCTGTTGTCTGTCTCCTATTACCCATTTAGACTGTAAGCTCCTTGGGGCAGGGACCTCTCTCCTAATGTTTCTGTGAATGTGGCACTTATTTAACGTAACTTACTTCTATTGTAAGGCGCTGCGTACACTGTGTGGCTCCATATAAATAAAGATATACATATATACATAAAAACATACACAGCCTCAGCCAGAAGACTGCTTCAAAGTAGTAACACTACAACAGCTTTTTTTTTTTTTCTCCAGTGACGGCTTTTACAATGTTGTCTTGATTATAAGTATTGATTTGATGCAAATAAATTCTACCTCTGGCATTCTGAGGGCCACTAGTGCAGGGAAACCATAAATATTATTTCCACCTCTTCTGAATTCTGGGTCTCATGATGCCCTTGGCAAAAAACAAACAAACCTGGTTTGTCTTTCAATTAATAATGATTAAAAATAGTTTTCCTATAGTCTTGTCACTGTTGTAAGGCTGATGCAAGAACATTGAAAGCAGCCCACCCAAATAAGACTTTGATACAAGGGGCTACCAGAGACAAAAGAGGGCTTAAAGCAATGAGTTGGATACATCTCTTGGTCTCAAAGACTTTACCCTTTGAGTGCCAGAGGAGTACGGAATGCATTGTTTTGCAATGCATTGCATACCCTGCTGGCACTCAAAGGTTAAACCTCCATTTTTAACCTTCCGAGTGACACAGAGGTGTGCAACGCATTGCAAAGAAAAGTGTTGCATAGCCCGCTGGCATGCAAAGAGTTAAAGGAGCAGTAAACTTTTTTAATGAAAAAACATATATTGCAGGGAATTTCATGTTCAGTAACAGAAGAGTGCTCCCACTGTTGACAGATGCATATTCCCAGAGTTATTACAATTTAAACACATATTTATTTACATGAGCAGTCCCCTCTAGTGGTCAAATTCCACTTAGTTCTCCTGTTACATTCTAATGAAGAGAAAAGTCAGTGGCTTACAGTTCTCCATAGAATGTGATATTAACTGCTGAGTCACTTCCTGTCAGTCAGAACTATCAGGAAGTAAACGCACAGTAAATTCACTTCCTGATTATTTGAACATTTGTAACTTGTGAATAAAACAACTGGCAGCAGTGGGAATGACCTTATTTCACTCAGCAGGAAAAGTAATATATATAAAATATTACAGGCTTATATATGCCCGGAATTTCCACGTAATGTCCTCTTTTTTTTGGAGAATTAACAATCTGTCCTCCTCAGATTTTAAAGTATGCTGTAAATTTTCTAGATTTTCCTATAGGAGACAAGCAACGAGCAGAGGACCTTTATTTCACCTGTCGCACTATTAAATGCTCCAAGTTGTGCGTGGGAAGCTTCCCCATGCTCACCACAAGTTTAAACTATTTTTTTATTTTATTTTTACTGTTGCAGGAGAATGTGAGACTTGTGACTGTGTGATGGTGACTTGTCAGAAACACCCACACACAGTGAGAACTTCAGATCAAAGAGCTGAGTGCCTGGGGTTTGAGACACTGCTGATCCATTACCTGCTGATGTGCCTGGTACCTCTTTTGGTCAAATACTAGTGAATAAATCACTCACTACTAGTAATGCTAAGGCTCTTCTAATTGCTGCCGGCTCCAATCCATGTTTAAAGCATTGTAAGATCCATCCTATATAATAATTTGCTAGGATGTTTGTCAGAAGCTGTCATGTGCAGTAGAGACTGCTCGAACGCTCAGAATGCTGGCAGTTCTGTGCTGGGTGCATTCTGTGCTTTCGGGCAGTCCTTACAGTGCATCACGTGAGTGACGGCAGCACGCAGAGCAGGACCAACCTTTTAACCCTTTGAGTGCTGGAGGGATACACAACGCATTGCAAAGCAATATGTTGCGTACCCCTCCAGCACTCAAAGGGTTAACATCTCCCAGACTTTGGCCCATGGACACGGGCTTTTACACTACTACAACAATAAACAAACAGCAGAAGCGTCTAGTGTCATAACCCCTTAAGGACCAGATAGGCGAGTTCAACGTGCCACCCCACGTGACTGATCACGTGTGTCGGCACATCGAACGAGGGACTGAAAGAGATCGCTCCGGTCTTGGAGCGATCAACTTCAGTCCCCGGTATTACTCACCACGCTCCTACAGGAGCGAGGTGAGTAAAAGTATTTGACGTACCAGGACCGTCACTGATTCTTAAGTGCCGGACCAGCATGACGGTTCGAGTACGTCACCGGACGCGAAGGGGTTAAACAACTTACTGATAAACCATAGATTTGCAATGCATTGCTTAAAGGGATTGTAATGTTGTAAAAAAACTAGATCAACGAGTCTTCTTTATAATAAAAGTAAAACATTGCACTATTTTAAAACACTTACATTTCTGTAGTTCATAACATATTAACTGTAGAGGGATCCCCCACCCGCCCCTTCTGGCTGCCTCCCACCGAATCTCTAATCGGGTCGTGCCACCTGACGGATGCAGCGAGGGAAAAAGTTCAGTAAGAAAGTGAGAGGAAAACTCTGCCCCCGTCTTGACTCAGGAGGGCAGGATATCCCTTTGCATACTTAAATGTGTCCCTCACCTCATCCGACCTGCATGAGCTGCAGCAGAGATGTGGCCAGAAGGGGCATGTTATGAACTACAGAAATGTAAGTGGTTTAACCCCTTAATGACCAGGGGATTGGCGCCTCGCCGCAACTGAACGTCCGTGCAGCATTTTTTTTTTCCATTTTCCCGTTCCGGACTCCACGAACGGCGTGCAGCCGCGGGGGGAGCCCGGAACTCCATGAGGGTCATAGTACGTCATGGGTCGTTCAGTCGGATCGACCCTTGATGTACTATGACCGTCAAGGGTCGTTAAGGGGTTAAAATAGAGCATTGTATTACTTTTATGATAAAGAAGACTCGGTGATCTAGTTTTTTTTACAACATTACTATCCCTTTAACCTGCCAAAGGATTCAATCCAGGTGATAACGTCAAAGTGTATTCTTTTTGAAAAATTCCAATATGGTAACCTCAAGATATCATTGACCCCCTGAATGTTTGAGACATCTCCAACATACCGCTCCAGACTGTGTCAGTGAACTCTTTACACACAGGGCTTTTTTGGGTAAAACAATCTCCCAGATCTGGCATTGTCCTCACACTGATATACAGAAGTATTTTTTCAAAGGAGGATGTTAAAGGAGCAGTACACGTTTTTAATGAAAAAATATATCTTGTAGGACTTTTCCTGCTGAGTAAAATAATGGTATTCCCACTTCTGAAAGATGCATATTTCCAGACTCATTACAGTTTAAGCCCATGTTTTTGTTTTTGTTTTTGTTGCATTAAAGGGATAGTAATGCTTGCTTTTAATAAAGTTTAATATTGTAGATATTAAAAATATAAATGCAATGATGTACGTCCCGTCTCTCAAATATGTATAGTGTGAGAGATATACACTTCTAAATTTACCCCTCCTGCCCCTTTCACAGATGTCAGCACTGTAGCTGAGAGAATGAGATCCTGTCCCAGGACTGGACAGCGGCTCTTCAGCAGAGTCGAAATAGCGTTGTCTAGAAATAAATACTTCATTGGAACGGTCTACAAAATGTGCCTGGATGGTAGGCACACTTTGTAGACTGTACCAATGAAGTATTTCTTTCTAGACAATGCTATTTCGGCTCTGCTGTAGAGCCGCTGGTCAGTCCCAGGATCAGGATCTTATTCTGTCAGCTAGAGAGCTGACGTCTATGAAAGGGGCAGGAGGGGGGAACTTTAGAAGCTTATATCTCTCACACTATACATGTTTGAGAGATGGGACGTACATAATTGCATTTATATTTTTAATGTCTACGGTATTAAACTTTATTAAAATCAAGCATTACTATCCCATTAACACTGCTCTGTAGTGTTCAAACTCCAGTTAGTTATTCTGTTACATTGTGAGAGGAAAGTCAATGATAAACAGTTCTCCACAGAATTTGACTCACTTCCTGCAGCTGACTCACTTCCTGACAGTTAGAAGTATAAGGAAGTAAATGCGCTCTAATTTACATGCTGATTATTTGAACTGTTATAACTTTTGAATAAATAGGGTTGCCACCTTTTCTTAAAAAAAATACCGGCCAAGGCATTCCCTCCATAGACTTAACATTGGATGAAGCCAATTTTTTACCGGCCTACCCGTAAAATACCGGCTGGGTGGCAACCCTATGAATAAAACAACTTACAACATGAGGAGTACCCCTTTTTCACTCAACAGGAATAGCTCTATAACATATAGGTTCTCAAAAATAAAAAAAAGTTTACTGCTCCTTTAAGTGCATTCTAACCAAAGGCCTTATGCTAGAATCAAATGATGAGCACTTCTCTGGAAGGCGCAATAAAACATTTCCTTAATTTAAATGGAGCCCAACATACTGACTGCTAGAGATGCCCCATGTTAGAGATTTTTCTGGAATTTAAAGTGTTAAAGTGGAACTACCACCTTTAACAAAGATGGCACCAAATAATTCCTCACCTGGCGACTAGTTGCTCAGTAGCTCTAGTCTCCAGAATTTTTACTTCGTTAACACAAATTATCCACTGCTCCGGGACTGACAGGCAGGATGGAGAGCAGACATCTTTCCATAGTGATGTCTGTGCACCTGCGCTGTCAGTCCCTTTTGGAGCCAAACGGCTCCTAGCAACACCTCCTAGAGCCGGCTGGGACTGACAGTACAGGCGCGCAGACTTCATTATGGAAAGATGTCTGCTCTCTGTCCTGCCAGTCAGTCCCGGGGCAGTGGATAATTCGCATTAACCAGGTAATAATTCTAGAGACTATCGCTACTGAGCAGCTAGTCACCAGATGAGGAATTATTTGGGACCATCTTTGTTAAAGGTGGCAGTTCCGCTTTAAAAGCCCACTAGGTTTGCCACCTTTTCTTCAAAAAAATACCGGCCATGGCATTCCCTCCATAGACAACATTGGACAGGAGCCAATTTTTTACCAGCCTGCCGATAAAATACCAGCTGGGTGGCAACCCTAAAGCCCACTTCAAGTAAATCTCCTCCATTATGAATGCCACAGCTTTTGTAATGATTTTGTTGTGGAATTAAACTTGTGTCGTGATTTTACTACAGAATGGTTTAAAGGGTCCCCTTTGACCCCCATTCCCAGGAAATATGTCCACCGAGACCAGCACGGCTACCTTCCTATAGCCGCATCAAGGACAGGGAAACCCAGAATGACGGATAAGGACAACTCGGTGTCCTTAGCTACTGTAACAGGGGGCACAAAGCATTACTTTACAATGCATTCCACACCACTCTGGTACCTACAGGGTTAGGAATAGATTGTAAACCTGTAGGAACTCTCTGTAAATGTGCCCCCCCACCTCACTAGCAGCGATGCTCATCACCCAACATTTGGCTATGCCTCACTATGTGCTGCGAAAGTGGAAAAAAGTCTAAAAAAGGAGAGAGAATGCTAGAGAGAGAGAAATCAATAATAAAGAAAAATCAATTTAAATAAAGGACAAGAAAAAAAAACATCTTGAAAAACCAAGAATGAGTCAGGGTATGAATCAGGGGAGGAAAATATTGGACACAACAAGTGTCCTTCTCCACCCCTCTCCTTTTGCTTGGGGGACTCAAGGGCAGAGTTGAGAAAGCGTTGCTGGCCTTTGAAGATCATGCAGACGCTGGCAGGACAGCGATGGGATGCTGATTTATATTGTCCTTTTAAATTCAATTTGAGAGTCTCGAATTGTTATTTAACCAGTTTCTCTCTGATCGATAGAGGCTGGTCCTGCACAGACACAGTAAGGAGCCAGCGGTGTCAGAGAAATCGACAAAGTTAATTCACTGGTCCCTCGTTGGCCTCCGGGTCTAATTGGGCCGTGGAGAAGCCTGCCAATGTGTGAGACATAGTCAAACAATAGGGCCTGAGAGAGTGGGGGGCATCCGTGGAGTCACGCAGAGCAGAACTTCAGGCTCAAATTGATAAAATTACCAAAGTAAGTTTAATACTTCAACTACAGTTTTTAAAAGAGATAGTAATAATATATTTAATGCTTTCTACATTTCGTGTTATATATTTAACCCTTTAAGGACCAAATGCAATGGTTTTTAAGGGGTTAAGGAACAGAAAACTATATGACAAGTTATATGAATTTTCTTTATCGGTAAAACAAGGCTACTTGATTTTCATTCAAAAGTTCATTTTTTTAAAATAAAAATGTAAACATATATCAGCTTGTGCTTTTGTCAATAGCACATTATAGAAAACAATTGTCTTCTGGACACTAGTTGGTGCTGTTGCTAAGAATCTGATTAATAAAAAAAAGTATGAGTTGTGATCATTTTTGAATGAAAAATCTCCTGAGTTGGGATACCCTTCTTTAAAGGAGTAGTAAACTTTTTTTTAATGAAAACACATATGTGATAGAGCTTTTTTTGCTGAGTAAAACAAGGGTACTCCCACTGCTGTCAGTTGATTTCTTAACCCCTTAAGGACCAGCTGTCCTGGGGTGTGCGGTCCTTTAAGGACCACATAGGAAACTTTGACGTGCCGTCCCATGTGACTGATGACGTGGGGCGGCACGCCGAATGGGGGACTGAAAGAGATCGATCTGGTCTTAGAGCGATCAACTTCAGTCCCCGGTATTACTCACCGCGCTCCTACAGGAGCGCAGTGAGTAAAAGTATGTGACGTGCCAGGACTATCACTGATCCTTAAGTGCCGGACCAGTGTGACGGTCCTGCCACATCAATGGTCCTTAAGGGATTAAACATTTCTAACAGTTCAAGTAACCAGGAAGTGAAATTACTGTGTTTACTTCCTGATAGTTCTAACTGACAGGAAATGACTCAGCAGTTTCTATCACATTCTGTGGAGAAGTGTGACTTTCCTCTCCATTAGAATGTAACAGAAAAACAAATTGGAATTTGACCACTAGAGGGCACTATTAATGTAAAAATACATGGGTTTATACTGTAATAACTCTGGTCATATACATCTCTCAGCAGTGGGAGTACTCTTACTTTAGTCAACAGGAAAAGACCTACATCATATATTTTTCCATAAAAAAGTTTACTGCTCCTTTAAGTCATTAGGAAAATAATTACAACACAAAAAAAAAGTTTAAGTGCTGCGATCCTACATTTTAGGGGTATCTTGTCAATGAAAAATGTTGAGGTGCCTGACAGCACAGTTTGTGAATGAGTTAACCCCTTGAGTGCCAGAAGGGTATGCAACGCATTGCTTTGCAATGCATTGCGTACCCCTCTGGAACTCATAGGGTTAACTAGTTGGAGTGTGCAAAGAAGGCTGGCAGGGGAAGGGGGGCTGCCTTAGCTGCTGCCGTTACTCAGTAATTGAATGCATGTTCTACGGCTCTCGTGTATCATCTTTATGGAAATTTGACATTTCAGAAATTCAGTACAAAAGATCGGCCATGTTCTCTGAAGGGGGGGAGTGACAAAATTACAGACTTTTCTTCTTTCATGCAAATTGTACACTGGCTGGAACACAAGCGCATACGAATTCCATATTCTTTCCATCTCTAAACCCCTAGGCCCACAAACACACCAAATTCACACTCCAAATAACAGCCTCCTGCTAAAGTAGAGTCACTGTATTTGAACTTTCAAAATCGAGAATACTTTGGTGTGTAAATTACATTGAAGCCTCGGGAAGCTGCAGGCTGAGCAACACCTTGCAACGTAGTCGTCTATAAATGAACAGCTAAGTTAGCCAGTAAACTTTGTTAATCAAACAATACATTATTGGATCTTTCTACAGAAAACTGCCATGGTTCACTCACTTCTGGAATATGTTCCATTTAAAATGTATTACAGTAGCTGGGAAATTTCAAACAAAACCCCACGACCCCCACACCCCCACCCCAGTGTCCAAATGACATCAGGTCCAGATTTCCCAATAGACAACTGCCTACAGTTCCAACATCTTAAGAGTAACATAGTAACATAGTTGACGAAGCTGAAAAAAGACTATGATCACTGAAGATTGTCCCTCTCTGAGATCCATCAGGTCATTCCTGCTGCTCTGAGGTGAGCAGTGTTACATCAGTAAAATGGGCGGGAGGGGGATACTTTATCATTCAATTACTCTTGTACTACAACTCTGACAGAACTGAAATAACACTCTCCATGACCCAAATACTATGAAGATTAATTGGAGCTGCTTTTATTGTGAAACATTACTATCCCTTTAGTTGAAAGGTACAATTTAACCCTTTAAGTACCAGAGTCATGTACAATGCATTGTTCCACAATAAGTTATACATCCCCTGCAATGCAATGATCACCACCCTTGTCCTTTGTAAGTTAAGGGCTAGATGGATAGAATCCACTGACAACCCTGTAGATCTGTTGGGTGTCACTGAATCCCACGACCATTAGAGAAACTGATTGCCCCTTTGTCGCATCATACCATATTACAACTATTGTCATTATTGCATCGTCTTGAGGATTATCAGACTAAGAAGAGATTAGAGAATCACTCCTACTTTACACCCAGAGAGCATTACTTTTGTTTGATTTTCAGTGTTGCACAGGTGATAAATATGCCATGAGCGAGACGATTATATTTTTTAAACTGTCACTAAAACAATTTCTAATTAAGACAGAGTATGAGACAGAACATAATTAACACAAGTCTGTGGATGCTAAAAGGTTTCATGGTTCTTGGAATGTTCTGCACTGTGGGAGAGAGACAGAGATAGATAGATGTATGAATATAGAGAGAGATAGAGATAGATAGATGTATGAATATATATATATAGAGAGAGAGAGACAGAGAGAGATAGATGTATGTATATGGAGAGAGAGAGACAGAGAGAGAAAGTAGACAGTGAAACAGAGGGAGGGAGAGAAAGAGAGACAGAAAGAGATAGATAGACAGTAAGACAGACAGATAGATAGTGAGACAGAGAGAGGGAGAGATAGATATATTTATAGAGGGAGTAAGAGAGAGGGAGACAGGGAGAGAGAAACCTGCTAGACTGAGGCTGTAAATCTGGGACAAACTAAATGGAATTAAGGAGAGAAAAAATTCCCAAATTACATTTGATCAAAACTGAGCTTTAACCCCTAGAATGATAAAGAGGCTTCCAAAACACCCCTCTGATCATTAAAATGTTAACCCTTGGAGTGCCAGAAGGGTATGCAAAGCATTGCTTTGCAATGCGTAGCGTACCCCTCTGGCACTCAAAGGGTTAAGTAGGCTTATACATTCTACTTGTTTAAAGGGACAGAAATGTTTCTAAATAACAAGCTTTGATCACTCATCAACATTTTTCTACCACACAGAGCTTTATTCTACAGTGTCTAGTTCATATATCATTAAATTATAAAGTTTCCCACTCCCATGGGTGTCCACAAGAGGGAGCGCTTGCCCCCCCCCTCGGAACAGCACAAGTCAGAATAAGGGACAGTATGATGGTCGGGTGAACAGCAGGTCACACAACCTGCTTCTGGGCTGGGACCTCCCACAGGCAAGCCATAGGGAGAGGTAGCTGAGTGAGGACTCACTGCAGCAGAGCAGAGGAATTCCACTGGCCTTGATAGGTCCCAGACAGTGAGCGGTACCAGTATGCTGCTGTCTGTGTATTAGTAGAATATTAGAACACCCTGCAACTCAGAAGGGGTGGCATGTCTGAGCGGGGGTAGCAAAAGTAAAGTGTACAGAAGGGGGGGACAGGAAGTAAGGGGGTAAAGTTGAGAGGGGGTATATATATTAAGTTACGGGCATTGTGAGAGCTTCCTCTTTACCATGGTGAACAGCGTGTGTGGTGTACAGCGTGTTCGGTGTTTTGCTGTGATGGCGACGCACCCGTTGCTCGAGGAGGTTCGTCAGTTGCTGGCAGCTGGGGGTGGTGACTGGCTGCGGGAGCAGCTAGCTCAGCGACCTGTTGGAACTTCCCTGGAGGTATCTGTGCGGCCGGTGCGCAGTACACGCGCACGGCCTCCAGCTCGTTTGAGGCCGGCAAGTGGGCGGGGAAGGCGTCGGAGCGTGAGTTCTTTGAGGCGGAGGCCTGGGAGGTGTTCGGCAGGAGGCGAGGCTTCTACAGGACGGGGTGATCGAGACTCCGCCAGGAGAGAGGTGCAGGACCAGAGGTCTGAGGCTACTGCGCGGCATTGAGATCGTGAGAGAAGGGAGGCTGTGGCCTGAGTTTAACCCAATTTTGGTGTCAGTGTCTTTACTTATGCCATTACCCCATGCAGAAAACAAGAACACCCTGTAACTCAGAAGGGGTGGCATGTCTGAGCGGGGGTAGCAAATGTAAAGTGTACAGAAGGGGTGGGGGACAGGAAGTAAGGGGGTAAAGTTGAGAGGGGGTATATATTAAGTTACGGGCATTGTGGGAGCTTCCTCTTTACCTTGGTGAACAGCGTCCCTCCCTCCCTATAGGTTCTGGTTTGATCCTGGGATTTGGGGTATTTCGATATTATGTGGGGATTTCTGATTTTCTGTTGTCACAGCTTTTGGGGTGCTTTGGGCCCTTGCCAATGGTAGAATGGGCAGTAATTGTGTGATAAGGAGGCCAGCAGCCTTGGGACAAGGGCACCCGGGTTTAATCTCCGGCCCCATTGAGCTGAGGACCAGCTAATGGGGTGCGGTAAGATGGAATATATAATGGAGGTGAGCTGAAGGCTCAGGAAAAAGGGTAGGCAAGTTGAGGGCCTACCATGGTAAGAATTGGCAAGGGCCTAGAGTAAAGTTATTACCAGAGGGGGTAGTCAGACAAGCCGGGTCATACACAGATCAGGTAGTCATCCAGAGCCACAAGTCTGCACCAGATTGGATGTCCACTATTAGGGGTTAGGCAAAAGAATAGTCAGACAAAGCCACAGGTCAGCACCAGAATGGATGGAAGACTAGCCAGATCATACAAGGAGCCCAATACAACAGATCTGCTATGAACAACAACGCAAGGGCATCTGAGTCAGGCCTCAGTCTGCCCTTTAAACCCCTCCACAGGAAGTAGGAGGAGCAGCTCAGAGGGAGGAAGTAGGTAGGAGGAAACTACAGTAAGCAAACAGATAAAACAGAGGCCTGCAGCATGCTAGAAGCCTCGTGCCTGTAGGTGATGCTGAAGTCAAGGTAAGCTGTAATACACATTTATATGAGTCTTATTGCTGTGGAGCAATGTGATACAATTATATACACACACCACACAGTCTGATCTCCTAAAAAGAGGGACACCAGGGTAGAAAAGAGGGGCAGTCTGATTTGGGTCTCAAAGAGGGATTGTCCCTCCTGAAGAGGGACACTTGGGAGGCGGCCGAAATGTTTCGGCTGAAAATGGCATTTTTGGCAAAAAAATTTAAAAAAGGCCGAAAGGGGGCGCCGAAACGAGTGAAGTAAAATCTGCAGCACAGCACTCGGGTGCACTTCAGCTGCAGCACATGTAGGCACTAAAGAACAGCAGTGATGTATGTGGTTGTGCTGGTGATGTCCCTGTGTGCTGCGCTGCAGATTTTACTTCACTTGTTTCGGACTCCCCCGCCCGGCACTGCAATACATACAGGTCTGTGCGGTCTTCAGCACAGACCTGTAGATACTGAGTTCCCTCGTTGCCGTTGGCTCTTTCCTACAACACAGAGCTTTATTCTACAATGTCTAGTTCATATGTCATTAAATTATAAAGTGTCTCACTCCCATGGGTGTCCACAAGAGGGAGGGCTTGCCCCCCCTTCCTCCCCGGGAACAGAACAAGTCAGAATAAGGGACAGTATGATGGTCGGGTGAACAGCAGGTCACACAACCTGCTTCTGGGCTGGAACCTCTCACAGGCAAGCCATAGGGAGAGGTAGCTGAGTGAGGACTCACTGCAGCAGAGCAGAGGAATTCCACTGGCCTTGATAGATCCCAGACAGTGAGAGGTACCAGTATGCTGCTGTCTGTGTATTAGTAGAATATTAGAACACCCTGCAACTCAGAAGGGGTGGCATGCCTGAGAGGGGGTAGCAAAAGTAAAGTGTACAGAAGGGGGAGGGACAGGAAGTAAGGGGGTAAAGTTGAGAGGGGGTATATATATTAAGTTACGGGCATTGTGAGAGCTTCCTCTTTACCATGGTGAACAGCGTGTGTGGTGTACAGCGTGTTCGGTGTTTTGCTGTGATGGCGACGGACCAGTTGCTCGAGGAGGTTCATCAGTTGCTGGCAGCTGGGGGTGGTGATTGGCTGCGGGAGCAGCTAGCTCAGCGACCTGTTGGAACTTCCCTGGAGGTATCTGTGCGGCCGGTGCGCAGTACACGCGCACGGCCTCCAGCTCGTTTGAGGCCGGCAAGTGAGGCGGAGGCCTGGGAGGTGTTCGGCAGGAGGCGAGGCTTCTACAGGACGGGGTGATCGAGACTCCGCCAGGAGAGAGGTGCAGAACCGGAGGTCTGAGGCTACTGCGCGGCATTGAGATCGTGAGAGAAGGGAGGCTGTGGCCTGAGTTTAACCCAATTTTGGTGTCAGTGTCTTTACTTATGCCATTACCCCATGCAGAAAACAAGAACACCCTGTAACTCAGAAGGGGTGGCATGTCTGAGCGGGAGTAGCAAATGTAAAGTGTACAGAAGGGGTGGGGGACAGGAAGTAAGGGGGTAAAGTTGAGAGGGGGTATATATATTAAGTTACGGGCATTGTGGGAGCTTCCTCTTTACCTTGGTGAACAGCGTCCCTCCCTCCCTATAGGTTCTGGTTTGATCCTGGGATTTGGGGTATTTCGGTATTATGTGGGGATTTCTGATTTTCTGTTGTCACAGCTTTTGGGGTGCTTTGGGCCCTTGCCAATGGTAGAATGGGCAGTAATTGTGTGATAAGGAGGCCAGCGGCCTTGGGACAAGGGCACCCGGGTTTAATCTCCGGCCCCATTGAGCTGAGGACCAGCTAATGGGGTGCGGTAAGATGGAATATATAATGGAGGTGAGCTGAAAGCTCAGGAAAAAGGGTAGGCAAGTTGAGGGCCT
Source organism: Rhinophrynus dorsalis (assembly GCA_037306005.1). NCBI lineage: Eukaryota > Metazoa > Chordata > Amphibia > Anura > Rhinophrynidae > Rhinophrynus > Rhinophrynus dorsalis. The sequence continues at coordinate 235,535,399 of CM074725.1, read as the reverse complement.
ACCATGGTAAGAATTGGCAAGGGCCTAGAGTAAAGTTATTAACTGGGTTCTGTATTGTAAGTTTTTAATAAAGCTGTGGCCTGAGCTTTACCCAATTTTGGTGTCAGTGTCTTTACTTATGCCATTACCCCATGCAGAAGACATGCACCAATGGATATCTGCTCAGTGCTTCTGTTCTTGCATGGAGTCTGTCTGTTGGACTGATTAGCTTGCAGTTAGATGACAGACTCCCCATCCCATGCAAACATAGAAGAACTGAGTGGAGAGATGCCTGCTCAGTGAGCAGGACACTTTTTAAAAAATTAAGTGAAGGGGGGAAATGGAGGAGTTCTGGGTGCAGGTAATGAAAGGAGAGACACAGACACCAGAGCAGACCTCACCTCAGTTAAAGAGCAGGCTGCCATGTCAAGCATTGCTGCCTGGACTCGCTGTTCAGCTGCCTGTTCAGTGTTGAGTTGAGGGCAGCTGAGCACTGCTTATTTCTCCCATACCTCCCAACATTTCAAATGGCCAAAGAGGGACTCTTGTGTTTTAGGTGGTGTTTCTGGGGTTGTGGCTGGTGGGCGGGGCATTACTGAGAATTTTTAGGTTACTTTGAGACCTACTGACACCTCTTTGTGTAACTGAATAAAGGATTTAAAGCAAGACCAAAGAAATTTATTTACACAGATTCATTTACAAACACATATACTGAAGATTAACTAAACATTGTCACGGTTACCCAGAGAAGTTCAGGAGTCAGTATGGTTTAGTTAATGCGGTTTATTAACAAATGACATACAGCGGATATATGCAATATATACAAAAAGAATAAGCACAGGGTAATAGCCAGCAAGCCTGCTATCAGAAATAATAGGTTGCAAAGCTAAACCACTGTGCTGGAGACTAGGCCTTAGCCACTGGAAGTCTCGGCTGGAACCAGGAACAGGAACAGGAACAGGAACCCAGGATCTTGATCCGAAGAGGAATAGGGTCTGACTCAGCCTGCAGTCAGATATGCGAGTCTACCAGAGCCCCAGGCCTGATGAAAGAATAGTCAGACAGAGCCACTAGTCAGCACCAGAGGGGGTAGTCAGACAAGCCGGGTCATACACAGATTAGGTAGTCATCCAGAGCCACAAGTCTGCACCAGATTGGATGTCCACTATTAGGGGTTAGGCAAAAGAATAGTCAGACAAAGCCACAGGTCAGCACCAGAATGGATGGAAGACTAGCCAGGTTATACACGGAGCCCAATGCAACAGATCTGCTATGAACAACAACGCAAGGGCATCTGAGTCAGGCCTCAGTCTGCCCTTTAAACCCCTCCACAGGAAGTAGGCAGAGCAGCTCAGAGGGAGGAAGTAGGTAGGAGGAAACTACAGTAAGCAAACAGATAAAACAGAGGCCTGCAGCATGCTAGAAGCCTCGCGCCTGTAGGTGATGCTGAAGTCAAGGTAAGCTGTAATACACATTTATATGAGTCTTATTGCTGTAGAGCAATGTGATACAATTATATACACACACCACACACAGTCTGATCTTCTAAAAAGAGGGACACCAGGGTAGAAAAGAGGGGCAGTCTGATTTGGGTCTCCAAGAGGGATTGTCCCTCCTAAAGAGGGACACTTGGGAGGCGGCCAAAATGTTTCGGCCAAAAATGGCATTTTCGGCAAAAAGCCAAATTAAAAAAATGGCCGAAAAGGGGAGCCGAAACGAGTGAAGTAAAATCTGCAGCACAGCACACGGCTGCGCTTCAGCTGCAGCACATGTAGGCACTAAAGAACAGCAGTGATGTATGTGGTTGTGCTGGTGATGTCCCTGTGTGCTGTGCTGCAGATTTTACTTCACTTGTTTCGGGCTCCCCCGCCCGGCACTGCAATACATACAGGTCTGTGCGGTCTTCAGCACAGACCTGTAGATACTGAGCTCCCTCGTCTCCGTTGGCTCTTTAGTAATGCAGAGCGAGCTGGGAGATGACATACTCTCTCAGTGCTCTGCATTACTAAAGAGAACAAACGGGAGCTCCAGCAGCATGTGATGCAGGGGCAAGTTGGATCTGATGGGGGACAAAGTGGAGCGGATGGGGGACAAAGTGGAGCGGATGGGGGGGAAGTTGGAGCTGATGGGGGGCAGGTTGGAGCTGATGGGCAAAGTAGAGCTGGTGGGGGCAAGTTGGAGCTGATGGGGGGAAAGTTGGACCTGATGGGCAAAGTAGAGCTGGTGGGGGGGAAGTTGGAGCTGATGGGGGGGGCAGGTTGGAGCTGATGGGCAAAGTAGAGCTGGTGGGGGCAAGTTGGAGCTAATGGGGGGAAAGTTGGACCTGATGGGCAAAGTAGAGCTGGTGGGGGCAAGCTGGAGCTGATGGGGGAAAAATGGAGCTGATGGGGGACAAGTTGGAACTTGGAGCTGATGGGCAAAGTAGAACTGGTGGGGGCAAGTTGGAGCTGATGGGAGAAAAGTGGAGCTGATGGGGGGCAAGTTGGAACTTGGAGCTGATGGGCAAAGTAGAGCTGGTGGGGGCAAGTTGGAGCTGATGGGGGGCAGGTTGGAGCTGATGGGCAAAGTAGAGCTGGTGGGGGCAAGTTGGAGCTGATGGGGGGCAGGTTGGAGCTGATGGGGGGCAAGTTACAGCTGGTGGGGGCACTTACTCTACTATAATTTTTATTTCTTTTGTTAGACATCGCCCTATAAAGTTTCGGTTTCGGTTCAGAATTTTCATTTCGGTGCACCCCTATTATATACTGTTTGTAGCCACTACAAGCAATCAATTTACTTGGAAAGTTTCATTCACAATACCCCACTCAGAGGCAAATATCCCAATGTATTAACTAACACCTATGTATATCTATTAAAACGGCATGTTAGAAGACAAGATCAAAAGCTATTGGTGCTTTAATGTAATTGGATACTTTCCTATTAGCCAACGGGGTAATACGAAGAGGTTAACAACCCGACTACAGTCTCATAATGGGACACAATTCTCGTTATTTATTATGTAAGCTAAAACATTAATATACAGTTTTCATTCTAGATAAACCACTTATTTAAATGGCAGTCTGTAACGCCTCCAAATGCAGTCCCATCATACTGAAGGAATGCAGTTTTCTTTAGTATTGGGGTCAGTCCTCGATGTTATTTTAAGTGATTAACCCCTTGAGCACCAGAACATTGCGCACCCCTCTGGTCACAGGGGAAGAAAATAAGTCCAGTAAGGCTTAGTTTATCTTAAGAGATACAACCACAACCCTAGATTAGAGGTAGAAATCATCCTACGTAAATATCATTAGCTTCCCCAATCCCAAAACTAAATCTATTTCTATGTCTCTGGTCCGACAACGGTTAAAAAATGCTCACCCTTCTCTCAGGATTAAGAGATTTAGACTGAAGTCTGGTTGTAATGTTACCTAGAAATCAAGATGCCAGCAAAGCGCAGAACAGGGCTCAAGAACACAGGGCTGATAGTGAGACTCTGATTCCGGGACTCTATTGTCCTGCGGAGGTATGGTTCGGGACGCGGGACACAGGGCAACATTAAGGGACTGTCCCAGGCATTCCGGGACATGTGGTCACCCTATATTTAACTCTCTGTTCTCTCATTGTCACCTTTTGTACCTCTTTATCTCCTATTTTGCCAATTAATTACCCCATATGCCACTCTGCTCCCTTATGCCTTTTCCTTATTGTGCCCTTGTTTCTCCTCTATGCCCTTCACATAGTTGTGTATAAAGGCAAAGTAGAGAAAACACCTCTCTAGCATTCTAGGGGTTAAAAGCCCTATTTATATCATTGTGAATCTTGAAAACATTAATTTGTCCCCCACAGTTCAGATGCTTTGCTCCAGCATTGCACAATATTGACTTTAACCCATTGTGTGCCAAAGGGGTGCACACTACACAACACATTGGTTTGCAAAGTCTTGTGACCTTGTTGTCAGCAGCCTAGACCAAACTGCCAGAGGGATGCACAATGTATTGCAAAGCAATGACTTTGCTCCCTTCTGGCACTTAGATGGTTAAAGTTGTGCAATTCTGGAGCAAACCATCTGCACTATGGGGGTCAAATTAATGTTTCCAAAATTCCCATTTATTTAAATTGGACGTCTATCCTCTAGAATACTAGAGAGGTATTTTTCCCCTATTTCAGAGTTAGTTTTACCTATATATGGGCCTTTATACACAAGGCTCATTGAGCTTTTCATAACTCAGTGGATCAATTTTGGAGCAAACCAACTGACGTAGGGAAGATAAAAAATTCAAAAATGCACACTGATTGAAAGAAGCAGTAAAAAAAATATATACTGTAGGGATTTTCCTATTGATTAAAATAAGGGTGCTCCCACTGCTGAGAGTTATTACAGTTTAAACCCATGTTTTTTTACATTAGCAGTGCCCTCTAGTGGTCAAATTCTAATTAGATTTCCTGTTAGATTCTAATGGAGTTCTCCATAGAATGTGATAGAAACTGCTGAGTCACGTCCTGTCAGTCAGAACTATCAGGAAGTAAACACAGTAAATTCACTTCCTGTCAGTTAGAACTATCAGGAAGTAAACACAGTAAATTCACTTCCTGATTATTTGAACTGCTATAAATTTTGAATAAAACATCTGACAGCGATGGGAGTGACATTGTTTTATTCAGCAGGAAAAGCTCTATAAAATATGTGTTTTCATAAAAAAAAGTTTACTGCTCCTTTAAATAAGAAGTGTAACCCCTGGAATGCTAGCATGGTCTCCAACACTTATCTACACGAAGCATTGGAGACCCCTGTAGCATTATAGGGGTTAAGAACCCCATTTAAATACAGGGGAGAGTGAGCGGGCCATTGTATCTATTGTGGGGGTTCCGGCCACTTGCACTTGTTCCAGGCCCTGTGATTTCTGATGGTGGCCCTGACTGAAGACCTAAACAAGTAGAGGACTGCCAGAACAAACCAAAGGCAGATCTTCCTATCAGGGGACAGAGTATCACCCAGTGGGCTGTGCAGTCATGGCCCACAATGCTTTGCTCACCCAGAGCAATAAAGGCCAAGTCCCATCCCACTCAGTTCAGGGCTAGCCCTAAGTATTGGCCAAGTCTGTCTCATCCACCCTAGCTCCCACTCAGTGAAGGGTTAGCCCAACCCTCCCTTGAACGCCTCCTCTTCTTCAGCCCCCCCCCATCTGTTTTGTATCTCTGAGCATCCCATGTGTTAACAAGTGGCGTAACAATAGGGGTCGCACCTGCGACCGGGCTCGTCACTCCAAGGGGCCCGGCCGCCCCCTGCGAACCCATCGCCACTTGCCCACAGCCCTGCCCGCAGCAGCTCAGCTGATCTCCCGGCGCTCTAGTAATGCAGAGCGCTGGGAGATGACATCATCTCCCAGCGCTCTGCATAACTGAGAATCGCGTGGGAGATGGAGGTAGGAAATGTACATGGGGCAATTTGAAGATGGGGGGCCTGGCAGCAATTTCTGCACCAGGGCCCGATGGCTTCTAGTTACGCCACTGGTGTTAACCCTAATACATACTGTAAAAACCAGAATCATATTCTTAATTAAACCCTTTTGGTTCCAGGTGATACAAAGCTCCGATACTCAAAATGTTAAAATCTACCTTTAAAGGGATAATAAAGGTAGGCAGTGGCAGTTGGGAGGGAGTGTGGTATGTTAGGATCTGGCTGGTAGGAAGTGGCAATTTGGAGTAAGAGTGGAATGTTTTATCTGGCTGGTAGAAAGCGGCATTTGGGAGGGAGAGTGAAATGTTAATATCAGGCAGGTAGGCAGTGGCAGTTGGGAAGGAGAGTGGTATATTAAGATGTGGTTGGTAGGAAGGGCAGTTAAAAGGGAGAGTGGTATGTCAGGATCTGGCTGGTAGGAAGTGGCAGTTGGGGGGAAGAGTGAAATGTTACTATCATACAGCTCAGCCCGTGCCGGCCAGTAAAGCCTAATGTACATAAACTGGCAAAGCTAAATATCTGACAAACTATAGTTTTAACACTTTCAGGGCCAGAGGTGTGAGCAGTGCATTATAATAAAGGGTTAAATAAAGGTTAAAGGGTTAAATAATGAGTGGCTAATGTAAATATATGTGATTTTGAAAGAGCTTTCAGACTCACCCTATTCATTATAAAGCGTTAGTTCCACTGTGACATTATATTTATATGATTAATATAGGATGTCTCTCTATAATACAGAGGCACGCCTGGGCTGATGTGCTAACCAGGTCTGGGGTAATTTGGAGTAAATCAGTTACACTACAGCAAGTACAAAATCCCCATTTAAATCAATGGGAATGTTCATTTGTCCCCTATGGTATATGTGTTTTACTCCTGATTTATTCCTCTTCTTAGTCCATCAGCATCACAGTAACACAGGAAAATCCTTATAAATGTAAGACGCTTATGGAAAACACAAAGTACAGGGCTGCACTGAGTCACGTGCAATTCTGCAGAGTGTAATTGTCATGAGCACCCTGCATTTAATCCTTTGAGCTCCAAAACTCAAAGGGTTAATTGAAGATCTAATCACCTTGTGCACTTGCATCAAGGCAAAAAGATTGCAAACGAAGAAAAACAATTGTAACCAATCAACGATAAACAGTTGATTTTAATGTTTTTTTGTTTTTTTTTTATAGAAACTTAGAATTTGATCTCAGATAAGAACCATTCTGCCCATCTAGTTGCCCCCTTTTTCCTACTGTAAATACCTCAAACCTTTTTTGGTCCTTGATCTTTTCTTATGTTAAGGACAGCTTTATGCCTATCCCATGCATGCTTACGTTCTGTCACTGTATTACTTGTACCACTTCTGCTGGTAGGCTGTTCCACTTATCTACTACCCTCTCAGTGAAGTAAAACTTTCTAACATTACATCAGGCCTCGGACCCCCTATTTTTAGACTATGGCCTCTTGTCCTAAAATTTTTACTCCTTTGAAATGTACTTCCCTCCTGCACTTTGTTGAATCCCTTCATGTATTTGAATGTTTCTATCATATCCCCTCTCTCTCTTCTCTCCTCCAAGCTATTCATGTTAAGATCCTGATATTTCTTTTCCTGTAAACCAGTCACCATTTTAGTAGTCCTTTTCTAAATTCTCTCTAGAGTATCTATATCCTTCTGGAGATGGGGTCTCCAGTACTGTACACAATACTCTAGGTGAGGTCTAACTAGAGATCTGTAGAGTGCATTACCACTTCCCTTTTCCTGCTACTAATGCCCCTAGCTATACAATTCAGTACCCTGCTTGCATTCCCCGCTGCTTTATTACATTGCCTGCCTACCTTTAAAACAATTGTAACAAATGTATCAAAGATAAACCATTGATTTCAATGGGTTTTCTTGATGTACATATGTTTTATTAAACATTTGCCTTGATACATAAACCCCATTGTTACATGACATTAATCATGACTAATTAAATTACATTACAGTATGTCTTTAAAGGGATAGTAATATTTCTTTTTACCTTTATTTTATTTTGTATGCATTAAAAAAACATGAAGAACGATATAAGTCTTATCTCTCAAACCTTTATGGTTTGCGAGATATTCACAAGCAAAGTATCCCCCCCGCTCCTTTTACCTAGTGTAAGCCATCTCTTCTCAGATGTGGAATCCAGTCCATAGACCAGACAGATAACAGCAGGGGACAATCTTCTTCCTATGAGAACAATGAAAGCCCTGCCCCCCTTGACAAGTTTTTCAGGTTTTTCCCTTATCTTAATTGAAGATTGTCCTTCTCTGCAATCTACCTGGGCACCTCCCTTCTGATCTGGCTGAGCAGTGTTACATCAGTAAAAGGGGCGGGAGGGGGACACTTTGTCATTGAATTACTCTTGTACTACAACTCTGACAGAATTGAAATCACACTCTCCAAAGTCCAAATACTATGATGATTAAATAGAGCTGCTTTTATTATGAAACATTACTATCCCTTTAAGATACAATTCAGTCAGCTAAATAGGTGAAGTTTTGGTGCCAACCAACCGCACTCTGGGGAACAAATATAGATTCCCCAAGTTCCCATTGATGTAATTGGGACTTTTAACCCCTGGAATGCAATCTGTTGGAGACCTCTCGAGCATTCAAATCCTTGAGTATTTTAATTTCTTCCCTACTGGACAGCTGTTTTGCTCCCGAATTGCACCTTTGGCTCTTTAGCTTACTTGTAGCCATTAAAAAAATAAATAAAATGCCCCCAGTCCCATCTTTCAAACCTTTTTGGTTGGAGAGATAATCGTATTTAAAATCCCACCCTCCCTCTCCATTCCCTGAAGACAGAGCTCTAGCTGACTGCAGGAGAATCCAGTCCCGGGACCGGCAGAGGCTCTTCAGCAGAGCCGAGATCGCGTTATTGGAAAAGAAGTCCTTCACTGGAACGGTCTTCTAAGTGTGCTTGCAAACCAAGCACTGACGTCATGGAACGGGGAGGGAGGGCGGAACTTTAACTAAGATTATCTCTCAAACCATAATGGTTTAAAATGGGACCGGGGGCATTTCGTTTATTTTTATTTTTTATTTTTTTTATTAAAGTAATAGTAATACTTGAAAACATATAAATTTAATTCAATAGATATTTAAAACATACATTAATTGTGCCATTTTCGATCTCTCAGACCTTTACGGTTTGGGAGATTTAAGTCTGCAAAGTTCCCCCTTTCCTCCCCTTGTGCTGACGTCAGCTTTCAAACTTAGAGATGGAGATCGCAGTCCATAGACCATCCTGTGGTTCTTCAGCAGAGCCGTGATAGCAGTAGTTACAACGAAATACTTCATTTGAATGGTCTACAACGTGTGCCTGGTTTGCAAGCACCCGTTGTATACTGTTCAAATGAAGTATTTCTTTCTGCTGTCAGTAGCACGGAGCGCGTACATCTTGCCATTGTGACATCCACGCGCCTGCGCTGTCAGTCCCAGCCGGAACCAAATGGCTCCTAGCAACGCCTCCTAGACGTTGCTGGGACTGACAGCGCAGGTGAGCAGGCGTCATTCTGGCAAGATGTCCGCGCTCCATGCTACTGACAGCTGGGGAATAAAGCATACATCTATTAAATCAGGTAATAACTCTGGCAACTAGCGCTACTAAGCAGCTAGTCGCCAGAAGAAGACTTAGTTAAGCTAAACATTTTGTGACATGGTAGTTCCGCTTTAAATGCTGAAGTCAGCACAAGGGGAGGAAAGGGGGAACTTTGCAGACTTATATTTCCCAAACCATAAAGGTTTGGGAGATCGAAAATGGCACAATTAATGTATTTTTTAAATATCTATTGAATTAAATGTATATGTTTTCAAGTATTACTATCACTTTAATGGCTACAAGATGCTGATTTTTAAATATGATGAATTACTATCCCTTTAAAGACCAGGCCTTCTTTTTACTAGAAGACAAGAGCAATTCTGACCTTTTTAGTATTCCTTTGTTCAAACATATTTTTCCTCTAATTCATTAAAGGAGCAGTAAACTTTTTTTATGAAAAAATATATATCGTAGGGATTTTCCTATTGAGTAAAATAAGGGTACTCCCATTGCCGAGAGATTTATATTTCCAGAGTTATTACAGTTTAAACCCATGTTTTTTTACATTAGCAGTGCCCTCTAGTGGTTACATTCTAATTAGATTTCCTGTTAGATTCTAATGGAGAGGAAAGTCAGGAAAGTCAGAGACATACAGTTCTCCATAGAATGTGATAGAAACTGCCTGTCACTTCCTGTCAGTTAGAACTATCAGGAAGTAAACACATTAACCCTTTGGGTGCCAGAGAGGTATGTAAATCATTGCTCTGCAATGCATTGCACACCCCTCTGGCACTCAAGGGGTTAAATTCACTTCCTGATTATTTAAGCTGCTATAATTTTTGAATAAAACATCTGACAGGGATGGGAGTGACCTTTTTTTATTCAGCAGGAAATGCTCTGTAAAATATGTGTTTTCATAAAAAAAAGTTTACTGCTCCTTTAAGTATAGCAACACACACACACACACACAGTATATACACCATTTTTAAGCATAAGAAGGGCTTTTTTTTCTATACCACATGTATATGTATATGGTTGACATATATTTTGTCTATTATGCATATTTAATGTATGCTGTTTAATTATTTATGTTAAGATATTTAAGTTAATATAGATCAAATCATATTTAAATATGATTTAAACTACATTAACTTAAATATCTTAACATAAATAATTAAATACCATATATTAAATATGCATAATAAACAAAATATATGTCGACCACGTTATACACATACATGTGGTATAGAAAAAAAAAGCCCTGTTTATGCTTAAAAATGGTGTATATACTGTGTGGTGTACGTGTGTGTATACTTAGTGAATCAGATGAAAAATATGGTTGAAGAAAGGAATACTAAAAAGGCCAGAATTGCTCTTGTCCTCTAGTATATAAAGGATTGGGATAAGAGAGCAAGTCAGTAAGCTAAAGAGCCAACAATGTGTTCAATGCTGGACTTAGTGATTAGGGGCCCTGGTTGAAAATTAATTTAGGGGCCCCCAATTCATTGCAAACTGGTGAAAAACACTAAACATTTTCTACTTTCTGCAATAAATGGACCCCTAATGTTGCCTGGGCTCCTGTGCTTTGCCCCTGCTAAACCAATAGTAGTTTAGCCCCGGATGCATTGGTGATCATTCTAGCACTCAAGGGGTTAAATGCCCCATTTAATTCAATGGGTATGTGTGATTTTTTTTATTTGTCTGCATGGTGCAGTTTCCTAGATTCCCATTCCCATTGAAGCAATGCTTTGGAGACCTTTCTAGCATTCAAGGGGTTAAAACCCCAATTTAAATCATTGGCATTTTGAGAAATATTAATTTGATTCCCTATGGTGAAGTTGTCTCTCTCCATAACTGCACCATTTCAGTTAATGGAATACGGCCCATTCAAAACTGCTTCTCACCAACACCTTACTCCATTGAACCAGACAAGTGCCCATTGAGTCATATTAAGCAAATGTAGTCGTCCTAGAAGGCAGCATATCACTGGGGTGTAGTCTGTAATCTCTCATCAACAAAAACACAGTCATTTTTTTATATGTCACTTATTATTATGGTATTGCATACCTACCAAGTGTCCCTCTTTAGGAGGGACAGTCCCTCTTTTAGACCCAAATCCCTCTGTCCCTCTTTCCCACTCTGATGTCCCTCTTTTTAGGAGATCAGACTGTGTGGTGTGTATATAAGTGTATCACATTGCTCTACAGCAATAAAACTCACATTAAGGTTTGTTTAAATGTCAGTATGTGTGTTTATAAATTAGTCTGTGTAAATTAAATACTATGGTCTTGTTATAAGTCATTTATTAGTTTACACAAGGAGGTGTCAATAGGTCATGAAATAGCCTAAACATTCTTGGTAATGCCCCGTCCACCAGCCATGCCCCCAGCAATACCACCTAAAACACAAGTGTCCCTCTTTGGCAATTTGAAATGTTGGGAGGTATGGTATTGATACCTCTATGATTCCTTCCTGTGGGGAGAATATACCATTTTATGTTTATATTCCAAGTAAATATTTCAGGTAAAAAAACAACATGGCCAACCTCAAGCATGAGTAGTGCAATGTACAGCCGAGCGTGTGAAATGATTCTGTAAGTTCAGAATTTGTAAGAAAGATAAAAAAAACAGGTCCCTGTCTCTCATTTATAGTAACATAGATACTGAAAAAATACATGCTTTCATCAAGTCAAGCCTTGTCAAATCACCCCTGTTGATCCAGAAGAAGGCAAAAAAAACCATTTAAAGGGATAGTAATACTTAAAATGTAAAAACAAATATGTTTATCCCCCTGAGTAAAACAAGAGTACTCCCACTGCTGAAATGTGTTTCATTCAAAAGTTATTAATTTTTAAAGTTGAATTTTTTAGGTGCAATATCACAGTGGCCTGAAATTGTACATTGGCACTGTTGCTACACGATCCTATGGACAGCTCTGGTCCCGGGAACATAAATCTCCATAGGATGGTGTAGCAACAGCGCCACTGTACAATTTTAGGCCACTGTGATATTGCACCTAAAAAATTCAACTTTGAAAATTAATAACTTTTGAATGAAACACCTTTCAGCAGTGGAAGTATTCTTGTTTTACTCAGGGGGATAAACCCTACAACATATTTTTTTTGACATTTTAAGTATTAGTATCCCTTTAAACCTCAAGTGGGTAAAAAAAATCCCATCCTTTCTCCAACTGGCAGTCAGATATTCCCCTGGATCAGCAACCTATTTGCTTTGAAGCCAACTGTCATAATTCTCAGTATTGTAGTTGTAGTACTGACAAACTGGAGGAATTTGGGTTCTCAAGCCTGTACTTACCCCTTGCGTGCTGGGGAAGGCTCTGGATTATTTTGCAATGTGCTGCAGGCATGTCTTGCAGTTTATTTTACCTGCGGGCTTCCTTGTTTTGAAAGCGACCTTGTCTCATTGAATTCAACTGATATGTAATATTTTTTATGGTCTGGGGTCAACCGTAGTATACAACAAGATTCGATTAGCCTCACAAGTTTGTGTAAGTATACAATAAACAAGAGAAATAGGAAAAGAACAATATAGACCTTTGGTGTCCAACTTCACTAGACCAGAAAAAGAAACCCAGTTTGAGGCTGAAAAAATTAATGAAAAGTAAAAGATGTAGTATTTTAAATGAAAATAAAAGCGAAGTATTAAAAGTGCATGTCCAGGCTACACTTTTTTTGGCCTCGAACTGGTTTTCTTTTTCTGGTCTAGTGAAGTTGGACACAAAAAGGTCTATACCGGAATTCCCCGGAAGGGACCGCAGGGTACAGGAGGGGAAGCATGTCATGGGGAGGGTTGATACATAAAGGAAGTGTGTATGAGGGGAGGAGTAAAGAAAATAGCTTAAAGGGCTGGTGACAGGAAATGGGCAAGTTGTCTGGAAGAAGAGGGGACAGAGGAAGCTTGTCCCTGCAGCTGTATGGTCTCCAGTGTTCCTGCCTGTCACTCGCCATCCGTTTTACTAGTGCTGTGGCTGCTCACTCCAGACCCCGCGGAGTTTCTGGATTCTGTGCTCCGGTATGCCCCGGTCATGGCCTCCTGATTCCTGTCTTTTCTTGTCTTTTCTTTCATCTTTCTTCTCCCCCGTCCTTTCTTTTCCCCTACTGTCCTGGTGGCGATGTTTTTCTCCCCTTTCCTTTTTCTTTCTGTCTTCCTTCTGCTATTTTGGCCGGTGGACGGGGCTCCGGTTCAAGTGGGTGGCCTTCATGGGGCACCTTCATTGCACCGAGTGAGCCGCTCCGATGCCCTGATCGGGTGCTGATGCAGTTTTTGTTCCTGACGAGCGGGGCTGCCTACGGCCTCCGCATGGCAGGGCGATCTGTCGTCGGGAGCGGCAAGGGAGTCGGGGACCGGCTGGCTTTGGAGGGTTGGTTCCCCTTCCTTCAGGGCTGGGCTTTCCGTTCCTTTGTTTGGACTGCTGTGCTCTGGTTGCTTCCCTCATGGGTAGGACGTCGTCAGGGATCCTCTGTTTCCTTTTCCCAGGATATCCACGAAGGGGTGAGCTTTGGCCTACGGGCTGGGCCCCCGCCTTTTCTGTTTTTTTCCAGTGGTGCTGACGGTTCCTTCCGGCATGGGAGTCGGGTCCGGCTGCACCGGAGGGTTGGTTTCCTGGGGCTCCCAAGCTACGCTCCATGCTCATTCGCTGCGGGTGTGAGTGAATGGCGCCAGGTTTTTCTCACAGGCCCTGAGTGTGTGCGCGCTGGGGTGCTGACCGCTGGCAGGTGGGTCGCAGATCTGCTGCATGGGGACGACGGGTACGTCCGGCTTTCGGCTGGGCCCTCGCTGTTGCTGGGGGATGAGGCTGCGGCAGTGGGGTTCCCGCCTGGTGCATGGCTCCGTTCCTCGGGATGCTCTGCTCCTTCCACATCTCCCTTCTCTCTACCCTTCGGGCTAAGGCATGGGTGCGCAGCGGTGCTGCTTGTGGGATGCTGGCCGGGACGCACTGGGTGAGGGGATTTTCGTGGGGCCCGCTGAGTTGGCCTGCGCTTGCTTGCTTGCTTTTGCTGTCTACTATCCTCACCCTTGGCTGCTTTGGCCTGTTCTTTGACTGGTTTTGTTCTCCTCCTTGGTTCATTCTGCCTTGTCTCTTTTCTGGCTTCATGGGTGTCTGTCCTTGTTTTTCTCTCTTGTGTGCTTTTGTGTTGTTTTCTCCTTTCTGTCCTCTGTATTCTATTTTGTTTCTTTCTTTTATTCTTCTCTGGGTTCCCCTCTTGCCCCCCCCCTCCTTTTCTTCGATGTTTTTCTTTTTTGCATCTTGCTTGGGCCTGGCTGCTCTGCATTGGGTCTATTATGCTGGGTGGGGCGGGGTACTGTTCCTGTCATTGACCCCTCTGTGGGCTTCTCCTCTCTGGGGTTCTCGCGCTTGTAGTTATAATCTTAGTTACAAATGTAGTCCACAAAACAAGACAATAAAAAAAAAAAAAAAAAAAAAAAAAAAATTAAATATCACATACAAACAACAGTGTGTGTAGGGATAGGTGTATATTCTGTATGTGTGCCTGTATGTGTAGATCGCTCACCACTGCATTTCAATTGATGCATAAGTTTTTCTGGCTGTTCCTTATGTTGCATGGATGCCTAGTTACAGGCTGCTATGGCTGTATGGGAGACTGCTCAGGGTCTCTGGCCAGGACGGCCCAGTTCTAGGGTGGGGTGCTTGTGTGTTCCTTGTCTTCGCGGGCTTGGCTCGGCCCTTATGGCTGATAGCTCCCCTCCCCTGGGTTGTCCCTTGGCGGACAGGGTATCCCCGTGTCTGGGGTATGTATGGGTATGTGTCTGTACAAGCCACGACAAACAAAAAAAAAAAAAAAATATATATATACTAGCAACGTGTGACGGCGTTGCCCGTTAGGTTATGACCATTGGGCGCACGTGTGTGAAATGCAGACACACTGATAAACACAGACATATGCGACATACAGGCAGACACATACCATACATCCCAAGTGTCCCTCTTTAGGAGGGACAGTCTCTCTTTGAGGGCCAAATCCCTCTGTCCCTCTTTCCCACCCTGTTGTCCCTCTTTTTAGGAGGTCAGACTGTGTGCAGGGCCGGCTCCACCTATAGGCGAGGTAGGTGCCAGCCTAGGGCGCACACGTACTGGGGGCGCGGGCATGCAGCGTAGAAGAGCTGCGCCCGCACACACCACGCCGGGAACCACAACACAGTCAGGTCTGTGTTGCTACAGCGCTCCCTTATTGGGTCGGATCTTTAGTAATGCAGAGAGCACTGGGATTCATGATCTCCCACCGCGCTCTGCATTACTGAAGAGAAGACTGCGCGGGAGCTACAGGTATGTGATGGGGGGCAAGTTGGAGCTGAGGGGGCATAGTGGAGCTGAGGGGGCAAGTTGGAGCGGATGTGGGGCAAAGTGGACATGATGGGGGCAAGTTGGAGCGGATGGGGGGCAAGGTGGAGCTGATGGGGGTAAGTTGGAGAGGATGGGGGTCAAAGTGGAGCTGATGGGGGCAAGTTGGAGCTGAGGGGGCAAAGTGAAGCTGAAGAGGGGGCAAAGTGAAGCTGGTGGGGGCACGTTAGAGCAGATGGGGGGCAAAGTGGAGCTGATGGGGGCAAGTTGGAGCGGATGGGGGGCAAGTTGGAGCGGATGGGGGGCAAGGTGGAGCTGATGGTGGCATAGTGGAGCTGAGAGGGCATAGTGGAGCTGGTGGGGGAAAGTTGGAGCGGATGGGGGGCAAGGTGGAGCTGATGGGGGGCAAGGTGGAGCTGATGGGGTCAAAGTGGATCTGAGGGGGCAAGTTGGAGCTGAGGGGGCAAAATGGAGCTGAATAGGGGGCAAAATGGAGCTGGTGGGGGCACGTTAGAGCAGATGGGGGGCAAAGTGGAGCTGATGGGGGCAAGTTGGAGCGGATGGGGGGCAAGGTGGAGCTGATGGTGGCAAGTTGGAGCTGATGGGGGGCATAGTGGAGCTGATGGGGGGCAAGTTGGAGCTGAGGCGGCAAGTTGGAGTTGATGGGGGACAAAGTGGAGCTGATAGGGGCAAAGTG
This sequence comes from Rhinophrynus dorsalis, assembly GCA_037306005.1. Lineage (NCBI taxonomy): Eukaryota > Metazoa > Chordata > Amphibia > Anura > Rhinophrynidae > Rhinophrynus > Rhinophrynus dorsalis. The sequence continues at coordinate 235,519,406 of CM074725.1, read as the reverse complement.
CAGCTGATAGGGCCAAAGTGAAGCTGATAAGGGGCAAGTTGGAGCTGGTGGGGGGCATCTCTTACAGGCATCTCCAGACCAGGGGCAGAGTGGCTCAGGGGGCAGAGAGAGGACAATCATGAAAAGAGGTTGGGTATAAGTAGGCAGGGTATAAAGGGGTGGGACACAAGGGGCGGAGCGAAATGGGCGGCAAAATTAGGTTTTGCCTAGGATGGCAAAAATCCTTGCACCAGCCCTGACTGTGTGGTGTGTTTTACTTTGCTCTCCAGCAATAAAGCAATAAACTTCAGTATATGTGTTTATACATTAGTCTGTGCAAATAAAATACTTTGGTCTTGCATGAAATCATTTATTCAGTTACATAAATAACCAGTAATATGTCATGAAATAACCTAAAAATTCTTACTAATGCCCTGCCCACCAGCCACGCCCCCAACAATATCACCTAAAACTACAGTGTCCCTCTTTGGCCATGTGAAATGTTGGGAGGTATGCACATACACACAGTGAGCGGCAGAAACATGCAAAAGACACGCACACACACAGACAGACCGGAGATGCACACATGGACACACATATGTAACAGAGATGTACACAAACACACACGCAACATATATGAGCAGAAACACATGCGCTCATGAGTTGTGCACCCCTCTGGCACTCAAATGGTTAAGGTATAGAGAGGCATGTGAGAGTTAAATAGCAGTGGGAAGTGTGTTCATACCTGGGAACACTGACTTGTGTAGTCCCTAGAGGGGACTGATGTGGTGCTGATGTGGAGAGAGCAATGGGGCAATCTGGGTTAAAAGTGGGTGGGGCTTAATCACGAGTAGGGGCGGGGCTTAACATAAATGTGGAAAAGTGTTAGTAATAGGCTGGGGAAAGAGGAGAAGTGGGAGGGAAATGCAAGTTTACAGTGTGAGGGGTTTGAACACACTCCCTGAGGGGTAAAACTTGATACAGAACCCTGTGGCAGTCAGTGGGTTAAGTGTGTACCTGATGGCTGTCTGTCCTGTGTCTTGCATGGCAAATGATGACAGTGAAGAAATAATTCAGTAAAGAGGACCTACCTTAACCCTTTGAGTGCCATTTTGTTCTTCAGTGGCTGTAGTACAGGCCCTGCAGAGGCCACTGGGAGTCAGGGTGAGTGACTGTGTGTCAGCCATATTTCTTTCTGGCTTTGTGTGTGTGTATGGGTGTTTGGTGCTGTGTGAGTGGGGCATGTGTGTGTAACACCTGGGAACTGTAACTTGTGGAGTCCCTCATGTGGTGCTGATGTGGAGAGAGCAATGAGGCAATTTGGGTTAAAGGGGGCGGGGCTTAATCACGAGTGGGGGCGGGGCTTAACATAAATATGGAAAAGTGTCAGTAATAGGCTGGGGAAGGAGGAGAAGTGGGAGGGAAATGCAAGTATACAGTGTGAGGGGTTTGAACACACTCCCTGAAGGGTAAAACTTGATACACAACTCTGTGGCAGTCAGTGAGTTAAGTGTGAATCTGATGGCTGTCTGTCCTGTGTCTTGCATGGGAAATGATGACAGTGAAGAAATAATTGAGCAATGAGGGCCTACCTTAACCGTTTGAGTGCCATTTTGTTCCCCTGGTGCTGCACTACAGGTCCTGCTGAGGCCACTGGGAGTCAGGGTGAGTGACTGTGTGTTTGTGTCAGCCATATTTATTTCTGGCTTTGTGTGTGTATGTGGTGCTGTGTGTGTGGTGGTCTGTGTGTGTTTGTGTGGTGCTGTGTGAGTGGGGCATGTGTGTTTGTCTGTGGTGTAGGAGGAAGTGGCGGCCATATTGGTTTTTTTCTGACTTTGATAGTGGTGGGCGGGCTGCATAGTGGGGGCGGGCCAACTCCCTGCATGATTGAATCACCCAATAGGAGTAGTAACTCCTGCTTTATGCCTCCCCTGGGTGTGTTTTGGCAGGCACAAAGTCTTCTTTTATATATATAGATATACATATAGTTACATACTTACATAATTCAGTTACTTGCTAGGATGCTGGCTCTGGGGTGGTGAACTGTAGGGTTTACTGCGGTTCTTTGGGATGCTGCTGGGGTTCCTTGTCCTCAGGAGGGTTGTCTAGGGGATCCTCTGGGGTGTGTTTATGGAGTGCCTCATTCCTGTTCTGGTGTGGGATGGGGAGCTTTGGTCATTCCAGTCTCTGGATTGCCTTTTGCTACTGGTGCATGGAGGTTGCGGTTCGTGGAGTATTCCACCCAGGTTGGAGATGCCAGGTCCCCTTGTGCCGCTTGCGCATGGAGGAGGTGGCATTACGGTGCTCGCTTGCAGTAGTGCCGAGGAGCTGTGGGGTCCTACGGGCTGGCATCCTTCGGGGTCCGGGCTTCCTGGGGGGGTTCTTCACGCAGAAGGTTTTGGCTTGTCTGTTTTCTGGTGCTCCTGTGTCCTGCTGCTCCTGTACTGTGCTCGGAGGGTGGTGCTGTGAGCCTGGACGCCACATTTGTCCTGGATGGTGGTATTTCTTCATATCCATGGTGCTTCGGTATTGGTGCACGGCATGCCGGTTCAGGGCAGTGCTTCTCTTCCTGGGGGTCTGGTTCTGGTTCGGATACCTGACGTTGGGGGCGTGGAACTAGTGTTCCGTTATCACTTGTGCTCTGTGGCTTCCATTTGTCTGGATGGACTCTTTTCTGCTGGTTGGAGTGGCCTAGTGGTGTCCCGTGTGGTGGTATCGTTTCCTCCCCATGTTTGCGGACTTGGTGAACGGCGTGTCAGTTCGTGGCAGTGCCTATTCCTGCTTGGTGGGTTGCTCCTCTGCCCACTGTACTGGTGGTCCGCCGTGGGCTGTGTGGTGGAAACGGACGCCCCAGGAGTCCTGTGTGGGGGTCTCTCTTCGTGTCCTGGGTTCCTCATAGTTGGTGTTCAACATGCCAGACCGTGGCAGTGTTTTCTCTTTCTGGTGTTCTGGTCGCGGTCTAACTCTATGTCGCAGATGGATGGGGATGGAGATGCTCCTGGCTCCCGCTGCGCGGGTGGAGCGCTGCCGGTTGTGCAGGGAAACCTAACGCCGCATGCTCCTGTATGGCGGTTCTGTATTACACTCTATTGGAGGTTGCCAGGCCAGTTCCCGGTTGCTCTTACCTTTCTGGTGGGTCCAGTTCCAGTCCGGCAGTGTACGTTGGCGCTTGTGTTTGTTTTTGCACTGGTGGGTTCTATGTCTTGGACTGCTGGGATGGGTATATATGTAATTTTATATATTTGTGTATCTGTGTCTGTTTATGGGTGTGGGTGTCAGGGGCATGTCATCGCTTAGGGGGCAACCGCTGTGCTCTGGTTTTGATACTTGTTTTTGGGGGTTTTTGGGTGTACACGGGTGCTTTGACGTTTGGATGTGTTATGGGTTGGACGGCGTGTGTGTGTGTGTTGGTTTGTGTTAATGTGGTGTTGTGTGTCGGTGCAGTTATATGGGTTGGTTTTTGTTGTGTTGCCTGCTGGGATGTGTGGCTTTGCTGGTGTGAGGTGTGACTTTCCTTGGCCTGCGCCGGCGCTGGGCCGTGGCGGTCCTGGGGGTCTGTGTATTGGTCCGTGGGGAATGGTTGCTGTATGTTGGTGTGGTGTATAGTGCCATTGCCGATTGGGTGTAGTTTACAGGTCCATCGTGTCTCCCCCCCCTTGTTTTAATGTACCTGAGAGTTGTGAGTTTTGTTTCGCCTTGCTGTGGCAAAAATCTATTGGTATTTATCGGGCCTGTCTCTTTCCATTCCTCTACGCTGGGTACACTTTTGCCGCTCCTCACCCACCCCTCTCGGGTCGGCACGTGTGGCTATGGGTGTTTCGGTGTGTGGGTGTGTATTCGGTGTAGTGGGGGTTGCCTGGGTGTTTTTCTGGGTTGGGGCTAGATATGCATTGGGGTACTAGGTATGTATATATCTATGTATTATGGATAGGTCGGTGATTGGGTTCTGTATGGAGTTTTTTGACTGTTCTGGTGTATGGTGCTTCTGTTGTTGTTCCTTGTGGTTTGTCTGCTGATTGGGACAGCTGGCATGCTTGGTTAGTGGTCCAGGTTTGTCCGGTGGGTGCAGTTGGCTTGTTTGGGGTGTTGAGGTGCCTGTTCGGTACTCTTTGTATGCTGTACTGGGGGTGGCTGGGTTTGAGTTGTGATTTTGTTGTGCGTGGGGATGGTGTGTGTTTTTGTGGGATGGTTGGTGGCTAGTTCTTGCTGGTCGTATGTGGTTGGTGTGGGGATTTGGTTCTGTGGAGTTGGTTATTGGGTGGTGCCCGGTGGGGGCTGTGTGCCTTAATTTTGGTGTGTTGTGCAGTTCTGGGGGACAGACCATAGGGTTCGTGGGTAGGGAGGGCCCGAGGGTCGAGGCATCGATCGTCGGGCCTGATGGCGGGGGGCCCGACTGGTCAAGGTATTGACAGTCGGGCCTTGTGGCGGATAGTACTTGCATGGTTTTCAGAGATCGATAACTGAGGTGGTAAAGTTAGGGGATTTTATCATCGGGCGGAAGCCCTTTGGGAGTTTGCCCCGGACTTAGGTCGCGGGAGTTAACGTTACCCATTGAAGCGAAAGTGGTGGCCAATGGGGTAATTAATTGGGAATCAGCGGTAAGTGCTGAAAATGGTGGAATCAGCTGTAAGTGCTGAAAATGGTGGAATCAGCTGTTAAGTGCTGAAGAATGGTGGAGTCAGCTTTGAGTGCTGACGAACGTTGGGAGCAGCTGTTGAGCTGAAGAATGTGGGAATGTTGGCATGAGCCCGTACAATTTGGCCATGCTTGGTTAACGATTGATTATTGGTTAATGGTTAATTATTGTTTGTTGGAACAAGAATAATAATATGAGTGAAAATAGTTAAATAAAGCTGTGGTCTGTTAACCCCAAAAGTATATGTGTTTGTGTAGTCATTTATGGATCATACCCTCTCCCTATGACACGGAATTCCCCGGAAGGGACCGCAGGGTACAGGAGGGGAAGCATGTCATGGGGAGGGTTGATACATAAAGGAAGTGTGTATGAGGGGAGGAGTAAAGAAAATAGCTTAAAGGGCTGGTGACAGGAAATGGGCAAGTTGTCTGGAAGAAGAGGGGACAGAGGAAGCTTCCCTCCCTCCCTCCCTTTATGGTGTGTGTTATGGTTGTATGTTTCGCTGGGCGGATAGTACTTGCATGGTTTTCAGAGATCGATAACTGAGGTGGTAAAGTTAGGGGATTTTATCATCGGGCGGAAGCCCTTTGGGAGTTTGCCCCGGACTTAGGTCGCGGGAGTTAACGTTACCCATTGAAGCGAAAGTGGTGGCCAATGGGGTAATTAATTGGGAATCAGCGGTAAGTGCTGAAAATGGTGGAATCAGCTGTAAGTGCTGAAAATGGTGGAATCAGCTGTTAAGTGCTGAAGAATGGTGGAGTCAGCTTTGAGTGCTGACGAACGTTGGGAGCAGCTGTTGAGCTGAAGAATGTGGGAATGTTGGCATGAGCCCGTACAATTTGGCCATGCTTGGTTAACGATTGATTATTGGTTAATGGTTAATTATTGTTTGTTGGAACAAGAATAATAATATGAGTGAAAATAGTTAAATAAAGCTGTGGTCTGTTAACCCCAAAAGTATATGTGTTTGTGTAGTCATTTATGGATCATACCCTCTCCCTATGACATGTTCTTTTCCAGTTTCTCTTTGATTGCTGCTCATTGAATTCAAATTTGCATATTTAAAACATTCATCCTGTACTGCCCACCTATCAGGTTAGTGATACCGGGTGATGCACAGTTTAGGAGAGACTGAAAGTATCTCTCAAGTGCAGCACCGTATGTTAATTAAGGCATGTGCGTCACTGTGAGGCTCATTAGCAGTGGTGTAACTATAGGGGTTGCGACCGCGACCGGGCCCGTCACTCCAGGGGCCCGGCTGCCCCCCGCGACCCTCTCCTCCTGGTGCCGCAAGCTCCCTCCCGCGCTCTAGTAATGCAGAGCTCTGGGAGATGACATCATGTCCCAGCGCTCTGCATTACAGAAGAGGACACCATGGGAGCACGTCGCACCAGCCTGCCTCTCCTGACACCCCACTGGACCACCAGGGATTGGGAGGTAGGAAATGGAGGCATTGTGGAGGGCCCGGGGGCCAATGTGTTCGGGGGTTGGGGGGGGCCCATGGCACTTGCACCAGGGCCCGGGCCGTTCTAGTTACGCCTCTGCTCATTAGCTAACTGTGCCACAGAGGAAAAAAATCCTTTTCAGAAAGGAAGTCTTTGTGTCCTAAAATGTGTAATCACTGGAAAGAACCCTAGCACTCAGGGGGTCAAAATCCCCATTTACATCAAGCGGAATGTTTGTCTCCAGTTATGGGATTTGATTGGCCCAGTGCATCTCAGTGCATCAGCCACAGTACAGGAAACACCATATTTAGTTCTGTGAAGGAGTAGAAACGTTTCCCTGTCGATCTGACAATGTGCTGTTACATGTAAAATAAACTTGTCTTTCAAACTTTATACCCTTTTAAATGGGGGAGCTATACTATTAGGGTTGCCACCCAGCCGGTATTTTACCGGCAGGCCGGTAAAAAATTGGCTTCTGTCCAATGTTAAGTCTATGGAGGGAATGCCATGGCCGGTATTTTTCTGAAGAAAAGGTGGCAATCCTATATACTATAGCACTGAGTAGCTCATAGCCCTTTCAGAGCCAGAGGGGTACTCATTGCATGTCTTTGGCACTGAAAGGGTTCATTTGTTTCACAGAAGTACTTGCCTAGCTAGGGGTCCTTCATACAGCAATTACATAATATCCTATATAATAATTCGCCAAGTTGTGTGTAACGCCCGACATGCGCAGTAGACAATGCTGCGCGTGCTGCAGTCATGCACAGTGGAGACTGCCCGCGCCGCGGCTGATACAGAGCTGGGCGTTCCTAAGGAGCGTCCAGCTCTGTATCAGCTGAGGAACGGGCAGTCTCCACTGCGTGTGACTGCCCCGCGACCGGCTGCCAGAGGCTCTGTATCAGCCGAGGCGCGGGCAGTCTCCACTGCGTGTGACTGCCCCGCGACCGGCTGCCAGAGGCACTGTGGCCGTGTAACGGGCTGTTCAACTAGTAAATATATAATATATAGTATGTGTTTTTATACTACTTTTCCTTTCTCATTTTAACTCTGCAGTCCACTGCTGATTGTTTTTGTTAAAAATTTGGTAAAGACTAGTGACCCTTACAAGTTACTCTGCTCCATTGTCTGTGTGATCGAGAGCAGTGGTTCTCAACTAGGGTTGCCACCGTTTCTTCAGAAAAATACCGGCCATGGCATTCCCTCCATAGACTTAACATTGGACAGAAGCTAATTTTTTACCGGCCTGCCGGTAAAATACCAGCTGGGTAGCAACCCTATTCTCAACATTTGCCTCCTAAGACCATGAACAGGCCAGGATTTGAGGATTCTTTTGCTTGCGTATAGGAGAGTTAATCAATATGGCTGAGCCTCTTACCTGTGCCTCCTGCAAGGACATCCTCAAATCCTGGCCTGTTAGTGGGCCCTGATGGTGTGGGCTGAGAATCACTGATCTAGAGGCAGACTTCATTAGAGAGCGCTACACAGAAAAAACTGTAGATAGTGTTAAAAATATATAGATCGAGGCATCTGCCTGCCCTGCTGTGGACTTCTACATAGGTACGTTAAATAAATTAAGACACTTAGTTATGGTATCATTCCTATTTAAATGCGTGGAAATAAGAGCCATGTCAGTAATTTTTTGCATTTAATGTCTAAATCTACAAACCTCATCTTTTTTTCCCTCCGATTCTGTGTTTTTACAGAACCTTCCAGACCAGCCTCAGGCCGACGGTTCCATGAATACGGATTCCAGTTCCGCAGCCCAGAAGAAGTATTCCGGGAATTTTTTGGTGGGCAAGACCCATTCTCAGATCTCTTTGGTAGGTCCTGTATCTCTCTGTACCCCCTTCTCTTGTCTCTTAGGTACATCTTCTGTCTCTTAGCAATTCCAGTCCCTATCTTTTTTTAGAGAGACCAAATGTTATTGTTTAGCTTCACTCCAGGCCGACTGGCATGTAGAAATTCTTGAATACTTTCTAGTGTATCGTTCATTCAGGCTGCAATTTCAGACTGTAGAAATACACAATGAAGTTTAAGGGGAGAATTCATAAAGCTTTGAATGGCTTAAGGTGCAAGGAAATCTGAGTGTTTTCCTGCTCTTTAGCCATTTGCTTACTCAGCAACGGAGAGATTACATATGAATATCTTATCACTCGGTGATGGCCAAATCACCAAATTCCATCTGCCAAATTCAAGCTGGCAGATCCCATTGTAGGCAGTGGGGGCAAACTCATGTAAACTGTATGTATGGGTGACTGGAAAGGCACCATTTAAGGCAGGTTTTCCTGCCTCGCATATACAAGGCAGAGAGAGAGACAATGATTGATTTGATGGTAGATAAGAACCATTCCGAAGCAGTCATGCACTGTAGAGACTGGCCAAAAGCACAGAATGCTCTCAGCATAGAACTCCCAGCATTCCGTGTGTTTGGGCAGTCTCTACTGTGCATGACAGCTTCTGACAAACATCCTAGTGAATTATTATATAGGATGAGCCGTGGCCTTACTTCCGGATAGTCTGCAGTTACAGCTCTGCACCACAGTCTGTCAGTCTTCATCTGTTCCTCCCCAAATATTGTCGCTTTCCAACCTCCTCCAATGACGGAGGATTTCTCCTTGTAAGCTGGTTGGAACGCGAAAATCCTTGGGGATTGAACAGAAGCAGATTAACAGGCTGTGGTGCAGAGCCGTCCCCGCAGTCTGTCATTTTTAACCCTTTGAGTGCCAGAGGGGTACGCAACGCATTGCTTTGCAATGCGTTGCGTACCCCTCTGGCACTCAAAGGGTTAAAGCGGAACTACCACATTAGCTAAAGTCGCCCTGCAGGTGGCAACTAGCTCAATAATAGTTATTTGACCTCTAAAAGTACCCCCTTGTGAAGTAATCATTAATCTTCTAAGACTGAAGGCCAGGTTAGTGCAGTCTGTGCGCCTGCGCCATCAGTCCGTTCCGGTGTTGTTCGGGCCAGCGCAATGCTGCTGAAGGGAGACCGGGTCTGACAGCGCAGGCGCACAGGCAAGATGTCTGCTCTGATGCCTGGCTTCCGGTCTTGAAAGCTTAACCCCTTCGCGACACAGGACGTACATGTACGTCCTGTGTGGCTGTCACTTAGTGACAGAGGACGTACATGTACGTCCCGGAAATCCGGCTCCCCGCGCGGCTGCACGCCGTTCGGGGACTCCGGATTCTTTTACAAAAAAAAAAAAAATTGTTAGACGGGTGTTAAGTGACGGCCGCGTGCACGCGGCCGTCACTAAGGGGTTAAAGGAGCAGTAAACTTTTTTTTATGAAAACACATATTTTACAGAGCATTTCTTGCTGAATAAAACAAGGTCAGTCCCACTGCTGTCAGATGTTTTATTCAAAAATGATAGCAGTTTCAATAACCAGGAAGTGAATTTACTGTGTTTACTTCCTGATAGTTCTAACTGACAGGAAGTGACTCAGCAGTTTCTATTACATTCTATGGAGAACTGTATGTCTCTGACTTTTCTGACTTTCCTTTCTATTAGAATCTAACAGGAAATCTAATTAGAATTTGACCAGTAGAGGGCACTGCTAATATAAAAAAACATGGGTTTAAACTGTAATAACTCTGGAAATATAAATCTCTCTGCAGTGGGAGTACCCTTATTTTACTCAATAGGAAAATCCCTACAATATATTTTTTTTCATAAAAAAAAGTTTACTGCTCCTTTAAGGATTACTTCACAAGGGGGTAATTTTGAGAGGTAAAATAACTATTATTAAGCTAGTCGCCACGGCGCCACCTGCCTAAGTATTGCAGGGCGACAGTAGCTAATGTGCTAGTTCCGCTTTAATAATGTAAATTTTGCCACAGCATGTATTTTATAACAAAAAAAACATAACAAAAGATTAAAGGTTATTGCTATATGAGGATGACAATGAGGTAAATTTGTATAGGGTCGCTAGTTCCCCTTTAACTCTTTGAATGCCAGAGCGCTGTGAAATGCATTGCTCTGCAATGCGTCACGCACTCTATTGTTCAAAGGGTTACGATTTTCTCCTTCAGACACACTTCTCCATTGTTCATAACGTATCCTCTCACATTATTTGCCGCTTAATTGCAGTGTTTGCCTTCGCGCCTCCCTACAGAGGTGTATACTAATCTGTAACAGCGCTGTGTTCATTCACATCAACATATGGTCCACATACTTTTATAATCACCTAGAGTAATATATATCAAGATTTCAGACTGCTTGTGTTAGTACTAAAATTATGGTAAAAAGAGTGATGTTTAATTTGCCTTTCAGTGTAAATTTATCATACTACTTTACATCAATTTTTGCCTTGCTGATGACAGCAATATACATCAGAAGTGATTATACACAGCAATAATCTGAGTCAGGCAAGGCATTCCTCCATGCACCTGGGAGAGTATTATGAATACACTTTAAAGGAGAATTATACCTAAAGGAATAAGTGGCTCTTAATGTGTTTAACACAAGGATTCTCCTAGGTAGGAGTCATTTTTTCTTTCTTTCTTTCTTTCTTTCTTTCTTTCTTTCTTTCTTTCTTTCTTTCTATCTATCTCATATCTATCTAGCTCATTTCTATCCATCTATCCATCCATCCATCCATCCATCCATCCATCTCATATCTATCTAGTGCATATCTATCCATCCATCCATATCATATCTATCTCTCTATCTCGTATCTATCTATCTCTCTATCTCATATCTATCTATCTATCTATCTATCTATCTATCTATCTATCTATCTATCTATCTATCTCATATCTATCTATCTCATATCTATCTCTCTATCTCATATCTATCTATCTCTCTATCTCATATCTATCTATCTATCTATCTATCTATCTATCTATCTCATATATATCTCTCTATCTCATATCTATCTGTCTGTCTATCTATCTATCTATTTATCTATCTATCTATCTATCTATCTATCTATCTATCTATCTATCATCTATCTATCTATCTATCTATCTATCTCATATCTATCTTTCTTTCTCATATCTATCTATCTATCTATCTATCTATCTATCTATCTCTCTCTCTATCTCATATCTATCTATCTATCTATCTATCTATCTATCTATTTATCTATCTATCTATTTATCTGTCTATCTCATATCTATCTATCTATCTATCTATCTATCTATCTATCTATCTATCTCTCTCAAATCTATCTATCTATCTATCTATCTATCTATCTATCTATCTATCTCATATCTATCTATCTATCTATCTGTCTATCTATCTCATATCTATCTATCTATCTATCTATCTATCTATCTATCTCTCTCTCTCAAATCTATCTATCTATCTATCTATCTATCTATCTATCTATCTGTCTATCTCATATCTATCTATCTATCTATCTATCTATCTATCTATCTATCTCATATCTATCTCATATCTATCTGTCTATCTATCTATCCATCCATCCATCCATTCATCTCATATCTATCTATCTATCTATCTATCTATCTATCTATCTATCTATCTATCTCATATCTATCTCATATCTATCTATCTATCTATCTATCTATCTATCTATCAATCATCTATCTATCTATCTGTCTGTCTGTCTGTCTGTCTATCTATCTATCTAATATCTATCTATATATCTCGCATCTATCTATCTATCTCATATCTATCTATCTATCTATCTATCTATCTATCTATCTATCTATCTATCTCATATCTATCTATCTATCTATCTATCTATCTATCTATCTACATAGCTGGGAACTCTCCGGATTCAGTTTTTGCTGTTAATTACCGTGTCTCCGGGGCAGTGACTGATTCTCCAGATGTGGGGAGTTTCTACTGAAACTCCGCCCACTTCTACTACTTCCAAGTCTGTTCATCCCACTCCCCGCCCACTTCTCCTCCTTCTCTAGCCTATTCTTCATAAATTTATTTCATTTTATAAGCTCCGCCCCACTCAAATGGCTTCATTTTTCTCCCCCAGCGGCACCACAGAATTGCCCTCTCCGTGGAGTCCACAACAAAAAGTTCCCAGGTATGATCATGTAATCGTCAAATGTTGCGCACCAACCACCCTTCTGAGAGTATACCCAGGGACGGATTTACTTCCCAGGGTCCTCTAGGGAAGGCGCTCTGGGCACCCTTAGCTCTGCCCATGGTCACAGCCAAATTCTCACATGATCAATCCCATCCATTGTTTCCTGGCAATATTATTGCAATATTATTGGTAATAACTGACAATGAAGAACTTATCTCTAACATCCAAGTTAGGGAGCATTTGGGGAATAGTGACCATAACATGGTATCGTTTGAGATTAATTCAAAAAAGCAATTTGGTATGAGTTCCACCAAAACACTGAATTTTAAAAAGGCCAACTTTAGCAGGTTTAATTCATTCCTTGGTCTTGTTGACTGGGATAAAATATTTTCAGGAAAAAACACAGAAGGTAAGTGGAATGCCTTCAAAGCAACATTGCAAAAATACACATCTAAATTTATCCCTGTTGGAAACAAATACAAAAGAAGCAAATTAAAACCCATGTGGCTAACCAGTAAAGTAATTCATGAAATAAATAACAAGAAAGCGGCATTTAAACATTATAAAGCTGAGGGATCAGTAGAGGCATTTTCAGAATACAAAAATGCCAACAAAACCTGTAAAAAGGCTATCAAATTAGCTAGACTAGAGAATGAAAAAAATATTGCTAAGGAGAGCAAGAGCAACCCAAAAAAAATCTTTAAATACATTAATGGCAAACAATTAAAGTATGATAATGTTGGGTCCTTGTTATCTGAAACGGGTGAGATGGTCAAGGGGGACAGAGAGAAGGCAGATATATTAAATAATTTCTTTTCTTCTGTTTTTACCAAGGAAGACCCAATGGACAAGAATCTGCAAACTACTTTTACAGAACAGTCACAGTAAACATGGGACTGGCTAACACAAGAAAAAGTGTTAAAACAATTGAATGGTGTTAAGGTAGACAAAGCTCCAGGGCCAGATGGTATACACCCACGGGTACTTAAAGAGCTAAGCCAGGCCCTGGCCAGACCGTTATATTTGATTTTCAGGGATTCTTTTATTTCAGGTATGGTGCCCATGGATTGGCGTAAAGCAGATGTGGTGCCCATATTTAAAAAGGGATCAAAGTCACAGCCAGGAAATTACAGACCTGTAAGCTTGACATCTGTGGTAGGGAAGCTGTTTGAAGGGTTGCTAAAGGAATATATTCAAGAATTCTGCTGGAACAGGAATATTATTAGCAGGAGTCAACATGGCTTTGTGAAAGACAGGTCTTGTGAAACTAACTTGATCGCATTTTATGAAAAAGTGAGTAATAATATAGATGCGGGAGCGGCGGTTGATGTGATCTATTTAGACTTTGCCAAGGCATTTGATACGGTTCCACACAAGAGGTTACTGTACAAACTGAATGTAAAAGGCCTAGGGGAAAATGTTTGTGTGTGGATTAGAAATTGGCTGAAAGATAGAATGCAAAGAGTGGTAGTAAATGGCAAGTTCTCCAGTTGGATAAATGTGATAAGTGGAGTACCTCAGGGATCTGTCCTGGGTCCTTTTCTTTTTAATTTATTTATTAATGACCTCCCAGAGGGCATAGGGAGCCATGTATCAGTGTTTGCCGATGACACAAAATTAAGTAAGGTAATAAGGTCTGAACTGGAGGTGTCTTCATTACAAGAGGATTTGGACAAATTGAGTAACTGGGCAGGCAAATGGCAAATGAGATTCAATATAGACAAGTGTAAAGTTATGCATTTTGGGTATAATAATAAAAATGCAACATATTGTTTAAATTGTGTTTCTCTGGGGAAATCTACAAATGAAAAGGATTTGGGAGTAATGGTAGACAATAGACTTAGCAGTAGCACGCAGTGCCAGCTGGCAGCTGCAAAGGCCAATAAGATATTGGCATGTATTAAAAGGGGTATTGGCTCAAGGGAGGAAGATATTATTATGCCTCTTTACAGGTCCATGGTAAGACCCCACCTAGAATATGCTGTTCAATTCTGGGCGCCCTTTCTGAAAAAGGACATTATGGAACTAGAGAAAGTGCAGAGGAGGGCTACAAAACTAGGAAGGGGAATGGAAAGTTTTACTTATGAGGAAAGGCTAGAAAAGTTAAACTTGTATACACTAGAGAAACGGCGTCTTAGAGGGGATATGATAACACTATATAAATATGTTCAGGGCCCATACAAAGGGCTCTCCAAAGACCTGTTCATTAACAGAACAGTACATAGGACAAGGGGCCACCCGCTTAGACTTGAGGAAAGGAGATTTAATCTACAACAGCGGAGGGGTTTCTTTACTGTAAGGACAATAAAGGTATGGAATTCACTGCCTGAGGAGGTGGTGCTATCGAATACATTAGACGCCTTTAAAAAGGGCCTGGATACTTATTTAAAAGAACATAACATAGAGGGCTATGTACGTTAGTATTAGGATTAATATTTTACTTAGGGCTTGTTGATCCAGGGAGAAATCTGATTGCCATTTGGAATCAGGAGGGAATTCTCCCCCCCCACACCCCATTCGGGGCGGAATTTGAAATTGCTGTATTGTTGTGTTTTTTTTTGCCTTCTTTTGGATCAACGATGGTAAACAGGAATAGGAAAAGCTAGCTAAAATAGAAAATGAGCGAAACATTGCAAATGAGAGCAAGAAAAACCCTAAACAATTCTACAAGTATATTAACAACAAAAAAGTTAAGGTTGATATTGGTCCTCTTAAGACTGAAACAGGTGAATTGATTATTGAGGATAAAGCTATGGCTGACACCCTAAATACGTTCTTTGCTTCAGTATATACAAAGGAAGCAGAAATGACAAGCTGTGGGCAAACAGACAAAACCATGGAATTTCCTCCAACATCTACATGGCTTACTGAGGACAAGGTCCAAAAGAGACTGGAAAGGGTTATAGTGAATAAAGCGCCTGGACCGGACGGTATACACCCAAGGGTACTTAAGGAACTTAGTTCAGTAATAGCAAAACCATTATACTTAATATTTATTGATTCGCTTTCATCAGGCATAGTGCCCTGTGATTGGAGGAAAGCTGATGTAGTTCCATTGTTTAAAAAGGGAGCAAGATCCAAACCAGGAAATTATAGACCTGTGAGCTTGACTTCCATAGTGGGTAAGATACTAGAAGGGTTATTAACTGACAGTATTCAGAACTATGTGAAGACAAACAATATCATTAGTAGAAATCAGCATGGTTTCATGAAGAACAGATCATGTCAGACTAATTTATTTGCATTTTATGAAAGAGTGAGTAGTAATTTGGACAGGGGAATTGCTGTTGATGTAGTATACTTGGATTTTGCAAAAGCCTTTGACACAGTGCCTCACAACAGGTTACTGCATAAATTAAAAGGCTTCGGTTTGGGTGGTGTTATCTGTACATGGATTGAGAACTGGTTAAATGATAGATGGCAGAGAGTTGTTGTAAATGGAACTTTTTCAAATTGGTCTAGGGTTATAAGTGGGGTGCCGCAGGGTTCAGTCCTGGGCCCAATGCTTTTTAATTTGTTTATTAATGATCTAGAAGTGGGAATTGAAAGTAGCATCTCAATCTTTGCTGATGACACTAAGCTATGTAAGGAAATACATACAGAGCTCGATGTTTTTTCCCTACAGAAAGATTTAGATAAACTAAGTGAATGGGCAGAAAAGTGGCAGATGTCATTTAATGTAGATAAATGTAAGGTTATGCATTTGGGTTGTAGAAACAAACTTGCTGCATATACTCTAAATGGGAAACAACTTGGGAAATCCTCATTAGAGAAAGATTTAGGTGTACTGATAGACAATAGTCTTCACAGCAGTGTGCAGAGTCACTCAGCTGCTGCAAGAGCAAATAGAGTACTAGCCTGCATAAAAAGAGGTGTAGAAGCAAGGGATGCTAATATTATCCTACCTCTGTATAAATCCTTGGTTAGGCCTCATCTAGAATATGGAGTACAATTTTGGGCGCCTGTTCTAAAAAAAGACATTGCTGAACTGGAAAAGGTGCAGAGACGTGCAACAAAACTGATAAAGGGATTGGAGGATCTGAGTTACGAAGAGAGACTAGCCAAACTGGGTTTGTTTACATTAGAAAAGAGACGTCTAAGGGGTGATATGATTACCATTTACAAATACATTCAAGGTCAATACAAAGAACTATCCAATGAATTATTTATGCAAAGAGCTGAGCTAAGAACAAGAGGTCATCCATTAAGACTTGAGGAAAGGCGCTTTCGACTAAAACACAGACAGGGATTCTTTACAGTAAGGGTGGTAAGGCTATGGAATTCTTTGCCTCGGGATGTTGTGCTTGCAGATAATGTAACTGCATTCAAAAAAGCAATGGATGCCTATCTAGCACAGAACAATATTGACAGTTATGACAGATGGCTTCAAAGCAAATAGGATATTGAGCCGGGGAACTATTTGACACACACACACACACACACACACACACACACACACACACACACACACACACACACACACACACACACACACACACACACACACACACACACACACACACACACACACACACACACACACACACACACACACACACACACACACACACACACACACACACACACACACACACAAACCTACACTGGAAATTGCTCCAGAGGGCTTTTTTGTTGCCTTCCTCTGGATCAACAGGAGTGTTATTGGCATGGGCTGGACTTGATGGACGCATGTCTTTTTTCAGCCTTATCTACTATGTTACTATGTTACTATGTTACTATGAACTAGATGGACGCAAGTCTTTTTTCGACCTAAATGACTATGTTACTATGTTACTATGTATGTTACAATCAAGGACAAAAAAGCTTTAACTCTTTGGTTGCTAGAGAGATCTCCAGCACATTGAGGAGCAATGCGTTGGAGATCTTTCTAGCATCCAAGGGGTTAAATAAAAGCCTGTAAAGGGGTGTATAAGCTAGTGCATGGATACGGAGGTTGCTCTGCCCTCACCCACAATTCAGAATGTGGGTGTGGCCAGCACAGCTGAGGCGCCCCTCACAATTTAGCTCTCTAGGCAGTTGCCTTGTCTGCCTATTGGGAAATCAGGGCCTGAGTATACCACTCTAAAGGAGTAATAAAAATCGTTGGGATAATATATGTAATGACAAGATAAGCGTACCGTATTATGAGAACTAACATGAAATATGTTAAAAAAAATTGTATATATTAAATAAAATAGGTGAGTAAGATAATAACTGGGCGATTCAATCACTAGAAAAAAGAAAAAAAAAAAAAGAGAAAGCATCCAAAATGGTGAATGAAAAACAAGCGACCAATGCTATAAGTGTTCCTATTTCAAGGGAAAAGGACCCAAATCTTATAATATACTGAATGACATTCTAATTCAAAAAATCAAAGGCTAGTGACAATCTAGTAAAAAGATGATAAAACAATGATAAAATCAAAATATGAAAATGAAATTAATTATTACATCGTTATAACGTGTAGTTTTGGTTTTACTATTCATTTGTAGATGTAATACCATATGTATCAGTAATTTTATATTATATTATGCATTTTAATTATTTTTTGATATGTCCTTTGGTAATTTGTTTTTTCTGATTATGAAGACAAGTATAAATAAGAGCAATGGCCGTTCACTGACCATTGCTTTACCCCTGATGAAGTAGGAGGTGGACCACGAAAGCGTTAGGGTAACAGACTAGCACAAACTCAGAATCAGGTCCTGCCCCACGCCCCCCCGTGAGGTTCCTTCCCTGTATAGTGTGTACCTGGCTCGAGCCCAAAATAACGTAATCGCTGCATCTCCGGCCGCATCATTGGAGGACGCCAACAAATTCCTTCCTTGTGGATCAGAGGCACAGAGACACAGAGAAACAGTGAGAAGGACACGGCTCGTGACTGTTTTGGGGGCTGGGACCCCGAGATGCTTTCCAATCAAGTAGGCATATAGTGAGTGTGCATTTGTCTTGTATATTTATTTGTTTTTAATAAAATATACTACACTTCAATACTCTTATTTTTCTTCTTTTCTCCTCCCTTTTGAGTGCTGACTGCGATATAGGTATGATCATGTATTTATCTATCTATCTATATATCTATCTATCTGTCTATCTCATATCTATCTATCTATCTATCTATCTATCTATCTATCTATCTATCTATTTATCTATCTATCTATCTATCTATCTATCTATCTATCTATCTCATATCTATCTATCTATCTATCTATCTATCTATCTATTTATCTATCTATCTATCTATCTATCTATCTATCTATCTATCTCATATCTATTTATCTATCTATCTATCTATCTCATATCTATCTATCTATCTATCTATCTATCTATCTATCTCATATCTATCTATCTATCTATCTATCTATCTATCTATCTATCTATCTCATATCTATCTATCTATCTATCTATCTATCTATCTATCTATGTCATATCTATCTATCTATCTATCTATCTATCTATCTATCTATCTATCTGTCTATCTCGTATCTATTTCATATCTATCTATCTATCTATCTATCTATCTATCTATCTATCTATCTATCTTGAGAAGAGAAGGGAATGGCATACCTCCCAACATTTGAAATTGCCAAATAGGGACACTTTTTCCCCCAAAGGCACCCCCCCCTCCATTCCTAAGAAGTGTCCATTAATTGGATCAGGGCACAGCACTGGGGAACCTTATGGAAAGATACAAGTACATTTTTTTCTTTTTTTTTAATCTATATATATAAAAGAAGACTTTGTGCCTGCCAAAACACACCCAGGGGAGGCATAAAGCAGGAGTTACTACTCCTATTGGGTGATTCAATCATGCAGGGAGTTGGCCCGCCCCCACTATGCAGCCCGCCCACCACTATCAAAGTCAGAAAAAAACCAATATGGCCGCCACTTCCTCCTACACCACAGACAAACACACATGCCCCACTCACACAGCACCACACAAACACACACAGACCACCACACACACAGCACCACATACACACACAAAGCCAGAAATAAATATGGCTGACACAAACACACAGTCACTCACCCTGACTCCCAGTGGCCTCAGCAGGACCTGTAGTGCAGCACCAGGGGAACAAAATGGCACTCAAACGGTTAAGGTAGGCCCTCATTGCTCAATTATTTCTTCACTGTCATCATTTCCCATGCAAGACACAGGACAGACAGCCATCAGATTCACACTTAACTCACTGACTGCCACAGAGTTGTGTATCAAGTTTTACCCTTCAGGGAGTGTGTTCAAACCCCTCACACTGTATACTTGCATTTCCCTCCCACTTCTCCTCCTTCCCCAGCCTATTACTGACACTTTTCCATATTTATGTTAAGCCCCGCCCCCACTCGTGATTAAGCCCCGCCCCCTTTAACCCAAATTGCCTCATTGCTCTCTCCACATCAGCACCACATGAGGGACTCCACAAGTTACAGTTCCCAGGTGTTACACACACATGCCCCACTCACACAGCACCAAACACCCATACACACACACAAAGCCAGAAAGAAATATGGCTGACACACAGTCACTCACCCTGACTCCCAGTGGCCTCTGCAGGGCCTGTACTACAGCCACTGAAGAACAAAATGGCACTCAAAGGGTTAAGGTAGGTCCTCTTTACTGAATTATTTCTTCACTGTCATCATTTGCCATGCAAGACACAGGACAGACAGCCATCAGGTACACACTTAACCCACTGACTGCCACAGGGTTCTGTATCAAGTTTTACCCCTCAGGGAGTGTGTTCAAACCCCTCACACTGTAAACTTGCATTTCCCTCCCACTTCTCCTCTTTCCCCAGCCTATTACTAACACTTTTCCACATTTATGTTAAGCCCCGCCCCTACTCGTGATTAAGCCCCACCCACTTTTAACCCAGATTGCCCCATTGCTCTCTCCACATCAGCACCACATCAGTCCCCTCTAGGGACTACACAAGTCAGTGTTCCCAGGTATGAACACACTTCCCACTGCTATTTAACTCTCACATGCCTCTCTATACCTTAACCATTTGAGTGCCAGAGGGGTGCACAACTCATGAGCGCATGTGTTTCTGCTCATATATGTTGCGTGTGTGTTTGTGTACATCTCTGTTACATATGTGTGTCCATGTGTGCATCTCCGGTCTGTCTGTGTGTGTGCGTGTCTTTTGCATGTTTCTGCCGCTCACTGTGTGTATGTGCATACCTCCCAACATTTCACATGGCCAAAGAGGGACACTGTAGTTTTAGGTGATATTGTTGGGGGCGTGGCTGGTGGGCAGGGCATTAGTAAGAATTTTTAGGTTATTTCATGACATATTACTGGTTATTTATGTAACTGAATAAATGATTTCATGCAAGACCAAAGTATTTTATTTGCACAGACTAATGTATAAACACATATACTGAAGTTTATTGCTTTATTGCTGGAGAGCAAAGTAAAACACACCACACAGTCAGGGCTGGTGCAAGGATTTTTGCCATCCTAGGCAAAACCTAATTTTGCCGCCCATTTCGCTCCGCCCCTTGTGTCCCACCCCTTTATACCCTGCCTACTTATACCCAACCTCTTTTCATGATTGTCCTCTCTCTGCCCCCTGAGCCACTCTGCCCCTGGTCTGGAGATGCCTGTAAGAGATGCCCCCCACCAGCTCCAACTTGCCCCTTATCAGCTTCACTTTGGCCCTATCAGCTGCACTTTGCCCCTATCAGCTCCACTTTGTCCCCCATCAACTCCAACTTGCCGCCTCAGCTCCAACTTGCCCCCCATCAGCTCCACTATGCCCCCCATCAGCTCCAACTTGCCACCATCAGCTCCACCTTGCCCCCCATCCGCTCCAACTTGCCCCCATCAGCTCCACTTTGCCCCCCATCTGCTCTAACGTGCCCCCACCAGCTCCATTTTGCCCCCTATTCAGCTCCATTTTGCCCCCTCAGCTCCAACTTGCCCCCTCAGATCCACTTTGACCCCATCAGCTCCACCTTGCCCCCCATCAGCTCCACCTTGCCCCCCATCCGCTCCAACTTTCCCCCACCAGCTCCACTATGCCCTCTCAGCTCCACTATGCCACCATCAGCTCCACCTTGCCCCCCATCCGCTCCAACTTGCCCCCATCAGCTCCACTTTGCCCCCCATCTGCTCTAACGTGCCCCCACCAGCTTCACTTTGCCCCCTCTTCAGCTTCACTTTGCCCCCTCAGCTCCAACTTGCCCCCATCAGCTCCACTTTGACCCCCATCCTCTCCAACTTACCCCCATCAGCTCCACCTTGCCCCCCATCCGCTCCAACTTGCCCCCATCATCTCCACTTTGCCCCACATCCGCTCCAACTTGCCCCCTCAGCTCCACTATGCCCCCTCAGCTCCAACTTGCCCCCCATCACATACCTGTAGCTCCCGCGCAGTCTTCTCTTCAGTAATGCAGAGCGCGGTGGGAGATCATGAATCCCAGTGCTCTCTGCATTACTAAAGATCCGACCCAATAAGGGAGCGCTGTAGCAACACAGACCTGACTGTGTTGTGGTTCCCGGCGTGGTGTGTGCGGGCGCAGCTCTTCTACGCTGCATGCCCGCGCCCCCAGTACGTGTGCGCCCTAGGCTGGCACCTACCTCGCCTATAGGTGGAGCCGGCCCTGCACACAGTCTGACCTCCTAAAAAGAGGGACAACAGGGTGGGAAAGAGGGACAGAGGGATTTGGCCCTCAAAGAGAGACTGTCCCTCCTAAAGAGGGACACTTGGGATGTATGGTATGTGTCTGCCTGTATGTCGCATATGTCTGTGTTTATCAGTGTGTCTGCATTTCACACACGTGCGCCCAATGGTCATAACCTAACGGGCAACGCCGTCACACGTTGCTAGTTAAGATATAACGAAACAACCTTAACCCTTTGAGTGCCAAAGAGGTACCCAACGCACAGTGGGTTTGGGCCCTAAAATCGGGGCTGTCCCGCGTAAATCGGGACAGTTGGCTGATATGGAATGGGGATGATAGAACTGAAATTCCCTCTAAGTGTATTATTAGATATTAATTGCAATAGAGGCAAATATAAAACATAAGCATTGAGAGATGAACTGAGGAGTATAGTAGTGGGATATAGCGTGTAACCAGATGCATGTCAAAGAGATGGACTAGATATAAATAAAATGGTATATTTATTTACATTGAAACATCGAAGACTATTGGTCTCACCTACACTGAACACAATAAATGAACCTGGTATATTCCTAAACAAAAATGGGACACAGACAAAGAGATAAAAAGCAAAATATTACTGTGATGTTGAGTAAGGGGACAATAGCCCCAGAAAAAATATATAACACTCAAATATGGAGTGAAAGGTATAATACCTGATATATGGGAAACAGAAGGTGGCAAGGCAGTATACAGAGAGAGAAGGGAGGTAATGGTACACTTGATCCCAGAGATGTCTATCAATTGTAAATTAATACATAGCTCTAAGCAGTCAGGATGTGTGATTGCTGGAGTGCTGGTAATATGTACAATATGCACAATCCTTAAAGGGATAGTAATACTTAGTTTTAACTTTATTTTATTTTGTAGGCATTAAAAAAACATGAAAAATGATACAAGTCTTATCTCTCAAACCTTTATGGTTTAAGAGATATTCACAAGCAAAGTTTCCCCTCCCGCCCCTTTTACTTAGTGTAAGCCACCTCTTCTCAGATGTGGAATGCAGTCCATAGACCAGACAGATAACAGAAGGGGACAATCTTCTTCCTATGAGAACAATGAAAGCCCTGCCCCCCTTGACAAGCTTTTCAGGTTTTTCCCTTATCTTAATTGAAGATTGTCCTTCTCTACAGTCTGCCTGGGCACCTCCCTTCTGATCTAGCTGAGCAGTGTTACATCAGTAAAAGGGGCGGGAGGGGGATACTTTGTCATTGAATTACTCTTGAACTACAACTCTGACAGTATTAAAATAACACTCTCCAAAGTCCAAATACTATGATGATTAATTAGAGCTGCTTTTATTATGAAACATTACTATCCCTTTAATCAGTAAAGATGTCTGCTTACTAGAAATCCGTATGAAACAGTCTCATCAGGACAACAGTTCTGCATCTCTCGGCCTCCGTGGTGGTTCAGAACAGTAGCAGGAACTTTGTCAGCAGTGCGGATTCCATTTACAGTCACTCTGAAGATCCGATCCACCTCCAGTTGTCTCCAAATACAAGAAGTCTACACATATCAGTGTCTTTGTAGTGCTGGCGCCTGGTGTAACACGTGGTCGTTCAACACGTTTCAGTGCAAGGCTTTAAGCCCTGGGTTGCTAGAGAAATCTCCACTGCATTGCTCCACAATGTATTGGAGATGTCTCTTTTATCCAAGG
Source organism: Rhinophrynus dorsalis (assembly GCA_037306005.1). Taxonomy (NCBI): domain Eukaryota; kingdom Metazoa; phylum Chordata; class Amphibia; order Anura; family Rhinophrynidae; genus Rhinophrynus; species Rhinophrynus dorsalis. The sequence goes on along the minus strand of CM074725.1, from coordinate 235,496,003 downwards.
GGTTAAATAATAGTGTGTAAAGGGTATAAAACGGATGCAGGGACCTTGAGACTGCTCTGGCCACACCCACAATTCAGAATGTGGGTGTGGCCAGCACAGCTCAGGTACCCCTCAAAATTTGGAACATTAGGCAGTTACTTACTTTGCCTACTGGTAAATCGGGTCCTGTCTGCCCCCATTGTAGGACAGGAAACTGGTCCTCTAGAACAGAAATGTATAAAGGACCTCCACAAACCTTTAAAGGGACAGTAATGTCCCATAAAATAAAAAAAAAATAAAAAGATTAAAAAAGTAAGGTAAATGCCACAAATCCTATCTCTCAAACCGCTATGGTTTGAAAGGTATCCTCCGTTAAAGTTTCCCTCCCCTTCTCCTGATGTCAGATGTAAACTTACAACAGGAGTTCCTGGTCCGGGGACCGACAAGTGGCTCTTCAGCAGAGCTGCAATAACGTGATTTAAAAATAAATACTTCTTTGGAACGGTCTACAAAGTGTGCCTGGTTTGCAAGCACACGTTTTAGACCGTTCCAAAGAAGTAAGTCTTTTTAAATCGTGCTATTGCGGTTCTGCTGAAGAGCCTCCTTGTGTCTTCTTTACAGCTGACATCAGGAGAAGAGGAACTTTAGAGGAGGATATCTCTCAAACCCTTGCAGTTTGAGAGATAAGATTTGTGGCACTTAGCTTATTTTTTAATCTCTACAAAACTCTAAAAAAATTTATGAGACATTACAGTCCCCTTAAAGCCTTTTCATACAAAAGACTCTTGACAAAGAATCAATAAAAAAGGGTTATTTATTAAGAGAGGAAGGAGTAAAAATGTTAGTACAAGAGGTTTAGATGTAATGTAAGAAAGATTTACTTCACTGAGAGGGAGTAGATAAGTGGAATAGCCTATCAACAGAATTGGTAGAGGTTAATACAGTGAAGGGATGTAAGCATGCATGGGACAGACATAAGGCTGTCCTGAACATAAGATAAGACCAAGGAACAAATAAGGTTTGAGGTTTTTACAGTTGGAAAATGGTCAGACTAGTTGGACCTAATGGTTATTATCTGCCGTCAAATTCTATGTTTCTATGCTGACTTCATATATGCAGGGAAAGAGAATTAGCAAGTAAGAAGGAATTCATACATTGTTAAAGGGAAATAAATGCCTTCAAATAAAAAGGTGCTAAAGTATTTCCTTTTACAAATTTATTTTTTCCAGGTAACAGGTGAGGGTGTTTGTTTACCTTATATAATACCTTTATATAATAAGATATTTATGTGCACATTGGAGTATTGTACTGTAAGACACAGTTCATGATTTCCTTGACATTCTTTGAACCACAGCTGAGATTTACAAAGATGAGGACTGGGCAGGACAGGAGGTAGCAGCAGTCAGGTTCCTGTTCCAAAAGATTTCTCCTCTAAAGCTGCCACATCCGGTCTATAGTGTTTGCAGAAGATGAAAATGTTACTCTATGTGACTGCTCTGCATATCTTCTTTCTGAACATGAAGTTGCCATAAATCAGGCAGAATGTGGGCAGAAACTTGGAAGAAGTTCTAGTTTTGATGCTTAGTATGCTTTTATTATAGTAGACTTTATCCAGCAACTGAGACTTTTAGAAGCATTCTTCCCCTTGTTAGATCCTGAGAATGTAGCAGTCGGGTTTGTGTATCTTCTTCAGTCCTTGGTTCTACAGAGAAAATATCTGAATGTCTCTATTAATATCTATGGTGTTAAAGGGATAGTAATACTTAAAATGTAAAATAAAATGTGTTGTAGGGTTTATCCCCCTGAGTAAAACAAGAGTACTCCCACTGCTGAAAGGTGTTTCGTTTAAAATGTATTCATTTTCAAAGTTGAATTTTTTAGGTGCAATATCACAGTGGCCTGAAATTGTACAGTGGCGCTGTTGCTACACGATCCTATGGACAGCTCTGGTCCCGGGACCATAAATCTCCATAGGATGGTGTAGCAACAGCACCACTGTACAATTTCAGGCCACTGTGATACTGCACCTAAAAAATTAAACTTTGAAAATTAATAACTTTTGAATGAAACACCTTTCAGCAGTGGGAGTACTCTTGTTTTACTCAGGGGGATAAACCCTACAACATATTTTTTTTTACATTTTAAGTATTACTATCCCTTGAAGTCTTTCTAGGTATTATAATATCTTGTATACTATGGAAGAGTGACAACTTTTAGCATAAATTTCAGAGGAAACGTAAGAACCACTCTTCCTTCAAAAATAGAGGGAAATGGTTGCTTAATCAAAAGAGTTTTAAAGTGAAACTACCACCCGACATAATCTTTAGCTTCACTAAGTCCCCATCTGACGACTAGCTGCTTAGTAGCGCTAGTCGCCAGAATAATTACCTTATTTAATAGATTTCTGCTCACTTCTATGGGTGACAGGCAGGACGGAGAGAGGACATCTTACCATTGTGAAGTCCGCGCCCTTAGCTGTCAGTTCCAGCTGGAGCCAAATGGCTCCTAGCAACGCCTCCTAGACCCGGCTGGGAGCGACAGCGCAGACGCGCAGACATCACAATGGCAAGATGTCCTCGCTCCGTCCTGCCTGTCAGCGGGGGAAGAGAGCAGAAATCTATTGAATAAGGTAATTACTCTGGCGACTAGCGCTACTAAGCACCTAGTCACCAGATGGGGACTTAGTGAAGGTAAAGATTGTGTCGGGTGGTAGTTCCGCTTTAAGTGTTTTGATTCTTCTAGCCAAAACGATGGTTAATAATTGGAAATAAACATTTCCAGAATTCCCAGAAATGTAGCCCCTTAAGGACCAGTAACTTGCCAGGACTGTCATGAGTGTCCATGCATTAAGGACCGGTGACGGTCCTGGAATGTCAGAATTTTTTTTTATCAAATCGCTGCTGCAGGGGTGCCGCGATCATGACGGGAGTCTAAAACTGACTATTCCAAGACCGGAAGCAGTCAGTTTCAGCCTCTCTTTCGCTCACATGGACCTGCTCACTAAATGTAGTCTATGCAGTCCTTTAGGGTAATGCTACCACAGGTCTGCTGGTCCTTTAGGGGTTAAATGGATTGTTTAAAGTGGAACTATCATGTCAGTATAAGTCACCCCGATCCATTATTAGTATGCATGTAATAATGAAAATAGGCTAATAAAGTTTGTTATGTGTCAGCATCATTTAAAAATATCGGAACTACATGAACAGGAGAGTGCGGCCATCTTGTCGAAGTGGGATCTATGTTCCTGTACTGTCCGTCCCTGTCTCTGTCAGGCACAAGGATTTTCCGGGGGGGGGGGGGAGTTGCATTGTAACCGTATGGTACATCGCTTGCACACAGATCTCACTTCAACAAGATGGCCGAACTCTCCTATTCATGTAGGTCCGAAAGTTAGGATTTAAATAGTTGCCGACACTTAACAAACTTTATTAGCATACTAACAATGGATCGGGGGCGGTTTTTGTTGACGTGACAGTTCCCCATTAACTAGAGGTCTCCAAGACATTGTGAAGCAATGCAAAGGGGACTTCTCTAACAATTAAAGGGTTAAAATATCCATTTAAGTCGATTTTATTTCTCCCCTATAGCGCTGATGGTTTTCTCCAGAATTGCTCCACTAGTTCTTCACACTTAGGCCTCATATTTTTTCTCTTACCTGCAGTTGTTTTAATTTTTTTAAATTCTGTCCTGCTTTGCATCCATTTGAAAAACCCCTTTTCAGGTCTGTGTTCAGGGCCAAAAGTGGAACAACTATTTAACTGCACTATAGGAAAGAAATTACAATTTCCATTATTTTAGAAGGGAATGTAACCCCTTCAATGCTAGGGAGAGCTCTAATGCATTGCTTTCGGGGGGGTTAACAGTCCCTTTCAACCCTTTGAGTGCCGGAGGGTGCGCAATGCTTTGCTTCACAAGGCATCGTGCAACCCTCATGAGCTCAAAGGGTTAAATCAATTGGAATTTTGGATTTTTTTTATTTGTCCTATATGGTACATTTGCTTTGCTCTAAAATTTTGCTCACAAGAGACAATCTCTGGATAAGAAAGCCATATTTATAAACCTGCAGAATAATGTAAGCTTTTTCTGATAGTAAAATGTCTGTGTCCAGCTACAGACTACAACAGCTCCAAGGCAAGGATATAAAACGCTGCCTTTATGCCTGTCCGCTGTATACAGGACACTCCCTAGGTTAATCCGTCTGTTAAGCAAATTAAAAGCCACTTATTCCTGTAGGCATAGTTCCCCTTAATGATGTCACTTTATAGCATTTTTTGTTTATTTTCAGCCTTTCCTGCAGGGGATATAAAAGAAATGGGTATTTAGGTTGGTAATTTAAAATTTAATGGTGTGACATCAAATTGCGACCTCTGGTGATTGAAGTAATGAAGAAAAGGCTGAAAATATATTCCCACGGAAACTATTGCAAGGTACACATAAAGGCCACATAATCAAGTAAGAAGGAGCAATAAAGTTCTAGAATTCAATGGGATTCAAAGATCCATTTATATCAATGGAAATACAAGAAATGTACATCCCTGCCCAACGCACGCACGCACACACACACGTTTCTCTTGGAGTAAATTAATTTATTTTCAATGTTCAATTGAGTTAAATAGATCTTTTAACCCCTTGAATGATAGAGTGGTCTCACAGTGCATTGGAGGACATCTCTAGCAGTCACAGGTTTTAAAAATCCCTTTAAACCTTTGAGTGCCTCTCTAGCACCAAATGGATTTAATGAATGGGAATTTTTATTTCTCTATTACAACGTAGCTGGTTTGTAGAATTGCTCCTTGTTTGTTCTGTACATAAAACAGTTTAACCTCTTAAGGTCCAGAGGGTTGTGAAACACATTGCTTTAGGTGATATTAGGGGTTACCATACCTCCCAAGTGTTCCTCTTTAGGATATTAGGTTACATACCTCCCAAGTGTCCCGTTTTAGGAGATATTAGGGCCCATACCTCCCAAGTGTCTCTCTTTAGGATATTAGGGGCCCACACCTCCCAAGTGTCCCTCTTTAGGATATTAGGGGTCCATACCTCCCAAGTGTCCCTTTTTAGGAGATATTAGGGTCCGTACCTCTCAAGTGTCTCTCATTAGGAGATATTAGGGGTCCATACCTCTCAAGTGTCCCTCTTTAGGAGACATTAGAGGTCCGTACCTCCCAAGTGCCCATCTGTAGGGTGGACAGTCCCTCTTTGAGACCCAAATCCCTCTGTCCCTCTTTACCACCCTGGTATCCCTGTGTTTAGGAGATCAGACTGTGTGGTGTGTATAGAAGTGTATCAATCTGGTGTCCCTGTGTTTAGGAGATCAGACTGCGTGGTGTGTATAGAAGTGTATCACCCTGGTGATCCTGTGTTTAGGACATCAGTCTGTGTGGTGCGTATAGAAGTGTATCACCCTGGTGTCCCTGTGTTTAGGAGATCAGACTGTGTGGTGTGTGTATATAAGTGTATCACCCTGGTGTCCCTGTATTTAGGAGATCAGACTGTGTGGTATGTATATAAGTGTATCACCCTGGTGATCCTGTGTTTAGGAGATCATACTGTGTGGTGTGTATATAAGTGTATCACCCTGGTGTCCCTGTGTTTAGGAGATCAGACTGTGTGGTGTATATAGAAGTGTATCACCCTGGTGTCTCTGTGTTTAGGAGATCAGACTGTGTGGTGTGTATATAAGTGTATCACCCTGGTGTCCCTGTGTTGTGGTGTCCCACAGCAATAAAACACACATTAATGTTTGTGTAAACTTCAGTATATGTGTTTATAAATTATTCTGTGTAAATATAATACTTGCTTTAAATCTTTTATTCAGTTCAATAAAGAAGTGTGAATAGGTCATGAAATAACCTAAAAAAATGATCATTAATACCTCGCCATCAACCACGCCCCCAGCAACACCACCTAAAACACGTGTCCCTCTTTGACTATGTGAAATGTTGGGAGGTGCAGTCAAAGTGCTGAATGTTCAGATAAAAGTAGAGGAATTATGGTGATAGTCAGTTGCGCTATAGGAGAAAACTAAAAATTCCCCAAATTCTTAATGATTCAATTGGGAATCTTAACACCTTGACTGCTAGAATGGTTTTCAAGCATTGCTTCAGAATGCATTGGAGACCTCCCTAGCATTGAAATCAATGGTAATTTTTAATTTTGTTAGGCACAACATTTTTCAAATGTACTTTTAAATATATTGGATCCTGAATATGTCATTGTGCTTGGAACGTTATTTAACCCTTTGAGTGCCAGATGGGTACACAATGCATTGCATACCCCTCTGGCACTCAAAGAGTTAAGGACTCCAGTTTTCAGACTTCATTACCGTGTCTCAAGGACAGAGGCTGATTCTCCAGGTTCCTGAGTTCCCCAGTAACCCCGCCCACTCCCAGTCAGGTTCCACCCACTCCTGACTTATTCCACCCACTTGTTTCAAGGCAAGTTCCTTGTTTTTTCTTCCCAATCCAACCCACCCTGATTAAGCCCCACCCACATCACAATGTGAGTCTCATCATTTGAACACTCCAATCAACCTTTTGAGCGCCAAAGGGGAACGCAACGCATTGCTTCTCAATGCATTGCGCATCCTTCTGGCACTCAAAGAGTCAAGCTGCCTCTAAGGTGAGCAAAATTGAGCATCTCAGCAATTAAACAGTTAACGCAGAGCATTTCTACAAGAGCTGTATTGTAATTACACATGCACCATGCAGTCCAGCCCAGTTTTAACTGCACCATTAATTCTATCGTTGCTGATTGCTCATCTCAGAGGGAACATTGCATCGGACCCCGTCCCTCCTTGATACTCTGGGGGGGGCACAGTTTGAATGTTCCCAGGTATGTATATGTGAGAAATAAACACTTCTAAAAAATATCGTTGTTTTAACCCTTTGAGTGCAATGGATTAATGGATCCTTCTCTGGTACCCAAATGGTTAAACTGGGTTTTAACTTCTTAAATGCTAGAGAGGTCTCAAACACATTCTGGAAATTCTTCCTCTTCAATATATTATCGGGTTACTTTGGAAGGTATTTTGAAACCATTTGAGTAACGCAATTTATTGGATACCACTCTGGCATTTAAAGGGTTAAGAAGTATAGGACTCATTTTGCATAATTTTCTAAGTCAGAGATGCTTTGTAGCTCATGCCCCCAGCTTTCCTTTTTCTAAACTCTGCAATGCTCTAGCTTTCTCTCTGGCATTCAGCTGGTTAAAGGGATAATAATGTTTCATAATAAAAGCAGCTCCAATTAATCTTCATAGTATTTGAGCCATAGAGAGTGTTATTTCAATGCTGTCAGAGTTGTAGTTCAAGAGTAATTCAATGATAAAGTATCCCCCTCCCGCCCCTTTACCTAGTGTAAGCCACCTCCCCTCGGATGCGGATCTGATCCACAGACCAGGCAGCTCACAACAGGGGACAATCTTCTTACTCTGAAAACAATGAAAGTCCTGCCCCCATTGACAGGTTTCTCAGGTGTTTCCCTTATGCTAACTGAAAATGGTCCCTCTCTGCAAGCCATCTGGACACCACCTTTCTGTTCTGAGGTGAGCAGTGTTACATCAGTAAAAGGGGCGGGAGGGGGATACTTTATCATTCAATTACTCTTGTACTACAACTCTGACAGTACTAAAATAACACTCTCCATGGCCCAAATACTATGAAGATTAATTGGAGCTGCTTTTATTATGAAACATTACTATCCCTTTAAAGGCCACATTTCCATGTATTTTTTTCCCTTATTTCTTAGTTGATTGCCCTGGAATTGTTCCACATTTGCTTTAAGCATAACACTGTTTAAACACCAGAGCACCTTTAAGCACCAAACTTCTCTGTAAAGTGTTGCAGACAAATCGCACCATTAAGGGGTTAACATATATTTAGAAGAAAAATAGCAGTCAGTTGTAATAACTTTGGAATTAACCATTTCCCAGCAATGGAAGGCACACAAACCCAAGCTTTAGCCATCTCTTTATATAAGGTCAAAATTTCCTCTTGAATGTTCCATCATTTCTTTGGAAGGTACTTTAAGAATTCTGGCACATAATTTTCTCTCATCTTCTAATTCCGAGTTGGTTTGTAACGGCCGCTGCCCCCCTCCCTTACCTTTTCCATTTCTAAACTGCGCGATGTCTTATCCCTTCCACGCTGAACGATTTTGCTTTGCAAACAGCCCTGTCATTTGGAATCCCCCAGCTCATATGTCACGGACCTGCTCTGCATTAGGAAATATTACCTGCTTCTCATTTCCATTTTGATGCGTTGTCCCTCGTCTGCCCTGCGCTTTGCATGAAAAATCTCACCCCTCTACCGGGATGATGATTTTTGCAGATTATTTACCATTAAAGGGGAGCAAACCAGGATACTCAATTACAAAAGCACAACAACATTCTTATTTTTAATATTACTGTTCCTGTTTTCATGTTCTGCCCAGTGACGGCTCTTAGATATTTAGCTGGTGGGGATCATTGCAGAATATTTTGCAGTACACAGCGGTTATGTATTAATATACAGACAAAATACACACTTACAGCTTGTACAGAAAATACACAGTGCTCGCACAAAACACACACACACAGGACTTACACAGAAACGCACACATAGGGCTACAAAAAACACACACAGAACTTACACAAAAGCACAACCACAGGACTTGAACAAAAACACTCGGGAGGCTTAATCAAAAATACACACAAGACACACAAAATCACATAGAGGACCTACACAAAACACGCACACATAAGACTTACACAGAAACACACACAGGACATACACAGAAACACACACACACACACACACAGGGCTTGCACAAAAACCACACAAAGACTTACACAGAAACACACACATAGGACTTACACAGAAACACACACACACAGGACTTACACAGAAACACACACACACACACACACACACACACACACACACATAGGACTTACACAGAAAAGCACACATAGGGCTACCAAACACACACACACACACACACACACACACACACACAGGACTTACACAAAAGCACACCACAGGACTTAAACAAAAACACTCGCAAGGCTTAAACAAAAATACACACACAGGGCTTGCACAAAAACACACACACATATGCATACCTCCCAACATTTCAAATTGCCAAAGAGGGGCACTTGTGTTTTGGGGGTGTTACTGGGGTCGTGGCTGGTGGGCTGGCCATTACCAAGAATTTTTAGCCTATTTCATGACACCTCCTTGTGTAACCTAATAAATGACTTATAACCAGACCAAAGTATGTTATTTACACAGACTAATTTATAAACACATATACGATGTTTAAACAAACAATAATGTGACTTTTACTGCTGTAGAGCAATATGATACACTTATACACACACCATGCAATCTGATCTCCTAAAAAGAGGGACATCAGGGTGGAAAAGAGGGACAGAGGGATTTGGGTCTAAAAGAGGGAATGTCCCTCCTTAAAGGGATAGTAATACTTAAAATGTAAAAAAATATGTTGTAGGGGTTATCCCCCTGAGTAAAACAAGAGTACTTCCACTGCTGAAAGGTGTTTCATTCAAAAGTTATTAATTTTCAAAGTTGGATTTTTTGGGTGCAATATCACAGTGGCCTGAAATTGTACAGTGGCGCTGTTGCTACACGATCCTATGGAGATTTATGGTCCCAGGACCAGAGCTGTCCATAGGATCGTGTAGCAACAGCGCCACTGTACAATTTCAGGGTATACACACTATGTGGCTTTTGGTGGACAAGCTGCCTGCCACCATTAAAATGATAGTAATGTTTCACAAAAACAAGAGCCCCTATTAATCTTCATAGTATTTGAGCCATAGAGTGTGTTATTTCATTACTGTGAGCGTTGTAGTTAAGAGTAATTGAATGATAAAGTTTCCCCCTCCCGCCCCTTTTACCTAGTGTAAGCCCCCACTCCTCAGATGTGGAATCCAGTCCATAGACCAGACAGCTCACATCAAGGATCAAAATTCTTACTGTGAAAACAATTAAATCCCTGTCCCACTTGACAAGTTTTTCCCTTACCATACTTGAAGATTGTCCCTCTCTGCAGTCTACCTGGACACTCCCTGCTGCTCTAAGCTGAGCAGTGTTATATCAGTAAAAGGTGTGGGAGGGGGATAGTTTATCATTTAATTACTCTTGAACTACAACTCTGACAGAATTGAAATAACACTCTCCAAGGCCCAAATACTATGAAGATTAATTAGAGCTGCTTTTATTATAAAACATTACTATCCCTTTAATTAAATCTGGCAATGGAGTGCTCTAAGTTGACTTCAAAACAGCTGCCTCTGTTCCGCTGCTCTTGTTTTTACCATAGCAGGGAGACAGCCAGACAGGGTCGGATTTCCCAATAGGCAGAGTAGGCAACTGCCTAAAACTCCACATTTGTTTGGGAGCCTCAGATGTGCTGGCACACCCACATTCTGGATTCTACATGTGGCCAGAGAAATGTCCATACCTCTCAAGTGTTCCTCTTTAGGAGATATTAGGGATCCATACCTCCCAAGTGTCCTCTTTAGGAGATATTAGGGGTCCATACCTCCCAAGTGTCCCTCTTTAGGAGATATTAGGGGTCCATACCTCCCAAGTGTCCCTCTTTAGGAGATATTAGGGGTCCGTACCTATCAAGTGTCCCTCTTTAGGAGATATTAGGGGTCCATACCTCCCAAATCTCTCTTTAGGAGATATTAGGGGTCCATACCTCCCAATTGTCTCTCTTTAGGAGATATTAGGGATCCATACCTCCCAAGTGTCCCTCTTTAAGAGATATTAGTACTCCATACCTCCCAAGTGTCCCTCTTTAGGAGATATTAGGGGTCCGTACCTATCAAGTGTCCCTCTTTAGGAAATATTAGGGGCCCATACCTCCCAAGTATCCCTTTTTCAGAGATATTAGGGGAACATACCTCCCAAGTGTCCCTCTTTAACGGGATAGTAATACTTAAAAATTAGTATCCCACATCTTGTAGCCAATAAAAAACTGAGTAAAATAAGACCAGTGGCATCTCTCAAACCTTTATGGTTTGAGAGATATCCGCTTTCAAAGTTTGCTCTTTTTGCCTTTCCCCTGACGTCAGCATTCTCGCTGACAGCAGGGGAATCCGGTTCTGGGATCAGCCGGCGGCTCTGTAGCAGAGCCGATATCAGAGTAATAAAAAAGAAATCCTTCACTAAAAAGGTCTTCTACGTATGCTTGGTTTGCAAGCATGCATAGAAGACCTTTTAAGTTAAGTATTTATTTTTTATTACCGTGATCTCGGCTCTGCTGGAGAGCCTGTGCTGGTCCTGGGACCGGAGTCCCCTGCTGTCAGCTATAATGCTGATGTCAGGGGAGAGGGAACTTTGACCATCATGGGTAGAAAGCAGTTAAGGACCCATGACTGTTCTGGACCGTCATGGGTTAAATGATAGCAACGTGTCTCCATGCACTTCAATTGCCCTCACTGCCATTGGCTGGGATGTTCTTCACATCCCAGTCAATCATTTTCAAGAATAGCTGCTCAAATCTGATTGGCTGGGATTTGAAGAACATCCAAGCCAATGGCAGTGAGGGCAGTTGAAGTGAGCCTGCCCATATATAAAGGCAGGCTCACTTCAAATGCCCTCAGTGTGTTACGGGCATCGCCCCTGTACACAGCTGAAGAGGAGCATTGTGGGACATTTGTGTCTCTGCCGCCGCCCTCGCGGCCGCTCCAAGTGGCAGAGACAGTTAAAGCTAACTTGAATTTTGGGCATTAATGAATCACATTGATTTATGTATATGTGGAGCTTTTTATTCATTGGCATTTATCCTTCAGGCCATTACATGGAGGCATATATGTGTATATTTATGGAGCACTAATGTTTAACCCTTTGAGTGACAGTGAGGTATGCAAAGCATTGCTTTGCAATGCCTTGCGTACCCCTCTGCCACTCAAAGGGTTCTGGAATGTACTCGTTCATGCTTAATTTTAATACATATATTTTATTTTACAGAGAGAAGAAAGAGAAGGACAGAGGATGACAGGTAAGTGTAACAGGGATCAGGTAACGATCAGTGCTTGGCAGTATGTCAGCACCGATAGTTAATTGTTTTTCACTGTTCAGTTCCCAATATCGCTGCTTTTAGCGGCATTTTGGGAACTAAAAGCACAAAATGGACGTTGAGCCACAAGACTGTTTTATGGCTTAACGTCCCTTGAGTCCTAGCTGGTAGGGTCTTTAAATACCACGTTAAACATGTTAGTTTAACAGCCGGTATTCACTTTGGCCCTACCAGCTATGTGAACGGCTGGCTTTAAATCTACCCCCTAGTGTTAAAAGAAAATGCAGCAGCTGGAGGTATTAACCCCTTCACTGCTGTGTTTTTTTTAAAAGACACAACACAATTGTTTTTTTGCAAACAGAAATTGTAATTAAAAAAAACAACATGTCAATTACCAATACTGGAAGTGTGATTGTTGTGGAGCCATGTAATACATTTATACACACCGCCAAATATAATCAATAAAGGGGGGGAAAAAGGGACATGGAGATTTTCACCTAGGGGACAGTGCCCACTTAAAACTGCCCATAAGTGTGTATCAAAAGAACACCGTATGTGTGCTTAAAAAAACAGTATATAATTTTCTTGGGTGAAATAAAGAACTTATAGGGAAAACATTGTTGAACAAAGACATAGTCAAAAATGTCAATATTGCTCCAGTCCGTAAGTGAAATCCACCTCAGATTTTCCTGGTCCTTAAGGGGTTAAGGGGGATGGTCCCTCTATGAGACCCAAATACCTCTGTTCCTCTTTCCCAACCTGTTATCCCTGTGTTTAGGAGATCAGACTGTGTGGTGTGTATATAAGTGTATAACTCTGGAGTCCCTGTGTTTAGGAGATCAGACTGTGTGGTGTGTGTATAAGTGTATCACCCTGGTGTCCCTGTGTTTAGGAGATCAGACTGTGTGGTGTGTATAGAAGTATATCACCCTGGTGTCCCTGTGTTTAGGAGATCAGACTGTGCGGTGTGTATAGAAGTGTATCACCCTGGTGTCCCTGTGTTTAGGAGATCAGACTGTGTGGTGTGTATATAAGTGTATCATCCTGGTGTCCCTGTGTTTAGGAGATCAGACTGTGTGGTGTGTATAGAAGTGTATCACCCTGGTGTTCCTGTGTTTAGGAGATCAGGCTGTGTGGTGTGTATATAAGTGTATCACCCTGGTGTCCCTGTGTTTAAGAGATCAGACTGTGTGGTGTGTATAGAAGTGTATCACCCTGGTATCCCTGTGTTTAAGAGATCAGACTGTGTGGTGTGTATATAAGTGTATCATCCTGGTGTCCCTGTGTTTAGGAGATCAGACTGTGTGGTGTGTATATAAGTGTATCATCCTGGAGTCCCTGTGTTTAGGAGATCAGACTGTGTGGTGTGTATATAAGTGTATCATCCTGGTGTCCCTGTGTTTAGGAGATCAGACTGTGTGGTGTGTATAGAAGTGTATCACCCTGGAGTCCCTGTGATTAGGAGATCAGACTGTGTGGTGTGTATAGAAGTGTATCACCCTGGTGTCCCTGTGTTTAAGAGATCAGACTGTGTGGTGTGTGTATAAGTGTATCACCCTGGTGTCCCTGTGTTTAGGAGATCAGACTGTGTGGTGTGTGTTTAAGTGTATCACCCTGGTGTCCCTGTGTTTAGGAGATCAGACTGTGTGGTGTGTATAGAAGTATATCACCCTGGTGTCCCTGTGTTTAGGAGATCAGACTGTGTGGTGTGTATAGAAGTATATCACCCTGGTGTCCCTGTGTTTAGGAGATCAGACTGTGCGGTGTGTATAGAAGTGTATCACCCTGGTGTTCCTGTGTTTAGGAGATCAGGCTGTGTGGTGTGTATATAAGTGTATCACCCTGGTGTCCCTGTGTTTAAGAGATCAGACTGTGTGGTGTGTATAGAAGTGTATCACCCTGGTGTCCCTGTGTTTAAGAGATCAGACTGTGTGGTGTGTATATAAGTGTATCATCCTGGTGTCCCTGTGTTTAGGAGATCAGACTGTGTGGTGTGTATATAAGTGTATCATCCTGGTGTCCCTGTGTTTAGGAGATCAGACTGTGTGGTGTGTATAGAAGTGTATCACCCTGGGGTCCCTGTGATTAGGAGATCAGACTGTGTGGTGTGTATAGAAGTGTATCACCCTGGTGTCCCTGTGTTTAGGAGATCAGACTGTGTGGTGTGTATATAAGTGTATCACCCTGGTGTCCCTGTGTTTAGGAGATCAGACTGTGTGGTGTGTATATAAGTGTATCACCCTGGTGTTCCTGTGTTTAGGAGATCAGACTGTGTGGTGTGTATAGAAGTGTGTCACCCTGGTGTCCCTGTGTTTAGGAGATCAGACTGTGTGGTATGTATAGAAGTGTATCACCCTGGTGTCCCTGTGTTTAGGAGATCAGACTGTGTGGTGTGTATATAAGTGTATCACCCTGGTGTCCCTGTGTTTAGGAGATCAGACTGTGTGGTGTGTATAAAAGTGTATCACATTGCTCCAGAGCAATAAAACTCATGTTTATATAAACTTCAGTTTATCTGTGATTATAAATGAGTCTGTATAAATAAAATACTTTGGTCTTGTTCTAAACCATTTGTTCAGTTACACAAAGATAGGATTGCCACCCAGCCGGTATTTTACCGGCAGGCCGGAAAAAAATTGGCTTCTTTCCAATGTTAATTCTATGGAGGGAATGCCTTGGATGGTATTTTTTTGAAGAAAAGGTGGCAACACTACACAAAGAGGTGTCAGTAGTAGTGTTGAGCGAGCACCCCGATGCTCGGGTGCTCTGACCGAGCACCGCCGGAGGCTCGAGTGCTCGGCCGAGCACCCGAGCCCCATTGAATCCAATGGGGCGACACGAGCATTACACCAGGCACCCCCTGCTCTGATGAGGGGAGGGTGCCTGGTCAATGTCCCCCTTCATCTCCACAATGCCCCTCTTCCACAATGTCCCCCTTCCACAAAGTGCCCCTTCATCTCCGCAATGCCCCCTTCATCTCCGCAATGCCCCCTTCATCTCCGCAATGTCCCCCTTCCACAATGTCCCCCTTCCACAAAGTGCCCCTTCATCTCCGCAATGCCCCCTTCATCTCCGCAATGCCCCCTTCATCTCCGCAATGTCCCACTTCATCTCCGCAATGCCCCCTTCATCTCCACAATGCCCCCTTCATCTCCGCAATGTCCCCCTTCCACAAAGTGCCCCTTCATCTCCGCAATGCCCCCTTCATCTCCGCAATGCCCCCTTCATCTCCGCAATGTCCCACTTCATCTCCACAATGTCCCCCTTCATCTCCGCAATGCCCCCTTCATCTCCGCAATGCCCCCTACCTCCAGTCCCTGGTGGTCCAGCGGAGCGTCTGCAAGATCTGTGCCTCCTCCGGCACAGATCCCTTCCACCCGAACATGGCGGGCGAGCACATGGCGGTACTCGTACGAGTACCGCCATGTGCCGAGCAGAGCGATGCTCGAGCCGATCCGAGCATCGGCCGAGCATGCTCGCTCAACACTAGTCAGTAGGTCATGAATAGGGTTTCCACCTTTTCTTCAAAAAAATACCAGCCATGGCATTCCCTTTATAGACTTAACATTGGACAGAAGCCAATTTTTACCGGCCTGCCGGTAAAATACCGGCTGGGTGGCAAACCTAGTCATGAAGTCACCTAAAAATGCTCAGTAATTCCCCACCCACCAGCCATTCCTCCCAAATATTGGGAGGTATGAATATCAATTTCCCTGCACCTGTCTTTATACCAATTTTAAAGATAATTTAATTAACCCCTTACATTCTAGAGAGGTTTCTAAAGTTTTAGTCTTAGTTTTAGTCTTTCTAGCAGCCGAGGGGGTTAACATGTATTTTTTTGCCTTGCTTTTTGCAGGCCGAAAGTATTTTCTGTGCTGGGAAACAGTGGATGTGACTGGGGGTGGGGTAGTGCATGTGGTGGTCGTGTGATCATGGGCGGAGCTAAGGCCACCTAGAGTGCCTTGCTGATGGGTTCCTGAGGCGTAAATTCAGCTCTGCAGCCAGGACTGTTTTAACAATAGTGCAAAGTGGGCTGCTGCCCCCATAGACAAGGAGAAACTGTTATTCAGCACTGTATGGAAGACTCTGATGATCTGTGTGTGAAAACCGTTACATTCACTTAACCTGTTGCAATGCATTGGTTACCTCTCTTGCACTCAAAGGGTTAAATCGCTTTCATGCTGCAGATCTCTCCTGTACAATCCTTTGTCATGCATTGTAGAAATCTCTGGCTTCCAAGGGTTAATTTGACAGAAAGGAGCACTCATTGCATTTGCTATAAAACTTTATCCCTCACGCCCTATACTGCTGTGTTGTTCCTAATCTATGGCCACTCTTATCTCCCCACTGCGCTCTCATCCTATTGCCTCCTACTTTAAACCTCCTTGTATTAATAACGATAAGACTTCCAGAGTCTCTCTTTGCGAAACACATTGCCTCCTATTTCAAAATCCCATTTTTTTCCCTAGTGACAATTTTCTGAACAGAGTTAAAATAATGGCACATTTTTTTTCTCCCCATAACTCGTTCCAGTTGTGATTTCTTTTATTAGAATCGACGTTGAGACAATTATGTGTAACAGCTATTAGTTTAATAAAGCTTTTAAGAAATTGTTCTTTTAAAAGCCGGATCCCTCCGTATTGTTCTTATGTGCCTGAGTCTTTGAGAAGATTTTCTTCTTCTTTGCAATTCAGATTGCAAACTTCACAAACCCAGTGACTCTTTCCATCACTTCTTTGTGCTGGGAAATGAAGGAAAATTAAAATGATTATTATTATTTTTTTTAAGAAGGAAGACAAAGGCAGGTTATATAATGTTTAACGTGTGATGTCCCAAAAATCCCCCATCTGACACTCACTGCCATCTCCCCTCTTAATGTGATGTATCTGGTTTTTAATAATTTACAGCTGCCACAACCTGTTTCATTGAGTGAGTGAGTGAGTGAGTGAGCATACCTCCCAACATTTCAAATTGCCAAAGAGGGACACTTGTGTTTTAGTGGGTGTTGCTGGGGGCGTATCCGGTGGGCGTGGCATTACCAGGAATTTTTAGACTATTTCATGACCTATTGACACCTACTTGTGAAACCTAATAAATGATTTAGAACAAGACCAAAGTATTTTATTTACACAGACTAATTTATAAACACATATACTGACATTTACACAAACAGTAATGTGAGTTTTATTGATGTAGAGCAATGTGATACACTTATATACACACCACACAGTCTGATCTCCTAAACACGGGGACACCAGGGTGATACACTTCTATACACACCACACAGTCTGATCTCCTAAACACAGGGACACCAGAGTGATACACTTCTATACACACCACACAGTCTGATCTCCTAAACACAGGGACACCAGAGTGATACACTTCTATACACACCACACAGTCTGATCTCCTAAACACAGGGACACCAGGGAGATACACTTCTATACACACCACACAGTCTGATCTCCTAAACACAGGGACACCAGAGTGATACACTTCTATACACACCACACAGTCTGATCTCCTAAACACAGGGACACCAGAGTGATACACTTCTATACACACCACACAGTCTGATCTCCTAAACACAGGGACACCAGGGAGATACACTTCTATACACACCACACAGTCTGATCTCCTAAACACAGGGACACCAGGATGATACACTTCTATACACACCACACAGTCTGATCTCCTAAACACAGGGACACCGGGGTGATACACTTATATACACACTACACAGTCTGATCTCCTAAACACAGGGACACCGGGGTGATACACTTATATACACACCACACAGTCTGATCTCCTAAACACAGGGACACCGGGGTGATACACTTATATACACACTACACAGTCTGATCTCCTAAACACAGGGACACCAGGGAGATACACTTCTATACACACCACACAGTCTGATCTCCTAAAAAGAGGGACATCAGGGTGGGAAAGAGGGACAGAGGGATTTGGGTCTAAAAGCGGGTCTGTCCCTCCTAAAGAGGGACACTTGTGAGCTATGAGTGAGTGAGTGTGTGTGTATGTGTGCGCCAAGCTACTTATATGTGTATATCGGTGTGTGTATGGGTTGGCATAGGCAAGTCTAAGAGCCATATGTAAAATGTTAGTGGAGTAATTCAGGTCCAAACTATTATTATAAAATCCCTTTTATTTTTTTTTTTTTCTTTTGGTGCCATATTTCGAAACATTAAAGTGCACCAGGCTAGGTATAAAGGCAATTAATCCCTCATGTGATGCACTGGGCAGTCTTTTTTCCGAATAGGAATGCCTTGCCTGCCTTTATTTCTTGTCTGTAGTTACAGTCATTTTAACTCCTCCTTAAATGTGATCACAGCGCCCTCTATCTCTCTGGTCACCAATATCACCAATGCAGTAAATAGATTGCTTCTATCCGTGGACTTGTTAGTGGTACAAGTCCATTTATAACATTCCAACACCAATATCACGGAGAACGCTCAAATATACTCTATCACAAAAACACTTATTTTTACAAAGAAACAAATGACATGTAAATAAAATCAATAAACAATAAAAAAGTATATGTGCACTAATCTCGACAACGATTGTATAGCTACAGGGATAGTATTATTGTGCACAACAAATATTAAAAAGTTCCACTTTCGGTGAAAGATTAAAGGCTCTTTTAACACTTTCAGGGTATATATTAAATTAGCGGGCATGTCCTCACTGCAGTTTATACAGTGATTTCTTTTCCCTGCCGACTACATGCTGTATACCCCTTATCTCTACATAGAGGTGGGGATGGTATGTATATCTTAAAATGTTCTTGGGTTATAGATAAATATAAACGCTGTTTTTTTAGCGTAATTTTAACCTCATCTACTCATCACCTTTTGTTGGCAACTTTTCAAACAATGTTACCTGGAATGTCATCCACTTTCTACACTGTTGAATAGCGGGCAGCGAAATCGTGCTGCCATTTTAGTATAGGCAAGTCAAATCTGAAGAATGTAAGAAATATGGCAGATTTTGATAACGGTAGTTTTGTGCTTCAGGCTCCCAGTATGATATATCAGTTATTACTGATGGGGTGTTATTTTTCTTCAGAGTGGAGCTGCTAATGAATACAGTAGGAAATGCCATAGTGTTCAAAGATGCAAATGTAAAGAATGGATACTTTTTCCTTTAGTGCCAATTTGCAGAAATGTTCGCATGAAATAGGTTAGAGAAGAAAGTCAAATTTTCCCTCATTTTATGCAGGGGTAATCTTCTTTCCAAAATGGTATGCCTTGTCTATCTTTTCTACCTTTGTAGTTGTTACAAATATTTAATTTTATATTAAAAAATACCCCCCACGCACAAAAAAAGTGCAGACTGAGATCCATGCAGGTGTGTAGTCCTGGAACCACCTTCTGTATGCCAGTTATTACCAATGGGGTACCATTTTACTCAAGAGTAGGGTTGCCACCCAGCCGGTATTTTACCGGCAGGCCGGTAAAAAAATTGGCTTCCTTCCAATGTTAAGTCTATGGAGGGAATGCCTTGGCCGGTATTTTTTTTTAGAAAAGGTGGCAACCCTACTCAAGAGGCATCTAGCTACCTAACTTAATATGGTATTCAGTGGATTTCAGCAACTTCGATATATTTGAAAGAGTATAACATCATCTTTTGGAGATTTCATATCAAACCAAACTTGAGGTAGAAATTCAAATGACCAATCCCCGAAATTAACATTTTCTGTACTTTTAAATAATGAATAACATTTAGGCTTATATAGTTTATTTCTTGTTATTTTATGCCTGAAATGCAGAATTGTGCAAAATAGAAAGAAAAAGAATTTGCCTTTTTAAATTCATTTGCTGTTTTTTATAGGAAGATCTACAAGTAGAAAAACAGAAATTTTGGTGTTTTAGAGAGAATTAAGGCTAAACAGAACCATAAGCGTTTGCTAGTGGAACATAGAAAAACACCCCAGGACAGTTGTCTCTCATTCACATAACTGGAATTTCATTTTTGGGTAAACTTTTTGGTCATGTCATGGGATATCCACAAACCTTTTGCCCATTTTAAAGTGCAAGGTCTGCTGAAAAAAAAACAATTGTGTCTAAAGTGTGCTTTTTTCTCACAAAAGAACCAAAAATTGACGTTTGAATGTGAACTGCAACAAAACTGTCCTCTAGATCAGTGGTTCTCAAAGGATTTTGTTCTGCGGCCACTGCCATGTTCTGGTGGTCACACTAGCAGTGGTACGGTGTGATTAATACATACAAAAATTGCATATAGAGATGTGCAACAACAATTAATCTTTATCATAATATAGTTTAAACATTTTAGAATCTACATAGGATTGCAAGGTTCATAAAACTTACTAGTTACTGGTTATATATATTTAATTCCCAGTACTCATTCATAACCCCACTTCTCTTACACTAGCCAAACTCCCACTTCCCCGGCTATAACATCCTTACACAAATATAATTCCCCATGCCAGGATATAAAATCCCACCCCAAATGGATTTCTGTCCAAAACATAATCCTCTTTTTCCAGCATCTGCCCCAGTACCCCCCGTCCTAACGGAACTCCCCCTTTTGTCCGGATAACAATCGTTCCTGCCCAGAATTAAAAATTTATATTCACTTTTTTCTACTTACTGAATAAAACCCTTTGGTTTGTACCACCTGACTGGTAGCCATGATGGAACCACACATTCTGACCCCTCCAGCCATAGAACCAAACACTGACCCCACCCTTGTCCCACAGTAGCCATAGAACCACACACACACACACACACACTGACCCCCCAGCCTTGTCTCATAATAGCCATAGATCCACACATGTAGACACCCATCCTTGTCCCTTAATAGCCATAAAACTACTCACATATGGACCTCCATTGGAATGGTAGCCATACCCTCAAGAAACCTTTCCCCACTGCTATATGTAGTCATAGATCCACACATACTGATCCCCCAGCCTTGTACCACTGCACTGGTATCCATAGAACCTCACATTCTGACTCCTCAGCATTGTGCCACTGAACTGGTATCCATAGAACCACACCTACTGACCCCCCAGCATTGAGCCACTGCACTGGTAGCAGTAGAACAACACATACTGACTCCCCAGCCTTGTCCTCTTTACTGGTAGCCATAGAATCACACATGCTTAGCCCCTAGCCTTGAGCCACTGCAATGGTAGCATCACTCCTGTCAGCCAGTTCAGACACAGCTAAGGTTAAACCCACCCCAGCTGCTTTAGTGCTGCTTTTTTCAGGCCTGTTCAAATCAGCACAACCAGCCAGGTTGATGGCTGCATGCGACCACCATGAGCACATTTTGTCATGGTGGCTGCGCACATCTCTGGTGGCCGCACTTGAGAACCACTGCTCTAGATGTTGAAAATTCTTAGCAAGTAATTGGTTAAAGCATACCTGTCAAGTGTCCCACTTTAGGAGATATTAGGGGTCCGTACCTCCATAGTATCCCACTTTAGCAGATATTATGAGTCCATACCTCATAAGTATCCCTCTTTAGGATATATAAGGAGTCCATACCTCACAAGTGTCCCTCTTTAGGAGATATTAGGAGTCCATACCTCACAAGTGTCCCACTTTAGGAGATATTAGGAGTCCATACCTCCCAAGTGTCCCACTTTAGAAGATATTAGGGATCCATACCTCACAAGTGTCCCTCTTTAGGAGATATTAGGAGTCCATACCTCACAAGTGTCCCACTTTAGGAGATATTAGGAGTCCATACCTCACAAGTGTCCCACTTTAGAAGATATTAGGGATCCATACCTCACAAGTGTCACACTTTAGAAGATTTTAGGAGCCCATACCTCACAAGTGTCCCACTTTAGTAGATATTAGGGATCCATACCTCACAAGTGTCCCTCATTAGGAGATATTAGGATTCCATACCTCACAAGTGTCCGTCTTTAGTAGATATTAGGAGTCCATACTTCACAAGTGTCCCACTTTAGGAGATATTAGGAGTCCATACCTCACAAGTGTCCCACTTTAGAAGATATTAGGGATCCATACCTCACAAGTGTCACACTTTAGAAGATTTTAGGAGCCCATACCTCACAAGTGTCCCTCTTTAGGAGATATTAGGATTCCATGCCTCACAAGTGTCCCTCTTTAGTAGATATTAGGAGTCCATACTTCACAAGTGTCCCACTTTAGGAGATATTAGGAGTCCATACCTCTCAAGTGTCCCACTTTAGGAGATATTAGGAGTCCATAACTCACAAGTGTCCCACTTTAGAAGATATTAGGGATCCATACCTCACAAGTGTCACACTTTAGAAGATTTTAAGAGCCCATACCTCACAAGTGTCCCTCTTTAGGCGATATTAGGATTCCATGCGTCACAAGTGTCCCTCTTTAGTAAGGACAGTGCCACTTTGAGACCCAAATCCCTCTGTCCCTCTTTTCCATCCCGGTGTCCCATTTTTTTAGGTTATCAGTGTATATCAGTGTATCTCATTACTCTATAGCAATAAAACTCACAGCAATGCTAGGTTAAATGTCAGTATTTGTGTGTATAAATTAGTGTGTAAATATAATCCATTGGTCTTTGCCCTAAATCATTTATTCTGTTACACAAAGAGGTGTCAGTAGGTCATGAAATAACCTAAATATTCTCGATAATGCTTTATCCACCAGCCAAGCCCTCAGCAGCACCACCTAAAACAAAAGTGTCCCTCTTTGGCCATCTGAAATATTGGAAGGTATGCTAAAGGGTTAAATGCAACCAGCGAATATGTCCAAAAACACCACTTGGCTCAGGAATTGTCAGTAAATGATATGTGAACTGACCTATTTTAACGCCTTGTAAAGCTGGAAAGGTCTCCAACGCATTGTGAAGCAATTCAATGGGGATTTTTTTTGACCTTGCAAGAGGTTAAAACCTTGAGAAATGTAGACAATTTAGGAGTTAATTGTCAAGGAAATAGTTATAGCGCCACCGGATAAAACTGGATTCTTTGAAGGTTATGATGTCTTTTATTGGCCTGACATAAAAATTATTTATAGATGTAGTTAGGCGATGGCATTTTGAGAAGCACATACACATACACAGTGCAAGTCAGCAAGAAGGGTCATATGTTGATTTAACCCTTTGCGTGCCAGAGGGGTGCGCAACTAACCTCTGGCACTCAAAGGGTAAAAAGAGAACTAACGCCTCTTAAAGGGATAGTAATACTTAAAATGTAAAAAAATATGTTGTAGGGTTTATCCCCCTGAGTAAAACAAGGGTACTCTCACTGCTGAAAGGTGTTTCATTCAAAAGTTATTAATTTTCAAAGTTTAATTTTTTTAGGTGCAATATCATAGTGGCCTGAAATTGTACAGTGGTGCTGTTGCTACACCACCCTATGGACAGCTCACCATAGGATGGTGTAGCAACAGCGCCACTATACAATTTCAGGCCACTGTGATATTGCACCTAAAAAATTCAACTTTAAAAATTAATAACTTTTGAATGAAACACCTTTCAGCAGCGGGAGTACTCTTGTTTTACTCAGGGGGATAAACCCTACAACATATTTTTTTTTTTACATTTTAAGTATTACTATCCCTTTAAATGGATAGTAATACTTAAAATGTAAAAGAAAATATATTTGTAGTGTTTAATTCTCCCGAGTAAAACAAGGGTACGCCAACTTCTGAAAGGTGTTTTATTCAAATGTTATTACAGCTCAAACTTGAATTTTTTAAGGTGCAGTATCACAGTGACCTGAAATTGTACAGTGGCGCTGTTGCTGCACCATCCTAGGTCCTATGTGCACCTAAAAAATATTAAAGCATCTTTCCGCAGTGGGAGTACCCTTATTTTACTCATAGGGATAAACCCTATAATATATATATTTTTTTTACATATTAAGTATTGCTATGCCTTTAATAATGACCCCCACTTACCCTACTATGGTTAGAAAATCCCAATGACCACTATGAATCTTGATCTTGCTTCTTGGATCAAGAGATAGCATCTTCAACCAGTCCCGAATGTCATGTCATGGAGGTACCAAAAACATGTGATCCAAAAAAATTAGCCCTTTGAGTGTAAATGGGGTATGCAACTCAGAGCTACCATCCCATGGCCAATTCCCTACAACATTTACAATTAACACTTAACTGGAAGTCTGAGGTTTAGCATGATCTGCACCTGGTCTTCCTCTTTAATTCATCCTTAAAGGGATAGTAATACTTAAGTATTACTAATCCCTATAGTAAAGCCCTAGTAAAAAAACGTATTGCCCCCAGTGTCATCTCTCAAACCTTTATGGTTTGAGAGATGAATGCTTCTAAAGTTGCCCTCTCCCTCCCCCTTCCCCGTAGTCAGCATTTTAGCTGACTCAGGGAAATCCGGTCAGAGATCATCAGGCGGCTCTGCAGCAGAGCCGCGATCTCGTTAACTGAAAAAAAACCTTTCACTTAAACGGTCTTCTACGTGTGCTTGCAAGCCAAGCACGCGTAGAAGACCATTTCAGTGAAAGTTTTTTTTTTTAGTTAACGCGATCAGGCTGTGCTGGAGAGCCACCTGAAAGTCGTACGACTCTCTTCCCTGCAGTCAGCTAAAATGCTGACTACGGGGAAGGGGGGGGGGGAGAGAGGGCAACTTTAGAAGCGTTCATCTTTCAAACCATAAAGGTTTGAGAGATGACACTGGGGGCAATACGTTTTTTTTTTACTAGGGCTTTAATACAGGAATTTGTAGAACTGAAGTATTACTATCCCTTTAAGTCTGCTTCTATAAGCTTCTTCTTTCTTCTTCTGCAATGTTCTTCTAGCTCTGTAAAACAACAATGATGAATGAAATTAATTTCCCCATAAACTCTTTCTTCTGTCAGCAGAAAAAAGAACCCCTCTTTGCTGTACCTTTCACGCTTTTGCCCGAGCTAAACTGAGGCAAACTTGAACAGAGATTGGCTTTCATATGGCTGGGATGTGGGGAACGTGCCATGTAGTAACTACCCCTCCCAGCCAATCAGCTTCTAGCTGGAGGGGGTCACAAATGCATGTTTCATCATCCCTCCAGCTAGCCCTTCTTGTCCTGAGGCACTCTGCCTGCTTCAGTTTAAAAAATCAGTAACGGTCATGTCCACCTCCATGGACATTATATCCAGGACTGATGGAAGATGTCATCTCTTGATCAAAAGGACAACGGAATAATTCATAAGAGGCATTAGGACAGGAGTGTCCATGTCCGGTCCTCAGTGGCTACCAACAGGACAGGATGTAAGGATTTCCCTGTTTGAGCACAGGTGGGCCAATCAAAATGAATGAGCAACTGGTTAACTCACCTGTGCTTAATAAGGGAAATCCTTAAAGGGACAGTAATACTTCCTTATTACTATCCCCCATGTTGTAGCCCTTAAAATTCTGAATTCAACGATACCAGCTGCATCTCTCAAACCTTTATGGTTTGAGAGATATCCGCTTTCAAAGTTCCCTCTCCCTGATGTCAGCGTTCTATCTGACAGCAGGGGAATCCAGTCCCAGGACCGGCGGCGGTTCTTTAGCAGTGCTGCAAACCAAGCACACGTAGAAGACCATTTTAGTGAAGGATTTCAGTTTCTATAACGCAATCTCAGGACTCCTGCAGAGCCGCCGCTTGCTCACTGACCGGATTCCCCTGATCTCAGCTAGAACGCTGACGTCAGGGGAAAAACCAAAAAGAGGGAACTTTGAAAGTAGATATCTCTCAAACCATAAAGGATTGAGAGATGCCTCTGGTATCGTTGAATTCAGAATTGTAAGGGCTACAACATGATGGTCACCTCCACATTGTCCCCAGTGTCCATCTCCACAGTATTACTATCCCTTTAAATCTTGGCCTGTTGTCGGTCTTTGAGGAGGGAACCTGGATATAGCTGGGAACTCCTCTCATCTTCCCCGGAGACTCTGGTTTTTGTAAGTGATTACTGGGTCTCTGGGAACAGTGGCTGATTGTCCGGTGGTGGATGGTTTCTGATGAAACTCTTCCCATTTTTCCTCCATCCCAGCCTGTTCCTCCCACTTCCCTTCCTTCCCTACCCAGTTCCTCCTACTTCCTGACACTCAAACTAAGCCACACCCACCTTCAACTAAATCACACCCCTTTTTGCAGCAAGTCATGTCCAGTTTTCCCCCCAGCGGCCCCAAAGGAGTCCTTCTGGGGACTCCAGAACACAAAGTTCCCAAGTATGAACATGGATAACCCTGATTTAGGATTTTCGGGTCATACTAAGGTAAGAAGGAGGTTATTATTAGGAGATGTACCTTCTCCTTTAAAATTGCTCTGAGTGAGATGCCAGGCAGCAGGAAGCCGCAGCAATCCATACCTGATGTGATGAGTAAGTAGATTAGAGTTTTGCCAGCAGAAAGAAGCCTATTGTAGAGATTTTTTTAAAAAGAAGGAAGGAGAACTTAATTACAGACTGAATATGAGCAGAGAAATATAGGGCAGCGTGCGAGAGGACCCCTAGACAATAGGCGTGAGATGTTACTATCCCTTTAAGGGCACATCATTCAGGAAGGCACAGGGCCCTATCAGGGCTGGATTTATATTCCAGGAGATTTTAGGTAAGGCACCCGTAACCCTGCCCAGGGCCACACCCTCACATGATCTCATCCCAAACCCCAATCACTGTTGCCTGGCTAGGGATGATGGGAATTGTAGTCCTCAACAACTGCAGGGCATCAGGTTACTCATCCCTGCAATGCATTGCATACCCCTCTGGCACTCAAAGGGTTAACAAAGAAATATGTCCTCAAAGATCTGATCAGTGAGGCTACAGGGGGTAAGAATACACTTCTACCCTTAGTTCCTAGGAAGAAAACACCGCTGAAGCGTAACCGGTATTTTCGTTCCTTTCAGAATGAGACACATCCGGCGAACCAGATGGTTCCCACAGCACCGCGTACCTCCTCCAAGCCCAAACAGCAATGGAAGCCCAAGGTCTCCTCCAAGCCCACGCACTCTGCTGTGGGTGGTCGTCTGCGTCACTATCACAGCATTTGGGAGGATTCAGTGACGGACCCATGGGATTTGCAGGTAGTGACCGAAGGGTACAGGATCCCTTTCGTCTCTCTTCCTCCTTTTCGCTTTCTTCCTTCTCATATGCCTCAGGGCGCAGAGAAACGCTGTCTGTTCGATGGCGCTGTTCAGGCTTTTCTGGACAAGGACGTTCTGGAGCCGGTTCCAGTTCAGGACAGAGGTATGGGTTTTTACTCAAACCTCTTTGTGGTCTCCAAGAAGGGTGGCAGTTGTCGTCCCATTTTGGACTTGAAAGATCTCAATTCCTTTGTGACCTGGACTCATTATCACCAGGAGTCTGTACAGACGGTGATTGCTGCCATGTCCCCGGAGGAATTCCTTGCACCTCTGGATCTTCAGGAGGCGTACTTACACATTGCCATTCATCCAGAGAGCCGGCAGTACCTCCGGTTTGCCTGCAACTGGGGACATTTTCAGTTCTCAGCTCTTCCATTTGGTCTGACGACACCTCCTCAGGTCTTCAACCGTGTCCTGGGAGCCTTAGTGTCCGTCCTCCACCGAGACAGCATCAGAGTTACTCCACACATGGACGACCTGCTTCTGAAAGATTCTTCTGCGGAACTTCTTCATCAGCAGGTTCAGCAATGCATTCATGCTCTCGCCCATCACGGGTGGATCATCAACTTGGACAAATCAGATCTTGTCCCGTCCCGGCGTCTGGTCTTCCTGGGCCTCCTCTTCGATACCCAGAAGAACATGGTGGTCATCTCTTGTGGGGAAATTCATTTCCACCATAGAGGTGGTACCGTTTGCCATGGCACACACCAGGGAACTCCAGCGGTTTGTTATCCAGGTGTGCAGGGGTTGGCCGGACCTTCTGAAGACGTCGGTGTGACTTCCTCTTCATGTGGAACTGAGTTTGTCCTGGTGGCTCGACCTCTCCAATCTGCTGAAGGGCAAGTCTTTCCTAGTTTCCTTCTGGACCACTGTGACGACAGATGCCAGCCTTTCCGGATGGGGAGCGGTCCTGAGTCGCCTGAGTACACAGGGTCGGTGGTCTCTGGAAGAATCTCTCCTTCCCATCAACGTGTTGGAGCGTCGGGCATCATTGGTCATCTCAACTGGAAGACTGTCCGGGTAGAGTCCAACAACGCCACGACCGTGGCTTACATCAACAAGCAGGGTGGAACAAGAAGTCTTGCCGCTTAGTTTGAGGTCAAGGCTATTTTGTCCTGGGCAGAAGAACATGTTCCTGCCATGTCCTCAGTGCACATTCCTGACGTAGACAACGTCATGGCGGACTTCCTTGGTCAACACACAGTGGACAGCGGAGAGTGGGAGCTGCACCCAGAGGTGTTCACCCTCATTGTTCAGAAATAGTGTCTTCCTTACATCGACCTGATGGTGACAAGATACAAATGGAAGGTTCCGAGGTTCTGCTCTCAATGGAGGGACCCTCTAGCTCTGGCGGTGGATGCAATGTCCATTCCTTGGTTATTCCCCCTGGCCTACATCTTTCCTCCCCTCCCCATGTTGCACAGGGTGTTACGGAAATTACAACTGGAGCATTGTCCAGTTATTCTGATTGCTCCGTACTGGCCTCACCAGGCTTGGTTTCAGGAGTTTCTAGATCTGTCAGTGGTGGATCCATTCCAGCTCCCTTGCCGTTCGTATCTTCTTCTACAGGGTTACCTGTGGAAGGAGGATGTTCATCGTCTAGCCTTGACGGCTTGGAAATTGAATCCTCAATGTTGAGGAAAAAAGGGTATACTTCTGGTGTGGTGGCTACTATGCTCAGTGCCCGCAAACCTGTTTCTTCCAAGATCTACCATAGTGTCTGGTCGACCTTCCTATCTTGGTGTGCTGACAAGGACCTGTCTCAGGAATTTGATCTGCCTACAGTCCTGGCTTTTTTGCAGGACTGTGTGGACAAGGGCCTCAGTTTGAGTTCCCTTAAAGTTCAGACATCTGCTCTCTCTGTTTTCTTTCAAAGGCATATTGCCATCCTTCCTGATGTCAAGGTTTTCTTCCAGGGTGTTGCTCATACTCTTCCTGCCTTCAAGATCCCTGCTCCTCCATGGGATCTTAACTTGGTTTTGGGCGTTCTTCAGTGCCCCCCATTTGAGTCTTTGGCTACTATTCCTCTATGCCTGTTGACGTGGAAAATGGCTTTTCTTCTGGCAATTGTGATGGTCTGTCGTGTTTCGGAGTTACATGCTCTGTCCTGTAAACCACCCTATGTTTCATAAGGACAAGGCGGTGCTTCGCACTTCTAAGGAGTTTCTGCCGAAGGTGGTCTCTGAGTTCCACATCAATCAGGAGATTGTGGTGCCCTCTTTCTGCCCTTACCCCACCTCTGACAAGAGGGTCCTAGGGCAGGAAGACCTGCATCCAAGGCGACTATTGCTTCTTGGATCAAGTCCACTATTCGTAAGGCTTATGAGCTGAGGAAGAAGCCTGTCCCTTTCAGGGTCACGGTATCACGGTGCCCGTGCTCCTGGCTGCAGGCGGCAACATTCTGACTAGTCTATTTCCATACTTTCTGTCTGATTGGTCAGTATCCTTGTCGCCGCCCACTGATAGCCTTTATAACCTCTGTAATGTCAACACTATGGTGCCCTTTCGTGGTGTACTAGTTCCTGACTTATGCTCCGTGATTGCTGTTCATGTATGACCTGGCTTGCCTGACAACGTTCCTGAGTTTGCTGTTCTACTCCTGATTCCGTTGCTGACCATATCTGGCTGAGGACCCTCTTCTGTTGCTGACTGTTTCTGGCTGAGAACCCGCTCTGTTGCAGATCGTATATGGCTGCTAATCCGCTCCACTAGTGACCATTCCTTGCTAACTCGCTGTTCCATTGCCAACAGTGTCTAGCATATTGTCATTCTGTTGACAGTAGCCTTTACAGACCATTTGGTTGCCTCCATTGCTCAAGCTAGACTTCCTGTGGCCTTGCCGTTACTCTAGTCGGTTGCGCCGCGTGGCGCTATTACTTTGTCGACCGTCAGCTAAGCATTCGTGCTGTAGCTACTCTCTTACCGCCGTTGGCGGTGTGCACGCGCGAAGTACCGGTACAGTGTTCTTAGCACTGACTGAGTTACTCTGATCTCTCTGTGTCCACCTCCTTACAGTGCTGGGCTCACTCCCTTTGGGAGTTGCAGTTATCACAGGGCATTACCTATTGACCCTTTGCGTGCCTGGATTTTACAGGTAAAGTCGTGCATATTCCACTCTGCAGTAGCCTTGGGCTCAAGAGCCAGTGTTGCTCTATTACCATCCTCTATGGAGGGGACACTGGTTGCCTATATATATTTCGATCCACCCCTAGCATTCTAGGGTCTGCCTGAGAGTTGTCTCGGTCTATCGGCATCCAGTGTCAGGGTCAGTGTAGCCTCGATCCTTTGGGTTCAGTGTCGCCCAGGCGTCTGGGTTGTGCCAGCAGGGTTGCCTCGCTCCTCTGGGTTCCGTTCCTCCCAAGCGTCTGGGTGGTGCCAATCACTTCCTCCTGGACCATCTGTACCAAGATCCTGTGGTCAGTTCTCGGACTGTGTTGCCTGCCGCCTGTTCAGTTCCAGTCAGAACCTTCGTTACCAGTGATTGTTATCATTCATGCAATTGTTCCTATCACTGAATTGCTATTCCTGTATTACCTGCCTATATTTCTGTGCTGTTGGTGTGGGCCTGAAAGGCCTGATTACGTGTGTGAACTTTATATCAATAAAGTCATTTTAACCTTATCAGTCTAGTCTGAGTGTTCATCAAAAACCGTGACACGCGGTTCATTCTACTCAATCTACAGGCCCGGATTTGCCAATAGGCAGACAAGGCACTTGCCTAGGGCGCCCGATTTTCAGGGGCGCCTAGAAATGCCATTGTCACGCCCACAATGCATAATGCTGACTGCTGTGCCATTCTGGTGGTGTGCGCCTATGCCCTCGACTCGAGGGCGCTTGCTGACAACTGTGTTACCTTGTCAGCATTGCTCTGTGCCTGTGCTGCCGGGGCCACTTCATCTGACCCTGCTGCGCCTGCGTGCCACGCCTTTGCTGTCATTGGTCACCACCTCAGGACCTCCTGTGATGCTGCCGAAAAACGGACATCAGGTAGTGGGTGCCGAAAGCGGCCTACACTATAGTTGGAGTCTGACTCGGCAAAGTGTGAAGGAGTTGGTTCAGAGGCGGGCCGCGGGTGCAATCAAGAGAGCAGGTCTGCAGTTGTTACCGGAAGGGTGACAGGAGGAGCAGCATGCAGTAGCCTACCCAACAGCCTTCAGTTCAGCATCAGGCCGGTATGTGTGGTGCACACAACTATATCTATTATCTGTTTCATGGTGCAGTTCACTTACACTGGAAATAATAATGCCATTCCCTTACATTAGTAATAATGGTGCCTTTCCCTTACACTGGTAATAATTGTTTGGGTGTGGTTAATGGAGGGGTGTGGCTAAGTGACAGGTGTGATTCGGGGTGGGGCAAAGGCGGGGCTAGGGGCGCCAGAGGTGGTTGTGCCTAGGGGCGCCTGAGATGTAAATCCGGCCCTGTCGATCTATTAGGGCCTCTTGGGCTTAGAAGAATCAGGCCTCTGCTGATCAGTTGTGCAAGGCTGCAACCTGGTCATCTGTGCACACCTTTTTGAAGCATTTCCATGTTGATGTACTGGCATCGGCTGACGCCAGCTTTGGGAGGAAAATCCTGGAGGCAGTCTTGCCTGTCTAGGATTTTCTTCGGTTCTTGGTGCGTCCTTCACTTTTGAGTCCTGTTGGCTCTAGCTCAGTGTGCTGCGTAACAGTTGGGGTGTTGTTACCCCTGTTCAGCGTCCGTTGACACTTCATTGTTTGTTAGGCTATCTCTGATCTGACTTTTCATATCTGCTTGGTGATTCTGGGGGCCTTGCGCCTGGTCCTTGCCTTACTTCCCACCTCTGGGAAGCTCAATGGTTGGACATCCCAAAGTTACCAGTAACCTGTATTGGACGACAGAGAAAAGAGGATTTTAGTCTTACCTGTTCAATCCTTTTCTCTTAGTCCATACAGGTTACTGGTCTCCCACCCTGTCAAGGGACCATGCTTGGCTCTCCAGTGGCAGACTGTGGGGGTCCTTCAGGGTCATGTTCACAGGAGTCTTCATTCCCTTCTACTATCTAGTCAATAGTTAGTATCTCAAATCTTTCTGGAGCTGGTTGACTAGCTGCAGCTAAGGAGGGAAGGTAGGCTCCACCCCCTGCATACAATTCTAGAATTGTTCCTGCCTACTTAAAGGGGCGGATCGCCTATCCAGAGTTACCAGTAACCTGTATGGACTAAGAGAAAAGGATTTAACAGGTAAGACTAAAATCCTCTTATATAATAACCCTTTGACTGTCAGAGGGGTATGGAATGCATTGCTCAAAGGGTTAAGAGTTACTATCCCTTTAAGGTGCAGTTCCGCACAAGAACATCTCAGGTCTTAACATGATGGGTTAAGACAGACAGGAAAAGTCATTTGTTTACATCGCCAGGAAGCTGCTGTATGATTCATGACCCAAAAGCTAACAGTTAACACTTTTTGTGCTAGAGCGTTGTCCAGATAATTACTTAGCACAGAATGGGACTCCTTAATGATGCTCAAAGAGTCGATAATGAAAAGGGAAGGGGGCCCACCTACGCTGTTCTTATCTCACTGGCTGACAGTGGCCATGTGTGATGATGTCAGTACAGGCGGGATTTATATGTGAGCTGCCGCTGGCAAAAACACTTAAAGGGCCCTTTGTTCTACATGTTGCCACCCCTCACTCCTCATAAGACTCCATCCTCTAGCGCCACCCACTGTTGCCTGGCACATAAAATATTTTTACCCTATAATAAATAAGCACAAAGAAAGCTTGTATCTTCCTTGGCTATAAAAGAAGGATTCAATGCATTGTGAGAATCAATGAATAAGCGACCACACTAATATCCAGGGCAGTTAAATTATGGTCAGTAAAGGGGACATTAATCTGGTAAGTAAAGCTCTCTGGCCACACACATAATTTAAAATATGGGAGTGGACAGCACAGCTAAGACACCACCCCCTCAGAACTTGGCTGTCTAGGCAGTTGCCTGCTCAGCCGAATGGAAAATATGGCCCTGTATCAGCAGCCTCAAGCCAAGATAGAACGCTAGTCTGTTTCTGACCCCTTAAGGAACACGGAGCATTTATTTTTTTTCTTGGCGATTCGGATTCAGGGGTCCCTGAGCGGTGTGCATCCACGCGTGGACCCCTGAATTCCAAAATGTGCCAGGACCGTCACTGGTCCTTAATGAAAGTTTACACATAAAGGTCCTGGAACGCCATGGGTCATTAAGGGTTAAAGGGACAGTAATGTCCCCCCAAAAAATTACAGTTCTGTAGAGTTTAAAATATTAATCAATACGCTCCATACCCTATCTCACAAACCACTATGGTTTGAGAGATATAGGGATTAAAAGTTCCCCCCTCCCTCCCCTTCTCCTGATGTCAGCTGTAAAGCTGACAGCAGGAGAATCGAGCCGTACGACTCTAGGAGGCTCTGCAGCAGAGCCGAAATCGCATTATTGCTAATGAATTAATTCATTGGAAAGGTCTAAAATGTGTGCCTGGTTTGCAAGCACATTTTGTAGACCTTTCCAGTGAATGAATTCTATTTAAGTAACACGATCTCGGCTCTGCTGCAGAGCCCCATGCTGGTCCCCGGACCGGCATCTCCTGCTGTCAGCTAGACGCTGACATCAGGAGAAGGGGAAGAAGGGGGGAACTTTGAAGCCCTATCTCTCTCAAACCATAGCAGTTTGAGAGATACAGTTTGGAGCAAAATGATTGATATTTTAAACTCTACTTAACTGGAATTTTTTTCGGGGACATTACTGTCCCTTTAAGAGGGACACCTCCCAAAGTTTCAAATGGCTAAAGAGGGACACTTTTGTTTTAGGTGATGCTCCTGGGGGTGTGGAGGATGGGCGGGGCATTACTGACAATTTTTAGGTTATTTCATGACCTGTTGACCAAAGTATTTTATTTACACAGACTAATATATACACATAGATGCTGAACTTTAACCAAACATTAATGTGAATTGCTGTGTAGCAATGTGATACACTTATACACACACCAAACAGTCTGATCTCCTAAACACAGGGACACCAGGGTGATACACTTATATACACACTACACAGTCTGATCTCCTAAACACAGGGACACCAGGGTGATACACTTATATACACACCACAGAGTCTGATCTCCTAAACACAGGGACACCAGGGTGATACACTTCTATACACACCACACAGTCTGATCTCCTAAACACAGGGACACCAGGGTGATACACTTCTATACACACCACACAGTCTGATCTCCTAAACACAGGGACACCAGGGTGATACACTTATATACACGCCGCACAGTCTGATCTCCTAAACACAGGGACACCAGGGTGATACACTTATATACACACCACAGAGTCTGATCTCCTAAACACAGGGACACCAGGGTGATACACTTCTATACATACCACACAGTCTGATCTCCTAAACACAGGGACACCAGGGTGATACGCTTCTATACACACCACTCGGTCTGATCTCCTAAACACAGACCCACCAGGGTGATACACTTATATACACACCACACAGTCTGATCTCCTAAACACAGGGACACCAGGGTGATACACTTCTATACACACCACACAGTCTGATCTCCTAAACACAGGGACACCACGGTGATACACTTCTATACACACCACACAGTCTGATCTCCTAAACACAGGGACACCAGGGTGATACACTTATATACACACACCGCACAGTCTGATCTCCTAAACACAGGAACACCAGGGTGATACACTTCTATACACACCGCACAGTCTGCTCTCCTAAACACAGGGACACCAGTGTGATACACTTATATACACACCGCACAGTCTGATCTCCTAAACACAGGGACACCAGGGTAATACACTTATACATGCCACACAGTCTGATCTCCTAAACACAGGGACATCAGGGTGATACACTTATATGCACACCACACAGTCTGATCTCCTAAACACAGGGACATCAGGGTGATACACTTATATGCACACCACACAGTCTGATCTCCTAAACACAGGGACACCAGGGTGATACACTTATATACACACCACACAGTCTGATCTCCTAAACACAGGGACACCAGGGTGATACACTTATATACACACCACACAGTCTGATCTCCTAAACACAGGGACACCAGGGTGATACACTTATATACACACACCACACAGTCTGATCTCCTAAACACAGGGACACCAGGGTGATACACTTATATACACACCACACAGTCTGATCTCCTAAACACAGGGACACCAGGGTGATACACTTCTATACACACCACACAGTCTGATCTCCTAAACACAGGGACACCAGGGTGATACACTTCTATATACACCACATAGTTTGATCTCCTAAACACAGAGACACCAGGGTGATACACTTATATACACATCACACAGTCTGATCTCATAATCACAGGGACATCAGGGTGATACACTTATATACACACCACACAGTCTGATCTCATAATCACAGGGACATCAGGGTGATACACTTATATACACACCACACAGTCTGATCTCCTAAACACAGGGACACCAGGGTGATACACTTATATATACACCACACAGTCTGATCTCCTAAACACAGGGACACCGGGGTGATACACTTATATACACACCACACAGTCTGATCTCCTAAACACAGGGACACCAGGGTGATACACTTCTATATACACCACATAGTTTGATCTCCTAAACACAGAGACACCAGGGTGATACACTTATATACACATCACACAGTCTGATCTCATAATCACAGGGACATCAGGGTGATACACTTATATACACACCACACAGTCTGATCTCATAATCACAGGGACATCAGGGTGATACACTTATATACACACCACACAGTCTGATCTCCTAAACACAGGGACACAGGGTGATACACTTCTATACACACCACACAGTCTGATCTCCTAAACACAGGGACACCAGGGTGATACACTTATATACACACCACACAGTCTGATCTCCTAAACACAGGGACACCAGGGTGATACACTTATATACACACCACACAGTCTGATCTCCTAAACACAGGGACGCCAGGGTGATACACTTATATACACACCACACAGTCTGATCTCCTAAACACAGGGACACCAGGGTGATACACTTTTATACACACACCACACAGTCTGATCTCCTAAACACAGGGACACAGGGTGATACACTTATATACACACCACACAGTCTGATCTCATAATCACAGGGACATCAGGGTGATACACTTATATACACACCACACAGTCTGATCTCCTAAACACAGGGACACCAGGGTGATACACTTATATATACACCACACAGTCTGATCTCCTAAACACAGGGACACCAGGGTGATACACTTATATATACACCACACAGTCTGATCTCCTAAACACAGGGACACCGGGGTGATACACTTATATACACACCACACAGTCTGATCTCCTAAACACAGGGACACCAGGGTGATACACTTCTATATACACCACATAGTTTGATCTCCTAAACACAGAGACACCAGGGTGATACACTTCTATACACACCACACAGACTGATCTCCTAAACACAGGGACACCAGGGTGATACACTTCTATATACACCACATAGTTTGATCTCCTAAACACAGAGACACCAGGGTGATACACTTATATACACATCACACAGTCTGATCTCATAATCACAGGGACATCAGGGTGATACACTTATATACACACCACACAGTCTGATCTCATAATCACAGGGACATCAGGGTGATACACTTATATACACACCACACAGTCTGATCTCCTAAACACAGGGACACAGGGTGATACACTTCTATACACACCACACAGTCTGATCTCCTAAACACAGGGACACCAGGGTGATACACTTATATACACACCACACAGTCTGATCTCCTAAACACAGGGACACCAGGGTGATACACTTATATACACACCACACAGTCTGATCTCCTAAACACAGGGACGCCAGGGTGATACACTTATATACACACCACACAGTCTGATCTCCTAAACACAGGGACACCAGGGTGATACACTTTTATACACACACCACACAGTCTGATCTCCTAAACACAGGGACACAGGGTGATACACTTATATACACACCACACAGTCTGATCTCATAATCACAGGGACATCAGGGTGATACACTTATATACACACCACACAGTCTGATCTCCTAAACACAGGGACACCAGGGTGATACACTTATATATACACCACACAGTCTGATCTCCTAAACACAGGGACACCAGGGTGATACACTTATATATACACCACACAGTCTGATCTCCTAAACACAGGGACACCGGGGTGATACACTTATATACACACCACACAGTCTGATCTCCTAAACACAGGGACACCAGGGTGATACACTTCTATATACACCACATAGTTTGATCTCCTAAACACAGAGACACCAGGGTGATACACTTCTATACACACCACACAGACTGATCTCCTAAACACAGGGACACCACGGTGATACACTTATATACACATCACACAGTCTGATCTCATAATCACAGGGACATCAGGGTGATACACTTATATACACACCACACAGTCTGATCTCATAATCACAGGGACACCAGGGTGATACACTTCTATACACACCACACAGTCTGATCTCCTAAACACAGGGACACAGGGTGATACACTTCTATACACACCACACAGTCTGATCTCCTAAACACAGGGACACCAGGGTGATACACTTATATACACACCACACAGTCTGATCTCCTAAACACAGGGACACCAGGGTGATACACTTCTATATACACCACATAGTCTGATCTCCTAAACACAGGCACACCAGGGTGATACACTTATATACACACCACACAGTCTGATCTCCTAAACACAGGGACACCAGGGTGATACACTTATATACACACCACACAGTCTGATCTCCTAAACACAGGGACACCAGGGTGATACACTTATATACACACCACACAGTCTGATCTCCTAAACACAGGGACACCAGTGCTGCAAAGAGGGACAGAGGGATTTGGGTCTCAGAGAGGCACATTTGGGAAGACACTTGGGAGGTTTGCCCTTGCGAACCAGGATCCATTATAAGTGCACCCTCTATGTCCCCTGTAGTTACGTCCCTGCAGCCACCATAAAACAAGATCTGGTGAATGATGCAGGGACATTGAGATATCTCTGGCCACACCCACAATTCGGATTGTAAGTGTACCCGGAGCAGCTGAGGCACCACCTGTCCAAATTTGCAGCTGTAGGCAGTTGCCTACTCTGTCTCCCCAATGCATTGTTCACCCATCAGGCACTCAATGGGTTAATCGCTAAACCTCTTTCTGTGCTACAGGGGATGGTATTGTCAATATGCCATAACCTCATGTAGTTTCTCTGTAGATTTATACATGCCGTACATGTTTACTTTCTGTGTACATCCAAGGGCTTAGCATTCAATAGCACATGCCGCGGCATCCCCTCCTGCCCTATTCTCTCACGTCCAGCTGTTTTCTCCTGTTTTGTGTTGGTAATGTTTATAAAGCTTTGTCAAAACCCAGGAATAAAAGCCTAGTAGTATTCCATCTCCTCCCTGTTTCCTGGGATTTCACCCTGCGGGGAAAGTATCTCAGCAAGAGACGGGCCTGCTCAGCCCAGATAAAATCTTTTCTTTGTGGCGAGAGATTGGCTTTTTATCGCAGCCCTCTCCGTCTCTTTCCCCCCTCCTCCTCTCTTTCTGCTCCCGGGCAGAGCTGTGGGCCGAAGCCGTTCTATATGGCTAAAAGGAATGAGATTTTTTTCCCTTCCTGCCAGATAATCAAAAGCAAAATAGCTCAATGCTATCAAATGACACACAGGAGGAGGAAAAGCTAAGCTGTCCCCTAGTCCGGCTTTCTAGAAACATACTGTGCCATACACGTACAGAAAAGTGCAGTCATCTTTCGGGCTAACCTAATACATTACAGGGGATAACTAAAACTTCTCATTGATCTGAATACGTATAACCTCTTTAATGCCAGACTGGTCTCTAGGGCACCATGGAGTAGAGGAATGATGTATTACATGCTAAAGGAGTGGATGAAGATTTGCGCACATTAATATTTTAACCCCGTAGTGACATATGACGTGCTGGGACCATCACGCTGGTCTGGATGTTACGGACTGGTGACAGTCCTGGCAAGTCATGGAATTCTGGGATGACAGCCTCTCTGCCATCCCAGAATTCATTGCACACAAAAAAAGCTCAGTGGTCCTTAGCGGCCACCTGCACCGTATCAGGCAGTCATTAAGAGGTTAAAGGAGAACTATCAGCCCAAATAATGTCCCCACACAATGATTAGCCATATAGCAATAAGCTTGGCAATAGTCATATTATCCAGCATATTGACCGCTTTTGTCAGAAATCCTACTTTTGCAGAGACTGACGGGCAGGCAACAGTGCAGACATCTTTGCTTGCAGACATCTGTGCACCTGCGCTGTCAGTCCCGGTCTCCTCTAGGTGGCGTTGTATGGTACCTTAAGGTAACAGAAGGGACTGACAGAGCAGGAGCGTAGATGCCTCTAAAAGAGGAGGTCTGGCCGTCAGTCTCAGCAGAAGTAGGATTTCCAACTAAAGTGGTAATCATGCTGGATAATATGACTATTGGTAAGATTATCGCTATATGGTTAATCATTCTGGGGGGACATTATTTGGGATGATGGTTCCCCTTTAAGGACCACAGGGGTGTGCAATGCATTGCAAAGAAATGCATTCAACACCCCTATGTTAACGTTAGGGCTGTCACCTATCCTATTTTGACCAGGACAGTCTGGTTTGATCTGTCTTGTCCTGTTTTGTCAACAGTGTCAGGGAATCAGAGGTTCTGGAACCCGAACACATTCAGTTTCAGTCCCTTGTACTCCCATTGGTTAGAGCACACATCTGTCGCCAGAGAGCTAATTCTTTTAACTGTTTGAATACTAGAAAGGTCCTCTATGCATTACTTGCAATAATTAAGTTTTCCATTGGAAAGGATTATAAAGTTAGAAACTGACCACCAAATACGAGGCATCCCTGGTGTATTGCTCTGCATTTAGCACAAAGTGTCATGCCTCTGTTCAGTTGTGGCAGGAATTAAAGGTGGCAACACTAGTTAGTCTGGACAGTGATGAGTGTGTGCACCCACATGTGATCATACTCTCTAGTTCATACCCCGAAGTGCAACCTCTGGAGTAGGAGACTAGCATCAAAGGACTTTCACTGACAGATTCATCAATCCCCCAATATCTTTTAGGTATCAACTGAATTCTTTATAATGTACTGAGCATTGTAGGTATCAAAGATTGTAGTTCTAGTCTTCTGTGAGTTTTCAAAAGCTCTAGACCTGACAAAGAACACATTTTCGTTGGTCCAATAAAAGGCATCACTTACTGCAACCAACTTACTGTTTCAACAGCTTAAATTTCAATAACACGAACAGCTGCTAATGTGTTCTCAGTGAAGCATTACCTTAATTTTCAATTGAAGGAGCGGTGAGCTTTTGTAAACAGATTTAGCCAATATTAGTGCAGTCTTTTCTGTTTATTTTTTATTTATATTTGATTAAAGGAAAACAAACATTTATTTATTTCCCAAACTAATAAAGGAAGAAAATAAGTGGAAATTAGGGACTTTACAGTAATTAACCCCTAGGATTCTAGAGATGTCTCAATGCTCTGCAGAGCAAATCATTAGAGATGTCTCTATCATTCGGGAAATAACAATATATATGAATAAAATTGCACTTTTCATACCTTTCCTCATTTTAAATACCCAAAGAGGGACATTTTCATTTTTCCTGGGTTTGCTGGGGACGTGGACAGTGGTTAGGACATTACTGAGAATTCTTAGGTTATTTCATCACCTGTTGACACCTCTTTGTGTAACCTAATTAATGATTTAGAACAAGACCAAAGTATTTTATTTACACAGACTAATTTCTATACACATATTGTGATGTTTAAACAAACAATAATATAAGTTTTATTGGTATGGAGCAATGTGATACACATATACACACCACACAGTCTGATCTCCTAAACACAAGGACACCAGGGTGATACACTTATATACACACCTCACAGTCTGATCTCCTAAACACAGGGACATCAGGGTGATACACTTCTATACACACCATACAGTCTGATCTCCTAAACACAGGGACACCAGGGTGATACACTTCTATACACACCACACAGTCTGATCTCCTAAACACAGGGACACCAGGGTGATACACTTATATACACACCACACAGTCTGATCTCCTAAACACAGGGACACCAGGGTGATACACTTATATACACACCGCACAGTCTGATCTCCTAAACACAGGGACACCAGGGTGATACACTTATATACACACCACACAGTCTGATCTCCTAAACACAGGGACACCAGGGTGATACACTTCTATACACACCACACGGTCTGATATCCTAAACACAGGGACACCAGGGTGATACACTTATATACACACCACACAGTCTGATCTCCTAAACACAGGGACACCAGGGTGATACACTTCTATACACACCACACAGTCTGATCTCCTAAACACAGGGACACCAGGGTGATACACTTCTATACACACCACACAGTCTGATCTCCTAATCACAGGTACACCAGGGTGATACACTTATATACACACCACACAGTCTGATCTCCTAAACACAGGGACACCAGGGTGATACACTTCTATACACACCACACAGTCTGATGTCCTAAACACAGGGACACCAGGGTGGGAAAGAAGGACAGAGGGACTCAGGTCTCAAAGCGGGACTATCCCTCCTAAAGTGGGACCCTTGAGAGGTATGGACCCCTAATATCTCCTAAAGAGGGACACTATGGAGGTATGGACCCCTAATATCTCCTAAAGTGGGACACTTTGGAGGCATGCTATAACCAATTATTTGCTAAGATTTTTTTAGCATTTAGGGCAGTAGTTCTCAAGTGTGGCCACCAGAGATGTTGTGCCCAGCCACCATGACAAATGTGCTCATGGTGGCCACATGCAACCATCCTAAAGAGGGGTCACTTGGGAGGTGTGGACCCCTAATATCGCCTAAAGAGGGACACCTGGGAGGTACAGACCACTAATATCTCCTAAAGAGGGACACTTGGGAGGTATGGACCCCTGATATCTCCTAAAGAGGGACACTTGGGAGATAAGAACCCATAATATTTCTTAAAGAGGGACACTTGAGAGGTATGGACCCCTAATATCTCCTAAAGATGGACAATTGGGAGGTGTAGACCCCTAATATATCATAAAGAGGGACACCTGGGAGGTATGGACCCCTAATATCTCCTAAAGAGGGACACTTGGAAGGTACGGACCCCTAATATCGCCTAAAGAGAGACACTTGGGAGGTAAGAACCCATAATATTTCTTAAAGAGTGACACTTGAGAGGTATGGACCCCTAATATCTTCTAAAGAGTGACACTTGGGTGGTATGGACCCCTAATATCTCCTAAAGAGGGACACTTGGGAAGTATGGACCCCTAATATCTCCTAAAGAGGGACTCTTAGATATTATGTGTTATGAACTAATTAAACAGAACTGGGTCAATTCTGGAGCAAACCAGCTGACCCAGGGCCAGATTTACATCTCAGGCACACTGAGGCAAGGCACTCTAAGTGGCTTTAGCTCTTCCTATTGCCACACCCCCAATCCTCACATGACCCACCCACAGTTTCCTGTCAAAGAAAGTACTCTTCACCTATAGAAAGCAAGGACAAAAATGTTTTAACCACTTTGTTGCTTCCAAATGAGTCTATATCTCTCTGTCATCCAAGGATTAAATAATAGCTGTTAAAGGGTATATAAATCGGTGCAAGTACAATGTTATTGCTCAAGACACACCCACAATTCATAATGTGGGTGGGGTTAGCATAGCTGAGGCACCCCTCCCCTCAAAATGTGGTGCTCAAGTCATTTGACTACTCTGCCTAATGGGAAATCTAGCCCTGACTGCAACACAGAGGACATATATAAATACCCATTGATTTAATTGGAGCTTTAAACCCTTCTCAAAGGGTTGAAATTTGCAGAAATTGTATTTCGATCAGGAAAAGACCTTCAATGTTAAGAGTAACGCATTTTACTATTGCTGTCCCTTTTACTTAACTCCCTGGGTGCTATTAAAGGGATAGTAATACTTCATATATTTAAGCTTTAAAGGGATATTAATGTCCAATAATAATGTTATGCAGTGTTGTAGATTTTAAAAAATAAATTATGTACAGCAAATCTCATCTCTCACACTTTTATGGTTTGAGAATATTCACAGTTAAAGCGGAACTAACACCGCTAACAAACGTCTGTAATAATTCCCTATCTGGCGACTAGCTGCTTAGTAGTCCCAGGAGGCTGTAGGAGACGTTGCTAGGAGCCATTCGGCTCCGGAAGGGACTGACAGAGCAGGCACGCGGACGTTACTAGGGCAAGATGTCCGCGCTCCGTCCTGCCTGTCAGCTGAGGATCACTTCAAATTTCTCCATGAAGAGGTAATAATTCTGGCGACTAGCGCTACTAAGCAGCTTGTCGCCAGATAGGAAATTATTACAAACAACGTTTGTTAGCGGTGTTAGTTCCGCTTTAAAGTTGACCCTCCCTCCCCTTCTCCCGATGTCCGCTGTAAAGCTGACAGCAGGAGATTCAAGTTGTGCGACTTGAGGAGGCTCTTCAGCTGAGCCAAAATCACTTTATTTAAAGAGAACTGCTTCATTGGAACGGTCTAAAAAGTGTGCTTGCAAACCAGGTACACTTTGTAGACCGTTCCAATGAAGTAATTCTTTTTAATTATCTCTATTTCGGCTTTTCTGAGGAGCCGTTGGCTGGTCCCAGAACCGGCATCTCCTGCTGACAGTAGAGCGCTGACGTCAGGAGAAGGGGAGGGAGGGGGGAGCTGTAGCAGAGAATATCTCTCAAACCATAAAGATTTGAGAGATGGGATTTGCTGCACATCATTTATTTGATAAAATCTACAGCACTGCATAACATTATTATTGGACATTAGTATCCCTTTAATATTGAAGGTATAAAATATATAAACTAAAGCATCAGTGTCTTTTTTCTATAACTTATATAGTATAAGAGTAATCGCTATGCAAAGTTTATCCTCTTGCCCCTTTAAGCTACGTCAGCACTCTAGCTGACAGATTTGGATTCTGGTCCTCAGACAGGATGGCTCGTCTGTGGAGTCGAATTAGCACCGCAAACAAAGAAAATATTCATGACAACGGTCTACTGCCTCAAACCAGGCACACTTTGTAGTCTGTTGTCATTAATATTTTCTTTGTATGAAGTGTTATTTCGGCTCTCCAGACGAGCCGTCCGGTCTGACAGATAGAGCGCTGACATATCTTAAAGGGGCGGGAATGATAAACTTTAACTAGCGATTACTCTTATACCATACTAGTATTGAAGGCCCGTGTGCACGGGGCAAAGCGCCACCCAGTGGCCTCAGCTGCTGCCCTGGAGCCGGAAGCAGAGACAGGGGGTGGGCCATTCGGAGCACCCCACTCCGAATCAACAGTGCCGCCACTTTGGAGGCCGGCAGGTTCGGCCAGTCTCTACTAAGGTGACCACGTGTCCTGGATTGCCCAGGACAGTACTGGATTTTAAATGTGTGTCCCATGTCCTGGGCAGCCCCCTTCTGGCACAATACAAAATCCAAGAATGTAGACTCTAGAGCACAGAGTTCTAAACACTCGAAGGAAAACTGACCATTGCCTACTGTGACAGGAAGTGATGCCTCTGCTGGGCTACAGCAAAATGGCTTCCAGACAGACCTCTAAACACTAGAGAGAGAACTGAGCCTTGATCCTGACATCAAACAGGAGCTGCAGTGCAATTGTGTTGTAGTGTAATGCTAGCCTAAGGCTT
Organism: Rhinophrynus dorsalis; assembly: GCA_037306005.1. Lineage (NCBI taxonomy): Eukaryota > Metazoa > Chordata > Amphibia > Anura > Rhinophrynidae > Rhinophrynus > Rhinophrynus dorsalis. Next base: position 235,451,050 of record CM074725.1, on the reverse strand, counting down.
TGGATGTGATGTACATTTTCTTGTAGTCCACAACAGGCATCACTTTCTGTCACAGTAGTCAATGGGCAGTTCTCCCTCTAGTGTTTAGAACTGTGTGGTGCGCTGGAGAAAGAGCAGGTGGTGCACTGATGTCCAGTGATGTACAATGAACCCATAACTCCATTAGAGCTGAGGACAAGTACTCTGTTGTTCTTGTGTCCCTGAATGGTAGAATGGAAATGTGGCCACTCTAGTCTCTACTGCACATGACTGCATGGTTCCGGCAGATTCTACTGCGCATTTTTTTTTTTTTTTTTTTGTGAAAGCATTTTACTAGGAATAATATGCTGAGATTATCTCCCAAGTATGTGCTAGACTAATTTTATCTACCTCAGAAGGGTGAAAGGCTGAGCTGACCTTGCCGGGACTAGAACCTGCGACCTTGCGGTTTGTACAGAATCTACAGCTGGTACATTAACCAGCTGAGCCATCTCACCAGCATGCTAGCAAATTATGTTATAAAAAATAAGTTATAAAAAAAAGACACATTATTTAATTTATTTAATACCTTCAATATTAAAGGGATAGTAATACTTCGTTTTAACTTTATTTTATTTTGTAGGCATTAAAAAAACATGAAGAACAATATAAGTCTTATCTCTCAAACCTTTATGGTTTGAGAGATATTCACAAGCAAAGTTTCCCCTCCCGCCCCTTTTACCTAGTGTAAGCCATCTCTTCTCAGATGTGGAATCCAGTCCATAGACCAGACAGATAACAGCAGGGGACAATCTTCTTCCTATGAGAACAATGAAATCCCTGCCCCCCTTGACAAGTTTTTCAGGTTTTTCCCTTATTATAATTGAAGATTGTCCCTCTCTGCAGTCTACCTGGGCACCTCCCTTCTGATCTGGCTGAGCAGTGTTACATCAGTAAAAGGGGAGGGAGGGGGACACTTTGTCATTGAATTACTCTTGAACTACAACTCTGACAGAATTGAAATAACACTCTCCAAAGTCCAAATACTATGATTATTAATTAGAGCTGCTTTTATTATGAAACATTACTATCCCTTTAAAGGTTAAATATATTAAATATTACTATCCCTTTACGAAGACAACACATTACAAAGCTGCAGTATACTGTATACTGATAACCTTTTGGCACCCATCATGTAAAAGGAATTCTTTTTATAAAGAATGAGACGATTGGACATTAGCGTCCCATTAACCTGGTGCATTATTTCATGAGTTATTAATATGTGTTCATCTGAATACAATGGTAAAACATATGTTATTGCATTAATGCATGCAATATTTATCACATTTCATTGTGCATTAAATCATGATAATGGGGGCAGTTATGTTGGCCACGTCTGGAAGTGATAATGGGTTCTGAAGATACTGAAGATTGATGGTGCCTTTAACAGGGAAGGACCAGACACAGACCTGGATTTCCCATTCAACAGTGCAGACAGCTGTAGGGGAATTAAAGAGTCCTATCCAGACGGCTAAAAAGGTTCAGTTGTGGGGTAAATTGAACTACAGTTGCACCACAGGGTCAAAAAAAATTCCTAATGCTTTAAATGGGACTTTTAACCCCTAGAGTGTTAAAGAGGCATCCAACACATTGCAAAGCGTAACTATTTACACAGTAACTTCTTACACATTTAAACCCCCTTCCCCAGACAATTTACTGCCCTTATGAAGTTCTCACCCAAAGTAAGAAAAGCTAGGAAATTCATTAAATGGATAGTAATACTTAAAGGGATAGTAATACTTTGTTTTAACTTTATTTTATTTTGTAGGCATTAAAAAAATATGAAGAATGATATAAGTCTTATCTCTCAAACCTTTATGGTTTAAGAGATATTCACAAACAAAGTTTCCCCTCCCGCCCCTTTTTCCTAGTGTAAGCCATCTCTTCTCAGATGGGGATCTGGTTGTAAGGCCAGACCGATAACAGCAGGGGACAATCTTCTTCCTATCAGAACAATGAAATCCCTTCCCCCCTTGACAAGTTTTTCAGCTTTTTCCCTTATCTTAATTGAAGATTGTCCCTCTCTGCAGTCTACCTGGGCACCTCCCTTCTGAACTGGCTGAACGGGGGGGGATACTTTGTTTGTGAATATCTCTTAAACCATAAAGGTTTGAGAGATAATACTTATTTCGTTCTTCATGTTTTTTTTAATGCCTACAAAATAAAATAAAGATAAAACAAAGTATTACTATCCCTTTAAGTATTACTAATCCCTAGAGCAAAGTACTACTTAAAAAAAGTATTGCCCCCAGTGTCATCTCTCAGACCTTTATGATTTGAGAGATAATCGCTTCTAAAGTTGCCCTCTCCCTCCCCCTTCCCCGTAGTCAGCGTTCTAGCTGACTGCAGGGAAGCAAGTCGTCCGACTCTCAGGTGGCTCTCCAGCACAGCCGTATCGCGTTACTAAAAAAGAAAACTTTCACTGAAATGGTCTTCTACGTGTGCTTGGTTTGCAAGCACACGTAGAAGACCGTTTTAGTGAAAGTTTTTTTTTTTTTTAATTAACGCGATAGCGGCTCTGCTGCAGAGCCGCCTGATGATCACTGACCGGATTTCCCTGAGTCAGCTAGAATGCTGACTACGGGGAAGGAGGAGGGAGAGGGCAACTTTAGAAGCGTTCATCTCTGAAACCATTAAGGTTTGAGAGATGACACTGGGGACAATACGTTTTTTTTAAGTAGTACTTTGCTATAGAGATTAGTATTAATATCCCTTTAAGTTTGCTAACGTTATCTCTGCACATTTGATGACTAATAGTGTTGAGCGAGCATGCTCGGCCGATGCTCGGATCGGCTCGAGCATCGCTCTGCTCGGCACATGGCGGTACTCGTACGAGTACCGCATGTGCTCGCCCGCCATGTTCGGGTCTCCTCCCCGCCAATAAACGTGCAGGGAGGCTCTGACATCGGTGTAATGCCAGCAGCCATGTTGGCTGCTGGCATTACACTGATTGGCTGGCCAGAACCCGTGGTCGGGTGCTGTATAGCACCTGACCATCGAGTTCGGCTCAGTCTGAGCCAGGGAGAGCTGAGGATAGGAAGGGAAAGGCAGTGTAGGGAGGAAAAAAAAAATTGTGAAAAAAAAGAACCAAAAGTCCTTTTTAGGACTACTGTGTGTGGGGGCAGCAGGTTATTTTGTGTGGGGGGAAAAAAAAAAAAAAAAAAAATATTCTGTTTAGTGTGAAAAGTTGCAGATTAGAGCACATTCTGTTTAGTGTGCACAGTTGCAGATTAGAGCACATTCTGTTTAGTGTGCAAAGTTGCAGATTAGAGCACATTCTGTTTAGTGTGCAAAGTTGCAGATTAGAGCACATTCTGTTTAGTGTGCAAAGTTGCAGATTAGAGCACATTCTGTTAAGTCTTCAAACTAAAATATCAAAGTCACATATTCCATTCAGTGTGCGTCGCCGCAGTTTAGCAGCACATTCTGTGTACTGTGCAGAGTTGCAGAATAGGAAGAAATACTGTTAAGTCTTCAAACTAAAATATCAAAGTCACATATTCCATTCAGTGTGCTTCGCCGCAGTGTAGCAGCCTATTCTGTGTACTGTGCAGAGTTGCAGAATAGGAAGAAATACTGTTAAGTCTTCAAACTAAAATATCAAAGTCACATATTCCATTCAGTGTGTTTCACCGCCGTTTAGCAGCCTATTCTGTGTACTGTGCAGAGTTGCAGAATAATAAGAAATACTGTTAAGTTTTCAAACTCAAATATTAAAGTCACATATTCCATTCAGTGTGTTTCACCGCCGTTTAGCAGCCTATTCTGTGTACTCTGTACAGTTGCAGAATAATAAGAAATACTGTTAAGTTTTCAAACTCAAATATTAAAGTCACATATTCCATTCAGTGTGTTTCACCGCCGTTTAGCAGCCTATTCTGTGTACTCTGTACAGTTGCAGAATAATAAGAAATACTGTTAAGTTTTCAAACTCAAATATTAAAGTCACATATTCCATTCAGTGTGTTTCACCGCCGTTTAGCAGCCTATTCTGTGTACTCTGTACAGTTGCAGAATAATAAGAAATACTGTTAAGTTTTCAAACTCAAATATTAAAGTCACATATTCCATTCAGTGTGTTTCACCGCCGTTTAGCAGCCTATTCTGTGTACTCTGTACAGTTGCAGAATAGTAAGAAATACTGTTAAGTTTTCAAACTCAAATATTAAAGTCACATATTCCATTCAGTGTGTATCACCGCCGTTTAGCAGCCTATTCTGTGTACTCTGCACAGTTGCAGAATAGTAAGAAATACTGTTAAGTTTTCAAACTCAAATATTAAAGTCACATATTCCATTCAGTGTGTTTCACCGCCGTTTAGCAGCCTATTCTGTGTACTCTGCAGAGTTGCAGAATAGGAAGAAATACTGTTAAGTTTTCAAACTCAAATATTAAAGTCACATATTCCATTCAGTGTGTATCACCGCCGTTTAGCAGCCTATTCTGTGTACTCTGCAGAGTTGCAGAATAGGAAGAAATACTGTTAAGTTTTCAAACTCAAATATTAAAGTCACATATTCCATTCAGTGTGTATCACCGCCGTTTAGCAGCCTATTCTGTGTACTCTGCACAGTTGCAGAATAGTAAGAAATACTGTTAAGTTTTCAAACTCAAATATTAAAGTCACATATTCCATTCAGTGTGTTTCACCGCCGTTTAGCAGCCTATTCTGTGTACTCTGCAGAGTTGCAGAATAGGAAGAAATACTGTTAAGTTTTCAAACTCAAATATTAAAGTCACATATTCCATTCAGTGTGTTTCACCGCCGTTTAGCAGCCTATTCTGTGTACTCTGCAGAGTTGCAGAATAGGAAGAAATACTGTTAAGTTTTCAAACTCAAATATTAAAGTCACATATTCCATTCAGTGTGTATCACCGCCGTTTAGCAGCCTATTCTGTGTACTCTGTACAGTTGCAGAATAATAAGAAATACTGTTAAGTTTTCAAACTCAAATATTAAAGTCACATATTCCATTCAGTGTGTATCACCGCCGTTTAGCAGCCTATTCTGTGTACTCTGCAGAGTTGCAGAATAATAAGAAATACTGTTAAGTTTTCAAACTCAAATCTTAAAGTCACATATTCTGTGTAAGATGAAGAAGGCGGGTAAAAAGGGACGGGGAAGTGGACGTGATCCTGAAAGTTCAGGGCGCGGGTCAGGACGCGGAGAAACTGTGCCTGGTGCCAGAGCACAAGAAAGAAAGACATCCACCATACCTAGCTTCATGTGTAATTTTACAGGGCGTCGCAGGACATCACTCTCGAGGTCCGACCACTGCGAACAGGTGGTCGGTTGGATGACAGCTGATACTGCTTCCAGTCGGTTAAGCACCACCCTGTCTTCCACCAAGTCCACTCTCAGTAGCCAAGAGTCTGGTCAACATAATCCTCACTCTGATCATCCTTCCTCCCACCATACACGGTCTGGTCAAAGAAGTGATCCCACACTGGGATATAGTGAGGAGCTCGTCTCATCACCAATCCTTCATTTGACCCTCTCTCCAAGCACGCTTGCAGAGGAACATGACATCTTGTGCCCTGATTCACAACCTCTAGAGGCTACCCAATCACAAGAAGATGACAGATGTGAACGGCATTTAAGGTCAAAGGAAGTAGTGGATGATGATGATGATGATGAGACACAGTTGCCATTAAATCAACCACTATTTCCGTCTCAAGACCTTGTTGAGGAGAATGTTATACAGTTGTCAATGACTGAGTATGTGGTGGGATCAAGACTTGAGGAGGATGATCAGAGTGAGGAAGTGGAGGAGGACTTGGTGGACGATGAGGTGACTGACCCCACCTGGGAAGGTGTAGAGCCGAGCGATGACAGCAGTCCTGAGGGTGAGCCATCTGCAGCACCGCAACAGGCTGGAAGAGGCAGTGGTGTGGCTACAGAAAGAAGGCGGACCGCACCAAACCGGCCCGCAAATGTTCCACGGAGCACCCCCTTGCGTAAATCTACCTTGCCAAGGGGTAGGTGTTCCGCGGTATGGCGTTTTTTTAAGGAAAGTGCGGACGACAAAAGAATTGTAGTTTGCAACCTGTGCCACACCAGAATGAGCCGAGGCATGAACACTAGAAACCTCACCACCACCAGCATGATCCGACACATGGCATCCAAGCACCGTAGTAAGTGGGAGGAACGCCTGGATCGCCCATCTGTGTCTGCAGGCCACACCACTGCCTCCTCTTCCCCTGTTTTCGGTTCCGGCCAATCGCCTGTCGAAGGCGCAGGCCCGCATACCTCCCGCCCTGCACCTGTAGCATCTGAAGCACCATCAGCGACCACATCCACTTCCCTGTCCCAGCACAGCGTCCAAATGTCGTTACCCCAGGCATTTGAGCGCAAGAGAAAGTACCCAGCCACCCACCCACAGGCCATAGCACTAACCTCACACCTTTCAAAATTACTGGCCATCGAAATGCTGCCATTTAGGCTTGTGGACACTGAGTCCTTCCGCAGCCTGATGGCAGCAGCTGTCCCTCGGTACGCGGTCCCCAGCCGCCACTACTTTTCCCGGTGTGCCATCCCCGCATTACACCACCATGTGTCCCGTAACATCACCCGTGCCCTGACCAACGCAGTTACTGGGAAGGTCCACTTAACGACTGACACATGGACAAGTGCTTGTGGCCAGGGACGCTACATTTCCCTGACGGCACACTGGGTGAATGTCGTGGAGGCTGGGAGCGACTCGGACCCTGGGATGGCACGGGTGCTACCCACGCCGAGGATTGCGGGCCCTACCTCCATCAGGGTTTCCACCAGCACCTACGTTATTGGCTCCTCCTCCTCCGTTTCCACCTCCGAATTCTCTACACACAGCGCCACTCCCCCATCAGCCAGTAGCTGGAAGCAGTGTAGCACTGCAGTGGGGAAGCGTCAACAGGCCGTGCTGAAGCTGATCTGCCTTGGGGACAAACAGCACACGGCCTCAGAGCTGTTGCAGGGGATTAGTCACCAGACCGAGCAGTGGCTCTCGCCACTCAACCTGCAACCAGGCATGGTTGTGTGTGATAATGGGCGTAACTTGGTGGCGGCTTTGGAGCTCGGCAAGCTCACACACGTACCATGCCTAGCGCATGTATTTAATTTAGTGGTGCAGCGATTTCTAAAAACCTACCCCAATGTGCATGATCTCTTGACCAAGGTGCGCCGCGTGTGTGCACATTTCCGTAAGTCATCAACAGCTTCAGCCGGCCTGTTGAAGCTGCAGCAGCGCTTACAATTGCCAGCTCACCGGCTGCTGTGTGACGTGAGCACGCGCTGGAACTCCACCTTCCACATGTTGGCCCGGCTTTGTGAGCAGCAGAGGGCAGTAGTGGAGTACCAGCTGTTACACGGTCGTCGCCTCTCCGTTCAACTTCCTGTAATCAGAAGTGAGGAGTGGGAATGGATGTCAGACCTCTGCGAGGTTTTACGCAATTTTGAGGAATCGACACAGATGGTGAGCGGCGATAACGCTATTATCAGTGTAACCATCCCACTTCTGTGTCTACTGAAACGCTCGCTGCTCACAATTAAAACCGACGCTTTGCATGTGGAAGAGGTGGAAATGGGGGAGGAAGAGCTTACACAAGGTGATAGCCAGAGCACCCTCACTTCGTCTTCTCAGCGACAATTGGAGGAGGCGGAGGAGGCGGAGGAGGAGGAGGAGGAAGACACGGTTGCCTCCGCTACAGAGGGTAGCCATGGAACTTTAGTTCCATCTCTTCAGCGTGGGTGGGCAGAAGAGGAGGAAGAGGATGAGGATATTGAGAGTCATCCTCCTGGTGAGGACAGCGAAATCTTGACTGTTGGTACTCTGGCACACATGGCTGACTTTATGTTAGGCTGCCTTTCCCGTGACCCACGCGTTGTACGCATTTTAGACAACACGGATTACTGGGTGTTCACCCTTCTGGACCCCCGCTACAAAGAGAATTTCTCATCTCTCATTCCTCCGGTGGAGAGGACAAGCAAAATGTTGCAATACCAGAAAGTTCTTGTCGAAAAATTGCTCCAAAATTTTCCATCTGACAACGCTGGCGGCAGAGTACGTGCTACCTTGGCCAACCGAGAAGGGGAGAAAAGGGGAGCACACAGCAGTTCCGAGAAAGGCAGGGCAACACTCTCCAAGGCGTGGGACACCTTCATGACACCCCGCCAGCACCCTCACCCTGATGTGCAGCCTAGTGTCACAAGGAGGGAAAAGTTTTGGAAGATGGTGAAGGAGTACGTAGCAGACCGTGTCAGCGTCCTCAATGATCCCTCTGTGCCTTACAACTACTGGGTGTCCAAGCTGGACACGTGGTATGAACTGGCACTCTACGCCTTGGAGGTGCTGGCCTGCCCTGCCGCCAGCGTTCTGTCTGAGCGGGTATTTAGTGCTGCTGGTGGCATCATAACAGATAAGCGTATCCGCCTTTCCACCGACAATGCTGATAGGTTGACACTTATAAAAATGAACAAGGCCTGCATTTCCCCTGACTTCTCCACTCCACTGGAGGAAAGCCCCGGGGGAACATAAACTCACTTTATATATGTTATTTACAATGATGTGAATACTCTGTATTCCCATTCACCCCTTCCACCCAAAAAACGGGTATATGGTTGACTCTTAATCTTCTCATCCTCCTCCTCCTCTTCCATATGCCCTGGGATATAATTTTTATATAGGGCCAGCTCACCAGCGGGCCCTGTGATATAATTTTTATATAGGGCCAGCTCACCAGCGGGCCCTGTGATATAATTTTTATATAGGGCCAGCTCACCAGCGGGCCCTGTTTGCCAATTTTTATATAGGTCAGCTCACCAGCGGGCCTTCTCATATAATGTTTTATTGGGTCAGCTCTCTAGCGGGCCCTCTCATATAATGTTTTATAGCGTCAGCTCACTAGCGGGCCTTCGCATATAATGTTTAGGATGGTCAGCTCTGCAGCAGACCCTCACCCATAATGTTTTAGATGGTCAGCTCAGCGCACGTTTCCCTCTTAATCATGGCCTCAGTTCAATAAAATCAAGGAAATTTTGGGAGAATTTGCCTTTGTGCACGTTTCCCTCTTAATCATGGCCTCAGTTCTGAAAATCAAGGAAATTTTTGGGAGAATTTGCCTCTGCGCACGTTTCCCTCTTAATCATGGCCTCACTTCCGAAAATCAAGGAAATTTTTGGGATAATTTGCAGATGATATACAAGTAAATATACAGCAAATATTGTTTGGTAACAATTTTTCGCCTAAAGTCGTTTTTTATTTTCCTTTTTGTGTGTTTTATGGTCAGTCTGTAAAAATGGCGTACTACGGGCGAAAGATCGTTCCCAGCAGCGATGTTGGAGTCCAAGATGCATCCAGACATCCTCCCTATGCTGTCCCTGAACCATTTCTGTGGTGTTTCCATCCTTTTCTGCCCTTTTCCTATGGACCAGGCACCCTCCCCTCATCAGAGTAGGGGGTGCCTGGTGTAATGCTCGAGTCCTCCCATTGACTTCAATGGGGCTCGGGTGCTCGGCCGAGCACTCGAGCCTCAGGGGGTGCTCGGTCAGAGCACCCGAACACCCGAGCATTGGGGTGCTCGCTCATCACTAATGACTAACAATACATATAAGGTGTTATTTGCAATGCACAAAACAGGGTACAGAGTAAATGTTCACAACCCTTTCGCCCAGCTTTTGTTTGTTTGAGAGAGAATTTTAACCTTGGCTTTTACAAAAAGAATTGCCTTTAGATATAATAAAGTTGAGATCTTATCACCTCTATAACCTCTTCGAACTAAAGTCACTTCCAACTGCTTAATAAAGCACAGGAGTCATCTCTGGCTTCAAAGGGGTTAAAAACATGTTCCTAAAATAAGAATAGGTTAGTACTTTGAATACAATTCCTGCCTTTGCCTCTGTATGTTCGCACCTGTGCCTGCGAGTCAGTTCAGTGACAGGAGGGGATAATTTTATATTCAGGGAAAACCGGCGTGCTTGCTGAAGTTGCACACAATGTTCCGATTCTTTATGTAGTTAAATGGAGCCTCGATAGCACAGTGACATTTCTACCCTCCTAAGGAAGTCTATGGTGCAGAAAGACAGCCATATGTCTGCTGGGAAAGGGAGAGAGAGGTGCTGAGTTGCAGGAAAGATTGGGGTGCATTAAAAAGCATGTAAAGTTCAGTTTGTTAACCTCATTGATGCTAGAATTGTCGGTAACTCATTGGGGGAGATTCACTAAGCGATGATAAAGAGGCGATGAAGTGGAGATAACTTCTCCAGTGATATCACTTCTCCAGTTCCTATGTTATTCTATTCATCATATGCACTAAGATCTCCAAAGCTGAAGAAATCTTAGTGAATAGGATCTATAGAATAACATAGGAATTGGAGAAGTGATATCACTGGAGAAGTTATCTCCATTTCATCACCTCTTTATCACCGCTTAGTGAATCTTCCCCGTTGAAAAGCAATATGCTGGAGATCCAGCTCGAAAAGTTTAAAGCAACAGTAACAATTAAAGGTCAACCCTTTGAGGGCCATCGCAATGTGTTGGATACCCCTCTGGAGCGCAAAGGTTTAAAGGGTATTATGTAGACTTAACCCTTTGGATGCTAGAAAGATATCAATGCATTGTGAGGCTCCAAAGTAGTGTCTATAGACATTCTTCGTTTGAATTCTATCATACGAAAATGTAATTGTGGAAAAAAAATATTTTTATAGGGTTTTCCTGCTGAGTAAGACAAGAAAATGCCAACTGCTGGGAGATGACTGGTTTCAAAGTTATTATAGCACAAACTGTTATTTTTATGATTATTTTAAGCAACATCACTATCTGGAGGGGAGATGTACTAAGGTGTAATAAAGAGGAGATAACATTTTCAGTGAGATACTCTCTATAGTTAAGACCATATAGCAAATAAATTTCATTGGCTGGCTGGACTGGTACATGCAACACAGCTGGGGTGGAGCTAGGGTGACCACATGTCCCTGATTGCCCAGGACAGTCCCTGATTTTAAATGTGTGTCCCTTGTCCCTGACAGCCAATACAAAGTCCCTGAATGAAGACTCCAGAGTATAGAGTTCTAGACACTAGGAGAACTGCCCATTACCTACTGTTACAGGAAGTGATGCCTCTGCTGGGCTACAAGGAAATGGCTTGCAGCCAGAGCTCTAAACATTAGAGAGAGACCTGATCCTTGATCCTGACATCAAATAGGAGCTGCAGTGCAATTTTGTTTCAGTGTAAAGCTTGTCTAAGGTTTTGGATGTGACATACATTTTCTTGTAGCCCGCAGCAGACACATTTTCTGTTACAGCAGTTAATGGGCAGTTCTCCCTCTAGTGTTTAGAACTTTGTGGTGCTCTTTAGAAAGAGAGGGTTGCTCACTGATGACCAATGATGTATAGTGACCCCTCCCATATAGCTGCACTAAAAGCCGAGGACAAGTATTCTACTGTTCTCATTTCCCCAGTGTCCCTGAATGGCAGAATGGAAATGTGGTCACCCTAGGTGGAGCAGGTATGCTTGTGCTGCAAGTGAGACCCACGGCTAAGGCTCCCGCCGGCGCTGACAATCTTTCTGAGGCTGACACAGAGTAAGAGTTCCCACTGGGACTAGCCATGGGACTAGGGTGACCACATGTCCCGGAATGGTAGAACAGAAATGTAGTCACCCTATTTGCTTGTGATGGGAATCATGAGCTTCAGGCTACAGTTTTCCATAGAATGTGATAGGAACAGTGGGCGGGTGTTATGACCTTGTAGGCCTGAGAAAGGAATAAAGACTACATCCATTGATACTATCTCCAGTAATTAAACATGAATTCAGTATTATTTTAGAGAACCATGAAGCCGCACAAAGAATTGATTCAGAGGAGCATTAACCCTTTGAGTGCTAGAGGGGTACGCAACGCATTGCAGAGCGCTCAAAGGGTTAAGATTTTCTGTCTAGACTAAGAAATGTGGGGGTTAATTATCAGTGGGGTGTTAGTATTCCTTTAAGACCAGGACAGTCAGTCAGTGGTTTAGTCATTTTAATTGATTCACCTGTTCGGAAAGCTTTAATCCTTTGAGTGCCAGTAAGCAATGCATTGCTCTGCGCTCAAAGGGTTAATTCCTGGCTCGTTAGTGGCAATTGAGTGTGGATTTTTGATATATAAATATCTCATTTTAGATGCTGCGGATGTTAGGTTGCATGGAGGGAAGGGGGCAGTATTGGTGGTGTACAGAGCCTTAATAACCCTTTCATTGCCAGTAAGGAACCCAGCTCAAAACTTTGCTATATATATATATGCAATTTGAACTCTATAAGTAGAGCAGTAGAATTTATCTATAAGGAGGTAATTATTCTGGCGACTAATACTATTGTTCAGCTAGTCGCTAGATGGGTAATTTTTGGGTTTTAAAGGGATAGTAATACTTCGTTTTATCTTTATTTTATTTTGTAGGCATTAAAAAAACATGAAGAACGATATAAGTCTTATCTCTCAAACCTTTATGGTTTGAGAGATATTCACAAGCAAAGTATCCCCCCCCTGTTCAGCCAGATCAGAAGGGAGGTGCCCAGGTAGACTGCAGAGAGGGACAATCTTCAATTAAGATAAGGGAAAAACCTGAAAAACTTGTCAAGGGGGGCAGGGCTTTCATTGTTCTCATAGGAAGAAGATTGTCCCCTGCTGTTATCTGTCTGGTCTATGGACTGGATTCCACATCTGAGAAGAGATGGCTTACACTAGGTAAAAGGGACGGGAGGGGAAACTTTGCTTGTGAATATCTCTCAAACCATAAAGGTTTCAGAGATAAGACTTATATCATTCTTCATGTTTTTTTAATGCCTACAAAATAAAATAAAGTTAAAACTAAGCAGAGCCCACACACTATGCTATGAATGGATCTAGGCAGAGCCCACACACTGTGCTATGAATGGATCTAGGCAGAGCCCACACACGGTGATATGAATGGATCTAGGCAGAGCCCACACACTGTGATATGAATGGATCTAGGCAGAGCCCACACACTGTGCTATGAATGGATCTAGGCAGAGCCCACACACTATGCTATGAATGGATCTAGGCAGAGCCCACACACTGTGCTATGAATGGATTTAGGCAGAGCCCACACACGGTGATATGGATGGATCTAGGTAGAGTCCACACACTGTGATATGAATAGATCTAGGAAGAGTCCACACACTGTGCTATGAATGGATCTAGGCAGAGAACACACACTGTGATATGAATGGATCTAGGTAGAGTCCACACACTGTGCTATGAATGGATCTAGGCAGAGCCCACACACTGTGCTATGAATGGATCTAGGCAGAGCCCACACACTGTGATATGAATGGATCTAGTCCATACACTGTGATATGGATGGATGTAGGCAGAGTCCACACACTGTGATATGACTGGATCTAGGCAGAGTCCACACACTGTGATATGAATGGATCTAGGCAGAGTCCACACACTGTGCTATGAATGGATCTAGGCAGAGCCCACACATTGTGATATGAATGGATCTAGGCAGAGCCCACACACTGTGATATGACTGGATCTAGGCAGAGTCCACACACTGTGCTATGAATGGATCTAGGCAGAGCCCACACACTGTGATATGAGTGAATCTAGGTAGAGTCCACACAGTGTGATATGAATGGATCTAGGCAGAGTCCACACACTGTGATATGAATGGATCTAGGCAGAGTCCACACACGGTGATATGAATGGATCTAGGCAGAGTCCGCACACGGTGATATGAATGGATCTAGGCAGAGCCCACACACTGTGATATGACTGGATCTAGGCAGAGTCCACACACTGTGCTATGAATGGATCTAGGCAGAGCCCACACATTGTGATATGAATGAATCTAGGCAGAGCCCGTACACTGTGATATGAATGGATCTAGTCAGAGTCCACACACTGTGATATAAATGGATCTAGGCATATCTCACACAATGATATGAATGAATCTAGGCAGAGCCCACACAGCGTGCTAGGAATGGATCTAGACAGAGCCCCCACACTGTGATATGAATGAATCCAGGCAGATCTCACACACTGTATTATGAATGAATCCAGGCAGAGTCCATACTCTGTGAATGTGTCTAATAGCACAGGAGATATTAGGGGTCCATAACTCCCAAGTATCCCTCTTCAAGAATCCATAATTCTCAAGTATCCCTCTTTAGGAGATATTAGGGGTCCATACCTCCCAAGTGTCCCTTGTAAGAAAATTTTAGAGGTCCAAACTTTCCATGTGTCCCTCTTTAGGAGATATTAGGGCTCCATACCTCCTAAGTGCCCCTCTTTAAGAGATATTACAGGTCCATACCGCCCAAGTTTCCCTCTTTAGGAGATATTAGTGGTCCATAACACCCACGTGTCCCTCTTCAGGAGTTATTAGGGGTACCTACTGCCCAAGTGCCCCTCTTTAGGATGTATTAGGGCTCCATACCTCCCAGATGTCCCTCTTTAGAAGATATTAGGTGTTCGTACCTCCCAAGTGTCCTTCTTTAGGAGATATTAGGGCTCAGTACCTACCAAGTTTCCCTAGGAAATATTAGGGCTCTGTTCCTCCCAAGAGTCCCTCTTTAGGAGACATTGGGGGTCCATACCTATTAAGTGTCTCTCTTTAAGAGATATTAGAGGTCCATTCCTCAATACCTCCTAAGTATCCTTCTTTAGGAGGTATTAGGAGTCCATACCTCCCAAGTAGCCCATTTTAGGAGATATTAGGTGAAGCCTTTTGTGGTTGAATGTGGCACCAGAAATGCGTATTTCCCAGCACCGGAATAGAATGCAATTCACACCCATGTCAACGTTATCCTATATCTGTGTGTAAGTTGCAAACCCAGAGATCTTCATCGCTCCCCTTTAAGTCTATAATAAATATGTCAGAATGCAACACTGCCACAATGTTGTTTTAGACCAAAGTCAATAAATTCGACATGCACTTTGGGTTAACGGCTTACAGTGCCTGAAACAAGAGAAAATGTGCAAACTTGGCATCTATTTCCAAGGGCTAAAGATTGTTTACAGGTATTGGCTGCCAATGTAAATGCGTAAACCTGTTTTACAGCTACAATAGTGCTGGTCTTTTCTCTCAGTGGGGCATAGGTATAAAGACAAACGTAGGAACATAGGGGACAAATTTGAACCCCAATAATTACCCATCTGGCGACTAGCTGAACAATAGTGCTAATTGCCAGAATAATTACCTCCTTACAGAGAAATTCTACTGACAGCCAGGAAACAGCGCAGACATCTTTGCATAGTGATATCTGCGCTGTCAGTCCCAGTCTGCTGTAAGAGGCGTTACTTGGTACTGTAAGGTACCGTAAGGGACTAACAGCGCAGGCGCGCAGATTCTTTTAAAACCCTAGAATTTAGCTATAAGGAGGTAGTTATTCGGGTAACAAGTACTATTTTTCAGCTAGTCTCCAGATGGGTAATTTTTGGGGTTTAACTTTACTTGGGGTGGTAGTTCCACTTTAAAGAGATAGTATTTTTTTACAAAAACAGCAGCTCCTATTAATCCTCATAGTATTTGGGCCATGGAGAGTGTTATTTCAATACGGTTGGAGTTGTAGTTCAAGAGTAATTGAATGATAAAGTATCCCCCTCCTGCCCCTTTTACTGATTAACACTGCTCACCTCAGAACAGAAAGGTGGTGTCCAGATGGCTTGCAGAGAGGGACAATCTTAAATTAGCATAAGGGAAAAACCTGTCAAGGGGGCAAGGTGGGCAGGGTTTCCATTGTTCTCACAGTAAGAAGATTATCCCTTGCTGTGAGCTGTCTGATCCCAGGACCAGATTCCAACTCTGAGGTGAGCAGTGTTACACTAGATAAAAGGGGCAGGAGGGGGATACTTTATCATTCAATTACTCTTGAACTACAACTCTGACAGTATTGAAATAACACTCTCCATGGCTCAAATGCTATGAAGATTAATTGAAGCTGCTTTTATTTTGAAACATTACTATCCCTTTAAATTAATGGGAATTTTGGTATTTTTTTTTATTAGTTCAGTATGATAGAGTTCATTGGCTCCACAGTGACTCTGCTTTCAATTGATGCATCAGCCTCATATGTATAAAGACCAGTGAAGCACTTCTGCTGCAAAGCAAGCTCGACCGCACCAAAGAGATTAACATTCCCGTTGATTTAACTCTGCCTTTTAACCGTTTGAGTACCAGAGAAGCGTGCATTGCTCATTGCATACTGCTCTGGCTCTCAAAGGATTGACCCTTCAGCTACTGAGGTCTTTAACCCTTTGAGTGCCAGAGGGGTACGCAACGCATTGCAAAGCAATGCGTTGCGTACCCCTCTGGCACTCAAAGTGTTAATGAAATAAAATATGTACTGCTCCATGTTAGCAGATCTGCATATATCCCATTTTGTCTTATTGTGTGTGTCTTCTTTTCTGTCTCCTGCCTTTGGTTTCTTAACCCTTTAAATGCCAGAGGAGATGTACAAAGCATTGCTTCTCAATGCATCCCTCCCCCCACCCCCTCCCAGCACTTAAGGTTTTCAATCACAACAGTGCAATTTATCAGAGGAAAAAAAATCAATTCCCCTAAATATTCAGTATTCTATTTTCCAACTGTAAATCTTCTTCTAGAAATTGTACAGGATTCATGGCAGCAGTGGGCAGTAAAATATGGAGCAAATGGTAATAGGACACCCGCAGTGATCTGTGTAACTGTTTCACTGCCAGAGAGGCAGGGCGATTGCTAGGTAATGGAGGAATCAGGGCTGTGTTTGCGGAAACTTTCTGGTGTAATAAAAAAATGTAATTATTTTTGGGAAAAAAACAATGTATAGGATAATGTATATTTTAAAAAAATCCTGCTGCTGAGAACCCCTGCAAGACTCACAAAAAGCTCTGGACTGAATTGGCACGGACCCCCACTTGGGAACTTTCCTTTCTGTCCAGGAGACTCAGTTTTTTTTAAGTTAACTACTGGGTCTTCAGAGAGAGGCTGATTCTCTGGTGGTGGGGAGTTTCTTATCAAACTCTGCCAACTTCTCCTCCTTCCCACCCTGTTCCTCCCACTTCTCCTCTTTCCCACCCTTTTCTTCCTCCTTTCCACCCTGTTCCTCCTACTCACAACCAGAGGCGTAACTAGAAGCCACGGGGCCCTGGTGCAAGAACTGCCATGGCCCCCTGAACCACATTGGCCCCCCTCAACCACATTGGCCATCTCCACATTGCCCCCAATCTCCACATTGCCCCTTCCACAATGCCCCCATCTCCACATTGCCCCCCAATCTCCACATTGCCCCTTTGACAATGCCCCCATATCTCCACATTGCCCCTTTGACAATGCCCCTCAATCTCCACATTGCTCTTCCACAATGCCCCCATCTCCACAATTCCCCTTCCACAATGCCCCCATCTCCACATTGCCCCCCCAGTCTTCACAATACAATGCCTCTCAATCTCCACATTGCCCCTTCCACAATGCCACTCAATCTCCACATTGCCCTCATCTCCTACTTCCCTGGTGGTCCAGTGGGGTAACAGAGAACAGGTCTGTGCCTCCTTCGGCACAGACCTCTTCTTATCCCTGGCGGTCCTCTTCAGAAATGCAGAGTGCTGGGAGATGATGTCCCACCCTGTTCCTCAGACTCACAACCCACTTCTAATCCTTTCCCAGCCTGTTCCTTCTCTCCCCACCAGATCCTCCTACTCCCCATCCATTTCTCATCCTTTCCACCATGTTCCTCCTACTCCCCACCCACTTCTCATCCTTCCCACATGTTCCTCCTACTTCCTACCCACTTCTAATCCTTCCCGCCCTGTTCCTTCATACCATGTTCCTCCTACTCCCCACCCACTTTTTATCTTTCCCACCTGTTCCTCCTATTCCCTATCTACTTTTCATCCTTTCCACCCTGTTCCTCCTACTCTCCAACCACTTCTCCTCTTTCCCACCTGTTCTTCCTACACCCCACCCGCTTCTCATCCTTCCCACCCATTCCTCCTACTCCCCACCCACTTCTACTCCTTCCCACCATGTTCCTCCTACTCCCCACCCACTTTTTATCTTTCCCACCTGTTCCTCCTATTCCCTATCTAATTTTCATCCTTTCCACCCTGTTCCTCCTACTCTCCAACCACTTCTCCTCTTTCCCACCTGTTCTTCCTACACCCCACCCGCTTCTCATCCTTCCCACCCATTCCTCCTACTCCCCACCCACTTCTACTCCTTCCCACCATGTTCCTCCTACTCCCCACCCACTTTTTATCTTTCCCACCTGTTCCTCCTATTCCCTATCTACTTTTCATCCTTCCCACCCTGTTCCTCCTACTCCCTAACCACTTCTCCTCTTTCCCACATGTTCTTCCTACACCCCACCCACTTCTGATCCTTCTCACCCTGTTCCTCCTACTCCCCACCCACTTCTCCTCCTTCTCACCCTGTTCCTCCTACTCCCCACCCACTTCTTCTCCTTCCTACCATGTTCCTCTTACCCCTCACCCACTTCTCCTTCCCACCATGTTCCTCCTACTCCCCACCCACTTCTCACCCTTCCCACATGTTCCTCCTACTCCCCACCTACTTATCATCCTTCCCACATGTTCCTCCTACTCCCCATCCACTTCTCTTCCTTCCCACCCAGTTCCTCCTACTCCCCACCCACTTCTTCCCCTTCCCACCATGTTCCTCTTACTCCTCACCCACTTCTTCTCCTTCCCAACATGTTCCTCCTACTCCCCGCCCACTTCTTCTCCTTCTCACCTGTTCCTCCTACTCCCCGCCCACTTCTTCTCCTTCCTACCATGTTCCTCCTACTCCTCATCCACTTCTCCTCCTTCCCACCCTTTTCCTTCTACTCCCCACCCACTTCTTATCCGTCTCACACTGTTCCTCCTGCTCCCCACCCATTTCTCTTCCTTCCCACACTGTTCCTCCTGCTCCCCACCAACTTCTCTTCCTTCCCACCTGTTTTTCCTACTCACCACCCACTTCTCATCCTTCCCACCCTGTTCCTCCTAGTCCCCACCCTGTTCCTCCTACTCCCCACCCACATTGCCCCTTCCACAATGTCCCCATCTCCACATTGCCCCCCAACCTTCACAATACAATGCCCCTCGATCTTCACATTACCACTTCCACAATGCCACTCAATCTCCACATTGCCCTCATCTCCTACTTCCCTGGTGGTCCAGTGGCGTAACAGAGGACAGGTCTGTGCCTCCTTCGGCACAGACCTCTTCTTATCCCTCACGGTCCTCTTCAGAAATGCAGAGCGCTGGGAGATGATGTCATCTCCCAGCACTCTGCATTCCTAGAGTGCCTGTCTGCCGGAGGGAGATCACGGCATTGCGGGCACCAGGAGAGGGGGTCGCAGGGAGTTGACCCTTATATTTATGCCACTGCTCACAACCCACTTCTCTTTCCCACCCTGTTCCTCCGACTCCCAACCCACTTCTAATCCTTTCCCACCCTGTTCCTCCTACTCACCACCCAATTCTCATCCTTCCCACCGTGTTCCTCCTACTCCCCACCCACTTCTTCTCCTTCCCACCATATTCCTCTTACCCCTCACCCACTTCTCCTCCTTCCCTCCATGTTCCTCCTACTCCCCACCCACTTCTCACCCTTCCCAGATGTTTCACCTACTCCCCACCTACTTATCATCCTTCCCACCTGTTCCTCCTACTCCCCACCCATTTCTTCTCCTTCCCACCCTGTTCCTCCTACTCCCCACCTACTTCTCTTCTTTCCCACCCAGTTCCTCCTACTCCCCACCCACTTCTTCCCCTTCCCACCATGTTCCTCTTACTCCCCACCCACTTCTTCTCCTTCCCACCATGTTCCACTTACCCCTCACCCATTTCTCCTCCTTCCCACCATGTTCTTCCTACTCCCCACCCACTTCTCACCCTTCCCACATGTTCCTCCTACTCCCCACCTACTTATCATCCTTCCCACCTGTTCCTTCTACTCACCACACACTTCTTCTCCTTCCCATCCAGTTCCTCCTACTCCCCACCCACTTCTTCCCCTTCCCACCATGTTCCTCTTACTCCTCACCCACTTCTTCTCCTTCCCAACATGTTCCTCCTACTCCCCGCCCACTTCTCATCCTTCCAACATGTTCCTCCTACTCCCCACCCACTTCTCATCCTTCCTACCTGTTCCTCCTACTCCCCACCCACTTCTTCTCCTACCCACCATGTTCCTCCTACTCCTCACCCACTTCTCCTCCTTCCCACCCTTTTCCTCCTACTCCCACCAACTTCTCATCCTTCCCACATGTTCCTCCTACTCCCCACCCACTTCTAATCCTTCCCACCTATTCTTCCTACTCCCCACCCATATTTCATCCTTCCCATCTGTTCCTCCTATTCCCCACCTACCCCTCATCCTTCCCACAATGTTCCTTTTACCCCTCACCCACTTCTCTTCCTTCCCACCCAGTTCCTCATACTCCCCACCCACTTCTTCCCCTTCCCACCATGTTCCTCCTACTCCCCACCCACTTCTCATCCTTCCAACATGTTCCTCCTACTCCCCACCCACTTCTCATCCTTCCCACCTGTTTCTCCTACTCCCCACCCACTTCTTCTCCTTCCCACCATGTTCCTCCTACTCCCCACCCACTTCTCTTCCTTCCCATCCAGTTCCTCCTACTCCCCACCCACTTCTTCCCCTTCCCACCATGTTCCTCTTACTCCTCACCCACTTCTTCTCCTTCCCAACATGTTCCTCCTACTCCCCGCCCACTTCTTCTCCTTCCTACCATGTTCCTCTTACCCCTCACCCACTTCTCCTTCCCACCATGTTCCTCCTACTCCCCACCCACTTCTCACCCTTCCCACATGTTCCTCCTACTCCCCACCTACTTATCATCCTTCCCACATGTTCCTCCTACTCCCCACCCACTTATCTTCCTTCCCACTCAGTTCCTCCTACTCCCCACCCACTTCTTCCCCTTCCCACCATGTTCCTCTTACTCCTCATCCACTTCTTCTCCTTCCCAACATGTTCCTCCTACTCCCCGCCCACTTCTTCTCCTTCCTACCATGTTCCTCCTACTCCTCATCCACTTCTCCTCCTTCCCACCCTTTTCCTTCTACTCTCCACCCACTTCTTATCCTTCTCACACTGTTCCTCCTGCTCCCCACCCACTTCTCTTCCTTCCCACACTGTTACTCCTGCTCCCCACCCACTTCTCTTCCTTCCCACCTGTTTTTCCTACTCACCACCCACTTCTCATCCTTCCCACCTGTTCCTCCTACTCCCCACCCACTTCTCATCCTTCCCACCCTGTTAGTCCTACACCCCACTCACTTAACCTCCTTCTCACCATGCCCCTCCTACTCCCTACCCACTTCTCCTCCTTCCCACGCTGTTCCTCCTACTCCCCACCCACTTCTCCTCCTTCCCACCCAGTTCCTCCTACTCTCCACCGATTTCTCCTCCCTCCCACCCTGTTCCTCCTACTTCACATCCACGTCTCCTCCTTCTCACCGTGTTCCTCCTACTCCCCTCCCACTTCTCCTCCTTCCCACCCAGTTCCTCCTACTCCCCACCCACTTCTCCTCCTTCCCACCATGTTCCTCCTACTCCCCACCCACTTCTCCTCCTTCCAATTCTGTTCTTCCTACTTCCCACCCTGTTCCTCCTACTCCCAACCCACTTCTCCTTCTTCCCACCTGTTTCTCCTACTCCCCACCCACTTCTCCTTCTTCCCGCCCTGTTCCTCCTACTCCCAACCCAGTTCTCCTCCTTCCCATCCTGTTCCTCCTACTTCCCATCCATTTCTTCTACTTCTCACCCTGTTCCTCCTACTTCCCACCCACTTCTCCTACTCCCTACCCACTTCTCCTCCTTCCCACTCTGTTCCTCCTACTTCTCACCCACTTCTCCTTCCCACCCTGCTCCTTCTACTCCCCACCCACTTCTCCTCCTTCCCACCCAGTTCTGCCCGCATCCAGTCCACTTTATGATACGTCTGTTAAGCCCCACCTCACCATTGATTAAGATCTCCCTTTTAAGACACAAATTGCTTCATTTATATCTTCCAATTGCCCCACATGAGCTGTCTCCTGGGCCTCAAGAAGGAAAAGTTTCCAAGACTGCCCATGCCTCATGCTTAAAGTGGAAGTATATCCCTAATTATTAAAAGGTATATGTTGTAAGGCTTTTCCTTCTGAGCAAAACATGATTACTCCCAATGCTGCTAGATGCTTCTCTACAATGTTACTGGAGAAGTAGTCTGCCATTTCCTAACTGCTTCAGGTGGAGCTGTTGGTACATTCATCTGTGTAGGAGACTGGTAGACTAAAATGTATACCTCTACTGGCTATATAAGTAGGAGTGGGCATAATATAGAAACCCTCTCTTGTCAATGACGAAAGCCTCCTTCATTGACTTGAGAAAGTTTGCCAATCCCTCCCACTCCTACCTGGAGCCCTGATGCCCCACCACAAGGTTTAGACTTAAAAAAATATATATACTTTGAGCGCCACACAGGTATCCAACTGCACTGCAACTCAATGAGTTAAATAACTCTCTGACACTCATGGGTTCACCGCACGGGAGATGCCATGCAGGAACAGCTAGTTTATTCATATGTGTATAATATATATATATATATATATATATATATATAATGGTATATAACCATGAAACCAGTGCACACACAGGACTTGTGCCAAAAAAATGTTAATTTAATGTGTCAACGTTTCGGCCCCCTGGAGGGTATATAACCATGAAACCAGTTTATTCATATGTGTATATTATATATATATATATATATATATATATATATATATATATATATATATAAATGGTATATAACCATGAAACCATTGCACACACAGGACTTGTGCCAAAAAAGTGTTAATTTATTGTGTCAACGTTTATCTATATCTATATATATAGATAATACAAAAGAAATGCACTCACAGGTCTTTTGCAGGTTTCAAAAATGTGCTGGTTTATTCCATCAACGTTTCAGCCCCAACCTGGGCCTTTATCAAGATGCTTTGCTATTTTATATAGAAATATATATATATATGAGGCACTGCATGTCTGTGTGTGTTTTGTGAGACAACGTGTGTGTATGAGTGTATATAAGTATGCGTCTATAGCTATATTTGTGTAGAAGTGTGTGTGCTTTTGAGACACTGTGTAAGTGTGTGTGTATATATGTGTATGTGTGTGTGTGTGTACGTGAGTGTGCGTTTCTGTGGATGTGAGTAGGTGTGTTTTGCAAAACCATCTGGCACTGAAAGAGTTAACAGTTACACCACAATCTTCAAGGGAGATGCACTGATAAAAATCATCCGCTTTCTGCTATAATGCCTCATTACTTTGATCTGCACACTGTACTGAAATGAGACCATTAGAGGCTTATGTTTCTGTAAACAAAACAGGAATTTACTCTGGTGGAACATGAACACTAAGGGATTTTTCACATGGGAAAAAAGAAAGATTTCAGCTTGCTGCATTTCACACAAGGTGATAATCTCTTGTGTGAAAGACAACATAACCCATACCTCCCAACATTTCAAATTGCCAAAGAGGGACACTTGTTTTTTAGGGGGTGTTGCTGGGGGCGCGGCTGGTGGGTGGGTTATTACAGAGAGTTTATAGGCTATTTCACGACCTATTGATACCTCCTTATGTAACTTAATAAATGACTTAGAACAAGACCAAAGTATTTAATTTACACAGACTCATTTATAAACCAATATACTGACATTTAAGCAAATAATAATGTGAGTTTTATTGCTGTAGAACACTTATATATACTTATATATACACCCCACAATCTGATTTGCTAAAAAGAGGAACATCAGGGTGGGAAAGAGGGACAGAGGGATTTTGATCTAAAAGAGGGATTGTCCGTCCTAAAGAGGGACACTTGGGAGGTATGAAACCCATTATTGTACTTTTTACAATGGGCAACATCACTAGAGCAGCATCATGTCACCCATATAAAAGGAGGCTAAGGCTGTGATCTCACTGCAGATTGGTTCTGTTCTGTATTGGGCCATATCTGTTCTTACTTACCTTGATGTCCTGCATTACCGCAGCGAAGGTGGGTCAGCGTGGGCTTTAGCAGTATGTCATCACTGCCCATGCAGGTTGGATGCTCATTGGAGGTTACAAGCAACATTTCGATCTCCACTGTTGCCTGTGTGAGTAGTCTGTGCAACAGCTTCTCTATATTGCATCATGTTGAGACCTGGACGTGTGAGCTCATCCAAGCTGCGTTACACGAGGCAAGAATCGTTTGTATGAACAGAACTATTGGCAAGGGCATAGCTAGAATCTACTGGGCCCTGGAGTGAAATCTAGGTTTGGGCCCTCCACAATACAGTTGCGTTGCACCTCTTCAGTTTTGGCAAAATTAAAAGGTGTCATCCCTACTCCACACATTGCCTGGAGCTTGTATATAGATAGGAAATTGGTCTGGTGGTAAGGGGTTCACAGCATGGGCACACATTTTTCCGGGGGGGGGGGGGGGGCAAATTGTTTTCCCTACCCATTCCGCCCAATTCTGCTGATTTCACAGAGGGGTGAGGCCTAGGCAGAATGGGGTGGAGCATGGGTCAGTTAATAAATGGCAGGATGTTGAGATAGCTAACATGTCCCGCCCATTCACACACACATACACACAAACACACATCCAGGGTCTAGAAACCATGTTTGGTGTTAGCAACAGAAAATAATAGACCTTTAAAATACATAACCAAACTGTTTAATTTGAAATATATGAATTTAAATGATTTTAAATATATTAACTTAAATATCTTAACATAAATAATGAAATAACATATAGTAGTTTAGGTTGAAAAAAGACTTGCGTCCATCAAGTTCAACCCCTTTTCCTATTCCTGTTTACCGTCGTTGATCCAAAAGAAGGCAACAAACCCCTCAATACAGCAATTTAAATTCTGCTTTAAATGGGAGGAAAAAATTCCTTCTTGATTCCAAATGGCAATCAGATTTCTCCTTGGATCAACAAGCCCTAACTAAATATTAATCCCAATACTAACGTACATAGCACTCTATGTTCTGCTCTTTTAAAAAAGTATCCATAGCCATATATTCAATTAAACAAAATTATTTTGAACATGTTAAATTATTTACATATCCATCCAAGGCTGCTTCAATCTATTAGTCACATTGTGAACAGTGATCAAAAAGAATACAAACTAAAGACAAAGAATATATAGAAAGAGCGCCACCTAAGGTTGCCACCCAGCCGGTATTTTACCGGCAGTCCGGTAAAAAATTGGCTTCTTTCCAATGTTAAGTCTATGGAGGGAAGAAAAGGTGGCAACCCTAGCGCCACCGATAGATTTGTAGAAATTCTATTCATTGATGAAAATATACCCATGTAATGATAAGAACAATGATATGGATATCCAAATAGCAATTTGTTAAAATATTCAGTATATAAACATTCTATCACGCTGGGCAATGCAACATACACTAATAAAGTCCTCTTGTTTTTCACTCTTTGATTCCTTTAATATAAGTGTTACAGATCTGTATTATACTCAGTCCCAAGAAATATATAGTCGGTATTTTCCGGTATCGTAAATAATAATTCACTAGGATGTTTGTCACGATGCAGTCATGTGCAGTAGAGACTGACTGCGGTCGGGCAGTCTCTACTGTGCATGATTGCATCGCATGAGTGAGGTGACACAAGACTGCATTGCGCGGAGCAGTGAGGTAGCGTCGAGGCCTCTTAACTTTACCAGGACCTTGGCCCATGTACACGGACTTTTACACTAATATCTTATATTTCACTGCAATTTCTGTTTATACCTCTCCTTTCTCTGGTGGACGTCTAGCAGGCAGATATTTTTGTCCCCGTCCTCTAAATGGATTATTCTCTTTGTTTAACGGGCAGAGGTGTGCTCTTTTCTCCATTGTATGCAGTATCATATCACCCCCACCCCCTGTCTCCGTGTGTGTGCTATTATGCAGGCAGAGATGACATTGGACTGACTGTCCGAGCAGTTGTATGTCGCTCTTTATCGGATTCCACTTTTCTCTTGGTATAGGATAATTGTGTTCAGGCAGATGTAAATATATTCTGACAAACCCCGCTAGAAGCTGATTAGCTGGGAGGTACATAAGCACTTCCCAGCCAATTGGAGACTGTCAATTTAATTTGAACCGGGACTGGCATATAAAAGCCAGTCTCGGGTCAAAATTCTGGCAGTCTGACTTGCGTGGATGCTTTTGAGCAGCTCAAAATGCCTCCCGCTGGCAGCGGAGACAGCGGCGGAGGCACAGGGTGTAAATAAATTACAACATTTACTCTTTATGGACAATTTAAAAAATACATATTTTTATTTCATGCAGACTTTAAGATGCCACCCTAAAGTAACCCGTAGAGCACAGAATGGCTGCCCCTCCTGCACTCAAAGAGTTACTGGTGGTATCTTTGGGGGCATATTTTTTAAAAATTCATTGAGCACTCATGGATTTTTTTTTCCACAGCAAGAAAGAATATTAGAAGAAAGAAAAGAAGACAGAAGACAGATTTAGAGCGAGTTGTGGGAGCAAAAAACAAAAACAAGCATTTTGCTAAAACGTGAGTTTTGGCCAACAATGCTCATTTTGCCATGTACCTCGCCAGCGATAAAATAGCCAAGGTACATGGTTGAGTTTTTTAGGTGTTATTGTTTTTGCTATTACCACCGGTTTTACCAGTGGTATTAGAGTCGAACCCCAGGACTTAAAGGGATAGTAATACTTAAAATGTAAAAAAAAATATGCTGTAGGGTTTATCCCCCTGAGTAAAACAAGAGTACTCCCACTGCTGAAAGGTGTTTCATACAAAAGTTATTAATTTTCAGAGCTGAATTTTTCAGATGCAATATCACAGTGGCCTGAAATTGTATAGTGGTGCTGTTGCTACATCATCCTATGGAGATTTATGGTCCCGGGACCAGAGCTGTCCATAGGATCGTGTAGCAACAGCGCCACTGTACAATTTCAGGCCACTGTGATATTGCATCTGAAAAATTCAGCTCTGAAAATTAATAACTTTTGTATGAAACACCTTTCAGCAGTGGGAGTACTCTTGTTTTACTCAGGGGGATAAACCCTACAGCATATTTTTTTTACATTTTAAGTATTACTATCCCTTTAAGAATTTCTCTAGTCAAGCATAAGTTGGTCAGAGAAAATGATTGAGCCACTGATCAACTAACCAGAGTTTAATCAGGGAAATGCTTAAAGGAGCAGTAAACTTTTTTTATGAAAACTTATATGTTATGGAGCTTTTCCAGCTGAGTAAAACAATGGTACTCTATTGGAAATTCTTTAAAGCTCTACAGAAAATAAAGTGTGCACAGTCTTATCTGCTCTAAAACATGACAGCAGCCTACCATGACGTTTTTATTGAAGACAAACAAGAAGATACCATAAAGATAGTGAACAGTGAATCTAAAACAGCACCACCTACTGATGGAACAGTATATAACACATAAGCAATATGCATAATAGTTTTTGCATTAGAATACAAGTACACAGTATTCCAACATACTTTCATCACTGTCAGTTGTTTTAGTCGAACTTTTTAACCGTTCAGATAACCAGGAAGTGAATTTACTATGTTTACTTCCTGTTCTAACTGACAGGAAGTGACATGGTAGTTTCTGTCACATTCTATGAAGAACTGTAAGTCACTGACTTTCTTCTCCATTAGAACGTAACCGAATAATTAATTGGAATTTGACCACTAGAGGGCACTGCTAATGTAAAAAAAACACAGGTTTAAACAGTAATAACTCTGGAAATATGCATATATCAGCAGCGGGAGTACACTTGTTTTAAGCAACAGGAAACGCCCTACAATACATTTATTTTCATAAAAAAGTTTACTGCTGCTTTAAATCCTGGCCTGTTGGGAAACCTTGAGGACTGAACTTGGGTACCCTGACATAGGGTATAGCTTCTCTTACCCCATGGGCAACTAATTTGCAGTCTGTGGGCCAAATGCAGCGTGTCTGATCCCAGAGTGCGGCCCACCTCATATTTTTAACAAAAACATCTTTCTACCTAATTAGCTAGTGCATATAAGCTAGAAGGCTGCAGAACAGTTTGAGAATATTTGTATGTGTATAGTTATATATATATATATATATACAACCGATATATAATTGTGTGCATAGGGGAATTGTCACCATCGCATCACAATATATAGATTATTATTTGCAAAAGTATATCTCTATGCTACCCTCCTATATCAAAAATACTAACCATATCCTTCAAATTCTTAAGGATCTTACATGGGAGAATTCATATTGTTGGGCTACAGTAGATGTTGCAGCCCTTTATACAAGTATAATACATACTAAAGGTATAAAAACGGTTAGATATTACCTAGCTGAAGATAGAGATATGCCCATTGACCAAAAAATATACATATTAGACATTATAACTTTTATATTAAATCATAATTATTTTATAAGTGAAGGTTATTATCACCAGCAGATTAGGGGTGCTGCCATGGAGGCAAGCTTCGCATGGGGCTGGGGGCGAACCGGGGGGCGAACCTTTATGATTTGAGAGATATTCACAAGCAAAGTTTCCCCTCCCGCCCCTTTTACCTAGTGTAAGCCATCTCTTCTCAGATGTGGAATCCAGTCCATAGACCAGACAGATAACAGCAGGGGACAATCTTCTTCCTATGAGAACAATGAAAGCCCTGCCCCCCTTAACATGTTTTTAAGGTTTTTCCCTTATCTTAATTGAAGATTGTCCATCTCTGCAGTCTACCTGGGCACCTCCCTTCTGATCTGGCTGAGCAGTGTTACATCAGTAAAAGGGGCAGGAGGGGAATATTTTGTCACTGAATTACTCTTGAACTACAACTCTGACAGAATTTAAATAACACTCCCCAAGGCCCAAATACTATGAAGATTAATTAGAGCTGCTTTTATTATGAAACATTACTATCACTTTAAGAAGATTATTAACCAATATTGGTCAATATTGCTATTAGACCCATTGTTGAAAGAATGTATAAATACCACACCTACTATTATTTATACTAAAAATAAAAATTTAAAACACATCTTAACCCGTCATAAACCTGAAAGAATAAATAGGAATATTTTGGATAATAGGGGAATATATAAATGTGGAAATACTAGATGTATTACATGTACATTTATTGCTAATAAAACTAAAACATTTAAAGGGATAGTAATGTTTCATAATAAAAGCAGCTCTAATTAATCATCATAGTATTTGGACTTTGGAGAGTGTTATTTCAGTACTGTCAGAGTCGTAGTACAAGAGTAATTCAATGACAAAGTATCTTCCTCCCGCCCCTTTTACTGATGTAACACTGTTCAGCCAGAGCAGAAGGGAGGTGCCCAGGTAGACTGCAGAGAGGGACAATCTTCAATTAAGATAAGGGAAAACCTGAAAAACTTGTCAAGGGGGCAGGGCTTTCATTGTTCTCATAGGAAGAAGATTGTCCCCTGCTGTTACCTCTCTGGTCTACGGACTGCATCCCACATCTGAGAAGAGATTGCTTACACTAGGTAAAAGGGGCGGGAGGGGGAAATTTTGCTTGTGGATATCTCTCAAACCATAAAGGTTTGAGAGATAAGACTTATATCGTTCTTCATGTTTTTTTAATGCCTACAAAATAAAATAAAGATAAAACGAAGTATTACTATCCCTTTAAGGATGATAACAATATAATACATCAGATTAATCAATATATAAACTGTGATTCCACATATATAGTATATAGTATAATATCTAGGTGTAAGAAAATATATATAGGTAGAACGGAAAGGAAATTAAAGGAATGGTTTTTGGAGCATAGACGGGCAATTCTAACAGGTGATATTAAATATCCTTTAGCGAGACAGTGTAGTGAGATTCATGGTAAAACTATGAAAGAAACTATTCTAATACCATTGGAATAGATTAGCAATAAATTACCAGAAGGGGAACGATTTGAAAGATTATGTCAACGGGAAACATTTTGGATTTATAAATGTAATACTTTATTCCCTAATGGGCATAATGAAAAATTAGATGTTCATACCTTTCTCTAAAAAACAGTTTTAAATAGACTTTATGAACTGTCCTTTAGCAATATTTAAATTAGACACTGTACTTTTATAAGTAGATATAAGTTAGTATACTAGGTAGCGTTTTATTTATTTATTTATTTATTTACAGATACTAATGTATTAGTTTAGGTGTTTTTCACTATATAGTAGTAATACACAGATAGGGTTAAATTAAAGAACACTAGCGGGTTTTATATTGATTGTCCTCTCTACGTTCTTGAAAATCAATATTAAAAAGGATTTAATATATCATGTGGTGTTCCGAATCCTTTATATGTGAAAGTGCAAATATGTATAGATTAATCTGATTCAAAATATTGCTGCTTTATACTTTAAAAGTTACTAAAATAAGTAATGTAGGGGTTAAATAATTTGCTTTATCCCATTGGATGATTCAAATTATTGACTGCTTATATAAAGAATTATGGGAATTAACATTAATCATCCCTGAGGAAGTATTCACAGTAATACGAAACACATTGGAATAAAGAAAATATTTATTTTACTATTATGTTCGCCATTGTAAAACTTTGTACTGTGAGGCATTTTATTGTCTACAAGAGACTGTAGAGAAATTCAAGGTGTGTGAGATTAAACACCAGTGATCAACAAAGTGTGTGAAACAAGGTGCTGGATGGAGAAAGTGTGTGAACTAAGGTGCTGGATTAAAATAAACCGCTGACTACATTGAAGTTCCGCTCTCCACCTGGAAAAAACTGAATAGAAGCTGGGGGAGGAATGAAAGTGGAGGTGTTGGATCAAGGAAGCATGTGGTCTAAGGTTGCTGAATATAATAAATGGCTGGCTATACTGGAGTACCTCTCTCCACCCGCAAAAAACTGAACAAGAAACGGGGGAGGAAGCAAAGTGGAGGTACGTGGCACAGCTATAATATTTCCACATTGTTTAAGTATATCAGAAGCCTGAGGGGGCACAAAATGCCCACAAAGGAAACTAAGATGGCTGGCAGCCCTGCCTTTTTCCTTTGTCCTGGGCTGGGGGCTGTGTTCCCTCCCCCCTTTCCCAGTTGCATCATGTGGGTCCCCCAGGCTGCCTCAGTGTAGCTTAGCCTCAGAAGGTACAGTTTCCAGAGGGCCTGGCTGACAGGGAGCCGGGTCCCGCCCTATGAAAGTTCCGGTTGCCTCTGGGGCTGGCTGCACGGCGGCCCCTCAGTAGCAGGGCGGGCTAATGCTGTGGGGCACTGAGGTAAGGGGAGGGTGGCTTTGGGGAGGTGTCTTTGTGGACCGGCATCCACATGCCCTCACAGTTTGAAAGGAGTGGCCATCGTGGAGGTCCAGGGTAGGCCATAAGTGCCTGAGAATCCCCTACATACCTCCATGGTGGTGGGCAGCTGGGTACATGGCGTCCATGCTGGATGTTGGCCTGGTGAATCCACTACATACCTCCATGGTGGTGGGCTGCTGGGCACATGGCGTCCAGGGGCGGACTGATCATTCGGGCATTCGGTCACGGACCGAGGGCCCGTGCCCAAGGGGGGCCCGTCACCACCTGCCAAATACAACTTGTTATTGTATTGTATGTAGTCTAGTCTGTGTGTCTGAGCTGACACCGACTGTAATAATGCCTGACTCCTCGCAACTGCCGAGTGCCGAGGGGGGCCCGTCACCCGGCGCCAGCCAATTACAAGTTGTTTGTTAATAATGTAGTCTAGTCTGTCTGAGCTGACAGACACTCCTCCTCTCTGTAATAATGCCTGACTCCTCGCAACTGCGGCTTGACTTAGGGGCCCGCCCGCCCGTGCTCATGTAAAGCTGCCAGCCTGCCACTGACTGGCGGCTGACCGCATTTATATGCACTGTCAGTCTGAGTGTCTCTGTGACCGTGTTCCGTTAGGCACTGAGGCCTGACAGTTGTCATTGCACAAATGCACAGCACTACTGACTTGCTCTGCCTGCCCTGTCTTCATGCTTGCTGTGTGCCACTGCCCGGGCGGCCCCAGTGTCTTGTTTTCATTAACCCTTTGAGTGCCAGAGTGGTACGCAACGCAATGCTAAACAATGCGTTGCGTCCTACTCTGGCACTCAAAGGGTTAAGGCTGAGGGCGGCAGAGCAGGCAGCGTGTATAAGTTAACGTAACTGAATAGTGAGTGAGCGTACATATACATATACAACATACAGTCACAGCAGCAGTTATTCTTTCTAATTTCTAACTGCTACTATGCCATCACTGGTGCTGAATAAATGTCACAATTCCCCAAGGCTCTGTATATCAATACCCAATAACCCAACACAGATCAGATTCAGAGGAGGAAGATCCGAATGATAACGCTTGCTGCCTGCCAGAGCGCTACAGAGCAGACTCACTGCGCTGGGGTTGGTGTCTGGCAGCTGCTGGCAGCAAGCGCTCGATCGGGTGCTTCTTCTCACGGAGGCTGAGCTTCTTCCTGAATCCTTCCTGATTCCTATTGCACAATGCACACGCTGCGCGTAGCAACTAGCGTGCGCATGCGCATTGCTGTAAATGGATTCATGCCTTCATGGGCAGCCCGCAGGGGCGCGTGATGGGCGGGGGGGGGCTATGGGGGAATCAGCAGAGCCCGCCGGCGCCACAGGAGGACATCACATGAGGAGTCTGAGCCTGCCCTGCCCTAAGGACGCATAAAACGCAGCAAGATCAGGAGGACAGGATTCTCAGAGGAGGACTACTGGGATTCCAGGCAGAGCAGCAGTGACAGTGTCAGAAGCCAGCAGCACACTGACCCACCACCACGCAGCACAGGTAAGCCAGCCATTACTGGTGCTGGGGGGGGGTACTGGATGGTATTGTGTATTGGGGGTACTTTGGTCTGGTGCTGTGCATTGGGGGTTCTGGATGGCCTGGTACTGTGCATTTGGGGTACTGGATGGTCTGGTGCTGGGGGGTACTGGATGGTCTGGTGCTATGTGTGGGGGTACTGGATGGCATGGCCTGGAGGGTGGTACTGGATGGCATTGGAAAGGGGTACTGGATGGCGTGGGGAAGCAATGGATGGCCTGAGGGGGTTATAGAATGGCTTTGGGGGTTAATGGATCGCCTGATGGATTATTGGATGACCTTGGGGATTAATGGATGGCCTGAGGGGTTATTGGATGGCGTGGGGGTACTGGATGGCATGGGGAGAGTTATTGGATGGCCTGGAGGGTTATTGGATGGCCTGGGTAATTAATAGATGGCCTGTGGGATAGTGAATGGCCTAGGGGGTACTGGATGGCCTGGGGGGTTATTGGATGGCCTGGGGGGTACTGGATTAGCCTGGGGGGTTATGGGTAATTGATGGCCTGGGGGAGTTACTGGACCTGGTCCAGTACCCCATGGCCAGGCCACCACACTTTTGCAAATTATATATGAAATGTTGTACTCACTACAGGCACAACCACCAGTCCAGACAGCCAGCACACTCTCAGACTATCCAACCAGTTGTCAAGCAGCCTCCAGCCAACCTGCAAGAGACTAGCCAGCACTGTAAGGTAATTTTTATTATTTCATTTTTTATTTATGTATTTTATTATATTAATTTTTTTTTTTTTTTTTTTTACTACCCGGTTTTGCAAACTATTTATCTTGTAATGTTATACTGACTCTCTACAGGCACAGCCACCAGGCCTGCCAGTCAGTCAGCTTTCTCTCCGGCTATCCAGCCAGCTGCCAAGCATCCTCCAGCCAACTGTTAAGAAGCTAGCCAGAGTTTTAAGGTTAGTGTGAGGCAAAATATATTTTCATACACGTGTGATATGTATGTGTGTATATATATATATATATATATATATATATATATAAATTAAACAAATCCATGTAGAAGAACCACACTCACTTTTCCATGATGAAAATGGTGCAACTTTATTAAATCAATGTTTCGGCCATGTGTTTGGCAGGGCAGTGCTGATTTATTACTTTTGCACCTGTTTTCATCATGGAAAAGTCCTATGAGTGCAGTTTTTCAACATGTATTTCTATATATAATGTTTCCTTGTGAATGCCACTCAGCCCATTGATAGTGTAATTCAGTCAGTACACAGACCGGCCAATGTTTCCCATTTTACCAGGATGCCATAATGACACTTTATTATGCCTATTACATTCACTTAGGGTGCCATGATTTTTTTACAAAGACATTGACAAAAATGGCAGTGTTGCTTTTTACATATGTTTTCTACTTTCATATATATAATTGGAGTGGGCAATTCTATTTGACAAAAATAAAAAAGGTTGAACAATTTCCTGGGTGGTACTTGTAATAACTTATAGAAGAAAAAATGGTACAAGTCCATGGACTAAGTGCACACACAGGTCTTGTGAGAAAAAGTACCAATTTATTTGTTTATTTATTGGTACATTTTCTCACAAGACCTGTGTGTGCACTTAGTCCGTGGACTTGTACCATTTCGTTATATATATATATATATATATATATATATATATATATATATATGTGTGTGTGAAAGGAGCAAATATATATAATATTTGCCCCTTTCATTACACTTTTGACAAATGACATAAAAATGTTATATATATATATTGTGTAATTGAACAGTGACCTACAGGATAGCCCACCACTGCCAAAACAATAATGTAATAAAAAGTTATAAAATTAAAAATACACTCAAATAATACCAACTGTGAGCCTGTCTGACATTGTATCAGACAGTTTATTAAACATTTTTATAGCTTTTATTAAATGCATTTTTTTTGCCTGATTTCATGTATGTCACTGGGGATTTAAGGGAAGCACTTTTTGGTTGCCTTGCTAAAGATCACAGGAGGAGAGAGTAGAAACATTGACTTGGCAAGCTGGCTGCATAAGTCCTGAGATTGAGATTGCTGTTTTGTGGTCTAATATGTATGTGTGTGTGTGTGTGTGGGTGTGTGTGTGTGTGTGTGTGTGTGTACAGTTATATACATAAATATATATGCACTAACAGTGTGGGACGGCGTTGTATTGTATGTAGTTTTGTAAAGTGTTATAGCACCAATGCAGTGACAGTGTTGGGTGTGTGTTTTTTGTTTTTAAACAATGCTTAACCCTTTGAGTTGATGAGGGGTATGCATTGTAATCACTCAAAGGGTTAATGTGAGGCTGACTCACACAGGAGGAGTGTATATATATTGTATATTAATCTACATACTGTATGCACAGGAGTATATATAATGTATATTAATGTTAATTAATCCATATAGAGAAAAGGGAAAAGTGTGAGGCAATGAAATGGCAGTGTAAGTCTGGCATGTTTTATTTTGTATGGAAGAGGAGATAGTGAAGAGAGCGGTGAAATCTTTCCAAAGATTTGGACAGAAGTGGGCAGGGTCCTTCGACCCCTTGTTGTTTTAAGGTGACAATTCCACTTTAAGAAGATGATGCTCAGAATTGTAATGATTATGCACTGCTTAACCATTTGAATGCAAGAGAGTTATCCATGCAATGCGTTGGATATCTCTCTGGCACTCAGAGGATTAATACATATCCATTTCTACAGTTAATTAATTGTGACTTTTTTGGAGTTTGGCCTTGGTGAAATATTTTATTAGTAACTAACCTTTGTGTAATGCTATGTTTTGTGAAGAATTCTGTGCAAGGATAGTCAGTTGAGGATTCTACATTTTATGTTAATAGCAAGAGCCCTGGCTGCATAATACTTCAGATACTTTGTGCTTTTAATATACTGATATATGCTCATTGTGATATTTAGTGCATCTTTACATTGAGTGTACAACACATTGCAACCACCTGCTTTTTGTGACAAGGTGAATCCAGCCAAAATCTATGATCACTTATTGATGTAATCTGTCAAGTCCACTTAAATCAGTGTTGAGACAGGTGGTTCAATAATGATTTTTAAACCTTGACACAAATAAAATTTGGATTGTGTGTGTGAGTATGTCTATGTGTCATTAAGCGGTTACATAGGTAAGAAAAAAGATGAAAGTGCCTTTGAACAAAGTAGAGTTATAAATAGGTGACAGGAGAATTAGTTTGAGTGTACCAGGAGGTGACACACTGCTGGTTTTTCATGCTCAACAATCCTGCGTTTATCAAGGATGGGCTACCACCACCCAAAGAACATGTAGTGGAAGGCCAGTGGTAAAAAATGTCTCACTGACACATACCAAAGGATGTTTAAATTAAGGGATAGTAACACTTAATATGTGGAAAACTATATACTGAATGGTTTATACTCATGAGTAAAACAGGGGTACTCCCACTGCTGGGAGGTATTTTATTGAAAAGTTATTGCAGCTCAAAACTATGTTTTTATTGTGCAGTATCTCAATGGCCTGAAATTTTTCAGGGGCGCTGTTGCTACACCATCCTATGGAGGGTTATGCTGAACTGACCAGAGTGGTCCATAGGATGGTATAGCAGCAACAGCGCCCCTGGGAAATTTCAGGCTACTGAGATACTGCACCTAAATATGTAAATTTAAAGTTTGAGCTTAAATAACTTTGCAGTAGAACAAATCTCAACAGTAGGAGTACCCTTGTTTTACTCATGAGGATAAACCCTACAATATATATATTTTACTACATATTCAGCATTACTATACCTTTAAGATATATGTATTGTTTGTTTATTTGAGTACATCATACTCAAGTTAGGTAATTCATTATTCATCATATCACATACAGGGTGAATTCAGATCAATTCGCTAAGAAGATGTCAACTTATAAGCACAAAAGTGGTGCTATGAAAAGGAAGGAAAAAAAAGAAGAACAACGTAAACTTGAAGCATCTACTAGCAAAATTGATGTGTTCTTTAGTAAGGCTACGGGTACAGTTCCATTGCAAGATGATGAGACCGCCACAGTTCAAATTTTGGATGAACCGGTGGACTTGGCTGCAGAAGAAAGAGTTTTAAGTCCTGTGGCAGCATCAAATGTGGAACTCACTCAAAGAACAGAAACTGATGATGAGCTACAATCACCTTCTAAGAAAATGCCAAGGCAAGAAGAGGCTATGTCATCTCAACAGGAGAAATTGCCATCCACAGAGTACTTTTTCCTCCATTCACATGCCTTGAAAAGTGCAGGACTTTCCATGGAACAGTTCTGGGACTATCATCCTAACCAGCCTGTTGACAACATACCATTTAATGCTAATGTTGTTTACTACAGAAAAGCCATACATGGACCAGATATTAACAGAACATGGGTTACCTTTAATGAAAAGAAGAAAACTGTTCACTGTTCAATCTGCTTGGTTTATGCTCATGACACATATCGACTGACTCAGTTAATACAAGGTTGCAGTGACTGGAGGCATATCACTACAAGAATAACAGAACATGAAAACTCTCAGTGCCATAAACTTGCCAGTGAAGCTTACTTTATGGATAGTAGAGGCAAATCCATCAAGCACAAATTGTCAGTTGATCAGCTCTCTCTTAGACATAAGCAAGTTCTTCAGCGACGTGCAGTTTTAAGTAACATCATCGATATTGCTTTTTTCATAGGTGTCCAAGCATTGCCATTTAGAAGTGGTCATACAGAGGCTGTGGCTGATGTATTTGATGAGGACCATCTTGAAAATCGTGGTAATTTTTTGGAGGCAGTGAATCTCCTTGCAGACTACAGCCCAGTTTTAAAAGAGCACTTAAATCAGGTCATTGAGAAAGCGAAGAAACGTGATCCATTGCGAAAGGGAAGAGGCAAATTAGTTACTTTCTTAAGTAAATCCACCATCACAAAACTATTCAGTATAATTGGGAACATGATCAAAGAAGAAATAGTCAAAGAAGTGGAGAATGCAGGTATCTTTTCAATACAAATGGACTCAACCCAAGATGTGTCAGCTCATGATCAGTGTGCAATTGTTGCCAGATATGTTGTTGGTGATAAAGTTAAAGAAAGACTGTTACGTCTAGTAACTGTTCAAGATTCTGGTAGCAAAAGCCTGCATGTCTTGCTAAAAGAATCATTGGCAAACATAGGACTTAATCTTGAGAAATGCATTGGAGATTCATTTGATGGTGCTGCTAATATGAGTGGCGTTTACAATGGCTTGCAGGCACTTATGAAGCAAGTTCGTCCTACGCACATTCACACATGGTGTTATGCACATGTCCTGAATTTGGTCATTGGAGATGCAAGCAGTGTCTGTGTAGCAGCAGTAAGTCTATTTGGCCTTCTAAGCAACCTCTCTACTTTCTTCTGTGATTCCTACAAACGGATGCAAATTTGGGAAGAACAGATGAAAGAAAAGACTGGACAAGCTAAACTTCAGAAACTTGAACACATAGGGAAAACAAGATGGTCAAGTAGAGCCAGGGCACTTAGGAAGCTTTTTGGAAGCTTTGAAAATCACTCTACAGAGTTCTGTTCAGATTTGCTAATTATACTTAAGCAAGTAAGTGAATCCTCTGACTTTCGATCCTCAGTCAAACATGAAGCACTTAAATTGAGTGAGAATATTTGTAAATTCGAAACGATATTAGTAGCGTTTACATTTATTCGCATTTTTGACATTACAACACCTGTATCTGATTATTTGCAGTCAACAGGACTTGATGTCGTGCAGGCATGGAGAATGGTAGAAGATGCTACAACTCGTTTACAAAAAGTATCTAGAGATTTCTCAACAGTTTATGATTCAGCAGTAATATATGTTGATTATCTGAATGAGAAACTAGCATGTCAGAATATTACCATCAATAAGTCCTTTCCAGAATTTAGACTGACAAGATGCGCAGAACCCACAAATTACAAGAAATGGTTTGAAATTTCATGTTACAATGTTATCCTTGATGCTGTTACAGAGAGCATGAAAACAAGATTTGCTACACATGGAGAACTTTACAAGCAGATTTCATGTTTTGATCCAAAGCGATTTGATGAAATACTGGCCTCACCTAACAAAATCCAGCTTGACATTGTAGCTAAAGCTGTTCCGGAAATTGACCCTATTGCGTTACGTGAAGAGTTGTTATCATTTGCGTCCTGCTATAAAAACATCCGAAGGGGCCTGTTGGATGACAGTGAGGATGAAAGTGAACCATGGGATTCTGATCTAGAAGAACAGCCTGTTACCTCTGATTCTGAGCAATCAACCACCACTCCAGCTGTGAAAAAGCTCTCCTGCAAGAACTGCCTATCCTGTGCATTCAAACTACTCTTTCAGTACAGACTCTGTTCAGCTGCCTATGAAAATTTGTACATGACATACAAATATTTAATTACGTTGAGCACTACACAGTGTACCTGTGAACGATGCTTCTCAAAGTTGAAAATATTGAAGTCCAGACTTAGATCATCGCTCTCACAACAAAATCTGGAAACATTGATGCTCATTGCAGTAGAGAAGGAAGTTGCTCTCAAAATAAAGGGTGACAAAGATAAAATCATAGACAGATTTGCCAAAACATCTGCTGAGCTTAGCACTTTACTTCTCTTATAAATTGTATGCCGAGGACATTTATGTTTGTTATTGTTGGATTTACATGTTTTTTGTTTCTGTATAATGTGCAATATTTTGTTATAAAGTATAAAAAGTGCACATATTGTGCAAACCAGTTATTTATTTTATTTTTTGTGAACATTAACACAGATGCAAGATTAATTTTATTAAAACAGGTTTACTTATGAAATGGTGTGGAGTATCTTAATTTGTGTACTAAGAAACTTCTGGATGGGAGGAGAGTTTGTGGGAGAAGAATGAGTGTCTGTGGGGGGGGGTAGGGTAGGTGTGCGGGGATGAGGATGTAGTGGGAGGTGGGGCTTATGATGTCACAAGGAGGGGCCAATGATGTCACAGGGAGGGGCCAGTGATGTCATGGGGAGGGGCCAGTGATGTCACGGGGAGGGGCCAGCGATGTCATTGGGCAGGGGGCCCAGACCTCTTTTTGGACCAGGGGCCCTTGGGCCTGTCAGTCCGCCCCTGATGGCGTCCATACTGGATGTTGGCCTGGTGGACCCGCATTAGAGGGGGAGAGGGTCCTCCAAGGGTAAATAGGTCAAACCCATTTTAATAAAGCTGTGATCTCTTTATTCCCACCAATTGCTGTGTCTGTGTGTTTCTTTGATGTAGGGGTTTGGGGGGGGTTGGGGTTTTGTTGGTTGGGGGAGAAAGGTGGGTAGTGATGCCTAGCCGTCTTAATGAACTTATACTCTGCCCGCAAAGAAACATCAAGAGACGGGAGAGTTTGCAAAATATTATCATTTATCCGCACCGTCTGGATTCAAGCGGAACCTTATATTCAGTTGCTCCATTATCTGCATCTATATGTATATTTACACCTTGAAACGGACAGTTAATCTTTGAGATGGATAACATCGACTTTTCATTTGATTTGAAATACTGAGTGCAATCAATTTTGTAGGAAAGCTGTTGCAGTGACTTATTGGTGAACTTATATTATACAATTTTTAATTTTTTTATGGCCTTTTAATTGTATTAATTTCCATTTTATTATGGTACCATAATCCTATATAATAATTGGCTAAATCGTGTGTAACGCCGCGACATGCGCAGTAGACACTGCTGCAGTCATGCGCAGTAGAGATTGCCCGTGCCACGGCTGCCCGTCCAGCTCTGTATCAGCCGTGGCGCGGGCAGTCTCCACTGCGCGTGACTGCCCCGCGACCGGGTGGCAGTGGCACTGTGGCCCATGTAACGGGCTGTTCAACTAGTTGTTTTATATTGTGCTTATAAGTGTGAAATTTAACTGAATATTTGTATTAAAAATGATACATTTCTTGTAATATTTGGGATCTCTCCGGTTTTAAAATTTTTGCATTTGTACTTGATTGATAACTCACACTAGGCCTATAACTGCACCTTTATACATATAAAGCTGATTAAACTGTTCCTGTACTGCTATTATATCATACCTCCCAACTGTCCCTCTTTAGGAGGGACAATCCCACTTTGAGACCCAAATCCCTCTGTCCCTCTTTTCTACCCTTTTGTCCCTCTTTTCAGGATATCAGAATGAATATTGTGTATTACTTTGCTCCACAGCAATAAAACTCACATAAATGTGTACTTAATCTTTAGTATATGTGTTTATAAATTAACGAGTTGAAGAGCCCGTTACACGTGCCACAGCCAGCTGGTCGCGGTGCAGTCATGATCAGTAGAGACTGCCTGCGCCATGACTGATACAGAGCGGGACGCTCCTTTGGAGCTCCCCGCTCTGTATCAGCTGCGGTGAGGGGAGTCTCTACTGCGCATGACTGCAACACGCGCAGCAGTGTCTACTGCGCATGACGCGGCGTTACACATGATTTAGCGAATTATTTTATAGGATCTGTACAAATAAAATACTTTGGTCTTGCTCTAAATAATTTATTCAGTTAAACAAAGAGGAGCCAATGGGTCATGAAATATCCTAAAACTTCTCGGTAATGCCCCGCCCACCAGCCACACCCCCATAAACACCACCTAAAACATAGGTGTCCCTCTTTGGCCATTTGAAATGTTGGGAGGTATGTTATATTAATTCAAAAAATGGCATATTTGCAAATAGCTGACAGGCTATAAATCATCATTGTTACCAATAAACAAATGAATGAGGCCCTTATACATATGGATTTCTAATCATGCAGCCCACAATTGGAAAAACATGGACGCCCCTGTCTTAACCCTTGGCTACTAGAAATGTCTCCAACACCCTGTGATGGAGACTTCTTTATCATCAGATGATTAATGATTGTAAATCACTGTAACTTTGTGTCACTGGAAGGAATGATATTGGATTTCATACAGGGTGCTCTCTGCAACAGCGGTAAGAGAGTTAGGCCTCATGTGTTTTCCTACTCACAGAAAAGTAATTGCTAGCGTGCCCCTGCATTATGCAGGCTAGCAGGCAGCAGGTGTGTATTACAGAAGTCGTTTGGAAAGCTGCGGCCTCTTTATCATCTCCAACTCCTTCAGATGGCGCCGGCAGGTCTCTGGAACATGACTGCATAGCCAAAGAGGTGATTTGTCCTCATTGGGGGTCGGAGAGAGAGGTGCAGAGCTGCACATGAGAGGGGGGGCTCCATCCTTCACCGAAACACATTAGAGCTGTAGCCGTGCACAGCCAGTTATCAGTTCTATTAAGGCGACTTGCTTGTGTGAGGAGAAGACACACACACACTGACCTGAGAGATTAGAAGTGCATTCGCTGTTGCAGATGGAGGTTAAAAGAATCATTCTTTTTGTATACTTTCATTTTTAGAGCCGTTCTAGAGTCCAGTAACCCTTAGAATGTCAGAGGGGTGTGCAGGGTTTTCCTTATACAGGCAAAGTTTTCCTTACACTTCCTTAATGAAGCTTGTCCCTTGCTGCATCTGTCTGGTCCCATGGCCAGATTCCACGTTCAATGGGAGGTGGTCAGAAGGAGCAGGCGGGGTATTGTTCTCCCCTGAATATCTTTTGAACTACATATAAGTAAGCTGCTACATATAGTGCAATGTGTTACTCAGCGATCTACTTTATAATAAACATTACTATCCTTTTAAAGGGATAGTAATACTTAAAAATTACTATCCTTCATCCTGTAGGCAATAAAAAACTGAGTAAAATGACACCAGCGGCATCTCTCGAGCCTTTAAGGTTTGAAAGATATCCGCTTTCAAAGTTCCCTCTCCCCTGACGTCAGCATTCTAGCTGATAGCAAGGGAATCTGGTCACGGGACCGGCGGCGGCTCTGCAGCAGTGCAGAGATCGCGTTAATAAAAAAGAAATCCTTAACTTAAAAGGTCTTCTACGTGTGGTTGCAAACCAAGCACACGTAGAAGACCATTTTAGTAACACATTTCTTTTTTCTTAATGCAATCTCCGCTCTGCTGCGGAGCCGCCGGTTGATCCCAGGAGAGGATTCCCCTGCTGTCAGCTAGAATGCGGATGTCAGGGGAAAAGGCAAACTGCTTAACTTTAAAAGTGGATATCTCTCAAACCATAAAGGTTTGAGAGATGCCGCTGGTGTCATTTTACTCAGTTTTTTATTGCCTACAAGATGAGGGATAGTCATTTTTAAGTATTACTATCTCTTTAAGTCTGGCTACATCTGGACATCAGTGAGGATTTGGGGATGATCATTTGTTCCCTAGGTGCATGGTGCATTTGGTTTGTACCTGAATTACCCCACTTTCTATTTATACATACACCTTTGCCCCTGTGTTCTGAGTAACCTGTTCACTACTGGTGATCTGCCTGTTTTGTCCCAAAAAGAAGCTACAAGTCGATAAACCTACATGTATTTTTTTTTCAAGGAACAGTAACCCTTTATTCTTACTTTACATATTCTGCAAATTTAAAATATGCAAAGTCCAACTGCCCAGAATTTCTGTTTGTTTTTTGTTTCACCTTTGATTGCAAGAAGGGTACCCAGCAATTGCAAAGCAATGTACTGAATACCTTTATGAGACTCAAAGAGTTAATGTACCTTACAGTGATCTACTTGGATCTTAGTTTACAGAATGTTTTCTGGTTGAAAGGCCATCAAATCAGGATGTAATACAATGTGAATGCTCTGTGTGATGTAATAAAATGTTACATTCTCCCTGCAGCACTGAATGCTCTGTGTGATGTAATATAATGTAACACACTCCCCACAATACTGAATGCTCTGTGTGATGTAATAAAATGTTACATTCTCCCTGCAGCACTGAATGCTCTGTGTGATGTAATACAATGTCAGTCTCCATTAAGCACTGAATGCTCTGTATGATGTAATACAATGTTACACTGTCCTTGAAGCACTGAATGCTCTGTGTGATGTAATACAATGTTACAGTCTTCCTGTAGGACTGAATGCTTTGTGTGATGTAATACAATGTCACAGTCTCCATTAAGTACCGAATGCTTTGTGTGATGTA
This sequence comes from Rhinophrynus dorsalis, assembly GCA_037306005.1. Lineage (NCBI taxonomy): Eukaryota > Metazoa > Chordata > Amphibia > Anura > Rhinophrynidae > Rhinophrynus > Rhinophrynus dorsalis. The sequence continues at coordinate 235,407,185 of CM074725.1, read as the reverse complement.
ATACAATGTTACATTGTCCTTGAAGCACCGAATGTTCTGTGTGATGTAATACAATGTCACAGTCTCCATTAAGTACTGAATGCTTTGTGTGATGTAATACAATGTTACACTGTCCTTGAAGCACCGAATGCTCTGTGTGATGTAATATAATGTTACACTCTTCATGAGGCACTGAATACTCTGCATGATGTAATACAATATTACACTGCCCATGAAGCACTGAATGTTCTGTATGATGTAATACAGTGTTACACTGTCCTTGAAGCACTGAATGCTCTGTGTGATGTAATATAATGTTACCCTCTCCCTGCAGCACTGAATGCTCTGTGTGATGTAATACCAGGGCTGGCGCTACCATTAAGGCAGGACAGGAAGCTGCCTTAGGGCGCCACAACAGAGGGGCGCTGAAAAGGGGGAAGGTGGGAATTTTTTTAAATTTTTTTTTAAATATATATCTGCCGCGAGGGAGCGCTGATTTACACTACCAAGCGCACCCTCGTGGTGTCTTTGTGACACAACGCAGAGCGACCCAGGCTCTGTAGTAATACATAGTGCTGGGAGATGACATAATCTCCCAGCGCTCTGCATTACTGAGAACAGTGTGCGGGAGCTTCAGCTCTGTGCCGAAGGAGGCACAGAGCTCTCTTATGGCACACCTCTAGACTACCAGGGTATGAAGGGGCAATGTGGAGATGTAGGGAGCATTGTGGAAGGGGCATTGTGGAGATGAAGGGGGCATTGTGGAAGGGGCATTGTGGAGATGAAGGGGCATTATGGAAGAAGCAATGTGGAGATGAAGGGAGCATTGTCGAAGGGGCAATGAGGAGATGAAGGGAGCATTGTGGAGATGAAGGGAGTATTGTGGAAGGGGCATTGTGGAGATGAAGGAACATTATGGAAGGGGCAATGTGGAGATGAAGGGGGCATTGTGGAAGGGGCATTGTGGAGATGAAGGGGCAATGTGGAGATGAAGGGGCATTATGGAAGGGGCATTGTGGAGATGAAGGGGCAATGGGGAGATGAAGGGGCATTATGGAAGGGGCAATGTGGAGATGAAGAGGGCATTGTAAAAGGGGCATTGTGGAGATGAAGGGGCAATGTGGAGATGAAGGGGCGTTAGGGAAGGGGCAATGTGGAGGTGGGGAGAGTGTGGGGGTCAATATGTGGGAGGGGGCAGGAGATTGTGGCAAGGTCGGGGGGGCAGGGAATTGTGTCCAGGTCGGAGCGGGGGGGCATCAAAATGCACCTTCACCTGTGTATACAAAAATTCTTGCACCGGCCCTGTGTAATACAATGTTACCCTCTCCCTGCAGCATTGAATACTCTGTGTGATGTAATACAATGTTACACTGTCCTTGAAGCACTGACTCCCAAATCCATGAGAGACCTTCCTTTAGTGAGCGCCTGCGGAGGCATCCCATCCATTTAGCCCCAAGCTTGGGCTTGGGTTCACTCGCCTTTCAGGTGCTGAAAGGGCCTTTAGGAGGAGGGAGGGCCTGTGCCTTTACTGCGGAAAGGCAGGGCATATGCAGTGAACTTGCCCCACACTTCCCGGAAATGCCCGCACCTAAGGTCCTATAGGGGACGGACCTTAGGTGGCAATCCAGCATCCCCGGATATCCAGAAGAATTAACCTCTAGTCTCCATTGGGCTCCCCTTGGGTGAGTTTTCCATTACTACAGAGGCACTTATTGACTCTGGTGCAGCGGGCCACTTTATTGACAGTGCCTTCACCCAGAAGCACTCCACTCCATTGCAGCTCTGTACCACTCCAATTGCCATTGAGGTGATTGATGGTAGACCCCTACAGCTGCTGCAGGTCACCCACAAAACCGTTCCTTTGTCTATGGCTGTAGGGACTCTCCATTACGAAAGTTTACAATTCTAGGTGATCCACTCACCTCACTATCCTGTGATCCTGGGTTATCCATGGTTGCGCAAACACAATCCCATGTTGGATTGGGCAAGGGCCTAAGTCATGGCATGGTCACCCAGATGTTCCAAGACATGCCTAGTGAAAGTGGTGAAGGTGCTAACCACATCCCTGGTACCTTTGTTGCCTGAAGAGTACCAAGAGTTCTGAGACGTATTCGATAAGGGCTGGGCTGGTGAGCTTCCACCTAGCTGCCCCTATGATTGTACCATTGAATTGCAACCTGGGGCCATACCCCCTCAAGGTCAAGTCTACCCTCTTTCTGTTTGGGAGATAAAGCCATGGAGGAGTATGTTGCGGAATGCACTCTCCCAGGGGTTCATCCACAAGTCCTCCTTTCCTACTGGGGCCGGATTCTTCTTTGTGAAGAAAAAGAGTGGAGAACTGAGGCCTAGTATCAATTACAGGGGGCTCAACTGTATCATGGTCAAAAACGCCTACCCAATCCCATTTACTACTGAGCTATATGATCGATTAAAAGGGTCCAAGGTCCTCACCAAGCTCGATCTGTGGGGGGCATACAATTTGGTATGGATGAAGGAAGGCCATGAATGGAAAACCGCGTTTAACACTAGGAGCGGGGATTATGAATACATTGTAATGCCCTTTGGTCTCTGCAATGCTCCCACAGTTTTCCAGGAATTCTTAAATGACAACCTCCGGGACATGCTCCAACAATGCGTAGTGATATATTTAGATGACATTCTGATCCATTCCGCCTCCATGGAAAGCCACCACGCAGATGTAGCCTGAGTTCTTCAAAAATTAAAACAAAATAATATATTTTGCAAATTAGAAAAATGTGAGTTCCACTGCAAACAGGTCACTTTCTTGGGCTTCGTAATCTCAAAAGTCGGTTTCACTATGGACCCTGAGAAACTCTCGGCTGTTCTCTAGTGGCCGCAACCCGTAGGTCTCCGCTCCCTTCAACATTTCCTTGGGTTCGCTAATTACTACAGTAAATTTATCTGCAATTTTTCCTCATTTGTAAAACCCCTTACTGACATGACCAAAAAAGACGGTAACTCCACGTACTGGTCTCTGGAGGCCATCAAAGCATTTGAGGCATTAAAAGTTTCCTTTGCCGCAGCAACCATTTTGGCACACCCGAAACACGAGCTTCCATTCATCCTTGAGGTTGATGCGTCTGAAACAGGAGTAGGTGCCCTCCTGTCTCAACATCTTACTCCTGAGAGCCATTTGCACCCGTGTGGGCATTTCTTGAAGAAGCTAAGTCCTGTGGATTGCAACTACGAAACTGGTGACCGTGAGTTGCTGGCTATAATCCTCGCTCTCAAAGAATGGAGGCATTTGCTTGAGGGAACCTCAGTGCCAATCCTAATCCTCACTGATCATAAAAATCTCACATACTTGTCCAAAGCTAAGCGCTTGACTCCAAAACCCAATGGGCCTTATTTCTGTCACGTTTTAATTATGTGGTGTCGTACTTGCCGTGCACCAAGAATGTCCAGGCTGATGCCTTTTCCAGACAGTTCTCAAGCAATAAGGAGGAGAAACCTCCTAGTACTATTATCTCTCCGGACCGAGTACTTGCCACCATATGTACAAGCATTACATCTCCCCACGGGGAGAGAATACAGGCCGCCCAAGTAGATTCACCTGCTGAGAAGCCTTCTGGGCACTGTTTCGTACCAAGTAACCTCCGTACCAAGATACTTTCCACATACCATAATATGAAGTCAGCAGGGCATCCTGGTAAGAACCAGCTTCTTTGGTCAGTTTCCCGTCTTTGGTGGCCAGAACTTAACAAACATATTGCTGCCTTTGTCGCTTCCTGTCCAGTCTGTGTGCAGACCAAATCACCCCGTCACCTTCCAGTGGGCCTTCTCCAACCCATAACCAATTGGGAGAAGCCATGGTCACACCTTGCCATGGACTACATAGTCAACCTCCCTTTGTCTAAAGGTAACACAGTCATCCTCATGGTCGTTGACCGATTTTCTAAGCTGATCATTGCATACCATTCAAAAAACTTCCATCCGCTAAAGAGTTGGCTACGGTCTTTGTCAAAGAGGTCTATCGGCTAAGCGAGGTCCCCAAACCCATAGTTTCCGACCGGGGTAGGCAGTTTGTCTCGAGATTCTGGAGGGTATTCTGTGTCCAACTAGGTATCCAATTCACCTTGGGGCCGCAGAAAGGGCTAATCAGGCTTTGGAGCAATTCCTGCAGTGTTACACCTCAGACCATCAAAATAATTGGTCGGACCTGCTTCCTTGGGAGGAGTTTGCTCATAATAGTGCTGTCTCAGCTTCTACCTGGCTCTCCCCCTTCATGGTGAATTATGGGTATCCCTCCATGATTCCAGATTCGTTCTATCCCCAGGGGATTCCGGCATTGGAGGATCAAATCCAGCGAATCTGTTCCACATAGGTGCAGGTCCAAGAGTAGTTGTGACGCTCACAACAATCCCAGGAGCTCCAGGCCAGTTGTAAACGCCTACCCGCACCCTCCTACCAGGTCCGGGAGGGGGTCTGGTTGTCCTCCATAAATCTCAACCTCCGAGTGCCCTCTCAGAAACCGCCTCCCCTCTTTGTGGGGCCTTTTCGTATCTTCCGACGTGTGAACCCTGTGGCCTATGCCCTAGACCTCCCTCCCAATATGCGGATCCACAACGTGTTCCATGTCTTGCTGCCAAAACCCCTGGTATGCAATCAATTCACTACGGTCACTCTTCGACCCCATTTGGTGCCCGTTGACGGCCATGAGGAGTTCAAATTCTGCTCCATAGTTGACTCTCGTAGGTCCCGAGGGAGGCTTCGATATTTGGTCCATTGGAAGGGGTACGGTCTAGAAGAGTGCTCGTGGGTTCCAGCCGCAGACGTGCATGCCCCCCCTCCTCCATGCTTTCCATGCTGGCTTTCACTGTAAACCTGGTCCTGCCCTGCAGGGGAGAAGGTCATTGAGGGGGGTTACTGTTAAGGTTTGGCTGAGCTGCTCTAACTCTGCCTACTGATTCTGCTGAGCTAATCTAGTGCTCTGCTATCTATTGCTATGTCATGGTTTGTTAAGACTCTCAGACGCAGGATTAGGTAAAAACACAACTTTATTGAAAAGTTAATGTAATCCTTAGGGCATCATACACGTACACACATATATCTTTATTATTCAGGAATACAATGCAAACAATAGTAGTGTTGGCTCTACCGGCCCTGCCAATATACCGGACAAGGCAGCCAAGGAATTGCAACTTGTGAGTTGAGGCTCTACCGGCCTTGCCAATATACCGGGCAAGGCAGCCACTGGACAGGAGACAAAGACTGGCTCTACTGGCCTTGCCAATACTGGGTAAGGCAACCCAAGGAAACAGGACAGGTTCTACCGGCTTACCATATACCGGGCAAGGCAGCCAATTGACGGGATATAAACACCGGCTCTACCGGCTTCGCCAATACCGGGTAAGGCAACTATCACGGTGCCGTGATTGCTGCAGTTCCCTGTCTGTCACCAGTAGGGGGCTTCTATTGGCTGTCTGCAGTTAGCCCGCCTCTTGTTGCCTATTTAAACCTGGATTGGGCACCCTTTGAGTGCCCTTTCGTGTTGTTTCTGACCTTCTTGCTATCACTATGCTAGTGATAGCTGGGCCTCTGTTCCAGTGTTCCTGAGTTCCTGATCTCCTGTGTTCCTGGGTTCCTGATCTCTACTGTTCCAGTGTTTCCTGGATGCTGAGTTACTCCAGTCCTGGTTCCGGCCTAGTCTCTGGTGTTGCAGTTACTGCTGAACTTCTTCTATGCTGTTTCCTGACCTGACTGATGGTTGCTGGTTCCTGTCATCTCATCACCTGTCTTCAGTATCCTGGCGACCTTCTGCCTGGTCGCGTTGGTGACATTGCTACAATTCTGTGTCGGTCCCAGCGTGCGGACGCTGGTTTGCTCCTTAGCCTTGCGGTTATACAAACTCACTTGTTACACCAGTGTGCGGTCACTGGTTTGCTCCAAAGCCTATCAGCTCTACATAGCTGTGTTGGTCCCAGCGTGCGGACGCTGGTTTGCTCCTAAGCCTTGCGGCCATACAAACTCACTTGTTACACCAGTGTGCGGTCACTGGTTTGCTCCAAAGCCTATCAGCTATACAAATCTGTGTTGGTCCCAGCGTGCGGACGCTGGTTTGCTCCTAAGCCTTGCGGCCATACAAACTCACTTGTTACACCAGTGTGCGGTCACTGGTTTGCTCCAAAGCCTATCAGCTATACAAATCTGTGTTGGTCCCAGCGTGCGGACGCTGGTTTGCTCCTAAGCCTTGCGGCCATACAAACTCACTTGTTACACCAGTGTGCGGTCACTGGTTTGCTCCAAAGCCTATCAGCTATACAAATCTGTGTTGGTCCCAGCGTGCGGACGCTGGTTTGCTCCTAAGCCTTGCGGCTATACAAGCTCGCTTGTTACACCAGTGTGCGGTCACTGGTTTGCTCCAAGCCTATCAGCTATACAAATCTGTGTTGGTCCCAGCGTGCGGACGTTGGTTTGCTCCTAAGCCTTGCGGCTATACTACTCACTTGTTACCCCAGTGTGCGGTCACTGGTTTGCTCGCAAAGCCTTACGGCTATACTATTCAGTGTTGTTCCCAGCGTGCGGACGCTGGTTTGCTCCAAAGCCTTGCTGCTTAACGATTCTGCTAATTTGCCAGTTTCATCTGACTGCTGCTACTATCTCTGGGCTGCCCTGCCCGGTATTGGTAAGGCCGGTAGAACCTTTTGCCACATTCCATCTGAGGTTGCCTTACCCGGTATTGGCAGGGCCGGTAGAGCCGACATTGTGTATCTATTGAGGCTGCCTTGCCCGGTAATTTGGTAAGGCCGGTAGAACCGTTATGCTATTCCATCTGCAGGTTGCCTTACCCGGTAATGGCAAGGCCGGTAGAGCCTATAGACTGTCCTGTCCGGTATATTGACAGGACCGGTAGAGTCTGCCTTCTGTCTGTGCTATATCCTGTATATATATATAAATGTATGTTATTGCCATCCTAAGTTATCAATTTATTATTTCAATAAAATTGATTTTTTTTTTTTACCTAAAACTTGTGTCTGAGAGTCATAAATAACCGTGACAGTACGAAAGGGCCATGACCTCAGACAGCAAGGGTGAAGGTAACGCACAGAATATCCATTGGAGGATGGATGTGCTCGAGCAACGTTTGGATCAGTTGGCAGTTGCAATCCAAACGATCCTTGAACGCACGGTACTCGCTGACAAATCGAGTTCTAGCCCGGTGGTCTCGCCAAGTCAGACACCGGAAAGTGATACCAGGCCCCTAGAGGGTACTGTTAAAGGTTTAACGGCTTCTGCACCCTTGCCGCTAAGATATGATGGTGACCCTAGTCTCTGCAGAGGGTTCATCAACCAACTTGAAATCTTTATGGAATTGACGGCACACGCATTTCCCAATGATCGTAGTAAAGTGGGGTTCACGATATCACTGCTCACTGGCAGAGCATTGGCCTGGGCTAACCCCTTGTGGGAGAATGCTAAACCTTGTACTAAGAACTTCAGAGAATTTGTGCAATCCTTTCGAAGAGTGTTTGAGCCTCCTGGTAGAACCAACTCTGCTGCCAAACGCCTTATGGAGATACAACAGGGCAGGCGTACAGTGGGCGACTATGCCATCGAATTCCGCACATTGGCAGCAGAGGTAGGTTGGAATAACGAGGCATTATTGGCAGCTTTTTCTCAAGGCCTGAATGACCACATTAAAGACGAAATTGCTGCTAAAGATCTACCTATTGATCTAGATGATTACATTGAGTATGTTATGATAATTGACTCCAGAATACGTGAGAGATCAATTGCCAGAGATCGTAAAATACGATCAAAAGATAATGAGCCTAGTAGCATATTTTGCCCACCCATCCCTCCCTTGGCATTGAAGTCTAGTGAACCTGTACGGGAAACAAGCGAACCTATGCAAATAGGCTTCACTAGACTAACCAAGGCAGAGAGACTTTATCGCAAGAAGCAAGGGTTGTGTTTATACTGCGGTAAAAAAGGGCACTTGCTAAATTCCTGTCCGGTACGTCCGGGAAACGCACACACCTAGGGTACCTTGGGGGACAGGCCCTAGGTGGTGTACAATCGTCCCCAGTGTCGGGCATAATGAAACCCACCATTCAGGTGGTATTGTCTTGGGCACAACGATCTGTGGAGGTTTTGGCCTTGGTTGACTCTGGTGCAGCAGGGTATTTTATGGATAATACCTTTGCTGACTTGCACGGAGTTCCACGCATTGAAAGAGAAAACCCCTTGACTATCGAAGCGATTGATGGTAGACCTTTAGAACCGCCTCAGGTTTTATTTGAAACTATGCCACTGTCTATGACTATTGGGGCACTTCACAGAGAAGAGCAGCAGTTTCAACTGATTAATTCTCCGCACCACGCGGTAATATTGGGATTTCCGTGGTTACAGTTACATAACCCACAATTTGATTGGAAAAAGTGTGAAATTGCTGCTTGGTCCCAGTTTTGTATGGACAAGTGCGTCATCCAGCCTATTAAGGTCCTATGCACCTCCTCTGCTATACCGGATGTGTACCAACAGTTTGGCGATGTTTTTAGCAAAGGAGAGGCTAGTATGCTACCCCAGCATAGACCTTATGATTGTTGCATTGAATTGCAGCCTGGAGTAGTACCTCCTAAAGGACGCACTTATCCATTATCTTGTGAAGAAAATAAGGCTATGGAGGACTACTTTTCTGATGCCCTTGCTAGAGGGATCATATGAAAATCTACCTCTCCAGCTGGGGCTGGGTTCTTTTTCGTAAAAAAGAAAAATGGCGAATTAAGACCATGCATTGACTACCGGGGCCTGAATAAACTAATGGCAAAAAACGCATACCCAATACCACTCATCACCGAGCTTTTTGACAGGCTTAAGGGCGCTTCGATTTTTACCAAATTGGACCTACGGGCCGCTTACAATCTGGTTCGCATTCGAGCAGGTGATGAGTGGAAAACTGCCTTTAATACTCGAGCTGGGCACTACGAGTATCTAGTAATGCCATTTGGGCTGTGTAATGCACCCGCAGTTTTCCAGGAACTGATAAACGATGTTCTGAGAGATATGTTACAGACATGTGTTGTGGTTTACCTTGATGATATACTGATTTACTCCCAAGACATGGCACAGCACATCAAGGATGTATCTGCAGTATTGCTACGACTCCGTGAGAACAAATTATTTTGTAAATTGGAAAAATGTGAGTTTCATAGAACCAGTGTGCCATTCTTGGGGTTCATAATTGGCAATGATGGCATTGCCATGGACAAAGATAAGTTGTCAGCTGTCCTACAATGGCCAAAACCCAAGGGCCTTAAAGCCATACAGCGTTTCCTGGGTTTCGCTAACTATTATAGGAGGTTTATTAAGAACTTTTCTTCCATTGTCAAACCTCTGTCCGATCTTACGCACAAGGGTGCTAATCCTTCTTGTTGGCCGGTATCTGCTGAGAAAGCCTTTGAAAATTTGAAGCTGGCATTTGCTGCGGCTCCTGTGTTATCCCACCCCAATCCTCTACTTCCATTTACGTTAGAGGTTGATGCCTCAGATATTGGGGTTGGGGCAGTACTTTCGCAACGACACGATAAAGGTGGAACTCTCAGACCTTGTGGATTTTTCTCTAAAAAGTTGACTGTCACTCAAAGCCACTATGAGATAGGTGACAGAGAATTATTGGCCATTATCCTCGCTCTTAAGGAATGGCGTCATTTGCTTGAAGGTACTAAGAATCCTGTCTTAATCCTAACGGATCATAAAAATCTGACGTATCTCTCGGAGGCCAAGAGATTGTCCTCCCGTCAGGCCAGGTGGGCACTGTTCCTGTCTCGATTTAATTTCATTGTATCATATTTACCGGGGTCAAAGAATATCAGGGCTGATGCACTGTCAAGACAATTTGAGGCCGACAGTGACAGAGTGGAAACACCAGCACCTATCATCCAACCTGATAGAATACTGGCTACTATACGCACGAGTATCACTTCTCCCTTAGGGGAGGAGATCCTGGCCTCTCAGGGGTCCGCTCCCCATGAAACCCCAGTGGGCAAATGTTTTGTCGCTGAACCATTTCGTACTAGGCTGCTCGAAACCTACCATTCCTCTAAGGCTGCGGGACATATTGGTAGAGACCAATTGTTATGGTCCCTTTCTCAGTTATTTTGGTGGCCTTCCATGAGAAACGATTGTGCCGAATTTACGAATGCCTGTGCCACCTGCGCCCGCGCTAAGACCCCGAGACATCTCCCAGTGGGCTTGCTTCAACCGGTGCCTAATGGCGAACGCCCCTGGTCTCATGTTTCCATTGATTTTATGGGAGAATTGCCTATGTCTAAGGGGTACTCTTTTATATTCATGGTGGTGGACAGGTTTTCTAAAATGGCTCATTTCGTGCCCCTCCGTGGCCTTCCTTCAGCTAAGGAATTGGCAATGGTATTCGCCAGAGAAGTATTCCGGTTGCATGGAGTGCCTAGGGTACTGGTGTCTGACAGGGGGAGCCAGTTTGTGTCTAGATTTTGGAGGGCATTTTGCCAACAGATGGGCATACAGCTGTCCTTCTCTTCTGCCTACCATCCCCAGACCAATGGAGCCGCTGAACGAGCTAATCAGGGATTGGAACAATTTCTCCGTTGTTTCGTGACTGACCATCATGATAATTGGTCCGACTTGTTGCCTTGGGCAGAGTTCGCCAGGAACTGTGCGGTCAATTCTTCATCTGGGAGCTCTCCGTTTCTGATTAATTATGGGTTCCAGCCCTGTTTGCTTCCAGATTCTTTTCAGACGCAACAGATTCCAGCTCTGGATGAGCATATCGAGCAACTCCGTTCCACATGGGCACAAGTTCAGAGGGCACTTGGTCAGTCATTTCAGCGTCATCAGCGCCATGCTAATCGCAGAAGGCTTCCAGCGGTTTCCTTTCAGGTTGGGGATAGAGTATGGTTTTCCTCCAGAAATCTCAAGCTGCAGGTTCCGTCTAATAAGTTGGCTCCCCGGTTTATTGGTCCATACAGAGTTATTCGCAAAATTAACCCTGTTTCCTATGCACTAGACCTACCTGCATCCATGCGTATCCATAATGTGTTCCATGTGTCTCTTCTTAAGCCTCTGGTTTGCAATCGCTATACTACCACACCTGTGGTGCCAGGACCTGTTGAGGTCGAGGGCCAGGAGGAGTACGAGGTTCAGAGCATTATTGATTCCCGTAGGCTTAGAGGAGGGGTACAGTACCTGGTACATTGGAAAGGGTACGGTCCTGAGGATCGTTCATGGGTGGATAGTAAGGACCTTCATGCACCTAGGCTAACTAGGATCTTTCATGCCAAGTACCCACAGAAACCTAAACCCTATTCTAGGAGAGGGGGTCTTTGAGAGGGGGGTACTATCACGGTGCCGTGATTGCTGCAGTTCCCTGTCTGTCACCAGTAGGGGGCTTCTATTGGCTGTCTGCAGTTAGCCCGCCTCTTGTTGCCTATTTAAACCTGGATTGGGCACCCTTTGAGTGCCCTTTCGTGTTGTTTCTGACCTTCTTGCTATCACTATGCTAGTGATAGCTGGGCCTCTGTTCCAGTGTTCCTGAGTTCCTGATCTCCTGTGTTCCTGGGTTCCTGATCTCTACTGTTCCAGTGTTTCCTGGATGCTGAGTTACTCCAGTCCTGGTTCCGGCCTAGTCTCTGGTGTTGCAGTTACTGCTGAACTTCTTCTATGCTGTTTCCTGACCTGACTGATGGTTGCTGGTTTCTGTCATCTCATCACCTGTCTTCAGTATCCTGGCGACCTTCTGCCTGGTCGCGTTGGTGACATTGCTACAATTCTGTGTCGGTCCCAGCGTGCGGACGCTGGTTTGCTCCTTAGCCTTGCGGTTATACAAACTCACTTGTTACACCAGTGTGCGGTCACTGGTTTGCTCCAAAGCCTATCAGCTCTACATAGCTGTGTTGGTCCCAGCGTGCGGACGCTGGTTTGCTCCTAAGCCTTGCGGCCATACAAACTCACTTGTTACACCAGTGTGCGGTCACTGGTTTGCTCCAAAGCCTATCAGCTATACAAATCTGTGTTGGTCCCAGCGTGCGGACGCTGGTTTGCTCCTAAGCCTTGCGGCCATACAAACTCACTTGTTACACCAGTGTGCGGTCACTGGTTTGCTCCAAAGCCTATCAGCTATACAAATCTGTGTTGGTCCCAGCGTGCGGACGCTGGTTTGCTCCTAAGCCTTGCGGCCATACAAACTCACTTGTTACACCAGTGTGCGGTCACTGGTTTGCTCCAAAGCCTATCAGCTATACAAATCTGTGTTGGTCCCAGCGTGCGGACGCTGGTTTGCTCCTAAGCCTTGCGGCTATACAAGCTCGCTTGTTACACCAGTGTGCGGTCACTGGTTTGCTCCAAGCCTATCAGCTATACAAATCTGTGTTGGTCCCAGCGTGCGGACGTTGGTTTGCTCCTAAGCCTTGCGGCTATACTACTCACTTGTTACCCCAGTGTGCGGTCACTGGTTTGCTCGCAAAGCCTTACGGCTATACTATTCAGTGTTGTTCCCAGCGTGCGGACGCTGGTTTGCTCCAAAGCCTTGCTGCTTAACGATTCTGCTAATTTGCCAGTTTCATCTGACTGCTGCTACTATCTCTGGGCTGCCCTGCCCGGTATTGGTAAGGCCGGTAGAACCTTTTGCCACATTCCATCTGAGGTTGCCTTACCCGGTATTGGCAGGGCCGGTAGAGCCGACATTGTGTATCTATTGAGGCTGCCTTGCCCGGTAATTTGGTAAGGCCGGTAGAACCGTTATGCTATTCCATCTGCAGGTTGCCTTACCCGGTAATGGCAAGGCCGGTAGAGCCTATAGACTGTCCTGTCCGGTATATTGACAGGACCGGTAGAGTCTGCCTTCTGTCTGTGCTATATCCTGTATATATATAAATGTATGTTATTGCCATCCTAAGTTATCAATTTATTATTTCAATAAAATTGATTTTTTTTTTTTACCTAAAACTTGTGTCTGAGAGTCATAAATAACCGTGACAGCAACCCAAGGAAACAGGACAGGTTCTACCGGCCTTACCATATACCGGGCAAGGCAGCCAATTGACGGGATATAAACACCGGCTCTACTGGCCTCGCCAATACTGGGTAAGGCAACCCAAGGAAACAGGACAGGTTCTACCGGCCTCACCATATACCGGGCAAGGCAGCCAATTGACGGGAGATAACACCAGCTCTACCGGCCTCGCCAATACCGGGTAAGGCAACCCATGAGACAGGACAGGCTCTACCGGCCTTACCATATACCGGGCAAGGCAGCCAATGACAGGAGATAATGTAACCACAAGCCTCAGTGACTGGAAGGTGGAGCAACAGTCACTACATAGACAAGAGGCTAAGTCAGTTAGTGAGCCGTCAGCAGCAAGGATTGCGGATGGATGAGGAGATAACCAGTGCCCTCACAGATGGAATGCCATGACGCTAAGTAGCATTGGAGCGAACCAGCACCCAGTACGTGGAACGCTATCAATCCTGCAATGCAGCTGGGTGGCTAGAGGAGCGAACCAGTACCCTGTACGTGGAACGCTTGCAATACTGAGACAGCCGGGTGGCTAGAGGAGCGAACCAGTACCCTGTACGTGGAACGCTTGAAATACTGAGACAGCCGGGTGGCTAGAGGAGCGAACCAGTACCCTGTAACTGGAACGAGGTAATGCTGAGACAGCCAGATGGCTAGAGGAGCAAACCAGTACCCTGTACGTGGAACGCTTGCAATACTGAGACAGCCGGGTGGCTAGTGGAGCAAACCAGTACCCTGTACGTGAAACGCAGTAATGCTGAGACAGCCGGATGGCTAGAGGAGCGAACCAGTACCCTATAAGTGGAACGCTTGCAATACTGAGACAGCCGGGTGGCTAGAGGAGCGAACCAGTACCCTGTATGTGGAACGCTTACAATACTGAAACAGCTGGGTGGCTGGAGGAGCGAACCAGTACCCAGTACGTGGAACGCTTACAATACTGAGACAGCCGGGTGGCTAGAGGAGAGAACCAGTACCCTGTACGTGGAACTCTTACAATACTGAAACAGCTGGGTGGCTGGAGGAGCGAACCAGTACCCAGTACGTGGAACGCTTACAATACTGAGACAGCCGGGTGGCTAGAGGAGCGAACCAGTACCCTGTACGTGGAACGCTTGCAATACTGAGACAGCCGGGTGGCTAGAGGAGCGAACCAGTACCCAGTACGTGGAACGCTTACAATACTGAGACAGCCGAGTGGCTGGAGGAGCGAACCAGTACCCTGTACGTGGAACGCTTACAATACTGAGACAGCCGAGTGGCTGGAGGAGCGAACCAGTACCCGGTACATGGAACGCTATGAATACTGAGACAGCCGGGTGGCTAGAGGAGTGAACCAGTACCCTGTACATGGAACGCGGTAATGCTGAGACAGCCAGATGGCTAGAGGAGCGAACCAGTACCTTGTACGTGGAACGCTTTAATGCTGAGACAGCCGGATGGCTAGAGGAGCGAACCAGTACCATGTACGTGGAGCACTTACAATACTGAGACAGCCGGATGGCTAGAGGAGCGAACCAGTACCCTGTAAGTGGAATGCGGTAATGCTGAGACAGCCGGATGGCTAGAGGAGCAAACCAGTACCTTGTACGTGGAAAGCTGTAATGCTGAGACAGCCGGATGGCTAGAGGAGCAAACCAGTACCTTGTACGTGGAACGCTAACATACTGAGACAGCCGGAAGCTGTCAAGCAACCAGTACCCGTGTACTGTAAACTGGCAAGATAGAAATGTCGCCGAGGCGACTCAGGAACGTCAGCTAACTGGAGGCAATCAGGACAGGAACCAGCAGATGGAAGCAGGAACCAGCGGGTAGACGGTCAACCGGAATCAGGAACAACGGCGGCGACTGGCAGCAGGAAGAGGAGGCTCAACCGGATCAGACGGAGGCAGGAACAATACGACTGGAAACACTGGAACCAGATGAACACAGGTCGCAGGAACACAACAGGGGCCAAGGATACTCAGGAACAAGGTGAAGGCTCAAACAGCATAGAGACAACACGAAAGGGCAACCAAAGGGTGCTCAGACTAGGTTTAAATAGGCAATACAGGGCGGGCTGAAGATAGCCAGCCAATGGGGAGCCCCCTACTGGTGATAGACACAATAGAAGAGCAATCACGGGCACCGTGATATGCTACTGCCTTCCTTGTTCTGAGTCTGGCTGAATTATCTGACTGCTATCAGCCAACCCTCCCAGGGTATTTAAAGCAGCTTGGCTCACTTCCTAGTTTGCCCTTGTGTTTGCTTCTGGCTGCAAGAGTGTTCTACTGCATTGCTGATTACCTGTGTATGACCTGGCTTCCTCTGATGTCCCTTCTGGTTCCTGACTCCTGGATTGTTCCTGACTTAGCTGTATTCCTGACCCCAGCTTGGCTGAATACCTGTCTTGGTTCCTGTCCTAGGCTTGTCTTTTACTCTTCTGGATCACGATTTTGCTTTGTTTGCTTTTGTTATTTCAATAAAGGTGTTTTGCATTTGTACATTTCTGCATCTGTCTGGTTCCTGGTCCCTGACACATATGTCTCACCAACAACATATAATCGCATGCAGAGAAAAATCTTTCTTTGCGCTCCAACTAAGAATGAATAGCTCTTCCAAAACCAGCTGGATACAAAAACATTTATTAAGTCAGCTTATGCTACAATGTATAAAACTTAACGACTCATTTCACAGCACTACAAACTGCTTTATCAAGCTATAAACAAACATTCCCTAAAACAGTGTCTATGTTAAGATACAAAATGTGTTTGAATAGATATATCAGTATGTTGACGACTTCAGCATTAGATACTTTACACTCTGCCCTTACATGCAAGTAACCTTTGGAGGGAATGGAAGATAATATATTGCTAGGCTTTTATCCTCTGCCCTCTAACAAGCATTTGAAGATTGGTGCCATCCATTATACATCTAAGATGGATGGGAAAGGACTTCCATAAGGAAAAATATCAGAGCCTGCTTGATCATCAACATCACATCAGTCATCACACTCTGCCCACTTACTAGCATTAGGGGATTGGTACAGACCACTGCACCCCAACGATGGAAGGGAAAGGAATGTATGGATGGTAAAAATATCCTGACTGCTTTCATGATTTACTTCAAACAGTGGGCATACCCATTCATTTTCTTATTGCACTACACATGCAAAGGATGGGTGACTGCTAAGATATTGATTATTATTTTTTTATTGACAGACTGGGTTGGTTCCTTCTATTGATTCCTGTCAGGAATATCTCAACATTACATACTGGACCTTATATTTTTTTTTTCTTATGGTGTTATTATTTTCATTGTTGAATTATATTTTATATACTGCTATTAAATACTTAGATCATAGGCAGAGGTATTTTCTTACTTTATATCCTCTTTTTTATTGATGTAATACAGTGTTCCACTCTTCCTGCAACAAAGAATGATCTGTGTGATGTAATACAGTGTTACACTCTCCCTGCAGTACTGAATGCTCTGTGTGATGTAATGCAATGTTACACTCTCCCTGCAGTATTGAATGCTCTGTGCGATGTAATACAATGTTACACTCTCCCTGCAGTATTGAATGCTCTGTGTGATGTAATACAATGTTACACTCTCCCTGCAGCAGTGAATGCTCTGTGTGATGTAATACAATGTTACACTCTTCCTGCAGCACTGAATGCTCTGTGTGATGTAATACAATGTTACACTCTTCCTGCGGCACTGAATGCTCTGTGTGATGTAATACAATGTTACACTCTTCCTGCGGCACTCAATGCTCTGTGTGATGTAATACAATGTTACACTCTTCCTGCAGCACTGAATGCTCTGTGTGATGTAATACAATGTTACACTCTCCCTGCAGTACTGAATGCTCTGTGTGATGTAATGCAATGTTACACTCTCCCTGCAGTATTGAATGCTCTGTGTGATGTAATACAATGTTACACTCTCCCTGCAGCAGTGAATACTCTGTGTGATGTAATACAATGTTACACTCTTCCTGCAGCACTGAATGCTCTGTGTGATGTAATACAATGTACACTCTTCCTGCGGCACTGAATGCTCTGTGTGATGTAATATAATGTTACACTCTTCCTGCAGCACTGAATGCTCTGTGTGATGTAATACAATGTTACACTCTCCCTGCAGTACTGAATGCTCTGTATGATGTAATACAATGTTACACTCTCCCTGCAGCACTGAATGCTCTGTGTGATGTAATACAATGTTACACTCTCCATGCAGTGCTGAATGCTCTGTATGATGTAATACAATGTTACACTCTCCCTGCAGTACCGAATGCTCTGTGTGATGTAATGCAATGTTACACTCTCCCTGCAGTATTGAATGCTCTGTGTGATGTAATACAATGTTACACTCTCCCTGCAGCATTGAATGCTCTGTGTGATGTAATACAATGTTACACTCTTCCTGAAGCACTGAATGCTCTGTGTGATGTAATACAATGTTACACTCTTCCTGCAGCACTGAATGCTCTGTGTGATGTAATACAATGTTACACTCTCCCTGCAGCACTGAATGCTCTGTGTGATGTAATACAATGTTACACTCTCCATGCAGTGCTGAATGCTCTGTATGATGTAATACAATGTTACACTCTCCCTGCAGTACTGAATGCTCTGTGTGATGTAATGCAATGTTACACTCTCCCTGCAGTATTGAATGCTCTGTGTGATGTAATACAATGTTACACTCTCCCTGCAGCATTGAATGCTCTGTGTGATGTAATACAATGTTACACTCTTCCTGAAGCACTGAATGCTCTGTGTGATGTAATACAGTGTTACACATTCCCTGCAACACTGAATGTTCTGTGTGATGTAATACATTGTTACACTCTCCCTGCAACACTGAATGCTCTATGTGATGTAATACATTGTTACACTCTCCCTGCAACACTGAATGCTCTGTGTGATGTGATACAGTGTTACATTCTCCCTGCAGCACTGAATGCTCTGTGTGATGTAATACATTGTTACACTCTCCCTGCAGCGCTGAATGCTCTGTGTGATGTAATACAATGTTACACTCTCCCTGCATCAAAGAATGCTCTGTGTGATGTCATACAGTGTTACACTATTTCCCTGCAACACTGAATGCTCTGTGTGATGTAATACATTGTTACACTCTTCCTACAGTACTGAATGCTCTGCGTGATGTAATACAATATTACATTCTTCCTGCAGCACTGAATGCTCTGTGTGATGTAATACAATGTTACACATTCCCTGCAACATGGAATGCTCTGTGTAATGCAACACAATGTTACACTCTCCTTGCAGCACTGAATGCTCTGTGTGATGTAATACAATGTTACACTCTCCCTGCAGCACTGAATCCTCTGTGTGATGTAATACAGTGTTACACTATCCCTGCATCACTGAATGCTCTGTGTGATGTTTTCAAAGTTACAGTATCCCTGTAGCACTGAATGCTCTGTGTGATGCAATGCAATCTTATACTATCCCTGCAGCATCAAATGCACTATGTAAGGTAATGCAATGCTATGTTACACTCTCCCTGCAGTACTGAATGCTCTATGTGATGTGATAAGATGGTTCAGTTTTCTGCAGTACTAAATGCTCTGTGTGAAGTAATACAATGTTGCACTCTCCCTGCAACACTGAATTATCTGTGTGATGTAATACAATGTTGCACTCTCCCTGCAGCACTGAATGCTCGGTGTGATGTAATGCAATGTTACACTCTCCCTGCAGCACTGAATGCTCTGTGTGATGTAATACAATGTTGCACTCTCCCTGCAGCACTGAATGCTCGGTGTGATGTAATGCAATGTTACACTCTCCCTGCAGCACTGAATTATTTGTGTGATGTAATACAATGTTGCACTCTCCCTGCAGCACTGAATGCTCCATGTGATGTAATAGAATGTTACAGTTTTCCTGCAACACTGAATGTCCTGTGTGATGTCATCGAATATGATGTTACACTTTCCCTGCAGCACTGAGTGCTCTGTGTGATGTAATGCAATGTTATACTCCCCGTGCAGCATCAAATGCTCTGTGTGATGTAATAAAATGCTATGTTATACTCTCTCTGCAACACATAATGCTGTGTGTGATGTAATACAATATTACAGTCTCCCTGCAGCACTGAATGCTCTGTGTGATGTAATACAATGTTACAGTCTCCCTGCAGCACTGAATGTTCTGTGTGATGTAATACAATGTTACACTATCCCTGCAGCACTGAATGTTCTGTGTGTTCTCTTGTTTACATAGTACTGTTTTTACATTTTATCTCTAGACCTGCTTTCTAGTTCCCTGACAGAAAGCTCACCACATTGGCGGTTTAGTACACTCCCCCATGTATGCCTGTTTTCATCTGTCCTTGATCTTCTTGGCCGCTGACAGTTTAGCTTATTTCTACTTTTTTAATACATGTATTTTATTACTTATGCCTCCTGACTAGTGATGAGCGAGCACCCCAATGCTCGGGTGTTCGGGTGCTCTGACCGAGCACCCCCTGAGGCTCGAGTGCTCGGCCGAGCACCCGAGCCCCATTGAAGTCAATGGGAGGACTCGAGCATTACACCAGGCACCCCCTGCTCTGATGAGGGGAGGGTGCCTGGTCCATAGGAAAAGGGCAGAAAAGGATGGAAACACCACAGAAATGGTTCAGGGACAGCATAGGGAGGATGTCTGGATGCATCTTGGACTCCAACATCGCTGCTGGGAACGATCTTTCGCCCGTAGTACGCCATTTTTACAGACTGACCATAAAACACACAAAAAGGAAAATAAAAACGACTTTAGGCGAAAAATTGTTACCAAACAATATTTGCTGTATATTTACTTGTATATCATCTGCAAATTCTCCCAAAAATTTCCTTGATTTTCTGAAGTGAGGCCATGATTAAGAGGGAAACGTGCGCAGAGGCAAATTCTCCCAAAAATTTCCTTGATTTTCAGAACTGAGGCCATGATTAAGAGGGAAACGTGCGCAGAGGCAAATTCTCCCAAAAATTTCCTTGATTTTCAGAACTGAGGCCATGATTAAGAGGGAAACGTGCGCAGAGGCAAATTCTCCCAAAAATTTCCTTGATTTTCAGAACTGAGGCCATGATTAAGAGGGAAACATGCGCTGAGCTGACCATCTAAAACATTATGGGTGAGGGTCTGCTGCAGAGCTGACCATCCTAAACATTATATGCGAAGGCCCGCTAGTGAGCTGACGCTATAAAACATTATATGAGAGGGCCCGCTAGAGAGCTGACCCAATAAAACATTATATGAGAAGGACCGCTGGTGAGCTGACCTATATAAAAATTGTCAAACAGGGCCCGCTGGTGAGCTGGCCCTATATAAAAATTATATCACAGGGCCCGCTGGTGAGCTGGCCCTATATAAAAATTATATCACAGGGCCCGCTGGTGAGCTGGCCCTATATAAAAATTATATCCCAGGGCATATGGAAGAGGAGGAGGAGGATGAGAAGATTAAGAGTCAACCATATACCCGTTTTTTGGGTGGAAGGGGTGAATGGGAATACAGAGTATTCCCATCATTGTAAATAACATATATAAAGTGAGTTTATGTTCCCCCGGGGCTTTCCTCCAGTGGAGTGGAGAAGTCAGGGGAAATCCAGGCCTTGTTCATTTTTATAAGTGTCAACCTATCAGCATTGTCGGTGGAAAGGCGGATACGCTTATCTGTTATGATGCCACCAGCAGCACTAAATACCCGCTCAGACAGAACGCTGGCGGCAGGGCAGGCCAGCACCTCCAAGGCATAGAGTGCCAGTTCATACCACGTGTCCAGCTTGGACACCCAGTAGTTGTAAGGCACAGAGGGATCATTGAGGACGCTGACACGGTCTGCTACGTACTCCTTCACCATCTTCCAAAACTTTTCCCTCCTTGTGACACTAGGCTGCGCATCAGGGTGAGGGTGCTGGCGGGGTGTCATGAAGGTGTCCCACGCCTTGGAGAGTGTTGCCCTGCCTTTCTCGGAACTGCTGTGTGCTCCCCTTTTCTCCCCTTCTCTGTTGGCCAAGGTAGCACGTACTCTGCCGCCAGCATTGTCAGATGGAAAATTTTGGAGCAATTTTTCAACAAGAACCTTCTGGTATTGCACCATTTTGCTTGTCCTCTCCACCGGAGGAATGAGAGATGAGAAATTCTCTTTGTAGCGGGGGTCTAGAAGGGTGAACACCCAGTAATCCGTGTTGTTTAAAATGCGTATAACGCGTGGGTCACGGGAAAGGCAGCCTAACATAAAGTCAGCCATGTGTGCCAGAGTACCAACAGTCAAGATTTCGCTGTCCTCACCAGGAGGATGACTCTCAATATCCTCATCCTCTTCCTCCTCATCTGCCCACCCACGCTGAAGAGATGGAACTAAAGTTCCATGGCTACCCTCTGTAGCGGAGGCAACCGTGTCTTCCTCCTCCTCCTCCTCCTCCTCCTCCTCCACCTCCTCCAATTGTCGCTGAGAAGACGAAGTGAGGGTGCTCTGGCTATCACCTTGTGTAAGCTCTTCCTCCCCCATTTCCACCTCTTCCACATGCAAAGCGTCGGTTTTAATTGTGAGCAGCGAGCGTTTCAGTAGACACAGAAGTGGGATGGTGACACTGATAATAGCGTTATCGCCGCTCACCATCTGTGTCGATTCCTCAAAATTGCGTAAAACCTCGCAGAGGTCTGACATCCATTCCCACTCCTCACTTCTGATTAGAGGAAGTTGAACGGAGAGGCGACGACCGTGTAACAGCTGGTACTCCACTACTGCCCTCTGCTGCTCACAAAGCCGGGCCAACATGTGGAAGGTGGAGTTCCAGCGCGTGCTCACGTCACACAGCAGCCGGTGAGCTGGCAATTGTAAGCGCTGCTGCAGCTTCAACAGGCCGGCCGAAGCTGTAGATGACTTACGGAAATGTGCACACACGCGGCGCACCTTGGTCAAGAGATCATGCACATTGGGGTAGGTTTTTAGAAATCGCTGAACCACTAAATTAAATACATGCGCTAGGCATGGTACGTGTGTGAGCTTGCCGAGCTCCAAAGCCGCCACCAAGTTACGCCCATTATCACACACAACCATGCCTGGTTGCAGGTTGAGTGGCGAGAGCCACTGCTCGGTCTGGTGACTAATCCCCTGCAACAGCTCTGAGGCCGTGTGCTGTTTGTCCCCAAGGCAGATCAGCTTCAGCACGGCCTGTTGACGCTTCCCCACTGCAGTGCTACACTGCTTCCAGCTACTGGCTGATGGGGGAGTGGCGCTGCGTGTAGAGAATTCGGAGGTGGAAACGGAGGAGGAGGAGCCAATAACGTAGGTGCTGGCGGAAACCCTGATGGAGGTAGGGCCCGCAATCCTCGGCGTGGGTAGCACCCGTGCCATCCCAGGGTCCGAGTCGCTCCCAGCCTCCACGACATTCACCCAGTGTGCCGTCAGGGAAATGTAGCGTCCCTGGCCACAAGCACTTGTCCATGTGTCAGTCGTTAAGTGGACCTTCCCAGTAACTGCGTTGGTCAGGGCACGGGTGATGTTACGGGACACATGGTGGTGTAAGGCGGGGACGGCACACCGGGAAAAGTAGTGGCGGCTGGGGACTGCGTACCGAGGGACAGCTGCTGCCATCAGGCTGCAGAAGGACTCAGTCTCCACAAGCCTAAATGGCAGCATTTCGATGGCCAGTAATTTGGAAAGGTGTGAGGTTAGTGCTATGGCCTGTGGGTGGGTGGCTTGGTATTTTCGCTTGCGCTCAAATGCCTGGGGTAATGACATTTGGACGCTGCGCTGGGACAGGGAAGTGGATGTGGTCGCTGATGGTGCTTCAGATGGTACAGGTGCAGGGCGGGAGGTATGCGGGCCTGCGCCTTCGACAGGCGATTGGCCGGCACCGAAAACAGGGGAAGAGGAGGCAGTGGTGTGGCCTGCAGACACAGATGGGCGATCCAGGCGTTCCTCCCACTTACTACGGTGCTTGGATGCCATGTGTCGGATCATGCTGGTGGTGGTGAGGTTTCTAGTGTTCATGCCTCGGTTCATTCTGGTGTGGCACAGGTTGCGAACTACAATTCTTTTGTCGTCCGCACTTTCCTTAAAAAAACGCCATACCGCGGAACACCTACCCTTTGGCAAGGTAGATTTACGCAAGGGGGTGCTCCGTGGAACATTTGCGGGCCGGTTTGGTGCGGTCCGCCTTCTTTCTGTAGCCACACCACTGCCTCTTCCAGCCTGTTGCGGTGCTGCAGATGGCTCACCCTCAGGACTGCTGTCATCACTCGGCTCTACACCTTCCCAGGTGGGGTCAGTCACCTCATCGTCCACCAAGTCCTCCTCCACTTCCTCACTCTGATCATCCTCCTCAAGTCTTGATCCCACCACATACTCAGTCATTGACAACTGTATAACATTCTCCTCAACAAGGTCTTGAGACGGAAATAGTGGTTGATTTAATGGCAACTGTGTCTCATCATCATCATCATCATCCACTACTTCCTTTGACCTTAAATGCCGTTCACATCTGTCATCTTCTTGTGATTGGGTAGCCTCTAGAGGTTGTGAATCAGGGCACAAGATGTCATGTTCCTCTGCAAGCGTGCTTGGAGAGAGGGTCAAATGAAGGATTGGTGATGAGACGAGCTCCTCACTATATCCCAGTGTGGGATCACTTCTTTGACCAGACCGTGTATGGTGGGAGGAAGGATGATCAGAGTGAGGATTATGTTGACCAGACTCTTGGCTACTGAGAGTGGACTTGGTGGAAGACAGGGTGGTGCTTAACCGACTGGAAGCAGTATCAGCGGTCATCCAACCGACCACCTGTTCGCAGTGGTCGGACCTCGAGAGTGATGTCCTGCGACGCCCTGTAAAATTAGACATGAAGCTAGGTATGGTGGATGTCTTTCTTTCTTGTGCTCTGGCACCAGGCACAGTTTCTCCGTGTCCTGACCCGCGCCCTGAACTATCAGGATCACGTCCACTTCCCCGTCCCTTTTTACCCGCCTTCTTCATCTTACACGGAATATGTGACTTTAATATTTGAGTTTGAAAACTTAACAGTATTTCTTACTATTCTGCAACTGTGCAGAGTACACAGAATAGGCTGCTAAACGGCGGTGACACACACTGAATGGAATATGTGACTTTAATATTTGAGTTTGAAAACTTAACAGTATTTCTTACTATTCTGCAACTGTGCAGAGTACACAGAATAGGCTGCTAAACGGCGGTGACACACACTGAATGGAATATGTGACTTTAATATTTGAGTTTGAAAACTTAACAGTATTTCTTACTATTCTGCAACTGTGCAGAGTACACAGAATAGGCTGCTAAACGGCGGTGACACGCACTGAATGGAATATGTGACTTTAATATTTGAGTTTGAAAACTTAACAGTATTTCTTCCTATTCTGCAACTGTGCAGAGTACACAGAATAGGCTGCTAAACGGCGGTGACACGCACTGAATGGAATATGTGACTTTAATATTTGAGTTTGAAAACTTAACAGTATTTCTTCCTATTCTGCAACTGTGCAGAGTACACAGAATAGGCTGCTAAACGGCGGTGACACGCACTGAATGGAATATGTGACTTTAATATTTGAGTTTGAAAACTTAACAGTATTTCTTCCTATTCTGCAACTGTGCAGAGTACACAGAATAGGCTGCTAAACGGCGGTGACACACACTGAATGGAATATGTGACTTTAATATTTGAGTTTGAAAACTTAACAGTATTTCTTCCTATTCTGCAACTGTGCAGAGTACACAGAATAGGCTGCTAAACGGCGGTGACACACACTGAATGGAATATGTGACTTTAATATTTGAGTTTGAAAACTTAACAGTATTTCTTACTATTCTGCAACTGTGCAGAGTACACAGAATAGGCTGCTAAACGGCGGTGACACACACTGAATGGAATATGTGACTTTAATATTTGAGTTTGAAAACTTAACAGTATTTCTTACTATTCTGCAACTGTGCAGAGTACACAGAATAGGCTGCTAAACGGCGGTGACACACACTGAATGGAATATGTGACTTTAATATTTGAGTTTGAAAACTTAACAGTATTTCTTACTATTCTGCAACTGTGCAGAGTACACAGAATAGGCTGCTAAACGGCGGTGACACACACTGAATGGAATATGTGACTTTAATATTTGAGTTTGAAAACTTAACAGTATTTCTTACTATTCTGCAACTGTGCAGAGTACACAGAATAGGCTGCTAAACGGCGGTGACACACACTGAATGGAATATGTGACTTTAATATTTGAGTTTGAAAACTTAACAGTATTTCTTACTATTCTGCAACTGTGCAGAGTACACAGAATAGGCTGCTAAACGGCGGTGACACACACTGAATGGAATATGTGACTTTAATATTTGAGTTTGAAAACTTAACAGTATTTCTTACTATTCTGCAACTCTGCACACTACACAGAATGTGCTGCTAAACTGCGGCGAAGCACACTGAATGGAATATGTGACTTTGATATTTTAGTTTGAAGACTTAACAGTATTTCTTCCTATTCTGCAACTCTGCACCGTACACAGAATGTGCTGCTAAACTGCGGCGAAGCACACTGAATGGAATATGTGACTTTGATATTTTAGTTTGAAGACTTAACAGTATTTCTTCCTATTCTGCAACTCTGCACAGTACACAGAATGTGCTGCTAAACTGCGGCGACGCACACTGAATGGAATATGTGACTTTGATATTTTAGTTTGAAGACTTAACAGAATGTGCTCTAATCTGCAACTTTGCACACTAAACAGAATGTGCTCTAATCTGCAACTTTGCACACTAAACAGAATGTGCTCTAATCTGCAACT
This sequence comes from Rhinophrynus dorsalis, assembly GCA_037306005.1. Classification (NCBI taxonomy): domain Eukaryota; kingdom Metazoa; phylum Chordata; class Amphibia; order Anura; family Rhinophrynidae; genus Rhinophrynus; species Rhinophrynus dorsalis. Next base: position 235,381,373 of record CM074725.1, on the reverse strand, counting down.
TTGCACACTAAACAGAATGTGCTCTAATCTGCAACTGTGCACACTAAACAGAATGTGCTCTAATCTGCAACTTTTCACACTAAACAGAATTTTTTTTTTTTTTTTTTTTTTGTTTTTTTCCCCCCACACAAAATAACCTGCTGCCCCCACACACAGTAGTCCTAAAAAGGACTTTTGGTTCTTTTTTTTCACAATTTTTGTTTTTTTCCTCCCTACACTGCCTTTCCCTTCCTATCCTCAGCTCTCCCTGGCTCAGACTGAGCCGAACTCGATGGTCAGGTGCTATACAGCACCCGACCACGGGTTCTGGCCAGCCAATCAGTGTAATGCCAGCAGCCAACATGGCTGCTGGCATTACACCGATGTCAGAGCCTCCCTGCACGTTTATTGGCTGCGCAGCAGCCGCAAAACGTGCGGGGAGGAGACCCGAACATGGCGGGCGAGCACATGCGGTACTCGTACGAGTACCGCCATGTGCCGAGCAGAGCGATGCTCGAGCCGATCCGAGCATCGGCCGAGCATGCTCGCTCAACACTACTCCTGACACAAAATTTATTTTTCACATGATGAATGTGGTGTATATATATATATATATATATATATATATATATATATATATATATATATATACGCTGGTTAAGTCCCCGAATGTCAGATTGTGTAAAATCTTAGATCCAGGTACCTAGGTCTGGAGGTCGTTGCATTTACAGGAAAGTCAAAATGCCCTTTATATCACTTGCTCACTCTGCTACTGCAAGTGCAACCATTGGGTATGTCTTCAGCAGCCAACTGAGGATGATGGGAGTTTTAATCTGACAACATACAGATTGCAGCAGGCTGCCCACCTATGTTTTGTATATTCACGGATGCATTGGCAGGTACCCCTGTGGTTCTCAAAGGGTTAAGCTGTAATATTTGTAGGTTAATGTTTTGCAAAATAATAATTGCTTGGTAAAGATTGGCAGTGTAATATTAGTGGTGTAATACATTGCAGAATAGCATTGTGGTATACGTTTTTGCAAAGCAATATTTGTGGCGTAAGAACTTTTCAGTGTAATATTTCTGGTGTAATGCTTTGCAGTGTAGTGCTTCCATTTAAATCATTCACTGGGCATTATAGCACCTGCAGTGATTTGCTGAGCACTGAATATTTAATATGCAGAACAGGGAATCAGATTCTCATGCAATAGCACCTTAAATTAGATCTTGAAGATCTTTTGTTGCTCTGCCAAAAATGTTCCTTTTTACGATCATGTTTTGAAAGATCTGTATTGTTACAACCGTTTATAATTAATATAATTAATTTAAAAAACAGTTACTTTAAAGCCGGATTTGCATAGGCCCTAGGACGCAATGCAGCAGTTCTTGACGGGGTGTATTTTATAGGAGATAAAGATGTCTTTTTGGGTTTGATTCATTTCTCCTCTGTCCTGATTATAAATAAGTATCGAAGCAAAAATAAAAGAAAACATAACTTTAACCCCTTGACGACCAATTGCGAAGCAGTGCATGGCTCGCCTTTCTAGTACTTATGGCGTTAAATTGAAATTTGAAATGTTATTTTGCAGTGATGGGGTACAAATGTCTCTTCTTTCCGCAGGTAGCCACAGAAGGAGTGTACAAGGCCATATCTGTGTGTTCTTTACTTTACATGCATGAGGTTTGCCTGTGATCACAATTAAGTTAAATGTCCTTTTTTTATGAGATAAACTTTATGTGGAGTCGTAAGGCATAGTGGAAAAGAGTAATTACAATAATTTTATGACAAAGTCTTATCAGCTACCTGTGATTAAACTGTAAATCCCAAGACCTAAAATTGCAGTTTGCTAGTTATGGTAACAATAATGCCATGCTAAATTTACATACGTAAAACTTACATAAAACTGTAACCTTATAAGTGCCAGAGGCTTAAACATTGCATTGTTTCACAGCATTTTACTCTCCTGCCAGACACTCAAAGGCTTAAAGGGATAGTAATGTTTCAAAATAATTGCAGCTCCAATTATTCTTGATAGTTTTTGGACCATGTAGATCGTCATTATCATCCCCTATGATGTGTATTTCCAGAGTAATTGAATGATAAAGTGTAAAGTGTAAAGCTGCACTGCAAGACAGTCGGATGGCTCACAGCAAGAGACAATCTTCTGTTAGCATGAGGAAAAACCTGTCCTCAGGGCTGGTGCAAGGATTTTTGCCACCCTAGGCAAAACCTAATTTTGCCGCCCATTTGGCTCCGCCCATTGTGTCCCACCCTTTTATACCCCACCTACTTATACCCCACCTCTTTTCATGATTGTCCTCTGTCTGCCCCCTGGGCCAATCTGCCCCTGGTCTGGAGATGCCTATAAGAGATGCCCCCCACCAGCTCCAACTTGCCCCCTATCAGCACCACTTTGCTCCACCAGCTCCACTTTGCCCCCAGCAGCTCCAACTTGCCCCCATCTGCTCCACTTTGCCCCCCATCAGCTCCAACTTGCCCACCATCACATACCTGTAGCTCCCGCGCTGTCTTCTCTTCAGTAATGTAGAGTGCGCTGGGAGATCATGACTCCCATCGCTCTCTGCATTACTAAAGAGCCGACTGCAATGAGGGCGCGCAGTAGTGACACAGACCTGTGTTGCGGCTCCCGGCATGATGCGTGCGGGTGCAGCTCTTCTCCGCTGCATGCCCGTGCCCCCAGTACATGTGCGCCCTAGCCCGGCACCTACCTCGCCTATAGGTGGCGCCGGCCCTGCCTGCCCTTGTCCTTCATAGGGGACAGGTTTTCCTTATGCTCACAGCCAGAAAATTGTCCCTCACTGCGAGTTGTCCAGTCAAGTGACCAGATTCCACATCTGAGGTGGGGGGGTGGCTTACAATAGGTAAAAGGGGTGGGAGGGGACACTTTATAATTAAATTACTGTGGAACTACACATCGTAGAGAATGATAATACCGCTCTACATATCCCAAAATCTATACAGAATTGTAACGGATCCTACCCATTACTTGAGCCCTTGTCTGGCCATAAGTTTGTTTAGCCAAAGACTGTGGACATTTTGCCCTGTTTGGACTTTGCTTTGGGCTCTGGCGTACAAACTGGCCACCCATTACCCTAGCTAAAAAGACTTATGTTCATAGCCTTTGGTTCATATACTGTTGAATGGTCTATGTTTAATGTATTGTTGTGGTCGAGGGTTTACACACTCACCAACTACCAGTTGGCGGGTACCGGCGCGGTGTGCGATCAGTGCCACCGGATCGAACATTCGGCAGAGGGGCAAGAGGTGAAAGCGGGGTCACTCGAAAACCTGGAGTAGGCATGCAAATATCTTCCATAGCCTAAGCTGGGGAACCGTAGGCAGCTCGTGGATTGGTCAAGGTTGGAGCAGGGCATTCAAAGTAGTCAAACAAAGGCTCCAACCTTGGGCTACTGTCGATAAGATGTGTATTGTAGTCACTCCAGCCAGTTGACTATGTGTACTGTAGCAAGACCCCCTGCTATGTGTTAATTAAGCATTATGAACTGCAGTCAGACCCCCTGCCGTGTGGTAATTCGTTCAAGCCCTCAAGTCTTTGTTAATTAAACCCTTTTGTATCTGAAATGTAATCAAGTCTGAGTTATTATGTTTGTTAGCCCATCTGCCATTGTCCTTTTGTCTCCTGTGTTGTGATTGAATTGTGCTCCCCATTGCATCTGGTTTCCCCATGAGTTTCAATGTGCTTGCTGTGTATAAATATGTGTGGTTTGTGTCAATAAAATGAGAGTTGCTTTTGGAGTGAACAAGTGTTCTGGAGTCTTATGTTCTCATGGTATTAAAGCGGCCACTCTGACACCCATCTGAGCTGAGTATCCTGCATCGTTCGACTGTCTGCTGTCAGCATCCCGCGACCCAACTTCGGATGCTGTCAGGCGGCAATGTGGATGCTTCCCTGCGTCTTCAAGTTCCTTCGATTTGAGCTACGAACTGCTCAAATCTGCTTGGCGACCTTTACCTTCATTCCTGCTACACTTTCCCTGTTTGTCATAGCCCGGGAGTAGAGGCCTCACTCTCTACTGCCCGGTGGTCCAGTTCCGCGACACTCGACTGCTCTGGAGCCCTGTCGACCCCTCCTCGATCCGCATCTTTCGACATAGAGTCGAGTACACCGGGGTTTCAACGCCACTTTGAGTCGACCACCAGACCGTTTATCTGCTTGACCGTTGCATCCGACAGCGCCAGTCCATCGTCGAGAAGGAGAGACCCGGGAACAACGGCGGAAGGCGACGTGGTCCCTTCTTAGCTTCTGTTACAAGAATAATTGGAGCTGCATTTATTTTGAAACATTACCATCCCTTTAAATCATTTCTGTCTGTTTCACAATATTCACCATATGCACAAGGATAAAAGTGGAGCAATGCTGGAGCACACCGACTGCACCATAGAGATCAAATAAAACATTTCCAAAATTCTCATTGACTTTAAGGGAGAGTGACACCAATAGATATGAAAGTCATGGCTATTACCCTTATAGAAGAAAAGCACTATCACTCAATCTTCAAAAGTTTTCAGGGGGCCTCCATACACCAGATGGATGTATTTTATGCACCAGATGGACACCCTATCTGGAATCCCACAGCTACTGCTTCCTGGGAGACAAAGCAGTCATACGAAGGACCACCTTTATCCTTTCTGAAATAAAAAACGGTGTCTTGGACGTGTAGCTATTTCCAGGAGCACATCCATAGAGAAGTACAGGTCATGCACAAGACCACCATGTGTCATCATCATCATAGCTGAGGACTTTTTTAAAGGGATAGTAATGTTCCCTAATAAGAAAGCTTTGATCATCCTTTAAAGTTTTTGTAGTATGAAGAGCTTTATTACAAGTGTGTACGCTTTGTAGTTCATCAGTAATTGAATGATAAAGTATCCCCCTCCCACCCCTTTTACCCAGAATAAACCGCCTCCCCTCAGATGTGGAATCCGGTCATCGGGACAGACAGCTCACAGCGAGGGACAATCTTCTTGCGGTGAGCATAAGGAAAACACAGCCTCGATGAAGGAGGGCAGGTTTTTCTTTATGCTCATTGAAGACTGTCCCTCACTGCGCTCCATCCAAACTGGCTTGGAGAGCGGCGTTATGTCAGAAACAGGGGAGGGAGGGGGATACTTTATCATTCAGTTGCTGATGAACTACGAAGCGTACACACTTATAATTAAGCTCTACATACTACAAAACACTTTAAAGAATGATCAAAGCCTTTCTTATAGAACACATCACTAACCCTTTAAGAGAACACCCTGAGATCTTTGAAATATCAAGCTTAACCCTTTGCAATGCATTGCATACCCCTCTGGCACTAAAAGGGTTAAATCTCCCAAGAACATACGCTCTAGCCAATCTCTCCCTGCTTGCTCTGACCGAAAGGTGCCCCAGTTAGTCCTCATGGAACCTCCAGCATTCTGAAACTTAGAGATCTCACTGCCTGAACACACAAGACAAACAAGTCTTCTCCCTTTGCCTTTCTGGTATCAATTTCACCACTTTAGAGACCAAAGAAGCAGTTACTTGGTGCAGCTTATGTAATGGATAACATTGGGCTCTGAGAATTTGACCCTTCACCCTGAGGTCTTGACATTTGGATCACAGACCTGAGTCACATGGTCATACCTTGAGAGTTCCCAAGTATGGTCATCATGTGGACGGGGAGTCCATGTGCTCCTCAAGAAAGGGAGAAGGCTGCTGCTCTGGCCTTCAGAGGGGTTCCAGTGGGGACATCTACCTGGTGCATGGAACCCCCAGAAAACTTTAGGATGTTGCGTGATGATTTTGTTCCTTGAATACAGGTAATGGGGACAGTTTTGTCTATTGGTGTTAGCGCCATTTCTTCATAGTGTGGGGCAAACCCCTTTGGTTCTTTAACTGATAGCAACATTTAATATGTACAAATACTCTAATATCACAGGGTTTCTGAGTAAAACACTGCTGAGAGTGTTGCAGCTCAAAACTTGACTGTTTTAGGTGCATTATCTCAGAGGCCTGAAATGTTACAGTAGCACTATTGCTACACCATCCTATGGACAGATCTAGTCAGTTGACCATAAATCTCTATTGGATGGTGTAGCAACAGCACAACTGTAAAAATTCAGGCCAATAAGATACTGCACGTTAAAAATCAAGTTTGAGCTGCAATAACTTTTATATTAAACACCTCTCAGCAGTGGGAGTAGCCTTGATAAAACCTACAATATATATATATTTTATGTATTAATGTGATAGTAATACTTAAAATGTAAAAAAAAATGTTGCAGGGTAATACAAGGTTATGAAAGGTGTTTTATTCAAAGTTATTACAGCTCAAACTTACATTTTTTAGGTGCAGTATCACATTGGCCTGAAATTGTACAGTGGCACTGTTTCTACACCATCCTATGGAAATTTATGGTCAACTTACACCCTAAATAATTCAGGTTTGAACTGTAATAACTCTGAATAAAGCACCTTTTAGCAGTGGGAGTACCCTTGCTTTTCTCAAGGGGATAAAACCCTACAATATATATGTCTTTTACATATTAAGTATTACTACCGCTTTACGTGTCACTGTCCCTTTAAGGGGTTAAAGCTAAAGATTATGTTTAATACGGTTTAACCATCGGGGAGCACATTAACATTTTTATTGATTTTAATGGTGCTTTTAACCCCTTGAATGTTAAAGAGGTCTCCAGTGTTATTCTTTGCAATGAGGCGGAGACATTCCTGCAAACAATCTTGGGCCTAGATTCTATTGCAGGGGCAAAATGTTAATACTCGTTTTATCAAATATTTTCCTATTGAAATCTATGGGGAAAACTGGAGATAAAAGCAGAGATAGAATTAGCACCTGCAATAGAATCCAGCCCCAGATCTGCCCCGGTGGCTCTGGTTTTTAGAGTTAATTACCAGATTTCCATGGACAGAGGCTGATTCTCTGGTGGTGGTGAGTTTCTAATGAAACTCTACCCATGTCTCCTCCTTCCCACCCTGTTCTTCCTACTTCCCACCCACATCTCTTCCTTCCCACCCTGTTCTTCCTACTTCCCACCCACATCTCTTCCTTCCCACCCTGGTCTTCCTACTTCCGGCCCACTTCTCCTCCTTCCCCACCCTGTTCTTCCTACTTCCCACCCACATCTCTTCCTTCCCACCCTGGTCTTCCTACTTCCCACCCACATCTCTTCCTTCCCACCCTGGTCTTCCTACTTCCCTTCCACTTCTCCTCCTCCTTCCCACCTTGTTCTACCTACTTCCTGCCCACTTCTCTTCCTTCCCACCCTGTTCTTCCTATTTCCCTCCCATGTCTCCTCCTTCCCACCCTGTTCTTCCTATTTCCCTCCCATGTCTCCTCCTTCCCAGCCTGTTCTTCCTATTTCCTGCCCACATTTCTTCACCCCCACCCTGTACTTCCTACTCCCTGTCAACATTTCTTCCTTCCCACCCTGTTCTTCCTACTTCCCTCCCATTTCACCTTCTTCCCAACCTGTTCTTCCTATTTCCAGCCCACATCTGTTCCTTCCCACCTTGTTCTTCCTCCTTCCTGCTCACACCTCTTCCTTCCCACCCTGTTCTTCCAACTTCCCGCCTACTTCTCCTCCTTCCCACCCTGTTCTTCCCATTTCCTGCCCACATCTCTTCCTTCCTACCCTTTTCTTCCTACTTCCTGCCCACATCTCTTCCTTCCCACCCTGTTCTTCCTACTTCCCACCTATGTCTCCTCCTTTCCACTGTGTTCTTCCTATTTCCCACCTACATCTCTTCCTTCCTGCCCTGTTCTTCCCACTTCACTCCCACATCTCTTCCTTCCCACCCTGTTCTTCCTACTTCCCACCCACGTCTCCTCCTTCCCACCCTCTTCCACCCACTTTCTACTCACCCCCTTCCACCCACTTCTCTTCCTTCCCACCCTGTTCTCCCTACTTCACTCCCACATCTCTTCCTTCCCACCCTGTTCTTCCTACTTCCCTCCTACTTCTCCTCCTCCTTCCCACCTTGTTCTACCTACTTCCCACCCACCTCTCTTCCTTCCCACCCTGTTCTTCCTATTTCCCTCCCATGTCTCCTCCTTCCCAGCCTGTTCTTCCTATTTCCCGCCCACATCTCTTCACTCCCACCCTGTACTTCCTATTTCCCACCCACATCTCTTCATTCCCACCCTGTTCTTCCTACTTCCCACCCACATCTCTTCCTTCCCACCCTGTTCTTCCTACTTCCCTCCCACTTCTCCTCCTCCTTCCCACCTTGTTCTACCTACTTCCCACCCACTTCTCTTCCTTCCCACCCTGTTCTTCCTATTTCCCTCCCATGTCTCCTCCTTCCCAGCCTGTTCTTCCTATTTCCCGCCCACATCTCTTCACCCCCACCCTGTACTTCCTACTCCCTGTCAACATTTCTTCCTTCCCACCCTGTTCTTCCTACTTCCCTCCCATTTCACCTTCTTCCCAACCTGTTCTTCCTATTTCCAGCCCACATCTGTTCCTTCCCACCTTGTTCTTCCTCCTTCCTGCTCACACCTCTTCCTTCCCACCCTGTTCTTCCTACTTCCCGCCTACTTCTCCTCCTTCCCACCCTGTTCTTCCCATTTCCTGCCCACATCTCTTCCTTCCTACCCTTTTCTTCCTACTTCCTGCCCACATCTCTTCCTTCCCACCCTGTTCTTCCTACTTCCCACCTATGTCTCCTCCTTTCCACTGTGTTCTTCCTATTTCCCACCCACATCTCTTCCTTCCTGCCCTGTTCTTCCCACTTCACTCCCACATCTCTTCCTTCCCACCCTGTTCTTCCTACTTCACTCCCACTCCTCCTCCTTCCCACCCTGTTCTTCCTACTTCCCACCCACTTCTCCTCCTTCCCACCCTCTTCCACCCACTTTCTACTCACCCCCTTCCACCCACTTCTCTTCCTTCCCACCCTGTTCTCCCTACTTCACTCCCACATCTCTTCCTTCCCATCCTGTTCTTCCTACTTCACTCCCACACCTCCTACTTCCCACCCTGTCCTTCCTACTTCCCACTCACTTCTCCTTCCCACCCTCTTCCACCCACTTTCTACTCACACCCTTCCACCCACTTCTCTTCCTTCCCACCCTGTTCTCCCTACTTCACTCCCATATCTCTTCCTTCCCACCCTGTTCTCCCTTCTTCCTATACACTTCTCCTCCTTCCCACCCTGTTCCTCCCACTTCTCACCCACTTCTCTTCTTTACCACCCTCTTTTGCCCACACCCCACACTCATCATGGCAAGCCATGCCCATGCAATAAAGCTACACCCCTTTATGTTGCAAATTGCATCATTGACATTACACTTGGTCTCAGCACATGAACCCTGTCCAGGGGCTCAAGATGAGGATGAAGATACGGGTGGGAGACCTCTCTAGCAGTGAATGCTTTAAAAGCCCTATTTTAATTTGTTCCCTATGGTTCAGCTTTTTTCCCCAGAATTTATTTGACTTTTTCTTTGTACATATGACCATTTTTTACTCACTCATTCCCTTTCTCAGCATTTTTTTTAAATAGTATTATAGTTGATTTATTTTTTTGAGCCTGGTAACCAACAAAATAGCAGTTGGTTAATATTAACCCCTTAAGGACGAAAAGGGTGTGCAACGCATTGTGAATCAACACGTGGTGAACCCCTCTGGTTCTTATGGGGTTAAAGAGACTCTATTGTAAGACATCATTTGTCTATATTATACTTAACAGTTATTACATGTAACAATTCCCATTCCTTCACTGAACTGAACATACATGAAAATGCATGTAGACTGGAGGACACAATTTTCCTTTGCACTCCTCACTTCCTGCTGTGTAGAAAATCCTTCTGACTAGGAAGTGACAGGGGCATTGAAAATTGCTTCCTCCAGTCTGCTGAAACAACAGCACATGCATTTTCATATATGTTAAGTTCAGTGGAGGTATGGAAATTGTTACAAGAAAAACCGTTCCATTATACAATCTGCGTTTTTATATATTAGTAAATTAAGTTTTATAATTGTCATCCACACCTGAGAACTCTCCTGATTTAGTCCTGGAGACTCTGGTTTTCACACTGAATTACTGGACCTCTGGGAAAAGAGACTGATTATCCAGTTCGGTACGTTCAGTGGGAATCCTGCACATTATGATGCAAATTGCAACATTTGGACACTCCCATCCCCAGCTTTTCTCTGGGGGTCAAGAACATGAAGGTTTCCAGGTATGTATACTAGTCAGCTCTCCGGATCTGCCCTGGAGATTCCGTTTTTTAGAGTTAATTGACAGGTCTCCTGGGACAGAGGCTGATTATCTGGCGGTGGTGAGTTTCCTGTGAAACTCTGCTTCTTCTCCTTCTCAGCCTATTCCATCCACTTCCCATCCACTTCTCCTCCTTCCCACCCTATTCCATCCACTTCCTGTCCACTTCTCCTCCTTCCCACCCTATTCCATCCACTTCCTGCCCACTTCTCCTTCTCACCCTGTTCCTCCAACTTGCTGCCCACTTCTCCTCCTTCCTATCCTGTTCCATCCACTTTCCACCCACTTCTCATCCTTCCTACCCTGTTCCATCCACTTTTGACCCATTTCTCCTCCTTTTTACCCTGCTCCTCTCACTTCCCGCCCACTTCTTATCCTTCCCACCCTGTTCTGCCCACTTCCTGCCTACTTCTCCTCCTTCCCACACTGTTCCTCCCACTTCCTTTCCACTTCTCCTTCTTCCCACCTTGTTCCATCCACTTGCTGCCCACTTCTCCTCCTTCCTATCCTGTTCCATCCACTTCCCACCCACTTCTCATCCTTCCTAACCATGTTCCATCCACTTTTGACCCATTTCTCCTCCTTCCTACCCTGCTCCTCTCACTTCCCGCCCACTTCTGCTCTTTCCCACCCTGTTACTCCCACTTCCCATCCACTTCTCCTCCTTCCCACCCTGTTCCATCCACTTTCTGCACAATTCTCCTCCTCACCCTGTTCCTCCCACTTCCTGCCCACTCCTCCTCCTTCCCACCCCATTCCTCCCACTTCTAGTCCACTTCTCCTCCTAGCCACCCTGTTCCATCCACTTCCTACCCAATTTTCCTTCCCACCCTGTTCCTCCCACTTCCTGCCTGCTTCTCCTCCTTCTCACCCTGTTCCTCCCACTTTCTGCCCACTTCTCCTCCTTCTCACCCTGTTCCACCTATGTCCCACCCTGTTCCTCCCATTTCCCACACACTTCTACTCCTTCCCACCCTGTTTCTCCCACTTCTCCTCCTTCCCACCCTGTTACACCCACTTCCCAAGTACAATGCTGATGAGTCCCATCCCCCCAATTAAGCCCCCACCCTCTGTATCATGCTAGTCTATATACATACACCAAGTCACAGCACATGAGCCCTCTTTGGGGGCTCAAAAGGATGAAATTACCAGGTATTTTAGAATCCTTTTAACCTCCTGGAGATCAGAGGGGTGCTCAACATATCGCCTTGGTCCTGGTTTTATTGGTTACCAGGCTGTAATAATTGCTCCAGTTTGCTGAAAACCAGCACATGCCATATCATATAGCTGACGCTTTATCAAGGTATCTGCATTTTGAAATATACATGTGTGGGGCTGATGTACTATGAAGAATTGGAGCAATTCTGGAGCAAGCTGACTTCACCATATGGGGTATCCACTGCATTGCTTTGGATACCTCTCTGACACTCAAAGGGTTAACAGAAATGCATTGGAGACCTCGCTGGCATGCAAGGGGTTAAAAGCCCAATTTAAACCACGAGAAGCTTTTATTTGTCACCAGCAGTGAAGCTGGATTGTTCTGGAATTACTCTTGTTCTCTGTAGTACATCCATTTATGTAGCGTCCTGAATATGACCCCAAAGTCTGTCCTTACATGACTTATTTTTCCATCCTCCCACCGCCTGCTCTATCCATTCCTTGCCTCTGACCCTGTTCCCTTTGCCCTCTTCTGTCTGTCTCCTTCCCTAGGTTTGATTTTCTTTCTTTCCTTATCTGAGAAGTCTATTCTCTCTCGATGGCCCTTTCCTATCAGATCTCCCTCAGTGTTTTTCCCTTGCTTGGCTTGTAGATAAATTAAACTGTAGACAATGCGCCGGCGAGCCGAGGAACAGAGATCTCTTGCACACTCACAGATCTGAACTTTATGTCGCATACGGAACAAAAGGCAGCTTTCTGTGAGCCTGTACTCAGAGGGGAGCCACAGTGTGACCAGGATATTACAAGAAGCCAGAATGTTACACTAAGCACATTGCTTCTTTGTTCTGATGCCAATGAAAGGGACCAGGATTTTACTGAGATCTAAAGCTTGCTAATAATAACACGGGCATCCAAGGGGGGCAAGAGGGGGCACCCCCACCTCCAGATAAACATAGGTGCTAGGTGAGCTGGCCTGGGGGCATATTATGGCTTTACCCCCCCCACACACACACACACCACCAGAATAATAACCTCCCACTTATTTTACTATGGTCAGAAATTCCTAATGCCTCTATTAATTATTAAAAAATAGCTCCATCAACTAGTGCTAGATGTTAGGTCCATGGAGGCGGACATGACAAGACATGGCAAGGCAATGCACGTTCACCTCCATGGACAAGACAGCCAGGAATGATTGAACATGTTATCTCTCAAACCAAGGCACAACAACAGCAAGAATCATAGTGGCCATTAGGATTTTCTGGCCACAGTAAGGTAAGTGGGGGTAATTATCAGGTGGTGTTAGTTCTCCTTTAAAGTGGAATTAATACCTTAATTGGGTTCCCCCAGAGTTCGGTAAACCTGGGAATTCTCTGGATCTGCCCTGGAGACTACGGTTTTCAGAGTTAATTACCGGGTCTCCGGGGACAAAGACTGATTCTCCTGTGGTGGTAAGTTTCCTGTGAAGCTCTGCCCACTTATCCTCCTTCCCACCCTGTTCCTCTCACTTCCTGTCCACTTCTCATACTTCCCATCCTGTTCCTCTCACATCCCTCCCACTTCTCCTCCTTCCTACCCTGTTCCTCTCACTTCCTGCCCACTTCTCCTCCTTCCTACCATGTTCCTCTCACTTCCTACCCACTTCTCCTCCTTCCTGCTCTGCTCCACTCACTTCCCGCCAACTTCTTCTCTTTCCCACCCTGTTCCACCCACTTCCCGCCCACTTCTCCTCCTTACCACCTTATTCGTCCCACTTCTTATCCACTTCTCCTCCTTCCCACCCTGTTCTGCCCACTTCCCACCTACTTCTCATCCTTCCCACCATGTTCCACCCACTTCTAGTCCTTCCCACCCTGTTCTGCCTACTCCCCACCTACTTATCATCCTTCCCAGCCTGTTCCTCTCATTTCCCACCCACTTCTCCTCCTTTCTACCCTGTTCCATCCACTTTCTACCCACTTGTCCACCTTCCTACCCTGCTCCTCTCACTTCCCGTCCACTTCTTATCCTTCCCACCCTGTTCCGCCCACTTCCTACCTACTTCTCCTCCTTCTCACCTTGTTCCTCTCACTTCCCACCCACTTCTCCTTCTTCCCACCCTGTTCCTCCCACTTCCCACCTACTTCTCCTCCTTCCCACCCTGTTCTACCCACTTCCCACCCACTTCTCCTCATTCCCACCTTGTTCCACTCACTTCCCACCCACTTCTCATTCTTCCCACCCTATTCTCCTCCTTCCCATCTTGTTCCTTTCACTTCCCACCCTGTTCTGCCCACTTCCCACCCACTTTTCATCCTTCCCTCCTGTTCCACCCATTTCTCCTCCTTCCCACCCTCTTCTGCCAACTTCCCACCCACTTTATGACAAATTGATGACAAACCCGCCCACCCAATTGAGTCCCACCTCTTTATGATATTAATAATCATATATAAACCCCTGGTCACAGCACATGAGCCCTTCCACAAACTGTAGTAACCCTTTGCATTCCAAAGGGGTTAGCAACACATTGCTTTTGCAATGCATTGCGTACCCCTCTGGGACTAAAAATGTTCAACTTTGTTGGTGGAAGCTGCAGGGACGTGATGGCAGATGGAGAGAGATGACATGGGTTATCTGTGCACGGAGGCTGAAGGCACACAAAGGATTAAAGTTTAAAGTATGCAGGCAGTGCGGGCAGTGGATGGAAGACACATTTTAGGCTGTGGCATAAGAATCTTGCCCTTTTGATTCGGGCGAGATTGTGATGTGGAGCGTTTCAAGCCAGTGACCTGGTTATTGCACCATGTTTCACACTCTTATCCATGTGACATTTTGAAAGTGAACCACCTCTTTTACCTCCCTCTCCCTACCCTGAGGCTCTTCCTTAGTAATCGCTGGTTATCCAACTTCTGTCACTGCCCCTGCTCTTACCCTCCCGTCTACCATCTCACTGTATGCTTTCGCCCCCAGTTCTAAATTCTTACTTCTCCCTCCCTGCTCTTGCTCTCCCTTTTTCTTACTTCCCTTTGCCCTCAATCTCTTTATTTGGGGAGGGGACAAACTCATTTCTTGCACCTGGGACCTCAATCATTGGCATAACTGGGATGGGAACCTCAGGGTTTTGACCAAAATCTCAAGATGAAGGGCTAAATTCTCAGGGTGAGAGAGTCCTGTGTTACCTACAATATGATTTCCACAAATTAAATGTTCCCTTAGTCGCTAATTGGTGCCATTTGTACCAGAAAGACAGGGGAGATGTCCTGCTTGTCTTGTTTGTGTTACATAGAGATCCCTAAGTTGAAGCATATTTTCTCCTTAACCATTTGAGTGCCAGAGGGTTATGCAACACATTGCAGAGGGTTAAGGACCAGCAGTCTAGGGAGGTTACCTTCCCTTAAAGATCACTTTGATCCTTGTGGGGAAGCCAATATATGTGATCTGTTGCGTGTACCGCTATGCCGAGCGGGGGTCTGAGTTTCACACCCTGTTTTACTTACAGCGCTCCCGAAGGAGCACTGCAAGTAAAAAGTGCAACGACCATAACCCGTCTTTAGGGGGAAACAAATGATGACAGTCCTGACACATCACGGGTCCTTAAGGGGTTAAATGCTCCTTGAAGACTGACTAGAACACCTCTGAGTTACAGCAAGCAGGAACATATTGCATAAAATCTGTATTATAGGAAGCAAGGGTTAATGTTTCAAAGATCTCAGGGTCAGCTTATCTTGGAAGATCCTCGGTAGGCTCACTGGTTACATCACTAATGAGGTAGAGCTTTGCTGGTGGCATGTACTTCCAGATAAAAATGTAATGGGTCATCCACCTGTTATGGTAATGGGTCATACACCTGTCATGGTAATGGGTCATACACCTAGACCTTTTATGGTAATGGGTCATACACCTGTCATGGTAATGGGTCATACACCTATACCTTTCATGGTAATGGGTCATACACCTGTCATGGTAATGGGTCATACACCTGTACCTGTCATGGTAATGGGTCATACACCTGTCATGGTAATGGGTCATACACCTATACCTGTCATGGCAATGGGTCATACACCTATACCTTTTGTGATAATGGGTCATACACTTGTCATGGTAATGGGTCATACACCTATACCTGTCATGGTAATGGGTCATACACCTATACCTGTCATGGCAATGGGTCATACACCTATACCTTTCATGATAATGGGTCATACACTTGTCATGGTAATGGGTCATACACCTATACCTGTCATGGTAATGGGTCATACACCTATACCTGTCATGGCAATGGGTCATACACCTATACCTTTCGTGATAACGGGTCATACACTTGTCATGGTAATGGGTCATACACCTATACCTTTCATGGTAAGGGGTCATACACCTGTCATGGTAATGGGTCATACACCTATACCTTTCATGGTAATCGGTCATACACCTATACCTGTCATGGCAATGGGTCATACACCTATACCTGTCATGGCAATGGGTCATACACCTATACCTTTCGTGATAATGGGTCATACACCTGTCATGACCCGGCAGAAAATCACCTCTGGCCTCATTCTCTTGTCGTTTTTATCTCTTTCTCTCTCTTTTTAATTTTCTGTCTCTATTCCTCTTTTTCTCTCTGTCTCTTGCATGCTCTCACTCTCTCTTTTTCTCTCGTTCATTCTCCCTCTTGATCTCACTCTCCTACTCTCCCTCCCTCATTATCTCCCTTTTTTCTCTCTCTCTCTCGCTCTCTCTTTTTCTCACTCTCACTCTTGCTCTCACTCTCTCGTTCCCTCTCCCTCTGTCTTTCTCCACCGCTCTCTCCCTCTTTCCTCTCGCTCTCTCCTTTTCGGTGTGCTGCTTACATGGAGGTGATGCATTGTACCAATAAATCCCGCAGTGTGTAAGAGGTAATATCCAATATATTTTCAAATATAGTTCAATTATTTTTCACATATATCATTGCAAAATTGGGCTGGCGCGCGGCAGAATTAAGGTCTGTGAGCCGAGTGGGGAAGCCTTAATGAGTTTTCTGTGTGATATTATGCATGAGGTCAAGAAGGACATGACGGGAAATTCAGGCTGCGATGGCCAGAAGAAAACAGGCAGGAGAGAGCTCGTAACGGCCCCTGAGCCAACCCCATGTCCCCTCACTAAATACCGCTCTCATCATTTAGGGCTATTTATACAAAGGGAAAAGTGGAGCAATTCTGCAGCAAGCCAGCTGCACAAGGGGGGACAAATAAACATCGACTTAACCCATTAAGTACCAGAGGGGTACACAAAGCATTGCATTGAACAATGTGTTGTGAAGCCCTCTGGCACTCAAAGAGTTAATGGTGCTATTAACCTTTTGAATGAATACTAGAGTGGTCTCCAAAGCAATTACGGGGATAAAACTCCTATTTAACCCTTTGAGTGCCAGAGGGGTAGGCAACACATTGCTGGCACTGCTGGCACTCAAAAGGTTAAATGACTGAACATTTTGAACATTTTGTTTTCTTCCCTACAGTGCAGTTGATTCGTTCCAGAATTACTCCAGCTTTCCTAGTGAATGAGCCTCATTGATTTAACCAGCACTTTTAACCCCTTGATTGCCACTGAGGCCTCCAGTGTGCTGCACAGCATTCTGGGATGTAAAGGCTCCATTTAAATCAATGGGAATTATTAGAATTGTTTAGTCCTTCCCTACAGAGTAGTTGGATTTATTCACCGGAACTGCTCCCGTTTTCAGAATATACCAGTGTCAGATTGAACTGGGACTTTTAACCCCGTGGATCAGTGGCATAACAATAGGGGTCGCAGGGGTCACACCTGTGACTGGGCCCGTCACTGGTGTCACCCCCTGTGACCCTCTGCCCGGCACCACGGACATCAATTAGCTGCTCTCTCCCTCGTTGGCGTTCCTTTAATGCAGAGAGCAGGCGGATGACATCATCTCCCAGCTATCTGCATTATTGGAGAGGTCCACGCAGGTCTTCATAGAGGTCTGTGCTGAAGGAGGCACAGACCTCTACTGCCAGATCACTGGACCACCAGGGAGGTAGGAAACGGACACTGGGGGCCTTGTGAAGAGGAGGACATTGGGGGCAATGTGAGAGGTGGATATTGGCGGCAATGTGGAGAGTTGGGGTCAATGTAGAGAGGAGGACATTGGGGGCAATGTAGAGAGGTGGATATTGGGGGCAATGTGGAGAGGAGGACATTGGGGACAATGTGGAGAGATGGGGCAATGTGGAGAGTTAGGAGCAATGTGGAGAGGATGACATTGGGGGCAATGTGGAGAAGAGGACATTGGGGGCAATTAGGAGAGCTGGGGGCAATGTGGGGAGGTGGATATTGGGGGCAATGTGGTTGGGGCAATGTGGAGAGGACATTGCGGGCAATGTGGAGAATTGGGGGCAATGTGGAGAGGTGGGTATTGGGGCAATGTGGAGAGGTGGGGGCAATGTGGAGAGGTGGATATTGGGGGCAATGTGGAGAGGTGGATATTGGGGGCAATGTGGAGAGGAGGACATTGGGGGCAATGTGGAGAGCTGGGGGCAATGTGGAGAGGTGGATATTGGGGGCAATGTGGAGAGGTGGATATTGGGGGCAATGTGGAGAGGACATTGCGGGAAATGTGGAGAGGTGGGTATTGGGGGCAATGTGGAGAAGAGGACATTGGGGGTAATGTGGAGAGCTGGGGGCAATGTGGAGAGGTGGATATTGGGGGCAATGTGGAGAGTTGGGGGCAATGTGGAGAGGTGGATATTGGGGGCAATGTGGAGAGGAGGACATTAGGGGTAACGTGGAAAGGAGGACATTGGGGGCAATGTGGAGAGGTGGATATTGGGGGCAATGTGGAGAGGAGGACATTGCGAGCAATGTGGTTGGGGGGGCCCATGGCAATTTTTGCACCAGGGCCCAGTGACTTTTAGTTACACCTCTGCCTTGGATTCTAAAGAGGTTGTCTCAGCAGTCCTTTGCAATGCACTGGAGACCCTCTCTAGTGTTCCAGGGTTTAAAATCCTTATTAATACCAGCAGGAATTTTCATTTGTCTCCTGCAGAGTAGCTGGTTTTCTTTAGTTATGCTCCAATTCTTCTTAGTACCAACCATAGAATGTATATCTAAACGGAGGTGTATTGACCCCTCGAATCCCAGAGAGCTCTCCAATGTATTCTTTCACAATGCGTTAGAGAGCTTTCTACAATTCAGAGATTTAAAGGGATAGTAATACTTTATTTACACAAGCTTTAATATTGTTCTTATTAAATAAATAAAGCAAATGAGTTTTCGTGTAATAGTGATGTAAAGTTTCCCCTTTCACCCCTTTTATCCACGTTGGCCCTCTATCTGACAGACTTGGATTCTGGTTTTTTGTTTTTCTGATACCTCATTCCCAATGAACAGCTGGTAGGAGCCAGTTTGGGGTTGCACAGTGCAGCCCTAGTTAGTTTGCTATGTCTGCTCCAATGGAGTCAGGCTTATTAAAACTTGACACTTGTCATTACCACTCTCCTAATTGTTTTCCCATATTTGGGGGACCAGCGATTTAAAACTTCTCCTGGAGCTCAGAGATCCTTAAAACAGCCTTGTCTATTGTGGGTCACTTTTAAAAGGTTGCACACAAAAGAGCGTGCAGCTTCAGGAAGCATTAACTATGTTAAACTATGATGACATGAGAATTAATATTGTTTAATAAAATTAACTATTAACTATGATAAAAATGTTGACATGAGAATCTCGCACTTCTTGACAGAGCGAGATTCTCATGTGATGTAGTGAAAGGTTGCATAGCTTTAATGAGCCCTCCCCTTCTGAATCATTAAAGAGCCGGTAGCAGGTTTGTGCCAGAACTCCTTGTTGTTGCACCTACTATCCACACATGGCCTGGGTATCCTACATTCAAGTGATAGCATTCAGATTTTTATAAATGTTATCACTTGAATGTAGGATAACCAGGCCATGTGTGTATAGTAGGTGCAACGACAAGGAGTTCTATCACAAACCGGCTACCGGCTCTTTAATGATTCAGAAGGCTGACTGATTAAAGCTATGTGACCTTTCACTACACGGCATGAGAATCTTCTGCTGTCATGCATTGCGAGATTCTTATGTCGCCAGTTTTATCAGGGCGACATAGTTAATGCTTCATGAGGCTGCACGCTCTTTTGCGTACGACCTTTTAAAAGTATACCGTCAATTGTCACCAAAAAATGAAACTTTATTCCTAAACAGTTTACATGTGTGCGGTTTCTGTCCCAGTGACTATCATGTCTAACGTCAGACAGGTCCAGATGCAGGAATTTTCTTGTGTATATCACTCTTGTGTCCCTGTACTTGTGATCTATAAATGATCTAGTATAATTTACTCCATGGACTCTGAAAAAATAGAATGAATAATATGCAAGAAAAATACCATTCTTCCTTGAGTTTTTACCATTTATGGAACATTAAACCCTGTTAATAATAACACCCACTTACCTTAACTTTGGCAGAAAAACCTAATTACCACTAAAAATCAATTATGTGTGAATTGGTTCCAAAAAATAATCTTTAACCCATTATGTGCACACAAAGGGTTAATTAATATTGCATATCATGGAGGAGGACATGTTTTGTAGCCAGAATCCAGGAGCCTTAAACTCGTCCCATTGAAATATTCTTAGGAAGGAAGAAGGAGTTTGTGGGTCCTGAAATTCAGCAGCAAGGAATCATGTCCATACCTGGAAATCACCTTGTCCCAAGCATCCAGCGATCAACTAAATTCCAGGAATGGGAATGTCCCAATGATGTGATTTGTTTCATAAAGTGGGTGGGGTATAATTGACTTGGGTGGGATTAGGATGAAGAAAATGAGAGGCGAGTAGGAAGAAGAGGGCAAAGGGTGTCAGAAACTGGCAGTGAAGTGGGCGGAGTTACAAAAGGAACTCGCTGAACCCTAAGATTCCCCCCTCTTTCCTCGGAATCCTGGTAATTAAGTTTAAAAAACTGAGTCTACGCGTCAGATCTTGAATTTATGATCATGTCTCCCGCTGTGGATATCTAGTACTAATTAAAGGGATGCTAATGTCCCATAAAAATAGTTTCTAGTTTTGTAGTGCTTAAAATAATAAAGTGCACCAAACCCTATCCCTCAAACTATATGGTTTGAGAGATATAGGCATTGAAAGCTACCCCCAACCTCCCCTTCTCCTGATGTCAGCGTCTAGCTGACAGCAGGAGATCCCGGTCCAGGGACCAGCCAGCGGCTCTTCAGCAGAGCTGAAATCACGTTATTTAAAAATAATTACTTCATTGGAAAGGTCTACAAAGTGTGCTTGCAAACCAGGCACACTTTGCAGACCTCTCCAGTGAAGTAATTATTTTTAAATAATGCGATCTCAGCTCTGCTGCAGAGCCTCCTCGAATCGTACAACTCGAATCTTCTGCTGTTGGCTTTACAGCTGACATCAGGAGAAGGGGAGGGAGTTGGGTGCTTTCAATGCCTGTATCTCTCAAACCATAGTGGTTTGAAAGATAGGTTTTGTTGCAATTAGTTTATTATTTTAAGTACTACAAAGCTAGAAACTATTTTTATAGGATATTACTGTCCCTTTAAAGTTTAATTTTGGGGAACCTGTCAGTACAGGATTGATTCATAGCAGCCACTGGGATTTTTTGTCTCAGATTATGGAAGCTGATATATATTATTAGGAGTTATTACTGTTTATGTAAAGTCAGCTGATGTTTTTTCAATCCTCATAATAGCCTTATATATATATATACTAGTTGAACAGCCCGTTACACGGGCCACAGTGCCTCTGGCAGCCGGTCGCGGGGCAGTCATGCGCAGTAGAGACTGCCCGCGCCACTGCTGATACAGAGCTAGACGCTCCGGAGTGCCCAGCTCTGTATCAGCCGCGGCACGGGCAGTCTGTACTGCGCATGACTGCCGCACGCACAGCAGTGTCTACTGCGCATGTCGGGCGTTACACACAACTTAGCGAATTATTATATAGGATATCCCAACAATTCTTAAATCCATTTATTGTTTATATCTACTACCACGTCCTCTGGGAGGCTATTCCAGCCTCTGGGTGCATGTGTTTGAGACCTCTCTAAAACACAAAGCTTAATAGGCCTTTTAGTCTGCCGTGCTATAATTTAGTATCACTAAGACAACAATCTGATGTGTAGATTGCCTTTTAAATCGGTCCTCTTATGACTGAGTTCATTCACCATCATTTCACAAAGCAGAAGGCTTATGCGATCTAATCGGAATCACCTTCTAGTGGAAGCAGTGCCTTTAATCCTTGCATTGGATACCTCGCTGGCACTCAAAGGGTTAAATCACCATTTGAGAACCTTACTGAGTCTCTTTTGTCATATCTAATACTGTGTGACATATGCACTAAGACAGAGGGGCAATTATGGTACAAATCCAACAGCACTATAGGGAGCAAAGGCAAGTTCCTATTGATTTAAATGGGGCCTTTAAACTCTTGAATGTTAGGGAGGTGCTGAGAGGTGTTTTATTCAAAAATTATTGCAGCTCAAACTTGAAATTTTAAATTGCAGTATCTCAATTGCCAGAAATTTACAATGGTGCCTTTTCTACACTCTCCTATGGACAGCCCTTTCCTGTTGACCATAAACCTCCACAGGATGGTGTAGCAACAGCGCCACTGTAACATTTCAGGCCATCATGATACTGCACCTTAAATTCAATTTTGAGCTTCAATAACTTTTGAATTAAACACCTCTCTGCAGGGGAGTATCTTTGTATTACCCAGGAGGAGAAACCCTACAATGTATATATTTTCACATTGAAGTGTTAGTATCCCTTTAACCCTTTGAGCAGTGGCGTAACGATAGGGGTCGCACCTGCACCCGGGCTTGTCACTCCAGGGGGCCCAGCCGACCTTTGCGACCGCCCGCCCGGTGCCATGGACATCAATTAGCTGTGCTTGGCACTCTTGTAATGTAGAGTGCTGGGAGATAACATCATCTTCCCAGCACTTTGCATCATTGGAGAGATCTGCGAAGGAGCACCAAGGCTTCATAGAGGTCTGTGCCAAAGGAGGCACAGACCACTACTGCCACACCGCTGGACCACCAGAGAGGTAGGAAATAGACACTGGGGGCAATGTGTAGCATTAAGGGCAATATGGAGAGGAGGATATTGGCTGCAATGTGGAGCGTTGGGAGCAATGTGGGGAGGAGGACATTGGAGGCAATGTGGAGAGGTGGACATTGGGGGAAATGTGGAGAGCTGGGGGCAATGTGGAGAGGAGGATATTGGGGGCAGTGTGGAGAGGAGGACATTGTGGACAATGTGGAGAGGAGGACATTGGGGGCAATGTGGAGAGGAGGAAATTGGGGGCAATGTGGAGAGGTGAATATTGGGGGCAATGTGGAGAAGAGGACATTGGGGGTAATGTGGAGAGGAGGGCATTGGGGCAATGTGGAAAGTTGGGGGCAATGTGGAGAGGAGGACACTGGGGGCAAAGTAGAGAGGTGGATATTGGGGGCAGTGTGGTGAGGAGGACATTGGGGGCAAAGTGGAGAGGTGGACATTGGGGCAATGTGGGGAGTTGGGGGCAGTGTGGAGAGGAGGACATTGGGGGCAATGTGAAGAGGAGGACATTGGGGGCAATGTGGAGAGGTGGATATTGGGGGCAATGTGGAGAGGTGGATATTGGGGGCAATGTGGAGAGGTGGATATTGGGGGCAATGTGGAGAGGAGGATATTGGGGGTAATGTGAAGAGGAGGACATTGGGGGCAATGTGGAGAGTTGGGGGGCCATGGCAATTTTTTCACCAGGGCCCGGTGACTTCTAGTTATGCCTCTGACTTTGAGTGCTTTGCAATGTGTTGCGTACCCCTCTGGCACTCAAATGGTTAAGTCAATGTACTAAACAAGACTTACAGTAAATAGTGTAAAGCTGCTCTATCCCTGAGCATGCTATGGGGCTGGCAGAGGATGATGCTGGCAGTACCGTCTTTATAATGGAATTCACTTCCTGAGGAGGTGGTGCTATCAAATACATTAGATGCCTTTAAAAGGGGCCTGGATACTTATTTAAAAGAGCATAACATAGAGGGCTATGTACGTTAGTATTGGGATTAATATTTAGTTAGTGCTTGTTGATCCAGGGAGAAATCTCTTCTTTTGGATCAACGATGGTACACGGGAATAGGAAAAGGGTTGAACTAGATGGACGCAAGTCTTTTTTCAACCTAAATTACTATGTTACTATGTTACTATGTATAATGTGGTCATACAATGTAGGGCATACCCTGAAGAGCAGCCACTGAACTTAGAGGCTATCACTAGTAAGGCTATCTTGGTAAATATGTGCATTTACCCCACTGGGAGATAACCTCTCCAGTGATATCACTTCTCCAACTTTAGAGACTTTAGTGCATGGGACCTATAGAATAACATGGGACCTATAGAATAAAATGGGACCTGGAGAAGTGATATCACTGGAGAAGTCATCTCTGCATCATCACCTCTTTATCACTCCTTAGTACTTAATCCCCCATTGTGTTCTTTCTATTTCTTGTTGCGTTCCCTCTCTCGCTCCTGTGTCTCCAACGTCCTCTCTCCTCTCTGGCGGCTCTCAGACATACAGGCACTGAGACAGCTGTAATTCTTCAGCCCTGGGTGCTGTGATTACAGAGGGCAGGCCCATCTTTTTACAGCCGCAATGAATATTTATGTAATTTGTGCAGCATTGCTTAGGCTACTCAGAAAGGAAATGTCAGGGGACTTCCGTCTTTAGTCTAACGCTGCACTCCCAGGGGTCTCAATTTTGCCTTGCCCTCTTGGCAATCCCATTTAAGGGTTCGAACACATAATACTTTGGGGGAGGGGGAGTAAAACATTTCATTTACACAGCGCAAAAAAAAAAAAAAAAAAACAAGAAAGTGTTCATAATGTCTTCCAAAGCATTGCTTTATTCTGAATATTAAATAAACCTGGACTGGACGTAACGTTTCATCATATCCAGAAAGAAAATAAGGTTCAGTTGTGAAGCATACCAGCGGCATTCTCATTGATTTCATTGGATCTTTTAACTGCTTAAATGCTAGAGAGGTCTCCAACACATTGCCTGCATTCAGGGGTTAAATATCAGTGTAATGAAACTTTATTGAAATAAATAAAAAAAGGACATGTGTCCTAAAAATGGGGGGGGGCAGGACACTGAAAATGCTAGATGAGACCCATCTAACCCGTTTCGAGCAGATAACGCTTAATCATAGACCAATGATTTTTTTTTTTTTTTATTTGAATAAAGTTTCATTACATTTTATATGAATATTGAGTATGAAGATTCTTCAGTTGGTTTAAGTGAATTTACACACCAGTAAGGAGGGTGCTTCAGTGCCGTTGGGGCTGTCTGGGATTGTATAAGCAGCGGTGGAGTGTCTGCTTTCGGCGAAGCAGCTTGGGAGATCTGGTGAGTTGATTTAACCCTCTATCATACTGTTGATGGATTGAACGTGTGGCACCGATTCAAATGTGTTTGTTAAATATCAGTACAAACTATAATGTAGATAACATGAAGGGGCAATCTGTGATTTCCAGCTGTTGTTTGACTACAACCCCCATTATTCTCAGAAAGCCAATGGCTAAGTGGCCTCATTTCTATTGATTGTACGGGGGGTGTGATACTACAGCAGCCAACAGGGAACATCATCTGCCTTGGTGGAGCTAACATCACCAGCTCAGTGGAGGTAAATTGCACGAGGATCTGTACAACGAGAGCTGTACGTTTATAATGCAGCTACCTTGAGAGGTAGAGCAGTGTGAGCTTCATTCCTATTGGCTGTGCAGGTGGGTGTGACATCCCATCAGCCATTAGAATTCATCAACTGCCTCTCTGCAGCTCACAGCAGCACCTCTAAGGAAGAGAAACCCAGTACGGGACCTGCACACTAAGGGCTTTAAAGGGATAGTAATACTTCGTTTTAACTTTATTTTATTTTGTAGGCATTAAAAAAACATGAAGAATGATATAAGTCTTATCTCTCAAACCTTTATGGTTTAAGAGATATTCACAAGCAAAGTTTCCCCATCCCACCCCTTTTTCCTAGTGTAAGCCATCTCTTCTCAGATGTGAATCTGGTTGTAAGACCAGACAGATAACAGCAGGGGACAATCTTCTTTATATGAAAAGAATGAAAGCCCTTCCCCCCTTGACACGTTTTTCAGCTTTTTCCCTTATCTTAATTGAAGATTGTCCCTCTCTGCAGTCTACCTGGGCACCTCCCTTCTGATATGGCTGAACGGGGGGGGGATACTTTGTTTGTGAATATATCTTAAACCATAAAGGTTTGAGAGATAAGACTTATATCGTTCTTCATGTTTTTTTAATGCCTACAAAATAAAATAGAGATAAAACAAAGTATAACTATCCCTTTAAGTGCATAATGCAGATATTGCCAGCAGTAGGCCCGAGCATCATCAGCCTCATTCCTATTGGTTGTGCAGGTGGGTGTGACTTTACAGAAGCCAATAGAAATCATTGGCTGCCTTTTTGGAGCTCACAGCGTGAGCTGTTGGGAGAAGAATCTCGGACAGACCTGTACACTAAGAGCTGTAAGGTTATAACACTAGTACTCCCAGAATTAGCACCACTCAGTGAAGCTTTCCCTAACAATCTGATATGAGCTATTTTCAACAGAGACAGGTGAATGATCCCAGTGTCTCACGCCTGCAGAAATTCATTGTACTCTCTCCATCTGCAGACACATACAGACCCGTTTTCATCATTGAAATCTGCTGATGTGCAAACTCGTGAATCCCTATCTCGCTGACTCAAGTGGCTTTATTTTCCTCCTCCTCTGAATGATAAATATATAAAAACAAAAGCACCGCATCCCTGCCGAGTGGCCTGGATTCCTAGGGATAGCCCCAAAACCCTTGAGTGTCAGAGGATACGCAACACATTGCAAAGCAATGCATTACATACCCTTCTGGCCTTCAAAAGGTTAAATTAATATTGGAACCCTTTATCTCCGCCAACTCGGTATCTAAACCAGGATTTTAACTCTTTGAATGCCTCTGGCACTCAAAGGACTATCCCATGAATATAACAGGGTCTATGCATTGCACACCGCTGGCACCCAAACGGTCACTACAGTTCAGTGGACATTAAAGGGATAGTAATACTTAAAATGTAAAAAACAATATGTTGTAGGGTTTATCCCCCTGAGTAAAACAAGAGTACTCCCACTGCTGAAAGGTGTTTCATTCAAAAGTTATTAATTTTCAAAGTTGAATTTTTTAGGTGCAATATCACAGTGGCCTGAAATTGTACAGTGGCACTGTTGCTACACCATCCTATGGAGATTTATGGTCCTGGGACCAGAGCTGTCCATAGGATCGTGTAGCAACAGCGCCACTGTACAATTTCAGGCCACTGTGATATTGCACCTAAAAAATTCAACTTTGAAAATTAATAACTTTTGAATGAAACACCTTTCAGCAGTGGGAGTACTCTTGTTTTACTCAGGGGGATAAACCCTACAACATATTTTTTTTTACATTTTAAGTATTACTATCCCTTTAACTTCTCACCCCCCACACAGCAATATTTACTAAGGAGCAAAATGAATTGTACAGCTAATTTTGCAATCCCTCTCTGTACAAAATCATGGACATCTCTTTAGAATTCAAAGGGTTAAAGTCTCCTTTAAATCAAATGCATTTTATTTGTCTCCTGTGGTGAGTTTGGTTTGCCCCAGAATTAGTCCATTTTATTTCTGCATAAAGCCCTAATAGTCTTATATTTGTGTGAGCTTATTAGTTACGCAGCACAAGAGCATCTCCAAAGGGCCGTATGTTTAACAGAAAAGTGGAAGAGTTCTGGGCCAAACCATTCTAAAAATTCCCATTGATTGGGGATTTTAACCCCTTGAACACTGGCGAGGTCTCCAAGGCATTGCTTCTCAATGTGTCGGAGTCCTCTCTTGCATTCAAAGGGTTAGCCCTTTGAGTGCCAGAGGGGTGCACAACGCATTGCAGAGACATGTGTTGCAGACACCTCTAGCACTCAAAGGGTTAAAAGTCCCCATTTAAATCAATGGGATTTTTTAGTTCTCCCCTACAGTGCACATGGTTTGCCCCAGAACGCCTCCACTTTTATTTTGAACAAACGGCCCTTTAAATCTTTAACTTACTGGTGCGCAGCATCACGATGCTATGGACAGATAGGGTCATATACACAAAAGAAAATAGGAGGAATTTAGTGGGCAAATCAGCTGCATCATGGGGAGAATTAACCCTTTGAGTGTCGGAGCAATGCATTGCGTACCCCTCTACCGCTCAAAGGGTTAAACATTTCCTAATCTCCCACTGACTTAAACGGGGCTTGTCTCCTTAATGATACGTTTGTTTGATTGTACGGAGGAGTAAAAACTGGTGCACTAGCCATCCTTTGTAATTTAAATTGTTTTTGAGAAATAAACCTTGATTTATTGGTGGCACACCGCTGCATTTTATGCTAATTATTTTATATGCTGGGACAATATAACCACTCTCAGATGTATCACTGAATCTAGACAGAGCCCACACACTGGGGAGGGGACTGTGTCCTGCATCACAGAGAGTTTTGCCTTGATCGTAACTAATTAACATATGGTACAGGTAATTAACATAAACTTCTTGGGCGAGATGTACTGGTGTCCTTTTAAATGGTCGCATTTAAAACATTGTGTGACTACACGACGCATAAGTATATCATTGTGATAAAAAGGATGACATGAGAATCTAGCCCTGCATAACAGAGTGAGATTCTCATGTCGCATCTTTAAATGGAGCTTCAAACCTGCATCATATTCATTGTTGTTCATCAGAGATTTGTAGTCCATTCCTGGCATGAATGGCTATTGCATGCACAAAAATACATTTTTGGAGTACAGAGCAGCAAAATCATTTACCTTTCTGGCTTAACCTTGTGGGGTTTGCAGCACATTCCAAAGTGACTCTCTGCACGGCTCATTGGTCCTTAACCCTGTGAGTGCCATTGAGGTCTCTAACACATTGTGCTCCAATGCCGTGCAGAGAGTTGCTTTGAAATGTATTGCACACCCCACAGGGTTAAGCCAGATAGGTAAATGATTTTGCTGCTCTATACTCCAAAAATGTATTTGTGTGAGTATAATAGCCATTCATGCCAGGATTGAAATAGGTGAAAGGACTAAAGCACAATGTCATGCACTTGATTTGACTCTTCACCAATAGGATAAAGTTTATAGATTTGTAGATTCAGCCTGAATGTAATCCAAGCCTTATTAGACTTAACGGTATACACACAAAACAATTCTTAGCTATTCTACAATCTATATACTTATCAATATATACGTAACACCAAAAATTCAGATGATTATAATTTTCCCACAGTTAATATCTGAGATTTTCTTCACAGTTACAGTTTATATTGGATTCTCCAAATTTTCTCTCATCTTTTGGAAACTTCAACCTTTATTTCCTCTGTATCAATTGGATTTCCTCCGATACAGTATATGGGATGGACTACAAATCTCTAATGAACAACAATGAATATGCTGCAAGTTAGAAGCACCATTTAAAGATGCAACATGAGAATCTCATGCTATCATGCAGGGCAAGATTCTCATGTCTCCTTTTCATCATGGTTACATGCGTAATGTGGCGTGTAGCCGCACAATGTTTTACATGCAACCTTTAAAAAACTGAACCAGATGCACTAAGGCATGATAAAGAGGTGACAAAAGCAAAGATAACTTCTCCTGTGATATCACTTCTCCAGTTCCTATGTTATTCTGAGGAGCCAATGCAGTAAGATTTCTCCAACTTTTAATATATAACCTTTGCATCCTAGGGAGTACTCCAACACATTGCTTTACAAGGGGTTAAAAGAACGATTTCGATCAATGTGAAGTTGTGTTTATTCCCGACAGAGCAGCTAGTTCGCTCCAGAATTAATCCACTTTCTTCAGTGTATATGACCTTTGTGATACATTGCTTTTACTGAGTAATGGATAAGTCTTCCTGGAATAAAAAATGTTAAATGTTGATAACAATGAATAAGTAATTTGTGCCACGTCTCATTACTATAGAATGGATCCCTCTCTTAAATTCTCTGTGCACAATGATTCATTATAGAGGGACAGTCAGTTTAAGAGGGTCACTGTGTGATAATTTGCTTTTAATCTGTGAACCCATTAAAGGAAAAATAAATTATTATCCCAATCCGCAAATCATTCCGGCAAATTGGAATCCATTTACCATTTGTTATCAGTGACTTTGAGAGTCCTGAATTTTGTTTGCTGTAGAAATAAACCATCTCTGCTATTGCTACACTGTTAAAGGGATAGTAGTACTTCAAAATTACTATCCCTTATATTGAAGCCCTTGTAAAACTGAATTAAAGGCCACCAGCGGCATCTCTCACACCTTTACAGTTTGCGAGATAGCCGCTTTTAAACTTCACTCCCCCCTGCCTCTTTGCTGACGTCAGCGTTCTTGCTGCAGAAGGGAAATCCCTTCTTTGAATCAAGCGGAGGCTCTTCAGCAGACCCAGATCTCATTATAGAAGAAAAGATCCTTCACTAAAACGGTCTTCTACGTGTGCTTGGTAACCAAGCACACGTAGAAGACCGTTTTAGTGAAGCATCTTGTCTTCCATAACGAGATCTCAGCTCTGCTGAAGAGCCTCCGCCGGTCCCGGGACCGGATTCCCCTGCTGCAGCAAAAACGATGATGTCAGCGGAGAGGCACGGGGGATCGAAGTTTAAAAGCCGCTATCTCGCAAACCATAAAGGTTTGAGAGATGCCGCTGGTGGCCTTTAATTCAGTTTTACAAGAGCTTCAATATAAGGGATAGTAATTTTGAAGTATTACTATCCCTTTAAAGCGGAATGATCACCAAACTTAAATTGAACCCCAAATCCATATTATCTTAGCGATATACAGATACATACTTTTATTTTGCTACATAAGTCCGGCATTAGTGAGAAATAGAACTTTTTCGGCGGGCAGCAACAGCAGGGATCTTGCTCTATGCGCTCTCTGCGCCATCAGTCACTTCAGGTGCCTTAAGGTACCAAGGAACGCCACTCACCAATCGTGGAGGTGAAGGGGACAGACAGCGCAGACTCAGAGATACCGTTTCTGCAAGATGTCTGCGTTGTTGTCAGCTGTTGCCTGCCGAACAAGTTCTACTGGTCTTATTCAGCATAATGAAAGTATGTATACGCATATCGCTATGCTTTGAAATACATTTGCACACTCATCTCATTCACAAAAGAGGAACAATTCTGGAGCAAACCGGGAGCACTAAAAATTCTTACTAATTTAAATGGGACTTTCGACCTCTTGAATGTGTTTGAGACTTCTGTAGCATTTAAAGGGATAGTAATGTTTCAAAATAAAAGCAGCTCCAATTAATCTTCATAGTATTTGGGCCATGGAGAGTGTTATTTCAATACTGTCAGAGTTGTAGTTCAAGAGTAATTGAATGATAAAGTATCCCCCTCCCGCCCCTTTTACTGATTTAACATTGCTCACCTCAGAGTAGCAAGACTGTCCGGATGGATCGCAGGGAGGGACAATCTTCAGTGATCATAAGGAAAAACCTGAAAAACCTGTCATGGGGGCAGGGTTTTCCTTATTATCACAGTAAGAAGATTGTCCCTTGCTGTGACCTGTCCGGTCAAGGGACCAGATTCCACATCTGAGGGGAGGTGGCTTACACTAGGTAAAAGGGGCGGGAGGGGGATACTTTATCATTCAATTACTCTTGAACTACAACTCTGACAGTAAAGAAATAACACTCTCCATGGCTCAAATATAATGGAGATTAATTGTAGCTGTATTTATTTTGAAACATTACTATCCCTTTAAGGGGTTAAAGCATAATTTAATCAATGGCAATTCTGATTGTTTTCTTTGGCTTGTTCAAGAATTGCTCCACTTTGGCTGTCCATATGGCTCAGAATGACTACAGACCAACAAAGCTTCATACCTCTCAAGTGTCCCTCTTTAGGAGGGACAGTCCCTCTTTTAGACCCAAATCCCACTGTCCCTCTTTTCCACCCTGGTGTCCCTCTTTTTAGGAGATCAGATTGTGTGGTGTGTATATAAGTGTATCACACTGATCCACAGCGATAAAACTCACATTAATGTTTGTATAAATGTCAGTAGATTTGTTTATACATTAGTCTGTGTAAATAAAATACTTTGGTCTTTTTATAAATAATTTATTAGGTTACACAAGGAGGTGTCAATAGGTCGTGAAATAGCCTAAAAATTATCGGTAGTGCCCCGTCCACCAGCCCCGTCCCCAACAACACCCCCCTAAAACACAAGTGTCCCTCTTTGGCAATTTGAAATGTTGGGAGGTATGAAGCTCGCACGCCATACCCCCTCCCTTCTCACTCTCCCCCTAACCCAAGCATCACAACCATACAGACATCATACCTGCCTGACAGCAACTGTTTAACACTAAATGACATAAAGACAGAGACAACAGAATTTGTGGGAAAAATGGAGGTTGTGGTTTATTAAAGGGATAGTAATACTTCATTTTAACTTTATTTTATTTTGTAGGCATTAAAAAAACATGAAGAATGATATAGGTCTTATCTCTGAAACCTTTATGGTTTAAGAGATATTCACAAACAAAGTATCCCCCCCCTGTTCAACCAGATCAGAAGGGAGGTGCCCAGGTAGACTGCAGAGAGGGACAATCTTCAATTAAGATAATGGAAAAAGCTGAAAAACTTGTCAAGGGGGGAAGGGCTTTCATTGTTTTCATACAAAGAAGATTGTCCCCTTCTGTTATCTGTACTGTCATACAACCAGACTCACATCTGAGAAGAGATGGCTTACACTAGGTAAAAGGGGCGGGGAGGGGAACTTTACTTGTGAATATCTCATAAACCATAAAGGTTTGAGAGATAAGACTTATATCATTCTTCATGTTTTTTTAATGCCTACAAAATAAAATAAAGTTAAAACGAAGTGTTACTATCCCTTTAAGGCCTATGTAACTATTTAAACCCTTGAACCCAACCTCATAATATGGTGCTCCTGGTGTCCCGGCATGGGAATGGCACTACCTGCACCCCCATCAGGGGCAGCTACCTAGATGAGAAGGCCATTTACCAGACTTTCTTAGCCCAACCTCCTCACCACCCACTTCATGCCCTTGGAGCTATTACTTTGGATGACCTTTGCCCTCAGGCCACACCAGCTGCACAACCGGTGTCCTGCACTTACCCATAACCGTCTGGTATGCCGCACCGGCACAGTGCCCAGGACAGCTACATTTGCCACTTTTATACACCACCCTCCCCACCTCTCTCACCTGGGGGAGGCAAGGGGGACGGACCACCATCCTCCCCCCGAGATCTTCCTGACAGAATGCACTGGCCAGCTGACATCTGTTGTCCAGGGCTGGCCACTGCAGTGAAGGGGGTCACCAGGAAGGGGGAGGGCGGCAGGCATGCCTGGCTTTGGATAGACAAGACACCTGCCTCCATTATTGAGCTGACCCCTGTGGTTCAGATGGTTTGCCCCAAAACATCTACACTTTTGCCTTTAGTCATATGACCGCAGTGCGTTAAGCATATCTGAGAACTCTCCAGATCTGACCGGGTTACACTTAACCCTTTGAGTGCCGGGGAGACAGTTTTCTGTAATGGCACTAGCTGTGTGGAAACACTCATGGACAGAATGATAATAAAAAGAAGTCTATTTTTAATCCCCCCCCATATCGTCTGATGTTTTGCAAAAATAATTATGGGATATATATTTAGAAATGGTGCCAAATGAAATCTTATGCAGATCTTAAAAAAAAAAAAAAAAAAAACTGTATCAATGACATGCGTACACAAAAGAATAAAAAGGTGAAATATAGTTAAAAGAGCAGATAGCAAAAATGTGTAAAATATCCCTGTCTTTAAGGGGTTAAATATTCTACTGTGCAGCAAATAGGGATATTGGAGCCAATGCCACACAATTAGTTTAAACGCACGATAGGAATTTATCACATGCAGGCACAATAGGTAAGGAGATCCTTGCTCAGCGCTAAGATTTACTGCAATCATTTCTATTTAAATAAACGAAGTAAAACACGTTCGTAAATGACCCACTGAATGAACAAGAGGAGAACCTGGACGTTATAATAGCCTCTCTGACAGATAACGCTCAGCCATGCTTCAATAGGGAGCACAGACGACTGCAAGTGCTTAAGGCTTTTACATTTGCCCAAGTCACGTCTGGCTATACCATTATCGCTATGACAGGGTCACCCAATAGAGCGCGTGGGTCAGGTGTGATGGGATATATTAGAGGTCATTCATGTCTCGCTGTAAAAAATGCTAAACTATCCATCTTTCTTGTTTTGCATAATTATGTGTTCACATTTTAAGCTCTATACCGCCAAGGGAGAGAACTGGCTGGCATCTGGCACTCCCTGATAGTGAAGAGGTTGCAAATGACATATAAGTCCTGTGGAAGTAAAAGTGTTAATACATAAATCTAATAATTGGAAGCAAAAAAGACAAAAGTATGAATTAAGCCCATTGGAGAGAAGCCACTAACGTATTGCTTTAAGGCAGGGCTATCCAAGTTCAGTTTTCTAGGACCACCGTCAGTACAGGATTTCCCTGATTAAAGGGATAGTAATACTTCATTTTATCATTATTTTATTTTGTAAGCATTAAAAAAACATGAAGAACGATGTAAGTCTTATCTCTCAAACCTTTATGGTTTATGAGATATTCACAAGCAAAATTTTCCCTCCCGTCCCTTTTACCTAGTGTAAGCTATCTCTTCTCAGATGTGAATCTGGTTGTAAGACCAGACAGATAACAGCAGGGGACAATCTTCTTTGTATGAAAACAATGAAAGCCCTGCCCCCCTTGACAAGTTTTTCAGCTTTTTCCCTTATCTTAATTGAAAATTGTCCCTCTCTGCAGTCTACCTGGGCACCTCCCTTCTGATCTGGCTGAACGGGGGGGGGATACTTTGCTTGTGAATATCTCTTAAACCATAAAGGTTTGAGAGATAACATTTATATCGTTCTTCATGTTTTTTAATGCCTACAAAATAAAATAAAGATAAACCGGAGTATTACTATCCCTTTAAGCATATGAGGACCAATCAAACGGAATGATCCACTGATTAACTCACCTGTGCTTAATCAAGGAAATCCTTACATCCTGGCCTATTAGTGGCCCTTGAGGATTGAACTTGGACACCCTGCTTTAACCCTTTCAGTGCCAGAGGGGTACAGAACGCCTTGCTTTTTCAATGCGTTCCGTACTCCTCTGGCGCTCAAAGGGTTAAGGGATTAAGGGCTCGATCCAAATGTTGGCGTTAAAAATGCCAGTAGGGCAAAATGGATACCGACTGACAAAAGAAAATGTCTTGGTCTGTATTCAAATGTCCTACCGGCATTAACCCTTTGAGTGCCAGAGAGGTATGCAATGCATTGCAAAGTAATGCGTTCTGTACCCCTCTGGCACTAAAAGGGTTAAGAGCAACGAACGTTAGGCCACAAAAATAGTCTTGTGGCCAAACGTCCATTTTGTGCGTTAAGTTCCCAAAACGCTAAATAATGGCAGCATTAGGAACTTAACAGTAAAAAAATGTAATGACCGGTGGTAGACACACTGCCAAGCACCGATCGTTAACTCATACATCTTACACTTACCTGTCATCCACTGTCCTTCTTCTGTCTTCTCTTCTGTCTTCCCTTCTTTCTTCTATCTTCTTTTCCATCTGTCTTAGAAACATAGAAACATAGAATTTGACGGCAGATAAGAACCATTCGGCCCATCTAGTCTGCCCAATTTCCTACTGTAAAAAAAAAAAAACACACAACCTCAAACCTTTTTTGGTCCTTGGTCTTTTCTTATGTTAAGGACAGCCTTATGCCTATCCCATGCATGCTTAAATTCTGTCACTGTATTGACATCTACCACTTCTGCTGGTAGGCTATTCCACTTGTCTACTACCCTCTCAGTGAAGTAAAACTTTCTTACATTACATCTAAACATGTGTCCCCCTAGTTTTAGACTATGGCCTCTTGTCCTAATGTTTTTACTCCTTTGAAATGTACTTCCCTCCTGCACTTTGTTGAATCCCTTCAACAAAGGGAAATAAAACAAAATTATTACAAAGCATTAATAATTATATTGTTTAACTCTTTGAGTGGCAGAGAGGTGCGCAACGTACCTCACTGGCACTCAAAGGGTTACAATATTATTGGGCCATGAATATTCCATAACGTAATTGCCTCCATGCATTGCCAAAATACATAAAAATGCCATAGAAATAATATACATATAGAGCATTTAGACATGTTATGCATAAATGTTAAGTAATTCTACTTAGCTTATATATCCATATATATCTTCATGTCTCCGCCGCTTGCTGCGGCCAAGGAGGTGGTGGAGACACAGATGAGCCACCCGGATGCCCTCACTCCTGCATGGGCCGATGCCCGTAGCACACTGAGGGAATTGGAAGTGAGCCTGCCTTTATATATGGGCAGCCTCACTTCCATTTCCTTCACATCCATTGGCTGGCATGTTCTTACGCACATCCCAGCCAATCAGTTTAAAGAACAGCCTCTCGAACCTGATTGGCTGGGATGTGCATAAGAACACCCCAGCCAACGGGTGTGAGGAAAATGGAAGTGAGACTGCCACTCAATGGGTTAAACGATATAATTGTTAATGATTTGTAATAATATTGTTTTATTTTACAGGAAGAAGACAGATGGAAGAGAAGACAGAAGAGAAGAAGGAATAGAAGACAGAAGAGAAGGACAGAAGATGAGATATGTATGAGGACTCCACTGGACATCAGGGTTAATGGTAAGTGTTACTTGTAACGCGATTTTTTTTAGTCAGGTTAACCCTATGAATGGTGGTGGGGTAACCATACCCTACTGGCACTCACAGGGTTAATTCTACTACTGTCTGACACATTTTTCATACTTTGGATGTATTGATATGGGGCTTAGGTCCCCGTATCAGTACATCCACTGAGGACTTAGGTTTTTTTCTGCATCTGCTGTTTAAAGTGTAAGTAATGTCCAAAAAAAAAGGTTTTTTTTTTGCATTTAGAAGAGCTTAAAAAGCTGAGCTGAATGCAAAAAAAAAGTATCTCTCAAACCGCTATGGTTTAAGAGATACGGGCGTTTAAAGTTTGATCTCTCCTACTGACAGCTGTAAAGCTGTCAGCAGGAGATCCGTGTCGGTCGACATGGAGGCGCTTGAGAAGTGCCGAGATCTCGTTACTTACATGGAATCCCTTCATTGGAATGGTCTAAAACTTGTGCCTGTAAAGCTGTCAGCAGGAGATTTGTGTCGGTCAACACGGAGGCGCTTGAGAAGTGCCGAGATCTCGTTACTTAAAGGAATCCCGTCATTGGAATGGTCTGAAACGTGGGCTTGAACACCAGGCACACGCTGTAGACCATTCCAATGAAGGGATTCCTTGCAAGTAACGAGATCTCGGCACTTCTCAAGCGCCTCCGTGTCGACCGACACAAATCTCCTGCTGACAGCTTTACAGGCACACGTTTTAGACCATTCCAATGAAGGGATTCCGTGTAAGTAAGGAGATCTCGGCACTTCTCAAGCGCCTCCGTGTCGACCGACATGAATCTCCTGTTGATAGCTTTACAGCTGTCAGTAGGAGACAGCTAACTTTAAACGCCTGTATCTCTTAAACCATAGCGGTTTGAGAGATACTTTTTTTTTGCATTTAGCTCAGCTTTTTAAGCTCTTCTAAATGCAAAAAAAAAAACTTTTTTTTGGACATTACTTACACTTTAAACAGCCTTAAATGCCTTCAACACTTTGAGTCCCAGAGGGGTATCCAACACATTGCAACACAATGCTTTGATTCCTCTCTGGGACTGAAATGGTTAAGGGGATGAATAGAAACTGTTGTATTAAAAGTTCGAAACATATTCTCACCCACTTCTCCTCCTTCTCACCCTGTTCCTCCTACTTCTCACCCACTTCTCCTCCTTCCCACCCTGTTCCTCCTACTTCTCACCCACTTCTCCTCCTTCTCACCCTGTTTCGTCTACTCCTCACCCACTTCTCCTCCTTCCCACCCTGGTCTTCCTACTCCCCACCCACTTCTCCTCCTTCCCACCCTGTTCCTCCCACTTCCCACCCACTTCTCCTCCTTCCCACCACCATGTTCCTCCTACTTCTCACCCACTTCTCCTCCTTCTCACCATGTTCCTCCTACTCCCCACCCACTTCTCCTCCTTCCCACCATGTTGCTCCTACTCCCCACCCACTTCTCCTCCTTCCCACCACCATGTTCCTCCTACTCCCCACCCACTTCTCCTCCTTCCCGCCCTATTCCATCCACTTCCCACTCACTCTCCTCCTTCCCACCCTGTCCCTCCCACTTCCAAACTACTTCTCCCCCTTTCCACCTGTTCCTCCCACTTCCCACCCAATTTTCATCCTTCCCACATGTTCCTCCCACTTCTCCTCCTTCCCACTCTTTTCCTCCCACTTCCCACCCACTTCTCCTCCTTCCCACCCTGTTCCTCCCACTTCCCACCCACTCTCCTCTTTCCCACCCTGTCCCTCCCACTTCTAAACTACTTATCCTACTTTCCACCTGTTCCTCCCACTTCCCACCCAATTTTCATCCTTCCCACCTTTTCCTCCCACTTCTCCTCCTTCCCACTCTTTTCCTCCCACTTCCCACCCACTTCTCATCCTTCCCACCTGTTCCTTCCATTTCTCCTTCCCACCCTGTTTCTCCCACTTCATACCTAATTCTCATCCTTCCCACCCTGTTTCTCCCACTTCTTACCCATTTCTTATCCTTCCCACCGGCTTCTCCTTCCTACCCTGTTCTACCGAATTCCCACCTGCTTCTCCTCCTTCCCGCTCTGTTCTGCCCACTTCCCACCCACTTCTCCTCTTTCCTACCTTATTCCTCCTACTTCCCATCCACTTTTCCTCCTTCCCACCTTGTTCTGCCCTCTTCCCGCCCACTTGACAAACAGAATGATGATGAGCCCTGGCCATCTGATTAAGAAACACCCCCTTTATGGTTTGAGTCACATAATTTATATACCCCTGGCTGCAGCAGATGAATCCTCTTCAGGGGTTCAAGAGGATGATGTTCCCAGGTATGCTTATTTATGCTAATTCCCTGCACAGTATGCTAATTAGTTCTGTCTGAGGCAGAACTTATCTTCCCTTGTTCTATAATAAATGTGAACCCAGTGTTGAGCATATATTATACCAATGTGTTAATTCACTTATTTCCAAAAATGAGGGTTTGTCCCCTAGTTTGGCTAAAATATATTCAAGCTCACATAGTTCCCCAATGTACCCCATTTTAACAGTCCTATCTAATACCTTTTTCCATCTTTGTGGCTTCCGAAAATGCTTTATATTAAAAACGCCTGAATATTGCTCCTGATGAAAATGTTTAATATTAAAGACAACTAAATATTGCTCCTGATGAAATGAGGAATATTACTAGCCTGAAAGCATTTTCTTAAAGGGTTAGTAATGTCCAAAAAAAGTTTTTTGCATTTAGAAGAGCTTAAAAAGCTGATCTAAATGCAAAAAAAAAATGTATCTCTCAAACCGCTGTGGTTTGAGAGATACAGGCATTTAAAGTTTGACGTCTCCTACTGACAGCTGTAACGCTGTCAGCAAGAGATCCATGTCGACCTACACGGAGGTGCTTGAGAAGTACCGCAATCTCAATAGTTACAACGATTCCCATCATTGGAATGGTCTAAAACATGCTCCTGGTTTGCAAGCACACGTTTTAGACCATTCCAATGAAGGGATTTGTTGTAACTAACGAGATTGCGGCTCTGCTGCAGAGCCTCCATGTTGACCGACACGGATCTCTTGCTGACAGCTTTACAGCTGTCAGTAGGAGGCATCGAACTTTAAATGTCTGGATCTCTTAAACCATAGCGGTTTGAGAGATATGATTTTTTTTGCATTTAGCTCAGCTTTTTTAGCTCTTCTAAATGCAAAAAAAACTTTTTTTTGGACATTACTAACCCTTTAAGCCACAAAGATGACAATACTTATTAGATAGCACTTGCTTAAAATGGGGTACCTTGGTGAGGTAAACGGACATAAATGTATTTCTGCCAAACTATGCAACTAAACTGTAATTTTTAGAAACAGGTGAATTAACGGTACAATATATGGCCGACACGGGGTCACATCTGAGTAGATTGTATGAAGCAGTTCAAGATCTTCTTTTGTCTTTGGTTTGATTTTAATGTGGGAACTGTGGGGAGTCCCCTTGTCTATTCCTTGCTGTGCTTCATATCTTATTCTTTTGAGTTGGCTTTTGTGTATCTATATATGTGTGTGTGTGAGTACTATGGTCATGCCTGGGAACGCAGCAGATCTGCCCCAGGTCTACGGGGACAGAGGCTGATTCTCGGCGGTGGTGAGTTTCTTGTTGCTCCCACTACCTTCTACTTCTTCTCCTTCTCACCCTGTTCCTCCTCCTTCTCACCACTTGCCCTCTTCCCATCCTATTCTGCCCTTTTCCAACCCAATTCTTTTCCTTCCCACCCTGTTCCTCCCACTTCTTCTTCCCGCCCACTTTATGAATGCTATTGCTGCACCATCCTAGAGAGATTTATGGTCAACCGACCAGAGCGGTCCATAGGATGGTGTAACAACAGCACCACTGTACAATTTCAGGCTACTGTGATACTGCACCAAAAAAAAAAAAATTAAAAAAATAAAACACCTTTAAGCAGCTGGTGTTACCTTGTTTTACTCAGGGGGATAAACTCTATAACATATATTTTTTTCAGCTCCTTATTACCACTCTCCCATGGTACCAGGTGGGCTCCAGACTGTTGTGGGAGCTATGAGAAGAGGCAGACCTCGTGATATTATGGGGTAGATTTAAAGGTTTGAGGTTAAACAGCCGCTAAGTAAAAAGGCACGTCATCCGCAAATAATACATGATTTACAGTGGACTCGACAGGTAGTCTACAAGGATAGCTAACGCGTGTAGGCACAACAAAAACACGTAACACAAAAACCTGCGTTGCACCTTTTTTTGCATCACCGCATGTCCTAATCACCCGATAAAACATGACATAAGTCAACATGCAACATAACAGCCAACATTGTCTAGCAACCCTGATAGATGCACAAACAAATTCAAACTCACAGCCAATCCCAAGACCCTAAAGTATCAAAAATGTTCATATACACCTATATATACCCAAAAATAATGGTCACACCTTATCTGTGTTTCGAGTTTTGACGAGCTGGAGCATAGGAGCGAAGGATATCGA
The DNA here is from genome assembly GCA_037306005.1 of Rhinophrynus dorsalis. Taxonomy (NCBI): domain Eukaryota; kingdom Metazoa; phylum Chordata; class Amphibia; order Anura; family Rhinophrynidae; genus Rhinophrynus; species Rhinophrynus dorsalis. Next base: position 235,340,710 of record CM074725.1, on the reverse strand, counting down.
TTAGAGAGAGAGAGATAGGCACATTCACAAGAGCAAGGTAGAAGGAGTATAGAGTTTGGAGAGGTGCACATAAATAGACACATAGCAGACGTTTTGCACATATTACATACACCCATACAAACACAAACACATACACACACATTACACATATTTATACTTTTTTATACTATTTTTTCAGTGTGAATCAGTGAGTGACAGAGAATGAGTGGGATCGAGTGTGTCTGTGAGGGCTTGTGTGAGTGACTGGGTGTGAGTGGGTGAATGATGGCCAGGAGAGGAGAGAGGGATGGGGAGAGTAGTGGAGGAGGGCATCCTTGCTGAGAGTAGGAGTGGTAGAGGGAGAGCCGCAGGACAGAGGGGGACCCAGCACAGAAGAGCACACGGAGGGAAGGGACAGAAGCTGCAGTGGGACGAGGGGTAATTGTTGGAGAGCACCCTACACATTCAGGGGCAGCGCAAGCAGGACACTCTGGTTCTGACACCTTGCAGGGCGGAGCTGAGGAGGAGAGACGTGGGGATTAGTGTTGAGCGAGCACCCCGATGCTCGGGTGCTCGGGTGCTCTGACCGAGCACCGCCGGAGGCTCGAGTGCTCGGCCGAGCACCCGAGCCCCATTGAATTCAATGGGGCGACACGAGCATTACACCAGGCACCCCCTGCTCTGATGAGGGGAGGGTGCCTGGTCAATGCCCCCCTTCATCTCCACAATGCCCCTCTTCCACAATGTCCCCCTTCCACAATGTCCCCCTTCCACAATGTCCCCCTTCATCTCCGCAATGCCCCCTTCATCTCCGCAATGTCCCCCTTCCACAATGTCCCCCTTCCACAATGTCCCCCTTCATCTCCGCAATGCCCCCTTCATCTCCGCAATGTCCCCCTTCCACAATGTCCCCCTTCATCTCCGCAATGCCCCCTTCATCTCCGCAATGCCCCCCTTCCACAATGTCCCCCTTCCACAATGTCCCCCTTCATCTCCGCAATGCCCCCTTCATCTCCGCAATGCCCCCCTTCCACAATGTCCCCTTCCACAATGTCCCCCTTCATCTCCAAAATGTCCCCCTTCATCTCTACAATGCCCCCTTCATCTCCACAATGCCCCCTACCTCCAGTCCCTGGTGGTCCAGCAGAGCGTCTGTAAGATCTGTGCCTCCTTCGGCACAGATCCCTGCCACCCGAACATTGTGGGCGAGCACATGGCGGTACTCGTACGAGTACCGCCATGTGCCGAGCAGAGCGATGCTCGAGCCGATCCGAGCATCGGCCGAGCATGCTCGCTCAACACTAGTGGGGATCTCATGGTGGCTGTCCTAGAGAGGGAGAGCGTACTCTTTCCGAGGGAGAGGGTCCCTGTCCTGGCTACAAGGAGGAAGGCCGTCTGGAATCAGATCTGCAGTAGGGTGAATGCGGTGGCCAGCTGCAGACTCCAAAGGGATTCCCTGAGGAATGCTGCCAGACTACAAACCAGCATTCATGCCCTGGAGGTACAACATACGGTGCTCACTGCAGAGCTGGGTCAGTACCGTACAGGGATGGTGGACATGATGGGGCAGCTGCTGGTGGAGTTCAGAGACCACAACCTCAGGGAGAACCTGTGTGTGGAGAGGGAGCAGAGGTCAACAGAGGGTTCCACTGCACCCATCTCTCCCTCAAGTGTGACCCCTGAAACCACACCAGGGGTTCAAAGGGTGACCAGGCAGTCAGCCTGGGCATCCACATCTGGCACCCAGTCCAAGGTCCCCCCCCAAAAAAATAATAAAGATCCCAACTTGTTATTTTCCCCCTAAATAAAACAAGCATTTCAGCTTTTGAATCCTGTCTGATACAGTTTGTGTTTACTGATAGGTTAGGTGGCAATGATGTCTCCAATGCATTGCCAAGCAATGTAGTGAACACAACTTCTGCCCAGGTTAAGTGTTTGTAGAATGTTTCAACATGGGTTCTCACAAGCAGCTTTGTCCAGCGTTGAATATCCTTCGATATTCCTGTCAAACCTGAACAGTCTCTGTCTACTACAGTTGGTTCATCCTTGTGGTTGCATAGACCAGCATCTGAGATCCTCCTGGTGTCCCTGCTCTGAGAACTACCCCAGTGTGTGTGTCTAATACCATCCTTGTCAGGGTCCCGGCTCAACCCAGATCAGACATCTGGCTTCGCGGCCAGCACCTTTAATTCAGCTTTGACCAGAGCAAGGGATAGGTACATCTGGCATTGCAAGATCCAAAATATGTGTTTGGCACTAGCAAATACTATAACTCCTTAGTCCTCAAATATAATACACTTGGTATACTACAATAAATACCTAGAAAAAACAGTTCCTTTTAAATCAAAAATAGAAGATCTCCATTGCTGTGATATTCTTTTCCTCTACTATCAAATTTGGATTGGGGGATCCAAGTTCATTCGTTTTCTCTTTTCCTTTTGCTTTAAAGAAGGTGCTGCCCGTTTCAAAATGCACCGGTGGAGGATGCTTATTTAACTAGAAGACAAGAACAGAAAGACACAGGCGCAAACCTTCTAAGAGTATATCTGTTGTTGTGTACCACCACAAACCCCCGTTAGGTCAATGCTCACCAGAAATGAGTGTATAAAAAGCCCATCTGGCATAAATCGTTAAAATAATTTTCAAACAGTAACGCCCCGATGCGTTTCGTATCAATAATGACACCTTATCATGGGTAAAATATATGTGAATATCAACGATTTTAATGATTTATGCCAACAATAAAATAGTCATAAGACTTATAATATCGTTGTGAGAAAGCTGTGTATTTACCACGTGGAGAGAAGATCGCTTTGATCCCAGATGGGCTTTTTATACACTCATTTCTGGTGAGCATTGACCTAACGGGGGTTTGTGGTGGTACACAACAACAGATATACTCTTAGAGGGCAGTGTCACAGAGACCTAGAGAGTGAAGGGCTTGGAGGAGGAGTGGGTGATCTACTGTGTCAAAGGCAGCTGACAGGTCCAAGAGAATGAGTAGGGAGTAGTGGCCTTTTGACTTAGCAGAGAGCAAGTCATTGGCCACTTTAGTGAGGGCAGTCTTGGTGTAGTGATGAGGACGGAATCCAGATTGCAAGGGATCTAGCAGGGAATGGGAGCAGAGGAATTTAGTGAGCCGGTTATATGCGAGACGCTCAAGGAGTTTGAAGGTGAACGGGAGTAGGGAAATGGGCCGGTAGTTTGACAGTGAGTTTGGGTCCAGGGAGGGTTTCTTTAGAATGGGTGTGATTAGTGATGGGAAGGTGCCAGTTGATAGAGAGAGGTTGAATAAGTGAGTAAGGGGTGGCGTTAGTAAAGGTGAAAGTTCTTGAGTGAGTTGAGATGGGATTGGGTCAAGAGGGCATGTGGTTAGGTTTGAGCGAGTGAGGAGAAGGTAAACTTCGTCCTTGGTGACTGGTGAGAAGGAGCTTAGTGAGTGTGTGGGGGAGGTGGTGGGGCTAGGCTGCCTGTGTGGGAGTGATGAGATATCATGTCTGATGGAGTTGATCTTGTCCTTGAAGTGGGTGGCGAGATCTAAGGTGGAGAAGTTGGCGGCAGGGGTTTGCATTGGTGGGTGTAGAAGTGACTTGAAGGTTGAGAAAACGCGTTTTGGGTTTGAAGAAAGATTAGAGGAGAAGTATGACTATTTTTGCCAGGGAGAGTGCAGAGCTATAAGAACATAGAATGAATTTGTAGTGTATGAAGTCAGCTGTGGAGTGCGATTTCCTCCAGTGCCTTTCGGCAGTGCATGAGCACCTTTGGAGGTATCGCGTTTGTCTTGTGTGCCAGGGTTGTAGTGGGGTTGTGCGGGGTGACGTGGAGTTGCAGGTGCAGCTGTGTCAAGGGCTGTTATGAGAGTGCTGTTGTAGAGAGCAGTAGTTTGTTCTGGGCAAGCAAGTGTGAGGATGGGGTTGAGAAGAGGTTGCAGGGAAGTAGAACATTTTTGCAGGTCAAGGGTATGCAGATTTCTCCGCATGCTCTTGATCCCGGTGGAAGGGATGGATTTATGTGGTATGATGAGGTTTCCAGTGAGGAGGTGGTGGTCAGAGAGGGATAGGGATCATTAGAAAAATTAAAGACCGAGAAGAAAATCTATGACTGGTAGTCGAAGAATATCCTATAAGGAATGAGGAAATTAATGTACGTCTGGAAGTCAAAGTGAGTCCGTCTGAAATGGCCAATGTAATGGAAATCTGACAGCGGTTCATTTCAAATATGACAAACTCTCATAACCCCCACCGATAGAGCAGAGCATAACACTACCATCACCATGTGATCGACAAGCACTTGTATGACACTTACACCACTTGTACCCAAGGGAGTACAGGGTAAACCAAGTAAAGGTGACAGATGGACAAGGCATATAAAAGCAACTCACCTCTGCTAATTCCAACACCAAGACAAGGATATCAGCTATAGTCAGACACCCTGGAACACTAAGAGATAGGACCTCTGAGTGATGCAACACACCTGGCTTCGACTTTCAATGCAGTGAAAGACACTGTTGAGCAGAGTTGGCCAGAGGCCACCAAGACAGACTCAGATGCCTAAATCGAAGATAACAATATGGTGTGAGCAGGATAATTCAATAATAGCGCCTATAGCCTTGGTCAGAGAAACACAGAGAACATAGGTAGAATAGAAAGTACAATATACCTCCCAGTCCCAAAGGTCCAAGATATGAACATTCCTGGTGGTGCGAAAGGAGCCGAGAAGCAGAATAACCAGAACAAGCCCAGGTCACCAGAAGTGTATGGGGTATAAGAGATAGGCAGAATTTGTAGTCAATATTAGTAAGCCAGGACATAAACAACTGGGAGAACAATCTAAAGAATACACATGCCACTTGCACTTAAAATATACATATATACATTTTGGCACACATTGCACACATTGCATACACACACAAACACACACATCTCTTGTTTTTAAACACAACATACAGTGTGATTCAGTGAGTGCCAGAGAGTGAGTCTGACCGAGTGCTTCTGGGAGTGACTGGTTTGAGTGGCTGTGTTAGGGAGCTAGGGGACTGCTAGTGAGATGGTAGAGGAGTAGAGGCTGGAGGAATAGGGAGAGGCACAGGAGAGGAGGAAAGAGAGCAGGGGGTCCCCACACAGGAAGGAGGGAGGCCGGGTGGGATGTGGAGTACCTGATAACGGTCATGCACACATCAGCTAAGGACCGACACGCCTGTAGGAACTGGAGGGGATGTGAAACAGGGACATACACATCCAGGTACAGCGCAGGCAGGGTCTTACCACCAAAATGGCTCCTACAGTTCAGATACGTCCCAGAATGATTTGGAGGAGGACAGACTGTTGGACCCTATGCACTCCCACGAGGAGAACATGGCCCTGGTGCAGAGCATACTGGACAGGGAACACATACTGTTCACCACTGAAAGGGCCAGAGGGATTGCTACTAGGAAGAAGTTCATCTGGTGTCAGGTCCTGAATGCAGTCAATACGGTGTTCAGGTGTAAATGCACCAGTGACTCCATCAAGAAGTGCTGGACAGACTGCAAGCACAAAGATAGGAACAAGATGGGAGACCTGGCCCAGCATACGAGAGGCACTGGAGGTGTCCAGTTCTGAATATCACCTTTAATGCCTGGGAGGAGATGCTCCAAGACAACTCTCTATGGGGTAGGTTTAAAGGCAGGCATTAAAATAGCTGGCAGGGCCAAATATTATACCGGCCGAAATAATAAACTGTGTAACCCGATATTCAAAGGCCCTACCCGCTAAAACCACAAAGGAACTAAACGTCCATTTTGTGAGTTAAGTTCGCAAAACAGAGCTAAAAGCAGCGATATTGGGAACTTAACATTAAAAAACAATTAACTATCAGTGCCTGACATACTGCCAAGCACCGATCGTTACCTGCTATGTCTTTCACATGCCTGTTATCCACTGTCTGTCTGCTTCTGTCCTGTCTCTTCTCTCCTGTCTCTTCTGTCCTGCTCTTCTGTCCTGCTCTTCTTTCTTAAAGGGATAGTAATACTTGAAAATAAGTTTATTTTATATTGTAGCCCTTCAAAAAACTTGAAAAATTATATAGGTCTTATCTCCCAAACCTTTATGGTTTGGGAGATATTCAGAAGTAAAGTTTGCCCTGGAGTGACGTCATTGCTCCACCCTTCAGATTTGGAATCTGGTCCCGGGACCGGCGGTGCCTCTCCAGAAGTGCTGAGATCACCATCTTTAAAAAGAATTTCTTAATTGGAATGGTCTACAAAGTGTGCTTTCAAGCCAGCACACTTTGTAGATAGTTCCAGTGAAGTAGTTATTTTCAAAGATCGTGATCTCGGCACTGCTAAAGAGCTGCCGGTTGCTCTGTGGACCGAATTCCAAATCTGTCCACTAGATGGCAGACTTGGCTGAAACAGCCAGGAAAACAGCATTTTACTATATTTTACATGTGAATATCTTCCAAACCATAAAGGTTTGGGAGATAAGACTTATATCATTTTTCAAGTTTTTTTAAGGGCTATAATATAAAATAAACTTATTTTCAAATATTACTATCCCTTTAAAGGGATAGTAACACTTCGTTTTAACTTTATTTTATTTTGTAGGCATTAAAAAAACATGAAGAATGATATAAGTCTTATCTCTCAAACCTTTATGGTTTATGAGATATTCACAAGCAAAGTTCCCCTCCCCGCCCCTTTTACCTAGTGTAAGCCATCTCTTCTCAAATGTGAGTCTGGTTGTATGACCAGACAGATAACAGAAGGGGACAATTTTCTTTGTATGAAAACAATGAAAGCCCTTCCCCCCTTGACAAGTTTTTCAGGTTTTTCCCTTATCTTAATTGAAGATTGTCCCTCTCTGCAGTCTACCTGGGCATCTCCCTTCTGATCTGGTTGAACAGGGGGGGATACTTTGTTTGTGAATAACTCTTAAACCATGAAGGTTTCAGAGATAAGACGTATATTGTTCTTCATGTTTTTTTAATGCCTACAAAATAAAATAAAGTTAAAATGAAGTATTACTATCCCTTTAAGTCTTCTTGCTGTAGAAAAACAAAGAGATATAAGTACAATATAGAAATAAGTGTCACCTTAATACATACTTTAACCCCTTGAGTGCCAGAGGTATACACAATTCATTGCAAAGCAATGCATTGCGTATCTCTCTGGTGATCAAATGGCTTGCACTCTTTAACCTGTGCACTTCAAGTATAATTTACTTCCCTAAATATATACCTGATTCAGCCCAAGTAATATCTAACTCTTTAGAGATATATAGTAAAAAAACACATATAAACAGGACATAGGCGAAACAGTGTAAATGAAACTAAACTTAAACTTATTATCCAATCCACATATACACAGTCTCTATTGTCAAACAACTTTGTGAAATCTCTAATCTTTAAACATACCTCCCAAGTGTCCCTCTTTAGGATGGACAGTCAATCTTTTAGCCCCAAATTCCTCTGTCCCTCTTTCCCACTCTGATGTCCCTCTTTTTAGGAGATCAGACTGTATGGTATGTATATAAGTGTATCACATTGCTCCAAAGCAATAAAACTCGCATTATTGTTTGTTTACATGTCAGTATATGTGTTTATAAATTAGTCTGTGTAAGTAACATACTGTGATCTTATTATAAGTCATTTATTAGGTTACACAAGGAGGTGTCGATAGGTCATGAATTAGCCTAAATATTCTCTGTAACGTCCCGCCCACCAGCCACACCCCCAGCCACACCCCCTAAAACACAACTGTCCCTCTTTGGCAATTTGAAATTTTGGGAGGTGTGCTTTAAAGTTTTCAGCTCTTCAGCAAAGGAATCTTCTACACAAAGTCCTCCAACACTTTGTGCAAAAAAAGAGAAAATATTCAATCAGGATTGTTGCTACATAAAAAGAATCCCAACGAGCACTATCCACTTACTCATAGGAAAGCATCTGCTTATGTCCACACAATCTCGTCCTCCCGTCTTTACCTCCCGGAGTGTTAATTCGGAAACAGTCTATCACTTCGCACTGTGATCTTTAAAACTTGTCTCACTTGCTTCTGTACTTCAATACATCTCATAGAACAGAAATATGTATCAGTAATAATATAAGCTATAAAAATATATAAAAACATATCCACTCACAGTATTAGTGGAGATAATCCAACGTAGATGCACTCTGTCTTTCCACCATCCACCCGCATTGGTAATCCTCTCGGAATAGTTTGCGGATCGCTTCTCAGCTTAAATTGTGCTAAAGTATATATAATCAATACCGATCATGTGCATATAAAAATATATCTTTTATTAAACACTAAAGAACAAAACAAACAAATAGGGATTCTATGCCAATAAATGCTGGGTCTTGAATTTCCCATGATATAGTGGTTCACTTAGCGCATCTTAGTGCCTAACGCAGTCCTTTGAATTGCAGTGTAGACCTTTTGTTGTAGGTGAAATGGGGGGAATGGCTGCTAAGTTTAGTAGCCGATATGCTTCATTTTCTGTCGGCAGTTCATCATAGCACAGTTATTTGAATTGCTTACTGTGCTTGAAAAACTGCCGTCAGATGTTGTTTTTGGCGACGGACTGCTTTAAGTCGAGCCCAATGTCTGTTATCTAGTATGGCACAACACAGTGGCAACGTTGAGCTGGCCAAGTTGATCAACCCAGAGCTGATAAGCTTCAAACAAGGAGAAAATGTCATAGATCCCAAACTGAAATGTGATGGGTTAAGCAGCCCAAGCCATTTCAAAGTACAAATTTAACCCCCTCGGTACTGCGTTGATCAATCATACCTACTAGTGATGAGCGAGCATGCTCGGCCGAAGCTCGGTTCGGCTCGAGCATCGCTCTGCTCGGCACATGGCGGTGCTCGTACAAGTACCGCATGTGCTCGCCCGCCATGTTCGGGTCTCCTCCCCGCACGTTTCGCGGCTGCTGCGCAGCCAATAAACGTGCGGGGAGGCTCTGACATCAGTGTAATGCCAGCAGCCATGTTGGCTGCTGGCATTACACTGATTGGCTGGCCAGAACCCGTGATCGGGTGCTGTATAGCACCCGACGCGCGAGTTCGGCTCATTCTTAGCCAGGGAGAGATGAGCTTAGGCAGGGAAAGTCAGTGTAGGGAGAATAAAATTGTTTAAACTCTTTCAAGACCCAAAAGTCCTTTTTAGGACTGTTGTGTGTGGGGGCAGCATTTAATTTTTTTTGGGGGGGCACAATTTCCTTTTTTTGTGGGGGGGGACATGTTCTAAGGTGACATTGTACTAGGTGCACAGGGACAAATATTTCACAGTGCAGTGACAAGCTGACATATTCTGTTAGGTGCACAGGGCCAATTATTTTACAACGCAGCGACAAAAAGGGCCATTTTAAACGTGTGCCTAGCCATAGATTATTGTCACATTCTGTTTAGTGTGCAAATTCACAAATTAACGTCACATATTCCGTTCACTGTGCCTAGCCGCAGATTAGCATCACATTCTGTTTCGTGTGCCTAGCCGCAGATTAGCGTCACATTCTGTTTCGTGTGCCTAGCCGCAGATTAGCGTCACATATTGTTTAGTGTGCCTAGCCGCAGATTAACGTCACATATTGTTTAGTGTGCAAATTCACAAATTAACGTCACATATTCCGTTCACTGTGCCTAGCCGCAGATTAGCGTCACATATTGTTTAGTGTGCAAATTCACAAATTAACGTCACATATTCCGTTCACTGTGCCTAGCCGCAGATTAGCGTCACATATTGTTTAGTGTGCAAATTCACAAATTAACGTCACATATTCCGTTCACTGTGCCTAGCCGCAGATTAGCGTCACATTCTGTTTCGTGTGCCTAGCCGCAGATTAGCGTCACATTCTGTTTTGTGTGCCTAGCCGCAGATTACCGGCATATATTCCGTTTAATATGAAGAAGGCGGGTAAAAAGGGACGGGGAAGTGGACGTGATCCTGATAGTTCAGGGCGCGGGTCAGGACGCGTAGAAACTGTGCCTGGTGCCAGAGCACAAGAAAGAAAGACATCCACCATACCTAGCTTCATGTCTCAGTTTACAGGGCGTCGCAGGACATCACTCTCGAGGTCAGACCACTGCGAACAGGTGGTCGGTTGGATTTCAGCTGATACTGCTTCCAGTCGGTTAAGCACCACCCTGTCTTCCACCAAGTCCACTCTCACTAGCCAAGAGTCTGGTCAACATAATCCTCACCCTGATCATCCTTCCTCCCACCATAGAGGGTCTGGCCAAAGAAGTGATCCCACACTGGGATATAGTGAGGAGCTCGTCTCATCACCAATCCTTCATTTGAACCTCTCTCCAAGCACGCTTGCAGAGGAACATGAGATCTTGTGCCCTGATTCACAACCTCTAGAGGGTACCCAATCACAAGAAGATGACAGAGGGGAACGGCATTTAAGGTCAAAGGAAGTGGATGATGATGATGAGACACAGTTGCCATCAAATCAACCACAATTACTGTCTCAAGACCTTGATGAGGAGGATGATACACAGTTGTTAATGACTGAGGATGTGGTGGGATCAAGAAATGAGGAGGATGATCAGAGTGAGGAAGTGGAGGAGGACTTGGTGGACGATGAGGTCACTGACCCCACCTGGGAAGGTGGAGAGCCGAGCGATGACAGCAGTCCTGAGGGTGAGCCATCTGCAGCACCGCAACAGGCTGGAAGAGGCAGTGGTGTGGCTAAAGAAAGAAGGCGGACCGCACCAAACCGGCCCGCAAATGTTCCACGGAGCACCCCCTTGCGTAAATCTCCCTTGCCAAGGGCTAGGTGTTCCGCGGTATGGCGTTTTTTTAAGGAAAGTGCGGACGACAAAAAAATTGTAGTTTGCAACCTGTGCCACACCAGAATGAGCCGAGGCATGAACACTAGAAACCTCACCACCACCAGCATGATCCGACACATGGCATCCAAGCACCGTAATAAGTGGGAGGAACGCCCGGATCGCCAATCTGTGTCTGCAGGCCACACCACTGCCTCCTCTTCCCCTGTTTTCGGTGCCGGCCAATCGCCTGTCGAAGGCGCAGGCCCGCATACCTCCCGCCCTGCACCTGTACCATCTGAAGCACCATCAGCGACCACATCCACTTCCCTGTCCCAGCGCAGCGTCCAAATGTCGTTACCCCAGGCATTTGAGCGCAAGCGAAAATACCCAGCCACCCACCCACAGGCCATAGCACTAACCTCACACCTTTCCAAATTACTGGCCATCGAAATGCTGCCATTTAGGCTTGTGGAGACTGAGTCCTTCCGCAGCCTGATGGCAGCAGCTGTCCCTCGGTACGCAGTCCCCAGCCGCCACTACTTTTCCCGGTGTGCCGTCCCCGCCTTACACCACCATGTGTCCCTTAACATCACCCGTGCCCTGACCAACGCAGTTACTGGGAAGGTCCAATTAACGACTGACACATGGACAAGTGCTTGTGGCCAGGGACGCTACATTTCCCTGACGGCACACTGGGTGAATGTCGTGGAGGCTGGGAGCGACTCGGACCCTGGGATGGCACAGGTGCTACCCACGCCGAGGATTGCGGGCCCTACCTCCATCAGGGTTTCCTCCAGCACCTACGTTATTGGCTTCTCCTTCTCCTCCTCCGTTTCCACCTCCGAATTCTCTGCGCGCAGCGCCACTCACCCATCAGCTGGTAGCTGGAAGCAGTGTAGCACTGCAGTGGGGAAGCGTCAACAGGCCGTGCTGAAGCTGATCTGCCTTGGGGACAAACAGCACACGGCCTCAGAGCTGTTGCAGGGGATTAGTCACCAGACCGAGCAGTGGCTCTCGCCACTCAACCTGCAACCAGGCATGGTTGTGTGTGATAATGGGCGTAACTTGGTGGCGGCTTTGGAGCTCGGCAAGCTCACACACGTACCATGCCTAGCGCATGTATTTAATTTAGTGGTTCAGCGATTTCTAAAAACCTACCCCAATTTGCATGATCTCTTGACGAAGGTGCGCCGCGTGTGTGCACATTTCCGTAAGTCATCTACAGCTTCAGCCGGCCTGTTGAAGCTGCAGCAGCGCTTACAATTGCCAGCTCACCGGCTGCTGTGTGACGTGAGCACGCGCTGGAACTCCACCTTCCACATGTTGTCCCGGCTTTGTGAGCAGCAGAGGGCAGTAGTGGAGTACCAGCTGTTACACGGTCGTCGCCTCTCCGTTCAACTTCCTCTAATCAGAAGTGAGGAGTGGGAATGGATGTCAGACCTCTGTGAGGTTTTACGCAATTTTGAGGAATCGACACAGATGGTGAGCGGCGATAACGCTATTATCAGTGTAACCATCCCACTTCTGTGTCTACTGAAACGCTCGCTGCTCACAATTAAAACCGACGCTTTGCATGTGGAAGAGGTGGAAATGGGGGAGGAAGAGCTTACACAAGGTGATAGCCAGAGCACCCTCACTTCGTCTTCTCAGCGACAATTGGAGGAGGCGGAGGAGGAGGAGAAGGAGGAGGAAGACACGGTTGCCTCCGCTACAGAGGGTAGCCATGGAACTTTAGTTCCATCTCTTCAGCGTGGGTGGGCAGAAGAGGAGGAAGAGGATGAGGAGATTGAGAGTCATCCTCCTGGTGAGGACAGCGAAATCTTGCCTGTTGGTACTCTGGCACACATGGCTGACTTTATGTTAGGCTGCCTTTCCCGTGACCCACGCGTTATACGCATTTTAGACAACACGGATTACTGGGTGTTCACGCTTCTGGACCCCCGCTACAAAGAGAATTTCTCATCTCTCATTCCTCCGGTGGAGAGGACAAGCAAAATGGTGCAATACCAGAAGGTTCTTGTCGAAAAATTGCTCCAAAATTTTCCATCTGACAACGCTGGCGGCAGAGTACGTGCTACCTTGGCCAACAGAGAAGGGGAGAAAAGGGGAGCACACAGCAGTTCCGAGAAAGGCAGGGCAACACTCTCCAAGGCGTGGGACACCTTCATGACACCCCGCCAGCACCCTCACCCTGATGCGCAGCCTAGTGTCACAAGGAGGGAAAAGTTTTGGAAGATGGTGAAGGAGTACGTAGCAGACCGTGTCAGCGTCCTCAGTGATCCCTCTGTGCCTTACAACTACTGGGTGTACAAGCTGGACACGTGGTATGAACTGGCACTCTACGCCTTGGAGGTGCTGGCCTGCCCTGCCGCCAGCGTTCTGTCTGAGCGGGTATTTAGTGCTGCTGGTGGCATCATAACAGATAAGCGTATCCGCCTTTCCACCGAAAATGCTGATAGGTTGACACTTATAAAAATGAACAAGGCCTGGATTTCCCCTGACTTCTCCACTCCACTGGAGGAAAGCCCCGGGTGAACATAAAGTCACTTTAGATATGTTATTTACAATGATGGGAATACTCTGTATTCCCATTCACCCCTTCCACCCAAAAAACGGGTATATGGTTGACTCTTAATCTTCTCATCCTCCTCCTCCTCTTCCATATACCCTGTGATATAATTTTTATATAGGGCCAGCTCACCAGCGGGCCCTGTGATATAATTTTTATATAGGGTCAGCTCACCAGCGGGCCTTCTCATATAATGTTTTATTGGGTCAGCTCTCTAGCGGGCCCTCTCATATAATGTTTTATAGCGTCAGCTCACTAGCGGGCCTTCGCATATAATGTTTAGGATGGTCAGCTCCGCAGCAGACCCTCACCCATAATGTTTTAGATGGTCGGCTCAGCAGCAGACCTTCATTCCTAATGTTTTAGATGGTCAGCTTAGCGGCATGCCCTCGCCCCTAATGTTTTAGAGGGTCACCAGCAGGCCATTAATCCTAATTTTTCAAGGGTGTGTATGATGCCCTCCTTTATGTGTAATAAAGGGTGTATTGGAGTGACATTTCAGTCTAATTTTTGGCAGCCCTTTCACTTAGTGCATAGGCTTTATGAGTGTTGGACCACTACCTGAACTATTGTACCACAATGTGAATGAGGCCCTCCATTTTGTGATATACAGGTTGTATCGGAGTGCCTCAGGTCCTCCCATTGAATTAAATAGGGCTGGGGTGTTCGACAGAGCAGAAGGTAGTTCTTGGCTTCATCCACTAAGTCACTTCGTCACTTTTACTCAATGGATCAGACCCCACTGTTCCGACTATAAATTTTGGACTTAACAAGGGCAAACGGACATGTTGTAAAACCTGTGGTAGCTGCGGCCTCCGTTCCTGAATGCTGTACCTTACCCGGGTCATAACCACGCTGAACACCTGCTTTACGCTGCGCACGTTTCCCTCTTAATCATGGCCCCAGTTCCGAAAAATCGATGAAATTTTTTGCAGAATTTGCAGATGATATACAAGTAAATATACAGCAAATACTGTTTGGTAACAATTTTTCGCCTAAAGTCGTTTTTATCTTCCTTTTTGTGTGTTTTACGGTCAGTCTGTAAAAATGGCGTACTACGGGCGAAACATCGTTCCCAGCAGCGACGTTGGAGTCCAAGATGCATCCAGACATCCTCCCTATGCTGTCCCTGAACCATTTCTGTGGTGTTTCCATCATTTTCTGACCTTTTCCTATGAACCAGGCACCCTCCCCTCATCAGAGCAGGGGGTGCCTGGTGTAATGCTCGAGTCCTCCTATTGACTTCAATGGGGCTCGGGTGCTCGGCCGAGCACTCGAGCCTCCGGGGGCGCTCGGCCAGAGCACCCGAACACCCGAGCATCGGGGTGCTCGATCATCACTAATACCTACCTCATACAACCAATGATTGCCATCAGGCTGTAACTGAAACATCTGTTATGTTCTTCAGGAATGTTACACATGTAGCCACGGGAAGGTCAGCACTTAACCCTTTTAGTGCTAGGGGATACAAAATGCATTGCTCTACAATACGTAGGGTTATGTTGCACAGGTCTACAGGGCTCAGGGCAAGCATGATAGTTCAGCTAACACAAACCGATTGCATGTCCAACACATAGTCCGCGTGAGCAATAACCCGTGGCCCAAATCACACATTTTCACCATTCACACCATGACAACTAAGTTGAAACAATCACACCACAGCACACACACACAAAGCTATGCCACAAAACACACAATGATGGAGGAACACAGCAACACAAGCAGTTGGAGGAAACATCTTTCACCGCTAAGGAGAACCATAATAAGCACAGATCCAAAATGTGATGCTGGAACAAACACCCAAACATGGGTTACCAACACATTTATGCATAGCTTGTCCAGATGTTCAATAAATGATTTGCCAGGATAGTATCCCATGCATTACAATGCAATGCATGGGATACCATTCTGTCAATCAAGGGCTCACATATCAAGTCATCATCTTGCATGCCTCTTGTCATTGTTCAGGTTACTAATCACACAACATAATTTCCCCACACAACATCCATGCCTGCATCTGAGCAGGAGGAAAGTGAGCAGGAGGAACAACAAAGTGTGGCCCCCAGTGACACAGCCTCTGTTGTGCCAACAGAGGGAACCAGATGGATGCCACCACCACCACAGTCACTGTACAAGCTACCACCAACAGCAGTCCAAGAGTGGATGCCTGAAGATTCACAAAACTGGATGCAGCCACAGAGGTGGATGCCATTGCCACCACCAACAACAGAGCAGTACTGGATGCCTCCACCACCACCACTGCCAGCAATGGGACACCTCTGGATGCCCAGCATGATGAGCACCTCACAAAATGGGTCTTATGGTCCCATGACCACAGCCACACAGCTGGATGAACCCCAGAAACAGACCAGCTGTCAGCCACAACCAAGGTGGTAAGAGAACAGATCCCAGTGGCCACAATATGACCCGTGGCCAATCAACTACCAACATTTTGGCCTCATAGGTGAGCCACAGAGACCTGAATCACTAACTGACTTCACACCACCAGTGCAGACTGAACCTGGGGAACAAGGATCATCAATGGGTGAGAAGACCATTGATGTAGTGGGAGCACAACACTCACCCTCTATACAGCACATGTTGGCTCCCTCACACCTGTCCACACATTTGCCTCACCACCAGCTGCAGCATCAGAGGAGACATACTCAGACCACAAGGGAACCAACAGTCACAGGACGGATACAGAACAAGGAGGAGAGGCATCAGCAGCACCTCCATGTGCCCCATCCCCGCCCTCATCATGTGTCACAGCTACTTTAACCTGCACGATGGATGAGGACTACATCAACATCCAGAGGAGGCTACTGAGGAAGACTAGGCACTTCTCCAGGAAGTGTCTGGGTAACATGGAGAGAACTGCAGCCACCGTCAGAGGTACTGAATCCCAGTCAGGGCCAGCCCAAGACATTGTGCTGCCTGGGTGCATGGATGAAATGTTGCCCCCCCAAAACCACACCCACCAAAACCATGCCCAGTAAAACATGCAGACCTCCCACCCATGTGAGAGCCTAACCTCCAATTGTGAGATACGATCCCGGGAGGAGGAGATGCTCCACGAAGCGTGCGTTTGGGCAGCTATGAGAGGTGGGGGAATGGCATGCGCAGACTGCAGCTAAGCAAGTGACACACACCATCCAAAATACACTGCCACACCACACAAACCAGCCAAAATAGACTGCCACACACACACACACACACCACCCAATGTAGACTGACACACGCACACCACCCAATGTAGACTGACACACACACACACCACCCAATGTAGACTGTCACACATGGAGCCTGCTGAAAGGGTTGTCACAAACCACACATACTGACTGAATGGGGCAATATTATAGCCTGGCAGTGGATGAGGAAGAATAATGGGATATACACAATAATTTATTAGGGTAAAACAAGGCTAGTACAGATGAACTCACACTTGTGTGAAGCTGAAGCAGACAACCCTTAAATCAAGGGATCGTTGAAATCACACAAGTGCAGCATGTAGTTAATATCAGCAGGTAAAAGTGCTGGTAAAAATGTACCCTTAACCCTTTGAGTGCCAGCGGGGTATGCAACGCATTGCAAAGCAATGCATTGCGTACCCCTCTGGCACTCAAACAGTTAATGTACAGAAGGATCTGCCCACTCTGTTATGGTCTGCAGTGATACATGATTTACCTCTCTGCTGGTCATCTTGAGTAGACTTCTTCAAGATAGCATCCATTCACAGTGCTGGACAGTACAACACCATTTAAGCAGCCCGCGCAGCTACATGAGGCCAGCGTAACGTGCGGCTGCATAGCCTGCGTTTCTTCACCTCCTGCCTTCGGGAGACTGTTCAGGAGCAGGCGCAGGTGCAGCATGGCAGCCACTCACTGGTGGGGGAATAAAATATGCAATGAGGAGGCCTCCACTACGCCTCTTCTTGGGGCAAATTACTGCCCCTGTCTAAGTGCCGCCGGGATCCATCTAAGGGCCGGCCCTGATCCCAGTAAGCCCTCCTCTGTAGAGAAATAAGCCATATTGGGATGGGACTCAGTGACTTGTTTGGTCAGATGCTCATTGAAATGTGTGAGCAAAACTGAATCCAGAGGTTGCTGTTGGAGAAAATGCAACATTCAACTGAGGGATCATCTGCAACAACTTCCTCCTTGAGTGTGACACCCAAAACAACCACAAAACCCACAATCAGACAGTCGGTGAGGGCATCCACATCTGCACCCCTTTCCAAAGCAAAAAATAAATAAAAAAGCCCCATTGTCATGTTTACCCTCAATAAAAGTCACTTATTGATCTTAATCATGTCTTCTGATGAAGGAGGCCGGTGTGTCTCTTAAACGCGTTAGGAATGGACTAATGTGAATGTATGTAAGTCCTGTAAAATGCTCATTTATCTATGCTGTGCGCTTTAAGAAATAAATAAAGAATTTAATTTTTATATATATCCTCCTTCTTATCCATTTGTCTACATGGGATGTTAGTACGCTTAGAACGCAATACGTGTAGTAGCATTATTTGAACCTGTGTGGATCTTTGGCGTTTTTTAGGGCAACGCCCTGTTACTAGGCCTCAGCGTACTTGTATTTATTTACGGTGGAGAGGACTATTTCATACCTGTGTACAGTGGAAGGATATGAGTTTGCCTGGAGCTGGGTCTGTATTGTTGTGTTGCAGAAGGTGGGAAAGTGTTTAAGCATTGGAAACCAAACTGCACATTCAAAGTTGTCCAATTTATACTCACAATACACCTAGCAAAGCAAAACTCCTGAAGCTGGGCATGATGTGAGTTGAAGTTTAACAACAGCTGATGGGAAACATGTCCACTCGAAGTCTGGTCACACACAGGATTACTGTAAACACACAGGGACAGTAACATAGTAGCATAGTAACATAGTAAATTAGGTTGAAAAAAACATAAGTCCATCAAGTTCAGGTTCAAGTTTGCCTCATAACCCAGAGACATGAGAATTATATAGCTTTCCTGCTACCAAATAAGTTAGTCTTTATCAGACCTTCCTGATTTGCCTACTAATACACAGTATAACCCTGTATGTTCCCTTTTTAAATGCATTTATATAATCTTCTTTTAAATGTGTCCATTGTATCTTTTCCTTGGGCAAGGAATTCCATAATTTAACAGACCTTACTTTAAAAAACCTTTCCTCTGCTAAGTCGAAACCTCCTTTCCACTAATCTCAATCTCAAGGGGTGGCCTCTGGTTATTTGATCAGGCCTTGGAATGAATAGCACACCAAAGAGATCCTTGTATTGACCTCTCATATACTTTGTGATAAGATCTCTTCTTATTCATCTTTTCTCAAATATTGATATTTTGTAGTGTTGAGCGAGCATGCTCGGCCGAAGCTCGGTTCGGCTCGAGCATCGCTGTGCTCGGCACATGGCGGTACTCGTACGAGTACCGCATGTGCTCGCCCGCCATGTTCGGGTCTCCTCCCCGCACGTTTTGCGGCTGCTGCGCAGCCAATAAACGTGCAGGGAGGCTCTGACATCAGTGTAATGCCAGCAGCCATGTTGGCTGCTGGCATTACACTGATTGGCTGGCCAGAACCCGTGATCGGGTGCTGTATAGCACCTGACCAGCGAGTTCGGCTCAGTCTTAGCCAGGGAGAGATGAGGATAGGAAGGGAAAGTCAGTGTAGGGAGAAGAAAAGCAATTGTGAAAAAAAAAAAGACCCAAAAGTCCTTTTTAGGACTACTGTGTGTGGGGGCAGCAGTTTATTTTGTGTGGGGGGGCAGAGAAAAAAAAAAAAACTTCAAATATTCTGTTTAGTGTGCAAAGTTGCAGATTAGAGCACATTCTGTTTAGTGTGCAAAGTTGCAGATTAGAGCACATTCTGTTCAGTGTGCAAAGTTGCAGATTAGCAGCACATTCTTTTTAGTGTGCAAAGTTGCAGATTAGAGCACATTCTGTTTAGTGTGCAAAGTTGCAGATTAGCAGCACATTCTGTTTACTGTGCAAAGTTTCAGAATAGGAAAACATTCTGTTAAGTCTTCAAACTGTAAAATATCAAAGTCACATATTCCATTCACTGTGTGTTGCCGCAGTTAAGAAGCAAATTCTGTTTACTGTGCAAAGTTTCAGAATAGGAAAACATTCTGTTAAGTCTTCAAACTGTAAAATATCAAAGTCACATATTCCATTCACTGTGCATAGCCGCAGTTAAGAAGCAAATTCTGTTTACTGTGCAAAGTTTCAGAATAGGAAAACATTCTGTTAAGTCTTCAAACTGTAAAATATCAAAGTCACATATTCCATTCACTGTGCGTCGCCGCAGTTAAGAAGCAAATTCTGTTTACTGTGCAAAGTTTCAGAATAGGAAAACATTCTGTTAAGTCTTCAAACTGTAAAATATCAAAGTCACATATTCCATTCACTGTGCGTAGCCGCAGTTAAGAAGCAAATTCTGTTTACTGTGCAAAGTTTCAGAATAGGAAAACATTCTGTTAAGTCTTCAAACTGTAAAATATCAAAGTCACATATTCCATTCACTGTGCGTAGCCGCAGTTAAGAAGCAAATTCTGTTTACTGTGCAAAGTTTCAGAATAGGAAAACATTCTGTTAAGTCTTCAAACTGTAAAATATCAAAGTCACATATTCCATTCACTGTGCGTAGCCGCAGTTAAGAAGCAAATTCTGTTTACTGTGCAAAGTTTCAGAATAGGAAAACATTCTGTTAAGTCTTCAAACTGTAAAATATCAAAGTCACATATTCCATTCACTGTGCGTCGCCGCAGTTAAGAAGCAAATTCTGTTTACTGTGCAAAGTTTCAGAATAGGAAAACATTCTGTTAAGTCTTCAAACTGTAAAATATCAAAGTCACATATTCCATTCACTGTGCGTAGCCGCAGTTAAGAAGCAAATTCTGTTTACTGTGCAAAGTTTCAGAATAGGAAAACATTCTGTTAAGTCTTCAAACTGTAAAATATCAAAGTCACATATTCCATTCACTGTGCGTCGCCGCAGTTAAGAAGCAAATTCTGTTTACTGTGCAAAGTTTCAGAATAGGAAAACATTCTGTTAAGTCTTCAAACTGTAAAATATCAAAGTCACATATTCCATTCACTGTGCGTCGCCTCAGTTAAGAAGCAAATTCTGTTTACTGTGCAAAGTTTCAGAATAGGAAAACATTCTGTTAAGTCTTCAAACTGTAAAATATCAAAGTCACATATTCCATTCACTGTGCGTCGCCGCAGTTAAGAAGCAAATTCTGTTTACTGTGCAAAGTTTCAGAATAGGAAAACATTCTGTTAAGTCTTCAAACTGTAAAATATCAAAGTCACATATTCCATTCACTGTGCGTCGCCGCAGTTAAGAAGCAAATTCTGTTTACTGTGCAAAGTTTCAGAATAGGAAAACATTCTGTTAAGTCTTCAAACTGTAAAATATCAAAGTCACATATTCCATTCACTGTGCGTAGCCGCAGTTAAGAAGCACATTCTGTTTACTGTGCAAAGTTGCAGATTTGCAGCACATATTCCGTGTAATATGAAGAAGGCGGGTAAAAAGGGACGGGGAAGTGGACGTGATCCTGATAGTTCAGGGCGCGGGTCAGGACGCGTAGAAACTGCGCCTGGTGCCAGAGCACAAGACAGAAAGACATCCACCATACCTAGCTTCATGTCTCATTTTACAGGGCGTCGCAGGACATCACTCTCGAGGTCTGACCACTGCGAACAGGTGGTCTGTTGGATGTCAGCTGATACTGCTTCCAGTCGGTTAAGCACCACCCTGTCTTCCACCAAGTCCACTCTCAGTAGCCAAGAGTCTGGTCAACATAATCCTCACTCTGATCATCCTTCCTCCCACCATAGAGGATCTGGTCAAAGAAGTGATCCCACACTGGGATATAGTGAGGAGCTCGTCTCATCACCAATCCTTCATTTGAACCTCTCTCCAAGCACGCTTGCAGAGGAACATGACATCTTGTGCCCTGATTCACAACCTCTAGAGGGTACCCAATCACAAGAAGATGACAGAGGTGAACGGCATTTAAGGTCAAAGGAAGTGGATGATGATGATGATGATGAGACACAGTTGCCATTAAATCAACCACTATTACTGTCTCAAGACCTTGATGAGGAGGATGATATACAGTTGTCAATGACTGAGTATGTGGTGGGATCAAGACATGAGGAGGATAATCAGAGTGAGGAAGTGGAGGAGGACTTGGTGGACGATGAGGTGACTGACCCCACCTGGGAAGGTGTAGAGCCGAGCGATGACAGCAGTCCTGAGGGTGAGCCATCTGCAGCACCGCAACAGGCTGGAAGAGGCAGTGGTGTGGCTACAGAAAGAAGGCGGACCGCACCAAACCGGCCCGCAAATGTTCCACGGAGCACCCCCTTGCGTAAATCTCCCTTGCCAAGGGGTAGGTGTTCCGCGGTATGGCGTTTTTTTAAGGAAAGTGCGGACGACAAAAGAATTGTAGTTTGCAACCTGTGCCACACCAGAATGAGCCGAGGCATGAACACTAGAAACCTCACCACCACCAGCATGATCCGACACATGGCATCCAAGCACCGTAATAAGTGGGAGGAACGCCTGGATCGCCCATCTGTGTCTGCAGGCCACACCACTGCCTCCTCTTCCCCTGTTTTCGGTGCCGGCCAATCGCCTGTCGAAGGCGCAGGCCCGCATACCTCCCGCCCTGCACCTGTACCATCTGAAGCACCATCAGCGACCACATCCACTTCCCTGTCCCAGCACAGCGTCCAAATGTCGTTACCCCAGGCATTTGAATGTCGTGGAGGCTGGGAGCGACTCGGACCCTGGGATGGCACAGGTGCTACCCACGCCGAGGATTGCGGGCCCTACCTCCATCAGGGTTTCCGCCAGCACCTACGTTATTGGCTCCTCCTCCTCCGTTTCCACCTCCGAATTCTCTGCGCGCAGCGCCACTCAC
Source organism: Rhinophrynus dorsalis (assembly GCA_037306005.1). Taxonomy (NCBI): domain Eukaryota; kingdom Metazoa; phylum Chordata; class Amphibia; order Anura; family Rhinophrynidae; genus Rhinophrynus; species Rhinophrynus dorsalis. Next base: position 235,318,473 of record CM074725.1, on the reverse strand, counting down.
CCATCAGCCGGTAGCTGGAAGCAGTGTAGCACTGCAGTGGGGAAGCGTCAACAGGCCGTGCTGAAGCTGATCTGCCTTGGGGACAAACAGCACACGGCCTCAGAGCTGTTGCAGGGGATTAGTCACCAGACCGAGCAGTGGCTCTCGCCACTCAACCTGCAACCAGGCATGGTTGTGTGTGATAATGGGCGTAACTTGGTGGCGGCTTTGGAGCTCGGCAAGCTCACACACGTACCATGCCTAGCGCATGTATTTAATTTAGTGGTTCAGCGATTTCTAAAAACCTACCCCAATTTGCATGATCTCTTGACCAAGGTGCGCCGCGTGTGTGCACATTTCCGTAAGTCATCAACAGCCTCAGCCGGCCTGTTGAAGCTGCAGCAGCGCTTACAATTGCCAGCTCACCGGCTGCTGTGTGACGTGAGCACGCGCTGGAACTCCACCTTCCACATGTTGTCCCGGCTTTGTGAGCAGCAGAGGGCAGTAGTGGAGTACCAACTGTTACACGGTCGTCGCCTCTCCGTTCAACTTCCTCTAATCAGAAGTGAGGAGTGGGAATGGATGTCAGACCTCTGTGAGGTTTTACGCAATTTTGAGGAATCGACACAGATGGTGAGCGGCGATAACGCTATTATCAGTGTAACCATCCCACTTCTGTGTCTACTGAAACGCTCGCTGCTCACAATTAAAACCGACGCTTTGCATGTGGAAGAGGTGGAAATGGGGGAGGAAGAGCTTACACAAGGTGATAGCCAGAGCACCCTCACTTCGTCTTCTCAGCGACAATTGGAGGAGGCGGAGGAGGAGGAGGAGGAGGAGGAAGACACGGTTGCCTCCGCTACAGAAGGTAGCCATGGAACTTTAGTTCCATCTCTTCAGCGTGGGTGGGCAGAAGAGGAGGAAGAGGATGAGGAGATTGAGAGTCATCCTCCTGGTGAGGACAGCGAAATCTTGCCTGTTGGTACTCTGGCACACATGGCTGACTTTATATTAGGCTGCCTTTCCCGTGACCCACGCGTTATACGCATTTTAGACAACACGGATTACTGGGTGTTCACCCTTCTGGACCCCCGCTACAAAGAGAATTTCTCATCTCTCATTCCTCCGGTGGAGAGGACAAGCAAAATGGTGCAATACCAGAAGGTTCTTGTTGAAAAATTGCTCCAAAATTTTCCATATGACAACGCTGGCGGCAGAGTACGTGCTACCTTGGCCAACAGAGAAGGGGAGAAAAGGGGAGCACACAGCAGTTCCGAGAAAGGCAGGGCAACACTCTCCAAGGCGTGGGACACCTTCATGACACCCCGCCAGCACCCTCACCCTGATGCGCAGCCTAGTGTCACAAGGAGGGAAAAGTTTTGGAAGATGGTGAAGGAGTACGTAGCAGACCGTGTCAGCGTCCTCAATGATCCCTCTGTGCCTTACAACTACTGGGTGTCCAAGCTGGACACGTGGTATGAACTGGCACTCTACGCCTTGGAGGTGCTGGCCTGCCCTGCCGCCAGCATTCTGTCTGAGCGGGTATTTAGTGCTGCTGGTGGCATCATAACAGATAAGCGTATCCGCCTTTCCACCGAAAATGCTGATAGGTTGACACTTATAAAAATGAACAAGGCCTGGATTTCCCCTGACTTCTCCACTCCACTGGAGGAAAGCCCCGGAGGAACATAAAGTGACTTTATATATGTTATTTACAATGATGGGAATACTCTGTATTCCCATTCACCCCTTCCACCCAAAAAACGGGTATATGGTTGACTCTCTTCCATATACCCTGGGATATAATTTTTATATAGGGCCAGCTCACCAGCGGGCCCTGTGATATAATTTTTATATAGGGCCAGCTCACCAGCGGGCCCTGTTTGACAATTTTTGTATAGGTCAGCTCACCAGCGGGCCTTCTCATATAATGTTTTATTGGGTCAGCTCTCTAGTGGGCCCTCTCATATAATGTTTTATAGCGTCAGCTCACTAGCGGGCCTTCGCATATAATGTTTAGGATGGTCAGCTCCGCAGCAGACCCTCACCCATAATGTTTTGGATGGTCGGCTCAGCGCACGTTTCCCTCTTAATCATGGCCCCAGTTCAGAAAAATCAAGGAAATTTTTGGGAGAATTTGCCTTTGCGCACGTTTCCCTCTTAATCATGGCCTCAGTTCAGAAAAATCAAGGAAATTTTTGGGAGAATTTGCCTCTGCGCACGTTTCCCTCTTAATCATGGCCTCAGTTCAGAAAAATCAAGGAAATTTTTGGGAGAATTTGCCTCTGCGCACGTTTCCCTCTTAATCATGGCCTCAGTTCAGAAAAATCAAGGAAATTTGTGGGAGAATTTGCCTCTGCGCACGTTTCACTCTTAATCATGGCCTCAGTTCAGAAAAATCGAGGAAATTTTTGGGAGAATTTGCAGATGATATACAAGTAAATATACAGCAAATACTGTTTGGTAACAATTTTTCGCCTAAAGTCGTTTTTATCTTCCTTTTTGTGTGTTTTACGGTCAGTCTGTAAAAATGGCGTACTACGGGCGAAAGATCGTTCCCAGCAGCGATGTTGGAGTCCAAGATGCATCCAGACATCCTCCCTATGCTGTCCCTGAACCATTTCTGTGGTGTTTCCATCATTTTCTGCCCTTTTCCTATGGACCAGGCACCCTCCCCTCATCAGAGCAGGGGGTGCCTGGTGTAATGCTCGAGTCCTCCCATTGACTTCAATGGGGCTCGGGTGCTCGGCCGAGCACTCGAGCCTCCGGGGGTGCTCGGTCAGAGCACCCGAACACCCGAGCATTGGGGTGCTCGCTCATCACTAATATTTTGGTCTCTATATCTATTTCCAGGACATTTATAAAAATGTTAAAAAAACAGTGTACCAAGTACTGAACCCTGAAGTACTCCACTCTCAACAATGCAATACACATTGTCTGGAACACATACTTCAAAGCAACCAGTGTGTATCCCAGAGGGTGTGTGTTCATCAGGCTTGCGCTTGTGGGTGGTAGTGGGTCTTAGGGGACTTCTGGCATAACAGTGGGTCACTCAATGCATCACACTTATATATGCGTTGTGTAACCCTCTTGCATTCCAAACTCCAGGATGGCTGAACATATGCAAGATCCACATGTTGTTCTGATGGAAGAACTGGTCAAACATCACTGTTGAACTATCTTCTCAGTTCCAATGTTATGAAGAGGTGCATATCATGACTATGTAAGATTCCAAAAACAGGACATGCGTGGAATTCAGATGATGTCCCTTGAGTAGGAACCAGATATGGATGGTGTGCGGTTCCTCAACACCTTGCTCTCATGGTGTGGATGACCTCTGATAAAGCAGCATTGTGTCTGGGCAAACACAAAGCAATGTCTCATTGGGGACTGCACATTTCTCTCCTTTGTTCCATTGTATATGAACAGATGACTCGTGTCAATGACATGACAATATGCCATTTGGTTTTAACATACAATAGCACTAGGTAGCAGTGGGAGGAACACGATATGGAAGTGGAGTCAGTGTTTCACCAGGGTAACCTGGACATCCCTCTGTTCCATGATGAGTCATGCCATGGATGCCTGTAGGATAGGAGTTGAAACTTCACTGCATTCAAAGGTTGAACCATCATTATCCTATGAACCTATTCAGTTCCAGAGGGGTATACAACCCATAGCCTTGCAATGGGTTGTATACTCATCTGGAAATTATTGGGTTAAACGTGACCTATCACCCCTATACATGTTGACATCAATAGTTAGTATACTAACGACTAGCTGGTAAAACAGTTTTGTTTTTTAAATTAGATCGATATTTTGCTGAGATGAATCAAGTAAATACTGCCCAGCACCCTACTTCCGGACAGACTGTGGTTACCAGCTCTGTACTGCAGTCTGTCACTCTACCTCTGCTCTCCTCCCTCAATCCAGCCTCGTCCAGTGACGACGGCTTCTGCCTGTAAGCTGGAGTCATCTCTGGCCAATGTTACAGAAATTTTGATGGTTTCAATTATGTCTTACGATATAATGGAAAACACTGTCTTATCGTAACTCTTACAATACCTATAGCAGGTTTATATACAGTTTAACTAGCTACGAATTTGTTCAGAAAATCGCGAAAATAGAATATACATATGTAGTCAGTTTGCACATGTTCTGAAATGGATCTATACAATGTGGAGTCACAATACATCAAGGACATGTAATTAGCTATATCTATAGAAATCACGTGTTATGTTATATGAATGTCCAAGAATAGTTTCAACGTAACTTAGGCATGAGGGCCTGTAGATGACACTATTCTTGTGGTAACTGTCACAGCTATAGATTGCAGTTACAGCTGGCTAAGCACTTTAGAAACAGAGATGGATTTTAATGTTAATTTAAATTTAAAGAGACAGATCTAAGGGTCAGATCTAACATTTTTCGCTCACCCAAAAGCCATTCTCCTGTACAGGATTCATTCTCAAAGTCCTGGTAGATGGAGGACTGTCTGAGGATGTAGGAATCATGACAACTGCCGGGCTAGGAAGTACTTATATGGGTGATCCTTATGTTGACATCACACACCACTTGTACGTTGATGGAGTGTAAATGCTTTCAATTGATGTAGAGATGTTCCTCGTGCGGAGAAGCTCTTGTGAGCACATGTGTGCAGTCTATGACCCCGAGACTCTGGGTATGCATCCCATTGTGTAAAACTCCAGCTTGACACGTGCCCACTCCATCTGTGGATGTACCTCCTGGCCTTCCTCATCAGGGCTGCCACTACCTGAGACAACACCCTTGAACATGTGGCCTGGGACATCCCAGATACATATCCTTCTGTGGACTAGAAGGATTCCCATTGCCATGATATGGATGGCACACAGCAGCTTCTACATACCGGATAGGGCAAGGCTGGTGCTGAATATGGAGTCAACATAATTTTTGATCACCTCATATAGGTCAATGATGCTGTGTGACATCAATATGCAGCAGTCTATCACTTCAGCATCCATCACTCTAAAGAGCGTGTCCCTTGAACAGAATACTCTGGGTTTTGCTGCTATCTGTCCTCCCTGTGCTGCTCCACAGGTCCCTGTGGCAGCTGTGGGAGATCCAGTTGTGGCAGCTGAGGTTCTGCTGCCTGGCCTGGTCCTAGAGGTGGAGATGGGCTTCATGCAGGTTCTGGTCCAGATATACTGTCTTGAGTCAAAAATAAAAGCAAGCAGGTACTGACTGCCAGAGTATTAAGGAATACAAAAAATGTGACAGATAAATCTATCACAGTAATGCATTCTCTATTTATAGGCAATGATGAAAGGATCGTCGCAGGGCTAGGGATGATAAGGAGAATAAGTTACAAAACTGTATTTTGGAGGGTCACATCCCGATTTCAGCACAAGCAGAAATGGATTATTGCATGCGCTAGAAACAGAAATAACAGTTCCGTTGGCATTCAAATCTTATATTACAGATCTAACCCCATGTATAGCTTCAGCACTCAAAGGATATTAGGAAACTTTACGCAATCTACATTTTGGCTTTAAAGTTATGCAGGATCAGCAGACAAATCAAGCCCACATTCGTAGATTCCATACTAGTCCACAATGAATCAGGTAGGAAGTCTAATAGCTTATAACTCTCCATCAATGAAGGGGAATCATCCTCTTCATTCAGGGGTAATGACAGGTAAGCTTCTACAAAAGTACTTCTGAGACCTACAAAAATATTCCGCCAGGAGTGCAAAAAATGGTGCATTTCAACTTGCACAAAAGATCCTTACCCAACATATTAATCTGGCAAGTGGAACTCATAAGGAAAGAGTGCTTCTCAGAGATGGGACCTACAGTCACAGTCATGGGTTTGAATACTGTATTTGGTATTGCTTAATTAACAACTCTGTGCACTATTACAGGAGATCATCATGATGTAGCGTAAACTACAGAAATCTTACATGACAATGTTGAACGGAAGCTCCTGCATCAATGAGAAATATTTCTGGTTTACCATTGATCATACATGTTACATTAGGACCTTCACTATCTGCAGGAATGGATGGCATACCCTGCACAACATTGTCTGTAACCTGTTAGTGTTCCTCCCTGTACATGTTAGGAGCACACGGTCTGTCTTGTCTATAGCGCTGGTCTTTTCTACCTGCATTTTCTCCTGATCTGACACCGTTCAGTGGTCCTTGACTGTTTTGCTTTGGAAAACTAAAGTCCCATGCAAAGTGCCCTGGCCTACCGTGATTGTAACACCTTCTCTCCCTTCATACATTCCTGTCATCCCTCACCTCAGACTTCTTTCCTTGTGGCTTATTTGAATTATTCTGCATGTAAAAATCTTCTTACCCTGGCCCATCTTGCTGATTCTTTAGACTCCTTACTCTGCTGCAAATGCTCCACCACTGTAATAATCTCAGACAAAGTTTAATGTTCTCACCCTATACAGACTGTCTGCACCTGGGAGCTAGTATCTGGAAGCAAGCCGCTCAGAAATGCTGCTATTATCAATTCTCTAGCATTCTCTTCTACTCCATCAATTCCTCCATGAGACTTAAGTATTTTCAAAATCCTTTCGTCAAACTGTGTTGGTTCTTTGTCCTTTTTTGTGTTTGACTGTATAAATCTTTGTCCAGTCAATAGTCATAACAAGTACTTCAGTCAGAACTTTTTGAACCCTTCTATAAAATTACTTGGTGAGTCTGGTTTTTCCCAAAGAATTCCATGGTATATTAGATTCAATCATAGCTTCTTCATTGAAAGCTGTAATAAACTTTTTTCTATTGGTCTCAGTCATAACTACACAAAATAAATGTTTCACATCACCCACAGTAGGACTATTTATGCAGGTGTAATACTTTCAAAAATTTCCACAATCCCAGCATGGTCTGAAGAGGACCTTGGGAATTGCTATTTTAGCAGTATTATTTCACATGGAGACCGCGGGGAATGTACTATTCTAGAGTTCCTGTCTTCATCTACTGCATTCACTTCTCTCAGGGGAAAGTTAACCAATCTGGTGCTTTCTTTTCTCTATTTGACCTACGGGGTACTGTCTCCTCTTCTTCATCACTATCAATACTATCCGTTATCAAGATGCCAATGGCTTAATGCACAAGAAAATCAGAGGATTTCTTTGCGCATTAACCATTCTCCCATTCAGCAACTTCAGATTATATCTGGCCAACACTTATTCATCAATTAGCGATGGCCAGATAGATCCACCAGCTTCCAGCTAGCAGATACCATTACAATTTATGGGGTGAACACACGCATACGAATTTTCGCTTATGCGTATGTTTGTGTTCACCCCATAAATTGTAATGGTATCTGCTAGCTGGTGGATCTATCTGGCCATCGCTAATTGATGAATAAGCGTTGGCCAGATAAATTCTGAAGTTGCTGAATTTACGCAATTTTTTCCTGCTTTGCATTCCCAAAGTAGGGAGACATGATAAATCATTGATGAATACCCGAAAGTATCCATTAATGATATCAGAGACGTGCTGGCAAAAAGCAGCATATTTGATACTCTGCCTTTCCCGCAGTTTGATGAATCCTGGCCTATCTATGTTTCACTTCTATCAACTGTGTATATTCTAACATAGTATAATGTAATTAATATCAACTGTGTATATTCTGGCATAGTTCTGTAACTAGCATCAATGTTTGGAAGCATGTGATTTAAGCATGTGATATTAAGACGTGATGTATAGGCTGATGGCTGTGTTATAAACGTCTACAACATTGGGTGTTGGCTGGACTTTGCACACAGTTTTATTTGCATACGATACTAATTTGTGTTGCACACAGTGCTTATAGCATGGGATTATAAATAGCTGAAACATTCACTCATTGCGCTGTAGGTCTTTCTGAAAAGAGGAACCTCAATGTTCAGCAGAAATACTTTCTCGACTATGGGTGTTGGTGTACAATACCGCTGGGCTTCCTCATAACATGTTAAAGACGAGCAAGCAACGCAAAGTTAAGTACAATTAATGTATTTTATTGCCTGATGGCTGTTTTTAATGTGTTCCTTGTTTACTCTGGAATCCAAATAATTCTTGTATGGACAGGATATTAGTGTAATAATTAGAATGAATACAACTATTATATTTCTTGCTTAAAAGTTACAGTAGTTTGTGTGTTAGGTTTAACCATTAAGCTGTGTGCTATAACTGTTGTAATTACCCTTTAGATATATTGCTTTATTGCCAGATGTCATAGTAAAGTATATCACTAATGTGTATTTACTCCACATAATCAAATTATATACCACGAATCAAAAAAATATGAATTTGTGTATAATAACCTAATTAGAATATTTATATATTAATATTTATAATTCAGGCCATGACCACAACATGTTGAAATCCCACCACTGCCACCAAATGTGACTATCAGCTTCTTCACTCATACAAGAAGTCAACACAGGTTTGATACATTGAGTAATTTATTGATTGATTATTGATGTTGTTCTTCATACTGGGAGCTTGATGGAACCTGAAAGAAAAAAAAATATATTTTATTAATACATTCCCCTTCTATGTTTTCTTTTCACAAAGACCTACAGAGACTTCTATGGAGGAAGTGAACTCCCCACGTTCTTCTGTGCAGTGCAAGGCATTAATAAGGAGAGCACAAATTGTGTGGACTTTAGGATGAATATCCTACAACAGGGGAAGGGAATTATAATGGCCTGAGAGTTTCATCTGTGTTAATACATATTTTCAAAGGGAACTAGTAGTGCTGCATATATACACACACGCCTACACACCAACACACACATGCATACATACACCCACACACATAACTGTACTTAAAATGCACATGATTTGTTTACAGAATGTGGAGTTGATAATTATGATACTTTTCTAAAATAAAATGTCTTCTTATGTACATAATGGGCCTGTCAGGGATTTCACAAGCCCTAGCCCAAGATCTGTGGCTAGAGTGTGATGGTGGTGAGCATAGCTGGGGAGCGGAGGCAGATCCCATGTATTCACTTGCTGCAGCTGAAGCCGTATAAAACCAAATGGTTCAACAAGGATGGAAGTACACTGTGACCTGGAAAGGACTGGGCTAAGGAACTACGGAGGGCAAATACTGAGAAAAGTAGTGAGTAATGAAAGACTACTAGGTGTCCAGACCAGGTGTTATATGGTATGTGAGCCACCACTGAATCCCCTATCACAGAGAAGGAGAATGAAAGAGAAGAGAGAAAGAAAAAATCAGAGTGAGAGAATGAGAGAGAGAGAAGAAGAGAGATAAGGGGAGAGCGAGAGAGAGGTGAGAAGAGGGAAGAGAGAGGAAAGGAGAGAGAGAGAGAAAGTATAACAGCCATTTGGCAATAGCAGAAACAGGCTAAGGAAGGGATGCAGAGCAAGCAATTAGGAGAAGAAGCACAGAGCAGTGCAGAGAGTGGAGGAAAGAGAGAGAGGGAGGCCGGCAGTGAGCTTCATACTCCCTACTTAATCAGGGATGCCCCAGCAAGCAAGGATAGTCAAACAAGCCAGGGTCAGAACCGGAGAGAGCAATGCATGACAGAACCAGTTAAATACTAAATAACATAATATAAAGGAGTAATTTTAATACAATGGAGAACATATTAACTTTGAATGGCATGCACATAGAATATGCAGTTGTGATTTAGTTTTAAAACCATGGAGAAAATCTGGGGGAGAAGGCAGGGATACACCCAAAAACCATGGACTGTCCCTAAAAATCTGTGACTGTTTGCAGGCAATGCTTCCGCCACACCTGACAAACGTAAAATGCACAGGATCAGACTGATAAAGACAAGTCCTCATGTAAAGTTATACCCATGTGTTATCTGTTAATGTCACTAAAAGAAAATTATTGCAATAAAATGTCTTTTAATTGAGACTGCTAATAACTAATCACAAAATAAAACCCAGTTTGAGATTGAATATGTATCAAGATGCAATATATAGCACAATGTCTTTAAAACGTCACTCTTCAGGCAATTACAGCAAATAAAATATAGGTTTTCCTGTGATCATTTGTGCTCAGTTAGTGCATTTTTAATAGGGACTGGATAAATAATATGAATGTTCAGTCATACCTCCCAAGTGTCCCTTTCAGTGGGGTACTGTCCCCTAGAGATGAAAATCCCTATGTTCCTCTTTCCCACCCTGGTGTCCGTCATTTAGGAGATCAGACTGTGTGGTGTGTATAGAAGTGTATCACCCTGGTGTCCCTGTGTTTAGGAGATCAGACTGTGTGGTGTGTATATAAGTGTATCACCCTGGTGTCCCTGTGTTTAGGAGATCAGACTGTGTGGTGTGTATAGAAGTGTATCACCCTGGTGTCCCTGTGTTTAGGAGATCAGACTGTGTGGTGTGTATAGAAGTGTATCACCCCGGTGTCCCTGTGTTTAGGAGATCAGACTGTGTGGTGTATATATAAGTGTATCACCCTGGTGTCCCTGTGTTTAGGAGATCAGTCTGTGTGGTGTATATATAAGTGTATCACCCTGGTGTCCCTGTGTTTAGGAGATCAGACTGTGTGGTGTGTATATAAGTGTATCACCCTGGTGTCCCTGTGTTTAGGAGATCAGACTGTGTGGTGTGTATAGAAGTGTATCACCCTGGTGTCCCTGTGTTTAGGAGATCAGACAGTGTGGTGTGTATAGAAGTGTATCACCCTGGTGTCCCTGTGTTTAGGAGATCAGACTGTGTGGTGTGTATAGAAGTGTTTCACCCTGGTGTCCCTGTGTTTAGGAGATCAGACTGTGTGGTGTGTATATAAGTGTATCACTCTGGTGTCCCTGTGTTTAGGAGATCAGACTGTGTGGTGTGTATAGAAGTGTATCACCCTGGTGTCCCTGTGTTTAGGAGATCAGACTGTGTGGTGTGTATAGAAGTGTTTCACCCTGGTGTCCCTGTGTTTAGGAGATCAGACTGTGTGGTGTGTATATAAGTGTATCACCCTGGTGTCCCTGTGTTTAGGAGATCAGACTGTGTGGTGTGTATATAAGTGTATCACTCTGGTGTCCCTGTGTTTAGGAGATCAGACTGTGTGCTGTGTATATAAGTGTATCACCCTGGTGTCCCTGTGTTTAGGAGATCAGACTGTGTGGTGTGTATATAAGTGTATCACCCTGGTGTCCCTGTGTTTAGGAGATCAGACTGTGTGGTGTGTATATAAGTGTATCACCCTGGTGTCCCTGTGTTTAGGAGATCAGTCTGTGTGGTGTATATATAAGTGTATCACCCTGGTGTCCCTGTGTTTAGGAGATCAGACTGTGTGGTGTGTATATAAGTGTATCACCCTGGTGTCCCTGTGTTTAGGAGATCAGACTGTGTGGTGTGTATAGAAGTGTATCACCCTGGTGTCCCTGTGTTTAGGAGATCAGACAGTGTGGTGTGTATAGAAGTGTATCACCCTGGTGTCCCTGTGTTTAGGAGATCAGACTGTGTGGTGTGTATAGAAGTGTTTCACCCTGGTGTCCCTGTGTTTAGGAGATCAGACTGTGTGGTGTGTATATAAGTGTATCACTCTGGTGTCCCTGTGTTTAGGAGATCAGACTGTGTGGTGTGTATAGAAGTGTATCACCCTGGTGTCCCTGTGTTTAGGAGATCAGACTGTGTGGTGTGTATAGAAGTGTATCACCCCGGTGTCCCTGTGTTTAGGAGATCAGTCTGTGTGGTGTGTATATAAGTGTATCACCCTGGTGTCCCTGTGTTTAGGAGATCAGTCTGTGTGGTGTGTACAGAAGTGTATCACCCTGGAGATCCTGTGTTTAGGAGATCAGACTGTGGGGTGTGTATATCAGTGTATCACCCTGGTGTCCCTGTGTTTAGGAGATCAGACTGTGTGGTGTATATAGAAGTGTATCACCCTGGTGTCCCTGTGTTTAGGAGATCAGACTGTGTGGTGTGTATAGAAGTGTATCACCCTGGTGTCCCTGTGTTTAGGAGATCAGACTGTGTGGTGTGTATAGAAGTGTATCACCCTGGTGTCCCTGTGTTTAGGAGATCAGACTGTGTGGTGTGTATATACGTGTATCACCCTGGTGTCCCTGTGTTTAGGAGATCAGACTGTATGGTGTGTATGTAAGTGTACCACATTGTTCCAAAGCAATAAAACTCACAAATGTTTGTTTAAACTGCAGTATCTGTGTTTATAAATGACTATGTGCAAATAAAATGATTTGGTCTAGTTCTGAATTATTCATTCAGTCACATAAGGAGGAGGTTAATATGTTAAGGACTTTTTTTTAGCTCTCTCCACCCAGACATGCAAGGATTTCTAGAGATAGATAGATAGATAGATAGACAGACAGACAGACAGACAGACAGATAGATAGATAGATAGATAGATAGATAGATAGATAGATAGATAGATAGATAGAGACACATAGAAAATTGCCCTACCCAAAAAACCTCTCTCTTCCCCCAATCCCATGTTGACCCTCCTAATACGAGTCCTGTGCCCTAGCATGGGGTTATAAGGAAAAAAAAAGATAAATTAGGTTAATAATGAGATGTTGTTTATCTCCCCGAATAATATCCTCCATCTTGTATTTGTTGGTGGGTTGTAGACAATACAAACTATGACAATTAGTTAGAAATAAATAGGGGATGTACTAATACCATTCAGCACTAAAATAGGAACTTGAATAGATTTGTGTGGGCGCTGACACTGCCTGGACCCTATGTACAAATCTGTGTATGACAAGAATTCTCCTCCTTACTGTCTGCACCAAGGGGAGGGCAGTGAGGGAAGCACTGATATTTTTTTGGGGTGTTCATCTACGTCATTCTATAGGGGTATTGTTCTGGGTTTTGTCTCATTAAAATTTCAACAGTAGCAGAGTGGGTGCACCAGGACACCCTAAAGGGATCAAACATTCTCCTAAATACCCACAGCTTCAGGTGAATGCCAGTGCCAAGGTGGATACATTCCTTGCTGCCGAATAGGTTTTCTCACCCATATAGAACAACATGTACTTGTGTCATTGTGTCAGTTCATATAGTTGATTGTTTATTGTGCTGTGTTATTTGTCCTCTGTGGTACAGCTAGTTTGCTCAACAATATCTTCACTTTTATTTCATACGTATGGCCCTTTATAGTGTTTAATTGTCCTTCCTGTTATTATCCTACAAGTTTCTGTCAGTTGGTTTATTTTTCCTATAAGTGAGTTTTACTCCCTGGTGTAAAGATGGAGAGGTGGTAAATGATGTACCTGGCAGGTAGAAGACACAGCAGGACAGGCCTGTGATGGTCAGGTGGCAAGAAGGGATGATGTTCTACACCTTACTGCGCAACTCGTTGACAACTCCCAGCATAGACGTTCGGATCGTCTTATCTACCAAGTACTGGATCATTTTGCTCTACAGAGTAAATGAAATAATTAGTAAGCAGCTGACTGGCAACCAAACTGGATTAATAATGGCACCAAACAGAAGGAAACCCAACAGACACCACTGATAACTTACGTCCATCTTTGCACTGATGACAAAATAGAAGGTCCCGCTATTTGGATCATTGGGACACTGCATAAAGGCGAACCCCCAAGGTCCATTTTCGTCACTGTAAATAGAAATACACACAAGGTTACATGTGAACCAACAATGTCCCTTCCTGTGAAGACGTATTGCAATTAGGATTTGTGGCTAATATTCTGCTCACCTAAAGGGAGAATTCAGTTCAGTAGCAAATGTAAGTGAAAGCAGAGTGAGGAAAGCAGATGGCAACACATGGTCTAAATAAGCTTTCAGACTTCATGAGACTTTCAGACTGCTTTCTTCTCTGTGCTCATGTTTGTTGTGTGCTGCCCCCCTTGGTGGACAGTGGTATAACATGTCAATAGATGGTTCAGGTTTGACACAAAATTCTATCTCACAAATCTACTATATTTTGTACAAAGTAACTTTGATAACTAAAGAAACAAAGATCATTTCCCATAACATGGGGTGATGGACTGTGTTAATTAGTTTGATTAGTCATTTAAGTACCAAAAGGGGACAGGTTGCTCTGCATCTTTGGGAGCTTAAAGGACTAATAATACTACTTAACACAGTCCATCATGCTATGTCACATGGAGCCCCCTGTACAAGAATTTCTGGGGAGAGCGGTCAACAACCCCACCTGAACCCAAGACGCTCTCTGATTGCCCTTGTGAGGTGGATTGCAATACCAAAATGGTATAAACAGCCTCACGTAGAAGGGAGTAGCAGAGACTGGTGCATTGTATTACTCCTTTTTGCAAATTTTAGACCCTTGAAAGGATTTGGAGGTTTTAGGACTCAACACAAATATTTTATGTATCAGGAAGAGAATAGAGGTGTTAGGCATTGTCCACCTCCTGGGACGCATTAAGATGACATTAGGTGTGAGGGACACTGTAGATATTTTACTTCTCCTTCTGGTGAGGGGACAGGGGTGCATATGTAACAGACTTAACCTATGTAGAGGGAGACTGCACTGAAATAAAAGCCTTCAGCGGAGAACTCGTGATGTATTTCATACACATCGATAAGATCATATCGCCACAATATTGACCTTTAGTGAATCTAGGCCAATGTATCTCTTCTGCAGGGCAAGCCAGGCCAATGTTCATCAGTTTGCCTCTCTGTTCAGAGGGCCAGCCAGCTCCTCCTCCCTTATGTTTCCCTGCCTGATTCAGTAACTCGCTCACGTGGGCTGTCCGCTACCCTCAGTACAGTATGTGCCGAGGGGAAGACCCAGCAGAAACATGCACTGCTTCAGCCTCTCTGTCTTTTCTATAAATAAATAGGTGTTACAATCATCACCTGGCATGCCCATATGCCTGATACAACAAGCCACTGCTTGATGGGCTCAGAATTGCTTCTCATTTGTTTAGAACATAAGGTCATGAGAGGTAAATGATCCTCCACAATGTACAGTTAACGCTCAGTAACCTAGGGTCACCCTTCTAAGCCACGGTGTGATGGAATGTAGATGTGTTTACCATGAAATGATACAAAGCCTAAACATATAAGCAGCCAACCCTAGCCTCTCACACCAGCAAAACAAAGTTCTTACCGCATGTATTCTTCAGATGGAGGCTTCGCAGCATACGTGGTGGGCATGAAGCTGCACGTGTAGTCACCATTCGTATTTTCCACACATCGGATGTTGACAAAGTCCCTGGTAAGTGAGAGGACAGATAAGTACATATACTGTAGCCTGTAAGGGAGCATAGATAGCAGAGGGATAGGAGGAAACTCACCTGGATGATATAAGTTGTTGTTCCACTATATGGTAAGTGATGGAAATGTTATCATCCACCTTCTCCAGGATCTGGAAAAATAGATGAAAAGGGGTTAAAATAGACTAGAAATAAGAAAAGAACAATGAGAGGGTGTATGAAGGAGCAAGCAAAAGAATGATTTATCCCTAACAGAAAACTCCCTGGTTGTTTGTGGTGTCCCCAATGCACTGTGAAGCAATGTGTTTGAGACCTCTCTAGCAGACAAGCAGTTAAATTATAGCTAGTAAAGATGCATTGAACAAGCTGCTATAAAAACAAGTTTGTGCAGGGACATTGGAATCTCTCTGGCCACACCCACAACTTAAGTGTTTGGGTGTGGTCAGCACAGCTTAAGTGCCCCTTAAAACATGGTGCTGTTCTATGCAGAATCTGGTCCTGATTACTATACTGCTCACCAATAATGTGAAGAGAAAGTGACTAATTGTTTCACACCTTGTAAACTGGCTAATGCAAAACTGCATGTTTCCCTGCACCAAAGTCCTATGTGTGTATTGGTTCCATCATCACACAAGAGTAACAGAAGAACAGCAGAGGGACTGCACTCAGACATTGCACAACAAGACTTCATCATGACCTTGAGATGGAAGGTGATAAGGCATAGGAAATGGGCCATAAATAATCCAATATACCACTCTGGGTCATATGTAAAATCGGGGAAATTAAGCAAATTTTGAGCAAACCAACTGCACCATAGGTGACAAAAAATGGATTTTTCATTCCTTAAATTAAAATTAAAATGATCTGCAAATCTGAAATATTTATTTGTCCTCTTTAGTAGGTGCCACTGTTGAGCTACAAATCACTCCTATTTATCTATCTCCATATGGCTCTATATATTTAAAGTGGATGTGTCACCTATAGACAACATCCCATAAATAGTTAGGTGACACATCCAATACCATAAAAACATTATTTATTTTTTATTTTAAACTTCCATTTAGTTTAAATATAACTATTTATGGGATGCTGTGCATAGGTGACACGTCCACTTTAAACTTGCAGGTATCATGACCTGATAAAAGGTTCAGTACTCTGTCTCGCCTGCTTCCTGACATTGCTTACAAGTCAGAGGTTTTATATTACATTGATGCTGAGATTCTGTTAATCTTGGTAGAGCGTCCTCAGTGGTATTTATGCACGTACCGTAAAATCTCAGGTATAATACACAGGTGCAAATTATACCTAAGATTTTAGAGGAAAACAAGAGTGCCTATGTATAATATGCACCCTTGTTTTCCCCTGTCACACACAAAAAAATGTCCATTGTGCACTGTTTCCCTCCCTCCCCGCTTACCCATATCCTCCTCCTTTGCCCCTCTGTAGTGCAATTTCATCAGCCTGACAGGGTCCCAGCGGCGGCATGCTTGCATCTTCTGTCCACTTCCAGCATTGTCCTGTCAGGACCTCTTCTGCCATGCCAGTGGTAATGTCTTGCGAGGACCACATGGTTCTCACAGGGCAATACCATAGATCCAATTCACATAGCTATTAGAATTATATATATATGGTATTGCCCTGCAGGGATCTTGTGGTCCTTGCAAGACATTACCATCGGCAAGGCAGAAGAGGTCCTGACAGGACAATGCTGGAAGTGTACAGAAGATGCAAACATACAGACCGCTGGGACCCTGTCAGGCTGCCGATATTGCACTATAGAGGGGCAGAGGAGGAAGATAAGTAAGCGGGGAAGGAGGGAAGCAGTGCGCCGAAGGAATTTATTTTTTATTACTATTTTCTCTTGTGTATAATACGCACCCTCCACTTCACATAAGGTGAAGAGGGGCAAAATTGTGTGCATTATACATGAGATTTTATGGTACCCCATAGATTTCAGTATCACTATAATAAAGTGACGATAGCAGTCTCAGGAGGAATTCATTAGTCAGCAAATGGTTGAATGTATAAGAAATGTGTCTGATTTTCTTTTGCATTAACCAGACTCCAATTCATCAATGTCCGGATCATATCTGATATTCATAAACAGGTAAATGCCAGATAGATCTTCCATCCACCACCTTTAGGCTGTCTGATTACTAAAGCATACAAAATGTGAGAGGCTTCTGAGGAAGAACAACAGCACAATGGCCTGTTCTACACATTTTGTATGTTTATTTTGTCTGATTAATAGAAATACATGGTGTGGACACACACACAAAAACATAAGCTGTGTGTGTATGCCTCTCCGGAATCTCTGCACTTTTCCCATCTTTTAACTATGCTTCCTGCCTCACACTCACATTCAGTCATTGACCAAAAGTATCTGTAAATGATATTTGTGAAAAGCAACATATCTGACGCTGCTCGTAACTTCACTTGAAACATTCTGGCCTCAGTGGAAATGTTTTAATCCAATGAATGTCAAAGGAGTCTGCAACGCATTGTGACACAGTGTGCTGCTCACCCCTCACACACTCAAAGGAAAACCACACTCAATGGGCATTATATAAACCCGTATTTAAAGGGATAGTAATACTTAAAATGTAAAAAAAAATATGTTGTAGTGTTTATCCCCCTGAATAAAACAAGAGTACTCCCACTGCTGAAAGGTATTTCATTCAAAAGTTATTAATTTTCAAAGCTGAATTTTTTTAGGTGCAATATCACAGTGGCCTGAAATTGTACAGTGGCGCTGTTGCTACACGATCCTATAGACAGCTCTGGTCCTGGGACCATAAATCTCTATAGGATGGTGTAGCAACAGCGCCAGTGTACATTTTCAGGCCACTGTGATATTGCACCTAAAAAATTCAACTTTGAAAATTAATAACTTTTGTATGAAACACCTTTCAGCAGTGGGAGTACTCTTGTTTTACTCAGGGGGATAAACCCTACAGCATATTTTTTTTTTTACATTTTAAGTATTACTATCCCTTTAAGACATGGTAGAATCCATTCATACTGTAGAATTGTCACTATCTCTTGATGAGATTCATGTGGTAGAACAAGCTTGTGGATATATATTGTATTCAGTTTTCCCATCAACAGAGGAGACAACTGCTATGTGTGTCACATTTTGAGAGGAGGAGCCACAGAGGTGCTGGTCACACCCACATTCTGAACTGTGGGTGTGTCCTGTGCAAACTGAACACCTCTGGTCCAGCAACAGCTCCTGGATTACATTTACATATTCCTCCACTGGCTATCCTTTAACCTCTTGGATGCCTGGGATCTCACCAATGCATTGTGAGCTCACCAACTATGCTATGGAGAACTAGGTTTGACTGAGAGAAGTGTCATGTAGGGACAGGGGAGAAGCCATGGGTGGGACTAAGAGCATCCATGATGCACTGTCTAGGGCAAGGGTAGGGCAATGTGAGGGCCACCACCTGTTTCTGGACTACAACTCATTCTCTGGCAGCCAGGCGCTGCTTTAGGATGATGGGAGTTGTAGTCCACCAACAGTTAAAGGGCCTCCCTTTGCCAGCCCCTCCCCTATGGATTAATGAGATGTAAATCCACTTCTGGTCCTGTTCTTTTGTTGGGAGACAGACAGACCAACAGCTAGTTCCAGCAGTTCACTCCCAGCTGATAAGGGGAAGTTAGTACTTACGTGGAAATTTTTCAGGGAGGACTGGAATGTTCTTGTCATCTCAGGCTCCTGGATCGTGTGTCTGTAAATCTCTTCTGCAGAACATTTCATAGGTGCCTGAAGATATAATGGACACATGGGTTATCGTGTGCGCCACACTAACAAGCGCATGGTTCAACATTGTTCATGTCCAGTTGTCTCTTACACAGTAGCCTTTATCAGGAGATGTGAAAAGTTCCCAAAAGATCTGGGACTTGGAGCAAACCTGTGCTGCATTTAGGAAGCTTCTGAGATACAACTGGAGCAAACCAACAGCACCATAGGGGCTAAGTGAAAATTCCCTCCAAAATAATTTAAATTGGCCTTTAACCCCTGGAGGGATAGAGATGTCTCCAGTGCATTGCTTTGCAATGTGCTGGAGATGTCTCTGGCATTCATGGTGGCAAAAGTCTTCATTTTCCCCTGTGGTGTAGATGATTTGCTCCAGAATTGCTCCTTTTTAGTTTCCTGAAAATGGCCCCTAATCCATTATTAGTGCTTCATACAGTCTAATTAAGTCATTACTATAAGGGAGATTAGCACTATTACCTGCCCAAAGCTGGTAATAAGATCCAAGGCTTTACCCCCACAGTCAGTACTTAGCAGTGCTCCCTATTACACTATGGTGGTCCTATAACAAGGCTGTCCAACCCTAATTCTCTTCCCAGATCCCATGGTAACGCCCCTTGGGTATTATCACTTTACCTGGACAATGTGAACATGTCCAAACACAGGGTCGTCCAACATGTATACGATGTCGCCGTTCTGAAAGAGAAGGTAAAGATAGGGTTCAGTACATGTGCAATAAAAAGGATCACATTAGTGGTCAACCTCCACAGAAGGGGTGATGATAAAGTAAAATCATATATAGATGTCCCACAAGAGCTCTCTCTCTTTATATGGATGACAGAGATAAATATGTGTGCACTGAGCTCCACATGGAATATGCTGGGTCTTTTCTCTATCTCCCTCCCACTGCATGATGACAGAAGGAGACTGACTAGATGCACATTACATTCTATCACATATGAGTGATGCAGACTGCAGTGTTACATAAGGGCCTCTGCAACCCAGAAGAAAGGTGGGTAAATGTTTGGATCACCAGGTGTAGTTGACCTACAGCTTCTGTCATCCTCACATGGCCAATGGCAGACTGAGAATGACGAGAATTATAGCCACAAAAGTGAATCCTCACTGACTGAAGATGATTGAAGCTGTAGTCCAACAACAGCTGGATAGCCAAACACGGCCTGATCCTGTCCTTGGCCTGCAAAAGTACTTAAAAACCCTACAGTATGCATGGTAGGCTTTACATCAAGTAGTCCTGGCAAAGGCACCCAAAGTAACTTAGCTCTGCCGATGGCCACACCCATTTCTCATATGATGCCACCCCTTGCACAACCCACTATCCCCTGACACAGAAAACACTCAAGATATAACATACAAACACAAAAAAGCTTGTATCCCATTGGCTACTAGAGTGGTCTTCAGAACATTGATTTGTAATAAAATGGAGACTCTCCTATAATCCTCTATGTTAAATAATACTTAGTAATTATAAACCAAGAACCATAAACCAGGATTGTTCTGGCCACAGGCACAACTCAAAATGTATCCATACCCAGCAAAGTCGAGGAACCTCATCTCAACAGTCAGTGTTCTAGCCTGGGACCTACTTTACCTACCTAATAGGCATCTTCCATAAGAAACTAGGATTATATGACTAGGCTGACATGTTTACTGGTATTTCAGTTAGTAAAAGGGTGACTAGAATGTAGATGTGTGAAGAGAAAAAGGGGTAGTGCCAGTGCACAACAAGGAGGCACAAGAACCAGAGGAGCGTGAAGTACAAGAGAGAAGGCCCAGGAACATGAAGAGCAGAAACACTCACTTTTTCTTTGTTCTTTAAACTCCAGGATTTCTGCAGACTTAAAATGTTTTTGAGAAATGACATTCCAGTCAAAACCTGTTCTTTCCAGACATCTTTCATCATATTTGATGTTTCCTTTGTTTCTGTGGAAAAAAGTGGAACAAATCCACCAGTTATCAGATTCTGCTTTTTTTCATAAGGAATACACACTTTATTTACTAAGTGGATGGATTGAGAGCAACAAAGATCTTCAAAATGTGTGGTTACAGGGCTTCTCTCCCTGAGCCTGAGGTTCCTTACATTCCCTCATTCTACTCCGCGTGAGGTAGAGGAGGTTCTCTTCCTTCACTGAGTGTGATGAACAGGATGCCACCTCCCTCTACTGAATGACAGATACAGGATGTTTCCACCCTCCACCAAACTTAAGATGAGAGAGGTTCCCTCCATCTACCAAGTGAGGGATATAGGATGCTCCCTCTATCTTCTAAGTCTAGATAAAGGATATGTCTTTCCTCCACAAAATGTAGGTAATGGATGTTTCCTTCCTTTTTGGAGAGTAAGGTACAGGAGATACCCTCCCTTTACTAAATGTGATGTACAGGATGTACCCTTCCTCTACTGAGTGTGATATACTGAACATTCCTTCCATTTACTGAGTATATGGTAGAGGATGTTCCCTCCCTCTACTGAGTGTTGGTAGAGGATATATCCTCCCTCTACTGAGTGTGAGGTACAGGATATTCCCTTCCTCTACTAAGTATGATGTACAGGATGTTCCCTCCCTCTACTGAGTGTAGGCACAGAATGTTCCCTACATCTGTTGAGTGTGAGGGGGTCCATGTACATTGCAGTTATGTATACCTCTGGGCCTTATGTATAGAAAAACTCAAAGAAATCTGGATCAATCCAGCAGCACCACTGGGGACAAATAATCTTTTCCTTTTAATGAAATGGAGTTTTAATCCCATCGTCTTTTATAAAGCTGATCTAGCATTCAAGTGGTTAAAATCACTGTGTAAATGGATGGTAATTTGGGGAATTTTTATTTGTCCCCTTTGGTGCATTAGGTTTACCCCAAAATTGTCCAACTTTAGGCCTATACATAAGGCCATGTAACTTATATCCTACAGTATAAGGTAGAGGATAAGAGAAAGAAGTACTGTCTAGAGGACTTACCTGCAGTGGCCTCCGGAGGAGCATCTGCTCCATCTACAACTTCAAAGTCTTCCAGATCACCTGGGGTGGACACATAACAATAATCAGAACCTGTTTAAATACAACTGGACCCAACGCACTGAGTGTGAGGTAGATAAGTAAATGGAATGCATGCAAAACAGAGCGACACAATATGTTCTCTGCCTCTGTAGACTATGAGGTACAGGAAGTGTCCACCCTCTACCAAGTGTGAGGTACAGGAAGTGTCCTCCCTCTACCAAGTGTGAGGTGCAGGAAATGTCATTCCTCTACTGAGTGTGAGGAACAGGAAGTGTCCTCCTCTGCAGAATGTGATATAGAGGAAATGTTCTCCCTCTACAGAGTGTGATGTACAGGAAGTGTTCTCCCTCTACCAAGTGTGAGGTACAGGAAATGAAGCATGAATGCCTCCTCCCCTTTCTGAGTGTTAGATAAAGAATGTCCCCTCCCACTTGGGGAGCAAGGTACAGGATGTTCCCTCCCCTCTGCTAACTGTAAAAACTACCATTAATTTAACTCTTTGAGTGCCGGAGGGGTACGCAATGCATTGCAGGCCAATGTGTTTCATAATTCTCTAGCACTCAAAGGGTTACAAGGGGATTTAAACCTCTTGAATTTCAGAGAGGTATCCAATGCATTGTAGATAAACGCCTTATAAGTAGAAAGTACTTATAAATAAATGGGATCCTGGGGAATTTTTATTTTCCCGCTATGATGCATTAGGGTTGCCCCAAAACTGCTCCATGTTACCTTATATATAAGGTCCAGAATCTCATATCCTCAAGAATAAGGTAGATAAAAAGAGTATGCTATATGTTCCTGAGGATTCTTACCTGCAGAGGACTCAGAACTGTTCCGCTTGGTGGAAACATCTGCTGCACAATGAACTTGAACCTCTTCCAGTTCACCTGGGGAGGACACACAAAACATTAATCAGAACCTGTTTATATACAATTATATATAACTGGACCCAATGTACTGAGTATGAGGTAGATAAGTAAATGGAATGCTAAGTGTGAGGTACAGGATATGCCCTCCATCTACTGAATGTCAGGTACAGGATGTTCCCTCCCTCTACCACGTGTGAGGTACAGAATATACCCTCCCTTTACTGAGTGTTAGGTATAGGATGTTCCCTCCCTCTACTGAGTGTGAGATAAAGGATGTTCCCTCTCTCTACATAGTGTAAGGTACAGGATATGCCCTCCTTCTACTGGATGTCAGGTACAGGATGTTACCCTACTAAGGGTGGGTGGTGCAGTGCCATGGGTAAAAAGCACAACCTTCATGCTAAGAGAAAGCTGTATTCTGCAGAGGTACAGGAAGTGTCCTCCATCTACCAAGTGTGAGGTACAGGAAATGAAGTATGTAAGTCGCATCCCCTTTCTGAGTGTTAGATAAAGAATGTCCCCTCCCACTTGGGGAGCAAGGTACAGGATGTTCCCTCCCCTCTGCTAAATATAAAAAATACCATTAATTTAAAATGGGATTTAAACTTCTTGAATTTCAGAGAGGTATCCAATGCATTGTAGATAAACGCCTTGGGGACCTCTCTAGTGTAGTAAGTACTTATAAATCAATGGAAACTTGGGGAATTTTTATTTTCCCACTATGATGTATTAGGATTGCCCCAAAACTGCTCCATGTTACCTTATATATAAGGTCCAGAATCTTATATCCTCAAGAATAAGGTATATGAAAAGAGTGTGCTATATGTTCCTGAGGATTCTTACCTGAAGAGGACTCAGAACTGCTCCGCTTGGTGGAAACATCTGCTGGACAATGAACTTGAACCTCTTCCAGTTCACCTGGGGAGGACACACAAAACATTAATCAGAATCTGTTTATATACATTTATATATAACTGGACCCAATGTACTGAGTGTGAGGTAGATAAGTAAATGGAATGCTAAGTGTGAGGTACAGGATATGCCATCCATCTACTGAATGTCAGGTACAGGATGTTCCCTCCCTCTACCACATGTGAAGTTCAGAATATACCCTCCCTTTACTGAGTGTGAGGTATAGGATGTTCCCTCTCTCTACTCAGTGTGAGATACAGGATGTTCCCTCTCTCTACTTAGTATGAGGTACAGAATATGCCCTCCATCTACTGAATGTCAGGTACAGCATGTTCCCTCCCTCTACTAAGTGTGAGGTACAGAATATACACTCCCTCTACTGAGTGTGAGGTATAGGATGTTCCCTCCCTCTACTGAGTGTGAGATACAGGATGTTCCCTCTCTCTACTTAGTGTGAGATACAGGATGTTCCCTCCCTCTACTGAATGTGAAGTACAGGTACAGGGGTGCTGTGTGCATTGCAGTTATGTATATCTCTGGGATTTATGTATAAAAAAGAAAAACTCAAAGAAATCTGGATCAATTCAGCAGCACCACTGGGGACAAATAAACTTTTCTATTCAATGAAATGGAGTTTTAATCCCATTGACTTTTATACAGGTCTCCAACGTATTGTGGAGTAAAACATTGAAGGCCGATCTAGCATTCCAATGGTAATAAGTGCTGATTAAATGAATGGTCATTCGGAGAATTTTTATTTCTCACCTGTGGCCCATTAGGTTTGCCCCAAAATTGTCCAAATTTAGGTTTATACATAAGGACCCGTATATTCTATACTACAGTATAAGGTTGTAGTAGAGAAGAGAAAGCTGTACTGTCTAGAGGACTCTTACCTTCAATGGACTCGGTAGCAGTAATGTGCCCATTTCCTTTGGTTGGTTCCTTTTCCAGATCACCTGGGGTGGACACAAAACAATAATCAGAACCTGTTTATATACAACTGGACCCAATGCACTGAGTGTGAGGTAGATATGTAAATGGAATCCGTGCAACATAGAGAGATGCAATATTTCCCCTGCCTCTATAGAGTGTGAGGTACAGGAATTGTCCTCCCTCTACTGATTGTGGTGTACAGGAAGTGTTCTCCGCTACTGATTGTGATGTACAGGAAATATCCTCCCTCTACTGAGCATGATGTATAAGAAGTGTCCTCTCTCTATAGAGTGTGAGGTACAGGACGTGTCCTCCTTCTACTGATTGTGGTGTACAGGAAGTATCCTCCCTCTACTTAGACTGATGTACAAAGAGTGTCCTCCCTCTGCTGAGTGTGATGTACTAGACGTGTCCTCCCTCTATAGAGTGTCAGTACAGGATGTGTCCTCCATCTACCGAGTGTGACGTACAGGAAGTTTCCACCCTTTACTGAATGTCAGTTACAGGACATACCCTCACACGATGTGTGAGGTAAAGGATATACCCTCCTTCTACCGAGTATGAGGTACGGGAAGTGTCCACCCTCTACCCAGTGTGAGGTATAGGATGTGTCCTTCCTTTACCCAGTACGAGGTATAGGAAGTGTCCTTCCTCTACTAAGTGTGAGGTACAGATAATGTCCTCACTTTACTGAATGTGAGGTACAGGAAGTGTCCTTCCACTACTGAGTGTGAGGTACAGGAAGTGTTTACCTCTACTCAGTGCAAGGTACAGGAAGTGCCCTCCCTCTACTGAGAGTGAGGTGCACAATGTCCCCTTCCTTCACTGAATGAGGCACTGGATGTCCCCTCCCTCATCTGGTTGTGAAGTATGAATGTCTCCTCCCTCTTCTGAGTGGCAGATACAGACTGTCCCTCTCACTCAGGGAGCAAGGTAAAGGGTAATCCCTCCCTCTGCTAAGTGTAAAAAATACCATTAATTTAAAAGGGGGTTTAAACCTCTTGAGTTTCAGAGAGGTATCCAATGCATTGTAGATAAATGCCTTGCGGAACTCTCTAGCGTAGAAATGGTTAAAGTACAAATAAATCAATGGAAACTTGGGGAATTTTTATTTTACCACTATGATGTATTAGGGTTGCCCCAAAACTGCTCCATGTTACCTTATATATAAGGTCCAGAATCTTATATCCTCAAGAATAAGGTAGAGGAGAAGAGTATGCTGTATGTTTCTGATGATTCTTACCTGCAGAGGACTCAGAACTTGTCCACTGGAAGGAATCAGGTGCTGGATGATAAACAACGACGTCTTCCAGTTCATCTGGGGAGGACACACAAAACATTAATCAGAACCTGCTTTAATCAGAAACAATACACAACTGGATCCACTGTCATGAGTGTGATGTATATACGTAAATGGAATGGGTACAACACAGTGATAAAGGTAAAGAATGTTCTGTGTCTCTACTGAGTGTGAAGTAGAGGATGTTTCAAACACCTACTGAGTGTGGGATGCGGGTGTTGCCTTACTCTGGTGAGTGTGAGGTAGAGGATGTTCCATCCTTCTACTGAGTGTGAGGTACAGGAAGATCCCTGCCTGAGTGTGCGGTACAGGATGTTTCCTTCTACTGAGTGTGAGATACAGATGTTCTTTTCTTCTATTGAGTGTGAAGTACAGGATGTTCCATTATTCTACTGAGTGTGAGGTACAGGATATTCCCTCTATATACTGAGTATACGTACAGGATGTTCCCTCCCTCTACTGAATGTGAAGGAAGTGTATTCCTCTACTGAGTGTGAGGTACAGGAAGTACCCTCCCTCTACTGAGTGTGAGCTGCACAATGTCCCCTTCCCTCACTGAGCGAGGCACCGGATGTCCCCTCCCTCAGCTGGTTGTGAAGTGTGAATGTCTCACTTTTCTGAGTGTCAGATACAGAATGTTCCCTCCCACTTGTGGAGTTTCAGGACAGTATGTTCTCTCCATCATATAATAGAATACATTGTGCGTCCTCCCTTTACTAAGTGAAGGTATAGGATGCTCCCTCCCTCTACAAATTGTGTAGATGTTTTCTTCCTCTGCTGATTGTAGGGACAGGGTATTGCCCCCATCTACTGAGTTTGAGGTGCAAAGAGTTCCCTCCTCATACATAGTGCATGGTACAGAATGTTGAATCCCTCTAATTACTGTAGGTACAGGATGTTCCCTCCCTTTACTGAATGTGAGGTGCAGGGTGCTCCCTCCAACTAATGAGGGCAGAGTGTCACCATTGATTATACGTACAGGATATTCACTCCACCCCTCTGAGTGTAATGTGCAGGAGGTTCACTTCCTGTAATGTTTGGGACATAAAGGATGTTTCCTGTTTACTGTGTAAAGGTTTAGGATGTTTCCTTAGTGTACTGAGTGTAGGTGAAGGATTTTTCCTCCATTTACTGAGTGTTAAGGATTTTGGATCACTCATCTGAGTGTAGATACAAGAAGTTCTCTCTCCTGTACCGTGTATAAGGTACAGAATGTTCCCTCTCTCTGTTGAGTGTGAATTACAGGATGTTACCCTACTAAGGGTGGGTGGTGCAGTGCCTTGGGTAAACAGCACAACCTTCATCCTAAGAGAAAGCTGTATACTACAGAGGTACAGGAAGTGTCCTCCCTCTACCAAGTGTGAGGTACAGGAAATTAAGTATGAATGTCTCCTCCTCTTTCTGAGTGTTAGATAAAGAATGTCTCCTCCCACTTGGGGAGCAAGGTACAGGATGTTCCCTCCCCTCTGCTAAATATAAAAAATACCATTAATTTAAAAAGGGATTTAAACCTCTTGAATTTCAGAGAGGTATCCAAGTGCATTGTAGATAAACGCCTTGGGGACCTCTCTAGTGTAGAAAGTACTTACAAATCAATGGAAACTTGGGGAATTTTTATTTTCCCGCTATGATGTATTAGGATTGCCCCAAAACTGCTCCATGTTACCTTATATATAAGGTCCAGAATCTTATATCCTCAAGAATAAGGTAGAGAAGAAGAGTGTGCTGTATGTTTCCGAGGATTCTTACCTGAAGAGGACTCAGTACTGCTCTGCTTGGTGGAAACAACTACTGGACACTGAACTAGAACCTCTTCCAGTTCACCTGGGGAGGACACACAAAACATTAATCAGAACCTGTTTATATACAATTATATATAACTGGACCCAATGTACTGAGTGTGAGGTAGATAAGTAAATGGAATGCTAAGTGTGAGGTACAGGATGTGCCCTCCATCTACTGAATGTCAGGTACAGGATGTTCCCTCCCTCTACCACGTGTGAGGTACAGAATATACCCTCCATTTACTGAGTGTTAGGTATAGGATGTTCCCTCCCTCTACTGAGTGTGAGATAAAGGATGTTCCCTCTCTCTACATAGTGTGAGGTACAGGATATGACCTCCTTCTACTGGATGTCAGGTACAGGATGTTACCCTACTAAGGGTGGGTGGTGCAGTGCCTTGGGTAAAAAGCACAACCTTCATGCTAAGAGAAAGCTGTATTCTGCAGAGGTACAGGAAGTGTCCTCCATCTACCAAGTGTGAGGTACAGGAAATGAAGTATGAAAGTCGCATCCCCTTTCTGAGTGTTAGATAAAGAATGTCCCCTCCCACTTGGGGAGCAAGGTACAGGATGTTCCCTCCCCTCTGCTAAATATAAAAAATACCATTAATTTAAAATGGGATTTAAACTTCTTGAATTTCAGAGAGGTATCCAATGCATTGTAGATAAACGCCTTGGGGACCTCTCTAGTGTAGAAAGTACTTACAAATCAATGGAAACTTGGGGAATTTTTATTTTCCCACTATGATGTATTAGGATTGCCCCAAAACTGCTCCATGTTACCTTATATATAAGGTCCAGAATCTTATATCCTCAAGAATAAGGTAGAGGAGAAGAGTATGCTGTATGTTCCTGAGGATTCTTACCTGAAGAGGACTCAGAACTGCTCCGCTTGGTGGAAACATCTGCTGGACAATGAACTTGAACCTCTTCCAGTTCACCTGGGGAGGACACACAAAACATTAATCAGAATCTGTTTATATACATTTATATATAACTGGACCCAATGTACTGAGTGTGAGGTAGATAAGTAAATGGAATGCTAAGTGTGAGGTACAGGATATGCCATCCATCTACTGAATGTCAGGTACAGGATGTTCCCTCCCTCTACCACGTGTGAAGTTCAGAATATACCCTTCCTTTACTGAGTGTGAGGTATAGGATGTTCCCTCTCTCTACTCAGTGTGAGATACAGGATGTTCCCTCTCTCTACTTAGTATGAGGTACAGAATATGCCCTCCATCTACTGAATGTCAGGTACAGCATGTTCCCTCCCTCTACTAAGTGTGAGGTACAGAATATACACTCCCTCTACTGAGTGTGAGGTATAGGATGTTCCCTCCCTCTACTGAGTGTGAGATACAGGATGTTCCCTCTCTCTACTTAGTGTGAGATACAGGATGTTCCCTCCCTCTACTGAATGTGAAGTACAGGTACAGGGGTGCTGTGTGCATTGCAGTTATGTATATCTCTGGGATTTATGTATAAAAAAGAAAAACTCAAAGAAATCTGGATCAATCCAGCAGCACCACTGGGGACAAATAAACTTTTCTATTCAATGAAATGGAGTTTTAATCCCATTGACTTTTATACAGGTCTCCAACGTATTGTGGAGTAAAACACTGAAGGCCGATCTAGCATTCCAATGGTAATAAGTGCTGATTAAATGAATGGTCATTCGGAGAATTTTTATTTCTCACCTGTGGCCCATTAGGTTTGCCCCAAAATTGTCCAAATTTAGGTTTATACATAAGGACCCGTATATTCTATACTACAGTATAAGGTTGTAGTAGAGAAGAGAAAGCTGTACTGTCTAGAGGACTCTTACCTTCAATGGACTCGGTAGCAGTAATGTGCCCATTTCCTTTGGTTGGTTCCTTTTCCAGATCACCTGGGGTGGACACAAAACAATAATCAGAACCTGTTTATATACAACTGGACCCAATGCACTGAGTGTGAGGTAGATATGTAAATGGAATCCATGCAACATAGAGAGATGCAATATTTCCCCTGCCTCTATAGAGTGTGAGGTACAGGAATTGTCCTCCCTCTACTGATTGTGGTGTACAGGAAGTGTTCTCCGCTACTGATTGTGATGTACAGGAAATATCCTCCCTCTACTGAGCATGATGTATAAGAAGTGTCCTCTCTCTGTAGAGTGTGAGGTACAGGACGTGTCCTCCTTCTACTGATTGTGGTGTACAGGAAGTATCCTCCCTCTACTTAGACTGATGTACAAAGAGTGTCCTCCCTCTGCTGAGTGTGATGTACTAGACGTGTCCTCCCTCTATTGAGTGTCAGTACAGGAAGTGTCCTCCATCTACCGAGTGTGACGTACAGGAAGTTTCCACCCTTTACTGAATGTCAGTTACAGGATATACCCTCACACGATGTGTGAGGTAAAGGATATACCCTCCCTCTACCAAGTATGAGGTACGGGAAGTGTCCTCCCTCTACCCAGTGTGAGGTATACGATGTGTCCTTCCTTTACCCAGTGCGAGGTATAGGAAGTGTCCTTCCTCTACTAAGTGTGAGGTACAGATAATGTCCTCACTTTACTGAATGTGAGGTACAGGAAGTGTCCTTCCACTACTGAGTGTGAGGTACAGGAAGTGTTTACCTCTACTCAGTGCAAGGTACAGGAAGTGCCCTCCCTCTACTGAGAGTGAGGTGCACAATGTCCCCTTCCTTCACTGAATGAGGCACTGGATGTCCCCTCCCTCATCTGGTTGTGAAGTATGAATGTCTCCTCCCTCTTCTGAGTGGCAGATACAGACTGTCCCTCTCACTCAGGGAGCAAGGTAAAGGGTAATCCCTCCCTCTGCTAAGTGTAAAAAATACCATTAATTTAAAAGGGGGTTTAAACCTCTTGAGTTTCAGAGAGGTATCCAATGCATTGTAAATAAATGCCTTGCGGAACTCTCTAGCGTAGAAATGGTTAAAGTACAAATAAATCAATGGAAACTTGGGGAATTTTTATTTTACCACTATGATGTATTAGGGTTGCCCCAAAACTGCTCCATGTTACCTTATATATAAAGTCCAGAATCTTATATCCTCAAGAATAAGGTAGAGGAGAAGAGTATGCTGTATACTCCCGAGGATTCTTACCTGCAGAGGACTCAGAACTTGTCCACTGTAAGGAAACAGGTGCTGGATGATAAACAATGACGACGTCTTCCAGTTCACCTGGGGAGGACACACAAAACATTAATCAGAACCTGCTTTAATCAGAAACAATACACAACTGGATCCACTGTCGTGAGTGTGATGTATATACGTAAATGGAATGGGTACAACACAGTGATAAAGGTAAAGAATGTTCTGTGTCTCTACTGAGTGTGAAGTAGAGGATGTTCCAAACACCTACTGAGTGTGGGATGCGGGTGTTGCCTTACTCTGGTGAGTGTGAGGTAGAGGATGTTCCATCCTTCTACTGAGTGTGAGGTACAGGAAGATCCCTGCCTGAGTGTGAGGTACAGGATGTTTCCTTCTACTGAGTGTGAGATAATAATAATATCAAAGTATTTTACCAGGAAGGATACATTGAGATTGTCTCTCGTTTTCAAGTATGTCCTGGGGTATAGATATTATTACCCAATTTAATGGTACTCATTTTATCTACCTCGGAAGGATGAAAGGCTGAGTCGACCTTGCTGGGACTAGAACCTGTGACCTTGCGGTTTCAACAGATTGTACAGCTGGTGCCTTAACCAGCTGAGCCATCTCACCAGCATGATACAGATGTTCTTTTCTTCTATTGAGTGTGAAGTACAGGATGTTCCATTATTCTACTGAGTGTGAGGTACAGGATAATCCCTCCATATACTGAGTATACGTACAGGATGTTCCCTCCCTCTACTGAATGTGAAGTACAGGAAGTGTATTCCTCTACTGAGTGTGAGGTACAGGAAGTACCCTCCCTCTACTGAGTGTGAGCTGCACAATGTTCCCTCCCCTCACTGAGCGAGGCACCGGATGTCCCCTCCCTCAGCTGGTTGTGAAGTGTGAATGTCTCCCTTTTCTGAGTGTCAGATACAGAATGTTCCCTCCCACTTGTGGAGTTTCAGGACAGTATGTTCTCTCCATCGTATAATAGAATACATTGTGTGTCCTCCCTCTTCAAATTGTGTAGATGTTTTCTTCCTCTGCTGATTGTAGGGACAGGGTATTGCCCCCATCTACTGAGTTTGAGGTGCAAAGAGTTCCCTCCTCATACATAGTGCATGGTACAGAATGTTGAATCCCTCTAATTACTGTAGGTACAGGATGTTCCCTCCCTTTACTGAATGTGAGGTGCAGGGTGCTCCCTCCAACTAATGAGGGCAGAGTGTCACCATTGATTATACGTACAGGATATTCACTCCACCCTTCTGAGTGAAATGTGCAGGAGGTTCACGTCCTGCAATGTTTGGGACATAAAGGATGTTTCCTGTTTACTGTGTAAAGGTTTAGGATGTTTCCTTAGTGTACTGAGTGTAGGTGAAGGATTTTTCCTCCATTTACTGAGTGTTAAGGATTTTGGATCACTCATCTGAGTGTAGATACAAGAAGTTCTCTCTCCTGTACCGTGTATAAGGTACAGAATGTTCCTTCTCTCTGTTGAGTGTGAATTACAGGATGTTACCCTACTAAGGGTGGGTGGTGCAGTGCCTTGGGTAAAAAGCACAACCTTCATCTTAAGAGAAAGCTGTATTCTACAGAGGTACAGGAAGTGTCCTCCCTCTACCAAATGTGAGGTACAGGAAATGAAGTATGAAAGTCTCCTCCTCTTTCTGAGTGTTAGATAAAGAATGTCTCCTCCCACTTGGGGAGCAAGGTACAGGATGTTCCCTCCCCTCTGCTAAATATAAAAAATACCATTAATTTAAAAAGGGATTTAAACCTCTTGAATTTCAGAGAGGTATCCAAGTGCATTGTAGATAAATGCCTTGGGGACCTCTCTAGTGTAGAAAGTACTTACAAATCAATGGAAACTTGGGGAATTTTTATTTTCCCACTATGATGTATTAGGATTGCCCCAAAACTGCTCCATGTTACCTTATATATAAGGTCCAGAATCTTATATCCTCAAGAATAAGGTAGAGAAGAAGAGTGTGCTGTATGTTTCCGAGGATTCTTACCTGAAGAGGACTCAGAACTGTTCCGCTTGGTGGAAACATCTGCTGCACAATGAACTTGAACCTCTTCCCGTTCACCTGGGGAGGCCACACAAAACATTAATCAGAATCTGTTTATATACAATTATATATAACTGGACCCAATGTACTGAGTGTGAGGTAGATAAGTAAATGGAATGCTAAGTGTGAGGTACAGGATATGCCCTCCATCTACTGTATGTCAGGTACAGGATGTTCCCTCCCTCTACTAAGTGTAGGTACAGAATATACCCTCCCTTTACTGAGTGTGAGGTATAGGATGTTCCCTCCCTCTACTCAGTGTGAGATACAGG
Organism: Rhinophrynus dorsalis; assembly: GCA_037306005.1. Taxonomy (NCBI): domain Eukaryota; kingdom Metazoa; phylum Chordata; class Amphibia; order Anura; family Rhinophrynidae; genus Rhinophrynus; species Rhinophrynus dorsalis. The sequence goes on along the minus strand of CM074725.1, from coordinate 235,285,337 downwards.
ATCTTCCCTCTCTCTACTTAGTGTGAGGTACAGAATATGCCCTCCATCTACTGAATGTCAGGTACAGCATGTTCCCTTCCTCTACTAAGTGTGAGGTACAGAATATACACTCCTCTACTGAGTGTGAGGTATAGGATGTTCCCTCCCTCTACTAAGTGTGAGATACAGGATGTTCCCTCTCTCTACTGAGTGTGAGATACAGGATGTTCCCTCTCTCTACTTAGTGTGAGATACAGGATGTTCCCTCCCTCTACTGAATATGAAGTACAGGTACAGGGGTGATGTGTGCATTGCAGTTATGTATACCTCTGGGACTTATGTATAAAAAAGAAGAACTCAAAGAAATCTGGATCAATCCAGCAGCACTACTGGGGACAAATAAACTTTTCTATTCAATGAAATGGAGTTTTAATCCCATCGACTTTTATACAGGTCTCCAACGTATTGTGGAGTAAAGCACTGAAGGCCAATCTAGCATTCAAATGGTTATAAGTGCTGATTAGTGTTGAGCGAGCGTGCTCGGCCGATGCTCGGATCGGCTCGAGCATCGCTCTGCTCGGCACATGGCGGTACTCGTACGAGTACCGCCATGTGCTCGCCCGACATGTTCGGGTGAAGAGGATCTGTGCCGGAAGAGGCACAGATCCGAAGACGCTCCGCTGGACCACCAGGGAATGGAGGTACGGGGGCATTGCGGAGATGAAGGGGGCATTGCGGAGATGAAGGGGGACATTGTGGAAGAGGGGCATAGACTCTATGCCCCTCTTCCACAATGTCCCCCTTCATCTCCGCTATGCCCGTCTTCCACAATGTGCCCCTTCATCTCCGCTATGCCCCTCTTCCACAATGTCCCCCTTCATCTCCTATGCCATAGAGGAGATGAAGGGGGACATTGTGGAAGAGGGGCATAGCGGAGATGAAGGGGGACATTGTGGAAGAGGGGCATAGACTCTATGCCCCTCTTCCACAATGTCCCCCTTCATCTCCGCTATGCCCCTCTTCCACAATGTCCCCCTTCATCTCCGCTATGGCATAGGAGATGAAGGGGGACATTGTGGAAGAGGGGCATAGCGGAGATGAAGGGGGACATTGACCAGGCACCCTCCGCTCATCAGAGCAGGGGGTGCCTGGTTTAATGCTCGAGTGCTCCCATTCATTTGAATGGGGCTCGGGTGCTCGGCCGAGCACTCGAGCATCAGGGGGTGCTCGGTCAGAGCACCCGAGCACCCGAGCATCGGGGTGCTCGCTCATCCCTAGTGCTGATTAAATAAATGGTAATTCAGAGAATTTTTATTTGTCACCTGTGGCCCATTAGGTTTGCCCCAAAATTGTCCAACTTTAGGTTTATACATAAGGACCCGTATATTCTATATTACAGTATAAGGTTGTAGTAGAGAAGAGAAAGCTGTACTGTCTAGAGGACTCTTACCTTCAATGGACTCAGTAGCAGTAGTGTGCCCATTTTCTTTGGTTGGTTCCTTTTCCAGATTACCTGGGGTGAACACAAAACAATAATCAGAACCTGTTTATATACAGCTGGACCCAATGCACTGAGTGTGAGGGAGATATGTAAATGGAATCCGTGCAACATAGAGAGACACAATATTTTCCCTGCCTCTATAGAGTATGAGGTACAGGAATTGTACTCCCTCTACTGATTGTGGTGTACAGGAAGTGTTCTCCGCTACTGAGTGTGGTGAACAGGAAATGTCCTCCCTCTACTGAGCATGATGTATAAGAAGTGTCCTCTCTCTATACAGTGTGAGGTACAGGACGTGTCCTCCCTCTACTGATTGTGGTGTACAGGAAGTATCCTCCCTCTGCTTAGACTGATGTACAAGAAGTGTCCTCCCTCTGTAGAATGTCAGTACAGGAATTATCCTACATCTACCGAGTGTGAAGTACAGGAAGTGGCCACTCTTTACTGAATGTCAGTTACAGGATATGCCCTCCCTCTATGAAGTGTGAGGTAAAGGATATACCCTCCCTCTACCGAGTATGAGGTACGGGAAGTGTCCTCCCTCTACCCAGTGTGAGGTATAGGATGTGTCCTTCCTTTACTCAGTGCGAGGTATAGGAAGTGTCCTTCTTCTACTAAGTGTGAGGTACAGATAATGCCCTCACTTTACTGAATGTGAGGTACAGGAAGTGTCCTTCCACTACTGAGTGTGAGTTACAGGAAGTGTCTACCTCTACTCAGTGCAAGGTACAGGAAGTGCCCTCCCTTTACTGAGCGTGAGGTCCACAATGTCCCCTCCCTTCACTGAATGAGGCACTGGATGTCCCCTCCCTCATCTGGTTGTGAAGTATGAATGTCTCCTCCCTTTTCTGAGTGGCAGATACAGAATGCCCCTCTCACTCAGGGAGCAAGGTAAAGGATATTCTCTCCCACTGCTAAGTGTAAAAAATGCCATTAATTTAAAAGGGGATTTAAACCTCTTGAGTTTCAGAGAGGTATCCAATGCATTGTAGATAAATGCCTTGGGGAAACTTGGGGAATTTTTATTTTCCCGCTATGATGTATTAGGATTGCCCCAAAACTGCTCCATGTTACCTTATATATAAGGTCCAGAATCTTATATCCTCAAGAATAAGGTAGTGGAGAAGTGTTTGTTGTACGTTCTATGCTGTATGTTCCCAAGGATTCTTACCTGCAGAGCACTCAGTACTGCTCGGCTTGAAGGATACAGATGTTGGACGGTCAACTACGACCTCTTCAAGTTCATCTGGGGAAGACACACAAAACATTAATCAGAGCCTGCTTTAATCAGAAACAATACACAACTGGATCCACTGTCCTGAGTGTGATGTAGATACGTAAATGGAATGGGTGCAACACAGTGATAAAGGTACAGAATGTTCTGTGTCTCTACTGAGTGTGAAGTAGAGAATATTCCATACACCTACTGAGTGTGGGATGCGGGTGTTGCCTTCCTCTAGTGAGTGTGAGGTAGGGGATGTTACCTCCTTCTACTGAGTGTGAGATACTGATGTTTTCTTCTTCTATTGAGTGTGAAGTACAGGATGTTCCATTCTTCTACGGAGTGTGAGGTACAGGATATTCCCTCCATATACTGAGTATACGTACAGGATGTTCACTCCCACTACTGAATGTGAAGTAAAGGAAGTGTATCCCTCTACTGAGTGTGAGGTACAAGAAGTATCCTCCCTCTACTGAGTGTGAGGTAGAAGAAGTATCCTCCCTCTATTGAGTCTGAGCTGCACAATGTCCCCTCCCCTTACTGAGCGAGGTACCGGATGTCCCCTCCCTCAGCTGGTTGTGAAGTGTGAATGTCTCACTTTTCTGAGTGTCAGATACAGAATGTTCCCTCCCACTTGTGGAGTTTCAGGACAGTATGTTCTCTCCATCGTATAATAGAATACATTGTGTGTTCTCCCTTTACTAAGTGAAGGTATAGGATGCTCTCTCCCTCTAAAAATTGTGTAGATGTTTTCTTCCTCTGCTGATTGTAGGGACAGGGTATTGCCCCCATCTACTGAGTTTGAGGCGCAAAGAGTTCCCTCCTCATACATAGTGTATGGTACAGAATGTTGTATCCCTCTAATTACTGTAGGTAAAGGATGTTCACTCCTTTTACTGAATGTGAGGTGCAGGGTGCTCCCTCCAACTAATGAGGGCAGGGTGTTGCCACTCATTATCCATACAGGATATTCACTCCACCCCTCTGAGTATAATGTGCAGGAGGTTCACTTCCTGTAATGTTTGGGACATAGAGGATGTTTCCTGTCTACTGTGTAAAGGTTCAAGGTGTTTCCTTAGTGTACTGAGTGTAGGTGAAGGATTTTTCCTCCATTAACTGAGTGTTAAGGATTTTGGATCACTTATCTGAGTGTAGATACAATAAGTTCTCTCTCCTATACCGTGTATAAGGTACAGGATGTTCCCTCTCTCTGTTGAGTGTGAATTACAGGATGTTACCCCCCCCCGTGTATAAAGGACAACCTTCATCCTAAGACAAAGCTGTATTCTGCAGAGGACTCTTAGTTCAGGTGGGCTGAATTCCCAATAGGCAGAGACACTGGAGACGTCTCAGGAAGCCAAGGGGTATGTTATAGATTAAATGTATTTTTTATGCTACTAAACCGTGGATGGGGTTAGGAGTATAAGTGGTGTCAAATGAGGAGTGTGGGGGTGTTCATAGGTGTGGATATACACTCATTGAGTGTGGACTCACTTTCTTCCTCTTTCTGCTGGGACCGAAGCTGGTAAATCAGTAACCAGGCCTCTAGAACGTCCAATATAACAATACTTATTGGTATGATGTAGCCATAGACGCCTCCGGACAGCACCTGGGTTAAAACATAGACATAGATATTAAACAAATGTTACTAAAAAATCAGTGAGAGTAGAAAGCAATAGAAATGATAGAGAACAAGAATGATTCCAAGGTTGGAAAAAGAACAACGTTACTCTCGTTACCATGAGAAAAACATACGGATTCACTGGCAGAATGGAATCTGGTGAGATCTGAGCTCTCACTGGGCCTTATGTGTAAAGAACATGGAGCAATTATCAGGGCAAGTCAGTGCAGTGCAAGGGAAATATCAAAAATCTCCAGATTTCCACTGAGTGAAGGTAACCCCCTCGAATGCTAGCGAGGTCTACAAATGTATCAGTAATCAATCCACCGAAGACCTCTCTAGCATTAAAGGGGTTAAAAGCTGCAATTCAATCAATGGGGAAGTATTTGTTCCCAATGGAGGAATTTGTTTTATCTCAGAATGAATCTAGTTCATCTTAGTACACCAGCCTCGCTGCCTTCTGTTCAGACACAAGCTGATGTCAGTAAGGTAAACGGGAACAGGGCCGGACTGGCCTACCGGGATACCGGGAAAATTCCCGGTAGGCCGCTGGCACTGAGCTTCCTGGGGCTGCTGGCTTAAATGAAAAATGTACCTTTAAAAACACTTGCCAGTCCGCGGCCGCGAACTGGCCCACGTAGAAATACTGGCCGACGGCCACTGGGGCCGTTCCGCCTCCAGTAGCTCACTCTGACTCAGAGACTGCAGTCTGCATTGTATAGGCAGACAGGCCGGTTGATGTGATGACATCACACGCAGGCTACGCAGCGGCGTGACCAAGCGTACTACGTCCCTCTGCGCGCCGTGCTACCCGCACTCAAGTTAAGCGCCAGAGAGAGGGGTAGAGGCAGGCATAGTGAGGACTGACACTGACCCAGGCCAGAGACCAGACGAGCTTCCTGAGCTGGAGCGCAAGGGAGCTGGAGGCAGCAGAGGAGGAGCCAGAGAGAGTCAGCTACAGCAGCAGACACCCACACATCACACTCGACTGGGCAGGCAAGAGGGGGAAGTGGGAAGGCAGAAGGGAATTGGGGATGGGAATGGGGAAACCAGTCTGTTACAGCGGCCTAATAGGCAAAAAAGGGGGAGAATGAGACAGTGACCTTCTAGGTGAGTCTAAGAGTACTAAGGCTTGAAGATAGTGTCTTATTAACTACTCTTTGACTAAAAAGTACTGGGACTATCAGCGGTTTTAGAAATTTGCTTGTTTTAAATAAAGGGATAAATAAAAGTTACATTTTAATTTGTTTTTAATGGTCTTTTTTCCCCCTCAATTACCTCACATCAGTTTGATCTCACAATATCATTCATATAGGAGAGAGATTGTGCTTGAGATCAATTATATTTGTAATAATCACATCAAACAAATAGAAAAATCTTATTAAAAGCACAAATCTCTCTCCTATATGAATGATATTGTGAGATCAAACTGGTGTTAGGTAATTGAGGGGGAAAAAAGACCATTAAAAACAAATTAAAATGTAACTTTTATTTATCCCTTTATTTAAAACAAGAGAATGTCTAAAACCACTGATAGTCCGAGTACTTTTTAGTTAAAGAGTAGTTAATAAGACACGGTCTTAAAGCCTCAGTACTCTAAGAGTACACAAGAAAAAAATGCTATTATGCTATGGGGCTGGTATAATGACGCAGTGCTATGGGGCTGGTATAATAACGCGGTGCTATGGGGCTGGTCAGCAACTTTTTCCAGGGCTGGTTTTTATTCCCAGTCCGGCCCTGAACGGGAACTGTACCTTTACATATGAACTCTAACAGAATGAGTTGATTAGGAAGTATGGGTAAAGAGAGGACTGTGTTAACCTTAGAAAAAACAGGTGACTAGTACAGTGAAAATGATCCCTTTATTGGCTGAGTGGCTCTAGGATGAAAGCTTTCAAGACATGGGGTGGGATGCACTACGGAGTAATAAAGAGGTGATAATGTGGAGATGACTTCTCCATTGCTATAACTTTTAAAATTCCTGTGTTACTATGGAAACCATGCACTAAGCTTTGCCAAACTTTGGAGATCTTAGTGCATTGGCTCAACAGAATAACATAGGAACTGGAGAAGTGATATCACTGGAGAGGTCATCTCCACATCATCACCTCTTTATCACTCCTTAGTGTATAACCAGTTTCTTGAAAGCTTGCATCCTAGATCCACTCAGTTAGTCAATAGAGGTATCATTTCTCTCTACTTGATTCGGAAAGTATCCTTCATAGAGCAGTCAGGTATAAATGTTTACTGTTTTGTATTTGTACTTTGCTGTAGTATTTAAAGGAACAGATATATATTATTACCTCAAGACATCATCACCCTTTACAGTCATGGGCAGGTCTCTCTCTGGGCTAATCTCATTGATGATACCATTTATTGATTATTGTGTGCAGGTGAAAAATGTGAAATGTGTATTGTGTTTATTACATAAGTGAGTGTATTGTGTGCATGTTTTGTATATATTGTGTTTGTGTGTATACTGTGTTTGTGTGTGTATGTGTATTGCCTGTGTATATATTGTGTTTGTATGTGTGTATATGCATCATGTGTGTATTGAGTGTGTATTTGTGTGTGTTGTGCATGTATGTGAATTGCGCATATTTTTGTTGTACGCATGTGTATTGCATCTTGTGCGTGCGTGTGTATTGTGCATGTGTGTATTGTGTTTGTGTTGTGCATGTGTGTGTGTGCATATTGCATATTTTGTCTGTATGTGTTTTGAGCAGGTGTGTTGTACATGTGTGTTTTGTGTGTGTTGTGGTGTATTGTGCTTGTGTGTGTATGGTGTGTGTATTGTGTGTGTGTGTGTATTGCATGTGTGTGGTGTGTGTATTTTTTTTGTGCATGTGTGTTGTGTGTGTGCATTGTACGTGTGTATTGTGTATGTGTGCATTGCATGTGTTGTGTATATTGTGTATGTGTATTGCATGTGTGCTTTGTGTGTGTTTTGAGCATGTTGTATGTGTGTATTTATGTGTGTTGTGTATTGTGCATGTGTGTATTGCATATGTGTGTTGTGTATGTGTGTTTTTTGTGCATTTGTGTATTGCGTGTGTGTGTATAGCGTGTGTGTTGTGGGCATGTGTGTTGCACTCATGTATACTGTACATGTTTGTATTGTCTGTATTGTGTGTATTGTCTGTTGTGCATATGTATTGCATGTGTTGTACGTGTTTGTGCATTGTGTGTATGTGTGTGTGTATATATATATATATATATATATATATATATATATATATATATATTATGTGTGTGTTGCACGTGTGTGTGTATTGAAGGCCCCTGGGTGTGTGTGTGGTAGAGACGCAGGTTTCTTCTTTTAAATATGTATATATTTATATATATATATATATATATATATATATATATACACTAAATATACATATACACACATATACATAGATATATGAAGTATAGACTCACACCTAGGTAAATCATTCTGTTAAACACATTAAAGCAGAACTTTCATGCATATTAAAGTGCCCCCAAATCATTTTTCACATAGCGTTAATCATATCAATACTTGTATTATCCTTAGTAACTCTGTCACCTTCTATCTATCTATCTCATATTCTATCTCATATCTATCTATCTATCTATCTATCTATCTATCTATCTCATATCTATCTATCTATCTATCTATCTATCTATCTAATATTCTATCTCATATCTATCTATCTATCTATCTATCTATCTATCTATCTATCTCATGTCTGTCTATCTATCTATCTATCTATCTATCTATCTATCTATCTATCTATCCTCATATTCTATCTCATATCTATCTATCTATCTATCTATCTATCTATTTATCTCATATCTATCTATCTATCTATCTATCTATCTCATATCTATCTCATATCTATCTATCTATCTATCTATCTATCTATCTATCTATCTATCTATCTCATATCTATCGCATATCTATCTATCTCATATCTATATCTGTCTGTCTATCTATCTATCTGTATCAATCTATCTATCTATCTATCTATCTATCTATCTCATATCTATCTATCTATCTATCTATCTATCTATCTATCTATCTATCTATCTCATATCTATCTATCTATCTATCTATCTCATATCTATCTGTCTATCTATCTATCTATCTATCTCATATCTATCTATCTATCTATCTATCTATCTATCTATCGCATATCTATCTATCTCATATCTATCTCTCACTATCTATCTATCTATCTATCTATCTATCTATCTATCTATCTATCTATCTATCTCATATCTATCTATCTATCTATCTGTATCTATCTATCTATCTATCTATCTATCTATCTATCTATCTATCTATCTATCTCATATCTATCTATCTATCTATCTATCTATCTATCTCATATCTATCTATCTATCTATCTATCTATCTATCTATCTATCTATCTATCTCATATCTATCTCATATCTATCTATCTATCTATCTATCTCTCTATCTATCTCATATCTATCTCATATCTATCTATCTATCTATCTATCTATCTATCTATCTATCTATCTATCTATCTATCTATCTATCCTAGTAAAATAATCATGGCTTTCCCTGTGTGATAATAAACAGAGAAGTGAGAGATATTACACTTGTAGTGACTGTCTCACATGAACTCTGTATTTCACTCTTTCCTCCTCCACCTCTGTTTTGTATATGTGATATTTTTTCATCCTTTGTCCCTCAGTGGTCCCTTTGTGTTTTCCCCATTACCCCTTCCTGTCCTCCACACGCCACTTCTGTGTCCTCCGTGTTTTGTGGGGCTCTCGTGCTTGGTTACTTTCCTTTGTCCATTATTAACAATTTCAGGGCAGAGGGGTGTGCAGCACTATGCTTTCCGATGTGTTGCCTACCCCAGTGGCATTGTTTCATTTGTGGAATCACACATTGCATACCGCACTGGCACAGTTTAACCCATTAAGGACCCACAACATTCCAGGACCCTCATGGGTGAACTTGCCATACGGACCCATGATGGTCCTGGCACGTCATGGATTTCTGGGCTCCCTGTGTGACTACACACTGTCTGGGGAGTCCTGAACATGATCACGAAGAAAAAAAAGCTCTGCAGCCCTTAAGTGTCGGCTGTGTGCATGCATGCTGGTCCTTAAGGGGTTAATAGAATCTCCATTGGAAGTCACTAGGGTGGTGTCACAGTAGGCAATGGGCAGTGTTCCTCCCAGTGTTTAGAACTCTGTGCTCTGGAGTCTACATTCTGGGACTTTGTATTGTCCCAGAAGGGGGCTGCCCAGGACATGGGACACACATATAAAATCCGGGACTGTCCTGGGCAATCCAGGACACGGGGTCACCTTAGAAGTCACTGAGAGAAAAGAAAAAAATGTGTAGGTTTGGGACAGTGGCAAACTGTAAAGGAGAATTTTAGGTCCAACTTGACCCCTTAGCGACCACCTGATCCAGCACAGGGGGGCGTGGTTAAGGATCATTTTTATCTTCTGTTGCCTACTATTCTATGAGGCAGTTGGCTTCCCCAGAATTTCTTCCCATTTCTTTACTACATAAGGCCCTATATATTACATATCTCCATGCTTCCCTCCAGCTGAACATGGTTTCCAGTGCTTACCTCAGACAGGACTATCATCAGGATCACATACCCACTGGTTATCAGGGTGATGATCTAAATGGGAGAAAAGTAAAACAGTTACTTGTAACAGAGTAACACAGTTGATGAGGATGTAAAAAGATGTGTCCATCAAGTCCAGACTTTACTGTATCACACTTGTTTTTGTTGGTCCACAGGAAAGGAAAACAAAGACCCTTGATGCCATTCCAATTATGCCCCAAGTGGGTATAAAATCCTTCCTGACTCCAAAAGGCAATTAGATGTTTCCCTGGGTCAATATTCTATCTGCATTGTAACCAACTTGTCAGCACTGTTACACCCCACTGGCACTGTCTCTAACTGGTGTAAAACATCTGACCCTCCTTTGTCTCCATTCACTACGGCAGTCAGGTTTAGCTTCATTTCATTCATTACCAAGAAATCTTCTTACACAAACATTGGCTATGTTGGAAGACTTTAAACGAGAAGTAAACTTTGTTGTTGTAGTGCTTGCTGGTAAAACAATTGTGCTCCCAATGCTGGGAGATGTGTATTTTCAAAGTTATTACAGTTTAAAGGTGAGTTTTGTTTTTGTTCTAACTTCTAGCGGGGGATTGATGAAAACCTGCTTGAAGCTGATTGGCTGGGAGGTGCGTAAGCACACATTCCAGCCAATGGATAGGAGATATTTTGAACAGAGCTTGGCCATAAAAAACACAGTCTCTGTTCAAAATTCCCTCACACTGTCTTTCCCTCTTCTTGCATCTTGCCCTTACTGTCCCCTTACTTACATACTTATTCTTCTCTTTAAGAAGGAAATTTTAATTTTCACAAAAAGAATGGAAACATTTGTTTTTTTCATTTGGCAACATCTACTATTTTAACTCAGAAATTTGTGCATTGTTTCACCCTTTGAGTACCAGAGAAGTATGCAATGCATAGCTCTGCACAAATGTCCGAATTATGTTTGTGACACCCATTTAATGTTTCCTTTCACATGAGTGAAACAATGAGGAGTAGAAGACACAAGATGGAGAGCAGGAAGATAGAAGAAGAAGATGGACAGTAGCTGAACAGGGAGCTGAAGACTCAGAAGGACATCAGGATTTATGGTAAATGTTTTTTTTTTAGGGGCTGTTTTGTAACTTAGCTGGATTAACCTTGTGAGTGCCAGTGGGGTAAGTATACCCCACTGGCACTCATAGAGTTAATTCTACTGACATTTGACACAATCTGGGTGCAGATTTTCCCATTTTAAAGGGATAGTAATACTTAAGATGTAAAAAACTATATGTTGTAGGGTTTATGTCCCTGAATAAAACAAGAGTACTCCCACCGCAGAGAGATCTTTTATTAAAAAATGATAACAGCTCACACTTGAATTTTTTACGTGCAATATCACAGTGGTCTGAAAATTTACAGTGGCGCTGTTGCTACACCATCCTATGGAGATTTTGGTCTACAGACCAGAGCTGTCCATAGGATGGTGTAGCAACAGCACCACTGTAAATTTTCAGGTCACTGTTATATTGCACCTAAAAAAATCAGGTTTGAGCTGTTATAATTGTTTAAGAAAATATCTCTCAGCAGTGGGAGAACTCTTGTTTTACTCGGGGGATAAATCCTTCAACATATATTTTTTTACATTTTATGTATTACTATCCCTTTAAAGTTGGTCCTTAACGCATCGTATGGCTAACGGATTGAATAACCTTACAAATTCCCGCGTTTGGTGGGTCTATCTTTACAGCACAGGCAATTGCATTGCTTGCCATGCTTGAAGACATGTCACCGCTGTTTTTTTTGTAGTCGGGGGTAATATGATAGAGCTTATATTGAGCTAAATTGGGTTTTTAACCCCTTCGTGACACAGGACGTACATGTACGTCCTGTGTGGCTGTCACTTAGTGACAGAGGACGTACATGTACGTCCCAGAAATCCGGCTCCCCGCGCGGCTGCACGCCGTTCGGGGACTCCGGATTCTTTAAAAAAAAAAAAAAAATTGTTAGACGACCGTTAAGTGACGGCCGCGTCTGCACGCGGCCGTCACTAAGGGGTTAACCTCCTCAGTGCTATACAGGTTTTCATACAACCCAGTTTGAGAACTATCTGTCTCGTTCCCTTAATATTATATTGTCTCCTGGAAAATAATTATTATGGAAACTCCAACACTAATGAATCAGTAACGTGCTGTGTGCTGTAACCCTTTACATGCCTGCTTGTCCATGAGTGCATGTAGTTATTGTTCAGGTATGTGTGTGCAGTGACCTGTAGGGTTAAATAGGCAATGAAAGTTAATGACTGTCAATTTATGATGAAGTTTATAAGTGGATGATTCTTAGTGACCACCCTACAGATGAGCATAACGAGCCTGTAATGCAAATTTCTGAGTTATTTTGGAACTTTGAAGGAAAGCTGCATGGTCAATAGCTTAGAGCATTACTGTAAAGAGATATTACAAATCAAACAGGCGCCATTCGGGGCATTATTTTAATTTACTGCCTGGACTTCCAAACATGCACAGTAAGTTGATGAATGAGCTTTCAAAATTCATCTCCCAATTAACTGAATCTAGGAGCTTTATCAACCTAACTATGTGGAAGAAGAAACTGTCCTATCAGGATTCAAAGTGACTTTGAAAATTCCTTTGGGCGGAAACTAAATAGCTTAGCTTTCCAAATCTGATGGTGTTCTATAGGCGTATAACAAGGAGCCTATGAGCCCCAATTCAAACTAGTGAAGATGCTGAGCAGCCACAATATTATAGTCTGCACTGAAAAACACTACTGTACAGGGAATCCAGATACTTCTGTCCCCCAAGTCAGATAGGGCTGTTGTATAATTTAGGATTCTACCACCACTGCTGGAAGCCTAAAAAAATGATACAATCTGTTTTAACCCTTTGAGTGCTAGAGAGGTATCCAACGCATTGCAACGCAATGCGTTAGATACCTCATTGGCACTCAGAGGGTTAAGGAAAGGAACGCTATTTATTATAGATATTATATGATCAAGCTAACTTCAGTTTAGAGTATATTTAACCCTGTGAATGTCAGATGATGATCTAACACATTCTTTTTACAAGAGTTGGATCCCCCCACTTGGCATTCAAAGGGTAAAAAAAAAGAATTAAACTGTCCATGTTTATTTGGATCAGTTAGGGTTAAATTGTATGTTCATCAATCTTTCACTTTCTGGGTTTAGGAAATGAAGTAGAATTAAAATGGAAAAGATCCAGTTCTGCACATTCGATTGTTACATTGGTAAGAGGATGCTGGGTATTATTATTATTATTCAGCTCGGGAACCACATATTAAACTCTGTGCTGTAGACTGCCTATTGCATTTTACAGCTTATTTAGTAGAACCTCCTTATTAACCCCTTAATGACTCTGGAAGTGGCTGGATCGTCATGCCGGTTCCAACACTTAAGGCTGCACTCCGCTCTGGGACCCCGGAATCCATTGCAACAAAAAAACAATGACCTGTGGTCTCCAACTGCCAGCTACGTCATGAAGGGGTTAAGATACATTCTCTGTGTCCACTCTATAGAGAGATGAAAGGCTCCCACATGAGGGAAGATACGTACCACAATGAGGGACCAGTGGCGGAGGCGTGGAATCAGATATCCCAGAAAAAACAGCATCAGTCTGATCATTATCAGGAGCTACAGAAAGAAAGAATTGCAGATGAGTGGGACAGTGAACTGTTATATAATTATTTACAGTAACAGAAGGAGCTAGAGAGATATGTTATATGGAGGCATTATAGGAAGGATTATATGGAGAAATAGGAGGAGTTATGGGGAGAATTCTGTGGTCCAAGTAGGAGGAGTTATGTGGAGGATTATAAGGATAATAGGAGGAGTTATATGGAGGATTATATGAAGCAGTAGGAAGAGTTATATGGAGGACTATATGAAGCAGTAGGAGGAGTTATATGGAGGATTATAAGATGCAGTAGGAGGAGTTATATGGAGGATTATATGAAGCAATAGGAGGTGTTAGATGGAGGATTATATGAAGCAGTAGGAGGAGTTATATGGAGGATTATATGAAACAGTAGGAGGAGTTATATGGAGGATTATATGGAGCAATAGGAGGAGTTATATGGAGGATTATATGGAGAAATAGGAGATGTTATAACAGGTGTTAGATGGAATAATAAGAGGAGTTATAGGGGGATGTTATATAGAACAATAAGGAGAGTTATAGGGAAATGTTATATGGAACAATAAGAGGAGTTATATGGAACAACAATAGGTGTTATAAGGAGAGATATAAGGAACAATAAAAGGAGTTATAGGGGGATGTTATATGGAACAACAATAGGTGTTATAAGGAGATATAAGGAACAATAAAAGGAGTTATAGGGGGATGTTATATGGAACAATAAGAGGAGTTATAGGGGTATTTTATATAGAACAATAAGTGGAGTTATTAGGGGACGTTATATGGAACAATAAGATGAGTTATAGGGGGATGTTATATGGAACAACAATAGGTGTTATAAGCATACCTGGGAACTTCCAGTTGAGGGCTACCCTGAGGGTAGTCCTCTGTTCACCAGGGGGTGACAAAAATGACGCTAATCGCGTCAAAAAGGGGCGGGGCTTGCCGCGAATGAGGGGGGGACTTAACCCTTTGAGTGCCAGAGTGGTACGGAATGCATTGCAAAGCAATGCATTCCTTACCACTCTGGCACTCAGAGGGTTAAAGGTGTCACACAGAAGGCTGGGGACTGAGGATCAGCGGGAGAAAAAGCGGATGTGGCAGAGTTTCAATAGAAACTCTCCACATCCGGAGGAATCAGCCTCTGCCCCGGAGACCAGGTAAAATTCTGTCAGAACCGGAGTCTCCGGGGCAAATCCGGAGAGTTCCCAGGTATGGTTATAAGGGGAGAGATAAGAACAATAAAAGGAGTTATGGGGGATGTAATATAGAATAATAAGAGGAGTTATAGGGGGGATGTTATATAGAACAATAAGAGGAGTTATGAGGTATGTAATATAGAATAATAAGAGGAGTTATAGGGGGATGTAATATGGAACAATAAGAGGAGTTATAGGGGATGTTATATGGAATAATAAGAGGAGTTATAGGGGACTGTTATATGAAATAATAAGAGGAGTTATAGGGGGATGTAATATGGAACAATAAGAGGAGTTACAGGGGGATGTTATATGGAACAATAAGAGGAGTTACAGGGGGATGTTATATGGAACAATAAGAGGAGTTATGGGGGATGTAATATAGAATAATAAGAGGAGTTCTAGGGGGATGTAATATGGAACAATAAAAGGAGTTATGGGGGATGTAATATGGAACAATAAGAGGAGTTATAGGGGGATTTTATATAGAACAATAAGTGGAGTTATTGGGGGATGTTATATGGAACAATAAGAGGAATTATATGGGGATTTTAGGAGCAGGAGTTATGGGGGGATGTAATACAGAAAAATAAGGGGAGTTATGGGGGATGTTATATGGAACAATAAGAGGAGTTATGGGGGATATAATATGGAACAATAAGAGGAGTTATGGGGGATGTAATATAGAATAATAAAAGGAGTTATATGGGGATTTTCTACAGAACAATAAGAGGAGTTATCGGGGATGTAATATGGAACAATAAGAGGAGTTATGGGGGATTTTATATAGAACAATAAGTGGAATTATTGGGGCACGTTATATGGAACAATAAGAGGAGTTATAGGGGAATGTTATATGGAACAACAATAGGTGTTATAAGGGGAGATATAAGGAACAATAAAAGGAGTTATGGGGGATGTAATATAGAATAATAAGAGGAGTTATAGGGGGGATGTTATATAGAACAATAAGAGGAGTTATGAGGTATGTAATATAGAATAATAAGAGGAGTTATAGGGGGGATGTTATATGGAACAATAAGAGGAGTTATAGGGGGATGTAATATGGAACAATAAGACGAGTTTTAGGGGGATTTTATATAGAACAATAAGAGGAGTTATGGGGGATGTAATATGGAACAATAAGAGGAATTATAGGGGGATGTTATATGGAATAATAAGAGGAGTTATAGGGGATGTTATATGGAACAATAAGAGGAGTTATAGGGCGATGTAATATGGAACAATAAGAAGAGTTACAGGGGGATGTTATATGGAACAATAAGGGGAGTTATGGGGGATGTAATATGGAACAATAAAAGGAGTTATGGGGGATTTTATATAGAACAATAAGTGGAGTTATTGGGGGATGTTATATGGAACAATAAGAAGAGTTATAGGGGGATGTTATATGGAATAATAAGAGGAGATATAGAGGAAGTTATATAGAACAATAAGAGGAGTTATAGGAGGATGTTATATGGAACAATAAGGGAAGTTATGGGGGATGTAATATGGAACAATAAGAGGAGTTATAGGGGGATTTTATATAGAACAATAAGTGGAGTTATAGGAGGATGTTATATGGAACAATAAGAAGAGTTATAGGGGGATGTTATATGGAATAATAAGAGGAGTTATAGGGGGAAGTTATATGGAACAATAAGAGGAGTTATAGGGGGATTTTATATAGAACAATAAGAGGAGTTATAGGGGGATGTTATATGGAACAATAAGGGGAGTTATATGGGGAAGTTATATGGAATAATAAGAGGAGTTATAGGGGATGTTATATGGAACAATAAGAGGAGTTATAGAGGGAAGTTGTATGGAACAATAAGAGGAGTTATAGGGGGAAGTTATATGGAATAATAAGAGGAGTTATAGGGGATGTTGTATGGAACAATAAGGGGAGTTATAGGGGGATTTTATATAGAACAATAAGAGGAGTTATAGGGGGATGTTATATGGAATAATAAGAGGAGTTATAGGGGATGTTATATGGAACAATAAGAGGAGTTATAGGGGGATGGTATATGGAACAATAAGAGAAGTTATATGGAACAATAAGAGGAGTTATATGGAACAAGAAGAGAAGTTTTATGTAAAAATAAGAGGAGTTATAGGGGGATGGTATATGGAACAATAAGAGGAGTTATATGGGGAAGTTGTATGTAACAATAAGAGGAGTTATATGGAACAAGAAGAGAAGTTTTATGGAAAAATAAGAGGAGTTATAGGGTACAATAGTGCCGTTGTGTGTTAGAAGAACTGTTGTACAAAGAGAGGACTGATTATGCAGAGAATACAGAGCAGTCTAATGGACAGTGTAGAGTGAAAGGAGTGTCGGTGACAGTAACACTTACACTGAATTCGATGACGTCTAATTTTACATTCTCCACGAATCCATTCTGAGTCTGAAAGAGTGCGGAAGAGACAAAAGAAAACATAATAAGCAAATAGAAGAGAAAATTAGAGAGAAATTATTATCATCTACAAATCCAGGTTGTCCTATATTTATTAAAGGTGAACTATTCAAGAGAAGGACTTACCAAGGTAAGAATCCTTTATTCAGTAGTCAGCTTTAATATAATAAACATAAACACTATTGTGGTCTATAGATGAACTTGGGCATTTAACTATCTGAAACTGCTATGATGGTTCTAAAAAGTATGGGTGGGGCTTATCTCTACTGAATTTCCCATTCAGACTCATGGAGCCTATTGTTGTGTGGAAGACTGAACTAAATCCAAACTTAACCTGAGCTCAGAAAGTACATGGACCTACAGACACAAAGCAATAAACAGCTACAATCTGGTGTGTGTGTGTGTGTGTACACATGTTTGTGTATTAATGAGGATGTAGAGTGTATGTGTGCATATTTGTATGTGTTTGTGTGTCATGGAGGTAGGGAATGTGTACGTGCATGTGTCTATGTGTCTGTGTATACATGTGTGCGTATGTTTGTGTATTTATTGTGGAGGAAAGGTGTGTGTGTGTGTGTGTATGTGTATGTGTGTGTGTGTGTGTGTGTGTGCAAATATGTGCATGATAAGGAAAAACAACTCCGTGATGCACGCACTCACACACATACACACACACATACACAAACACATGCACACACATACATACACATACACACACACACAAACACATGCACATACACACACACACACACACAAAAACATGCACACACACACACACACACACAAACACATGCACACACATACACACAAACGCATGTACACACACATCACTCTTTTCACTTTTCTTCACATTACTTTTATCTGTATTAGCTATTTATACGTTATAAACACACAGGCACACATATAAAGACACAAGTAAAGCAATGTGTGTAATATTAACCCCTTAAGGACCAGAAGAGTGTGCAGTGCATTGCTTCCCAATGCATTGCACCCCCTCCCTTATTCTCTATGGGTTAAAGCATTGGATGCTAGAGGTGTCTCCAATACAATATGAAGCAAAGCATTGGATCATTTTGTAATATACAAGGGGATAAAATTATTGTTTAAATCAATGGGAATTTTAATATGTTATATTCAGTGTAGGTGTTTGTCCCAGGATTGCTCCACTTTGAACTTCATACATATTCCCTGTACAGTAAAAATAAAAACTATTGAATATTATTCTATCATATACAAAGGTTAGGAAATAAGGATAAACACATTTCCCAAGCCTCGACAGTCTCTTTTTCATGACTGAACCTAATAAACTGTCATTGTTGTGACTGATAACTACATTGACTACATATTCAAAGTGTGAGGGGCTCTGAGGACGAACACACAACACAAAGACCTGTTCTACGGCTAGTCACCTCTGTGAGGCATCTCTAGTGTCATTACAGAGGAGAACTTTCCACAAACATATTAGACTAATCACACCCAAAAGGACGGTCCGGTTCCAAAATGACGGGCAACGGGCATATACCCTCTGCATGGTAACACCAGCTAACCCCCCAGATGTACGTTATCATCTTGTTGGGCCTTGTCTGTGAGGTGCAGCTGGATTTCCTAGGCACTGAGTGCAAGGGGTCATTATCTGAATTACCCTTCTCTCTTAGGGCGACCCCCTAAGAGTATTCAAAACACATATCCAAAGCGTGAGAGGCTTCTGAGGATGGACAAACAACACAATGGCCTGTTCTACGGCTAGTCACCGCTCAGAAGCATCACGTTTTACCTCTCTACTGCCATTACAGAGGAGAAATTTCCACGTACACATTAGACTAATCCCGCCCAAAAGGACACTGACTGTCATAAGAAGTGTAGACTGGACTCTCGCATCATATCTGTCTGGTTAACTCTCTACTGACCAGATGGACATGCAATGTGTTTGCAAAGTAATGGCACGCCTCTGTCCTTAAACAGCATCTATTACATTTTACCTATGGGACTAGATTTATTAAAAGTCCACAGCTACATTATGCAGCCCAGACAGAAATAACCCCCTTCGGCTGGATCACAATCTAGAAGTATGGGCCTCTGAACCACAAACTCCTGCCTGCACAGTCTTCATTAACCAGCTGTGTTGCTCTTTTAAAGGGATAGTAATTTTTCACAAAAAAAGCAGCTCAGATTAATCTTCATAGTATTTGGGCCATGGAGAGTGTTATTTCAATACGGTCAGAGTTGTAGTGCAAGAGCAATTGAATGATAAAGTATCCCCCTCCCTACCCTTTTAATGACGTAACACTGCTCACCTCAGAGATGGATTGCAAAGAGGGTCCATCTTCAGTGATCATAGGGAAACCCTGAAAAACCAAGGGGGGCAGGGTTTTCCTTATGCTCACAGTAAGAAGATTGTCCCTCACTGTGCACTTCCACATCTGAGGGGAGGAGGCTTACACTAGGTAAAAGGGGCGAGATTGGGATACTTTATCATTCAATTACTCTTGAACTACAACGCTGACAGTACTGAAATAACACTCTTCATGGCCCAAATACAATGGAGACTAATTGGAGCTGCTGTTTTTGGAAAACATTACTATCCCTTTAACCCCTTAATGACCCATGATGTACATCATGAGGTGGATGTCCCTAAAGACCAAGGACATACATGTACATCATGAATTCAGGGCTTCCCTCTCGGCTGCACGCTGTTTGGGGAGCCCTGAATCTGACTGCGAAATAAAAAAAAAATGGTCCGTGGTGCTGGACACGTGTGCGCACGGCCGGTCCTTAAGGGGTGACTAATAATACCTTAAGGGGAGACTAATAATACCGCCTATAAGTATAAAAATCACTCCTGGTATAACCCTTTGAGTGCCTGAGTGGTACACAATGCACTGCAAAGCAATGCGTTGTGTACCACTCTGGCATTCAAAGGGTGAAACCTCAGGATGGTTGCCACAATAATAATAGTATGTACTGTATATAACACCTTTTGGATGTTGTGTGATAAACAGTATCTGATTTTTGTATTGTAATATTGTTTTTTTATCATTAAATTAGTGTAAAAGCCCATGTACACAGGGCAAGGTCTGAATGATGTTAACCCTTTGAGTGCCAGAGGGGAACGCAACACATTGCTCTGCAAAGCGTTGCGTACCCCTCTGGCACTCAAAGGGTTAAGAGGCCAGTCCTGCTCTGCGTCCAGCACTGTAGAGACTGTCCGAACGCACAGCATGCTTCCAGCACAGAACTCCCAGCATTCCTCAAAGAATGCTCCCAGCACAGAACTCCCAGCATTCCATGCTCCTAGCACAGAACTCCAAGCATTCCGTGCGTTCAGGCAGTCTCTACTGCGCACAACGGCTTTTGACACACATTCTAGCTAATTCTTATATAGGATATTATAATTTGACCCATGCACTGTAGAGACTGCCCGAACGCACAGAATGCTCCCAGCACAGAACTCCCAGCATTCCATGCTCCCAGCACAGAACTCCCAGCATTCTGTGATTTCAGGCAGTCTCTACTGCGCACGACGGCTTTTGACTAACATTCTAGCAAATTCTTATATAGGATATTCTAATTTGGCCCATGGTATTACTCTTGTGTACCTACTACTGGTATAGTACCACTCTCCCCCATAATAACAGGAGCAGATGGGCATTTCTGACCTTTCACAGGAGATTTGGGGGAGATTCACTAAGTACTGATAAAGAGGTGATAAAGTGGAGATAACGTCTCATGTGATATAAATTTTCCAATTCCTGTGTTATTCTATAGAGTCTATTCACTAAGATCTCCAAAGTTGAAGACATCTTGGTGCGTAGGCTCCATATAATAACATAGGAACTGGAGAAGTGATAAACTGGAGAAGTCATCTCCACTCTATCCTCTCTTTATCACCGTTTAGTGAATCTCCCCCCAGGTGTATCCCCTGGGAGGTCTAGAAGCCTCGTATTCCAGTGGATCGTGAGTCTCGTTTGGGATATCAGTGGAGACGTGACACCCATCCTGGGGTTTATACCAGGAGCGCTGCGTGTACTTTGTGGTGGTATTATTCACCTCAATGCCATGTGAGTGTTTCTTAAAAAGCACGGAGTGCAGGTGACGGTGTGAAAGCAGCGAATACACCACATTTAGAAGGATTATTCTGCGTGGTTGCTTATTCTTTTTGTTACTACAGTTTGTGCCATTGGAACTCATATCAATTTCAACTATCTATGAATATTCTTCTTATAAAAGGGGACTGTATTGGACTGTTGTTTCCTGGTGGCTGTTAATGTCATTGTTATATAGGAAACATTTTATTGCAGTTGTATTGTGTGGCGCTCACTTTGGTTGAAGTAATTTTGGGTCACAACAAATGCACCATGATGAAAAATCAAAATTTCACAAATTACACATTGATTTCAATGGGGCTTTTCACCCTTGAGTGTTAAAGACTGCTCCGACCCAGCATTCAAGGAGTTAAATGCCTTCTTTAGATCAATGAGACTACTATGGACAGTTGTTGTGACCCAAAATTACTCCACTTCTACTTAGTGCATCAGCCTCTTACCGGGGAACACTCCTACTGGTTATATAACCTCAGATGTACTAAACATGCCAGGTATATGAAGTGTGATGATGTGCTTGGCCTTGTTGTCATGTAAGACCATCCCTGGCATTATAAACTATATTGTGACATGGACATGGACCTTGATGGTGGGTAAGATCCATTAAACACAACACCTCCCACCCACTTCTTTCTCCCCTGTGTCATGTACTCACGGATAGCATGAAGACCACAGTTAGCAGGCGTAAAATCACGTCCAAGACGCACAACAGGATAAGGTGCCAGGCTTTTAAACCTGGCATCTTGGTAACTGCCTTTCCCGCCTCTCTCTCTCTCTATCACAATGGATTAATGAAATAATTTAATATTCTAGGGAGAAAGGAGAATGGTTTGGGTCAGAACACATGAATATCAACATCCAATCTGTGCAGAGGAATGAGTATTAAATTGCAAAATATACAAGTAAACACTTTCACTAGGGAGCCGCTGCTAGGAACACCTCGGGCAGCCGTTTATATACTGGTCACCCTGGGCTTCCAGTACCACTTCCTGAAAAAAGCTGAGGCTGCCTCAGTCCTATTGGATGGACAGTTTGTTGTGAGGTGACCAGTAGGGATCATAAGCATTTGATTAAAGGGATAGTAATACTTCATTTTATGTTTATTTAATATTGTAGGCATTAAAAAATATTAACAATGATGTACGTCTTATCTCTCAAACCTTTATGGTTTGAGAGATTCGCAACTAAATTTCCCCCCTCCCATTTCCCTGACTTCAGCACTCTAGCTGACAGACTTGGATTCTGGTCCGCAGACCGGCCGGCAGCTCTTCAGCAGAGCCGAGATTGCTAGATATAAAAATAACTACTTCATTGTCATGGTCTACAAAGTGTGCCTGCAAACCAGGCACACTTTGTAGACCGTTCCAATGAATTTGTTCCTTTTATATCTCATGATCTCGGCTCTGCTGGAGAGCTGCCGGCCGGTCTGCGGACCAGAATCCAAGTCTGTCAGCTAGATGGCAGACGTGACTGAAACAGCCAGGAAGAGGTAACTTTAGTTGTGAATATCTCTCATATCATAAAGGTTTGAGAGATAAGACTTACATCGTTGTTAATATGTTTTTTAATGCCTGCAATATTAAATAAACATAAAATTAACCATTACTATCCCTTTAAAACCCAGTAGGATTAGTCAGTGACTAAAGTCCAGGGATTGGGGGAGGGGTACACAGAGCTCAGAAAGTTGAAAACATTACTATTTCCATAAGTGGAATAAAACAGGGATTAGTTAGTAAAATACAGCACATAACCCTATGAGTGCCAGAGGGGTGCGCAACACATTGCTTTGCAATGCACTGTGCACCCCTCTGGCACTCAAAGGGTTAATATGTTTTCTATTAATTTTTAAGAGTCCATTGGGTGGGGCCTAGAATTTCCCACTGATGAAAGCTGATAGTACCCACCGGGCGCTATGCACAGTAGGAAAAGGGAACAATCCTGGCACACTAACAGCGCCATAGAGAAGAAATACAAATTCCCTAAAACTACCATTGACTTAAATGGGGTGTTTAACCCTGAGATGCTAGAGAGTGCTTACAAGGAGTTAAAAGCCCCATTTAAATCAATGGGAAGTTTTATTTGCCCCCTAGGGTGCAGCGGATATCGTACAGATCTGCTCCCCTTTTCTTTTGTGCATAATGCTCAATGTCTGTTTTGCAGTGCCCCTACATAACCTCAGTACGGCTGCACAACACTAGGGCATCATCGTGCCACACTAACCCAGCTAAGTCAACCAAGGGGCTCTGTTAAAGCCGAATCAGGATTTGGGGGACCTTGCTGGCACTAGTGTAATATAATTATTATATTATATTATCATAATATAAAATATTATAATTAAAAATCCACTGGCTAGTTCTAGGTGGTCATTGGGCTAGATCCAGACCCCAGACCAGATGTTGTCCCCCTCTTCCTAGATAAGATTCACTATCTTTTATACATTAAATTGTCCTCTACAATTCCCTTTCTTACCAACACTCCTTTATCTTCTCCACAATGTGTACTTGTAAAAGATCTGTAAGGAAATAACTGACTGGCAGTTGGTAAGGGCAGAAATAGGACTGCTGCTCTGTGATGTCACAAAGAGAAATCTACACAGTGGCTGTGTAGATCTCTGTGGAACATTGTGACATCATATCTTAGGTGGAGGAATACAATTGGTTGTGCCCAGAATCTCATACTTTTCAAAGCTGTTAGTTCTCACTGGGTTTACAGGAGCAGTAAAGTTTTTTTCTTTTTTTTTATGGAAACCTATATATTGTAGAGCTTTTCCTGTTGAGTAAAGCAAGGGTAACCCCCCACTGCTGGGAGATGAATAATTCCAGTTATTACAGTTTAAAACTCTTCTTTTTTATATTAACCCACTGCATGCCAGATGGGTACACAATGCATGGAGAAGTAATGCGTTGCATACCCATCTGGTACTCAAAGGGTTAATAGATTTCAATTAGCTATCCTGTTACATTCTATGGGAGAGATAACTCACTGACTAACAGTCCACCATAGAATGTGATAGAAACTGCTGAGTCACTTCCTGTCAGAGTGAACTTTCAGGACATAATCACTCAGTCACTCTCTTCTTAACAATCTGATGTTTTATAACTTTTGAATAGAACAACTGAAAAATGTGGAAGCAGTGTTCTCTTGAAAGTGAGCAAAGGGGAGTGACCCAGCATTGAAAGAGTTAAAGGAGTATTTAACCCTTTGCGGGTCAGAGGGGTATGCAACGCATTGCAAATGTTGCAAACCCCTCTGGCACATAATGGGAAGGGCTACATGGCTCATCTGTTATTCCAGTGCAGCCCTGCATAAACACTTCTCTTTAACTCTTTCGGTGCTGGGTTGCTCCCCTGTGCTCATGGCAGGAAAAGCCCTATAACTTTTAGGTTGCCAACAAAAAAGGTTTACTGGAACTAACACTTTATGTTGACCCCTCTGGCACTCACAAGGTTAAAACCACCTATGTGTATGTTAGCCCTTCACAATGATTTTCTCTGCCCTCTATCAGAACAAAGGCTTTGCCTGGGCAGAGAGGAGCAGTGCCCCCCAAAATGGCCATATAATCCCACACTGCCCATATCTTGGAAATACAGATGTTCCCCTATACAACACATCCCAGCCAATAAATACACAAAAGCACCGATTCTCATAATTTTAACCCCTAGGATGCCAAAGTTAAATCTAAGCAAGAACACAGACTACATTTAACCCTTTAAATGTCAGAGTGGTTTGCAGTGCAATTCAGTGCCACCTCTGGATATTTGGATATTCACAGAATTTTCTAGGAAGGGAGGATCATTGGAACTCAGTAACGTAAAACATTTCAGTATTATTATGTAGATGTCTTGTTTTACTGAATAGACAGTTGAGTAAATGTGGTAATATGGGCGGCAGTAGGGAGGAGTTACATGCATCGAGGTCGTTAATGATTGTGTTTCAACCCACATATTAAATTGATTATCATTAGCACCTGTTTGGTATCATTGTTTAATCATACAAATGACTATATGCCTACAAAATCTCTGACTTTGTACAAGTGTACCTAGAAGAATTCATGCTGTTTTGAAGGCAAAGGGTGGTCACACCAAATATTGATTTTGATTAAAACAAGAATTCTGTTCACTCACTATCATTTTGTTAATTGATAAAAAGAAACTATTAACATGTCTATTTTTGAAAGCATTCTTACTTTACAGCATTTTTTTTCAAACTTACATAATACTTTTGCACAGTACTATAGATCTAAAGTAATTCAGTTTTAAAGTATACCCCTCCCGCCTCCATTACCTCTTGTATGTGCCTCACCGCAGATATGGAATCCGGTTGCTTGACGGGACAGCTCACAGTGAGCGACAATCTTCTTGCTGTGAGCATAATGAGAACCCTGACCCCCTTGAAGAAAGAGGGCAGGATTTTCATTATGATTGTCTCTCGCTGCGTGCTGTCCGGACTGGCTTGGAGAGCACATTGTGTAGGTAAAAGGGGTGGGAGGGGGACACTTTAAAACTGAATTACTTTAGAACTACAAGTTAGACATGATTAATATACAGCGCAACATGAAACATAAAATATGAGTATTAATCGGAGCTACATTTATTAACATCCATTTCTATCCTTTTAAGTGGAATTTTTGGATACAAAATTGTTTTGAAGTGTGTGTTAGTTGTAGTAGAGGATTTACACATACAAACAAACACACACACATGCATACGTTATCATACATACATACATATATACATGCATACACAGGCACACATACATGTTATCATACATACATACATGCATACACAGGCACACATACATGTTATCATACATACATACATGCATACACAGGTACACATACATGTTATCATACATACATATATATATATACATGCATACACAGGTACACATACATATTATCATACATACATGCATACACAGGCACACATACATGTTATCATACATACATACATGCATACACAGGTACACATACATATTATCATACATACATACATGCATACACAGGCACACATACATGTTATCATACATACATACATGCATACACAGGTACAAATACATGTTATCATACATACATACATATATACATGCATACACAGGTACACATACATGTTATCATACATACATACATGCATACACAGGTACACATACATATTATCATACATACATACATGCATACACAGGTACACATACATATTATCATACATACATACATGCATACACAGGTACACACACATATTATCAGATCTGTCATTACACACAGATGAGAGCGGAGAGACAGGCCCTGTGTGTGACCGAGAGACTTTATGTGGAGTCTCTTGTCAGTGCTCATATGTTCAAACAGGGGTACACAATACATTGCAAAGCAATGTGTTACAGAAGATTAAATGTAGCTGTGAAGAGAGTGACTGAAAATCAGTCAGACACTGGGCACGGTCATCTGTGTTTAATGATAACAAACAGCTTAACCCCTACAGTGATGGTAGTGTGCAAGACATTGCAGCACTATTTGTTGGACACCCCTGTTTTATGAGTAATAAAGCTGTGTGAGAGTGGTAGGGTGAAAAGTTGTGTGATTGTTTGAAGGGTACGGTAATGAAATGGTTAATGATTAGATGTTTACGTCGTGTTTGGCTAATGATAAAGCATTTGAGAGGCATACCGTTCCCAATGCATGTCAATGGAATCAATTGTGTTGTGTTGCCCCTCACATTAAAAGAGTTGAAGACACAGTAAGTGAGGCTTTCAATGTCTGAACCCTGTCCAATGTATTGCAAGCATTGTATAGGTATTTTACACAGTCTGAATGTGTATTTCAAAGCTTTCACTGAAACAGATTGCACATCAGTGCGTTGACTAACACTGTCTGACTGAATACTTCACATGTTGGTGGAATAAATAGGTTGTATTGAAGAAATCTGGTTGTGAGTGTCGATTGTGAAGAAGAAACAGTTGTCCACTTGATCAACATCGTGGTGGGGTGCGGAACTCCACGTGGCATACAACAGAGGGTCTTGTGTGCAAAGAATAGTTGTGGTTCAAAAGGAGATAGTGAGGAGGGGGAATGCTGTTGGTGGTACAGTAAATAGTCCTCGGGCAGTGAAACGGTGAAATGCGTAACACTATGCAGTAAGTCAGGTAAACAGAGCAATCCACACTGACGTGGCCTCTTTGAAAACAGAATGTCCCACAGCTGTGAAGTGTCTACGTGGCAGAGGGGTAGGCAACGCATTGCTTTGCAATGTGTTGCATTCCCCTGTGGCACTGAAAGGGTTAACAGTTGAGGAACATGTTGGCTACCTCCTTATCTTAATAAATATTCACGTGGACAGTACCGATCCTGCCATCACAACACGCTGAGATCGGTCACCTTCTCGCCAGCTAATGCCTCACATTAGTGTTGAGCGAGCATGCTCGGCCGATGCTCGGATCGGCTCGAGCATTGCTCTGCTCGGCACATGGCGGTACTCGTCGAGTACCGCCATGTGCTCGCCCGCCATGTTCGGGTGGCGGGGATCTGTGCCGGAGGAGGCACAGATCTGAAGACGCTCCGCTGGACCACCAGGGACTGGAGGTACGGGGGCATTGCGGAGATGAAGGGGGACAGTGTGGAGATGAAGGGGGACATTGTGGAAGAGGGGCATAGCGGAGATGAAGGGGGACATTGTGGAAGAGGGGCATAGACTCTATGCCCCTCTTCCACAATGTCCCCCTTCATCTCCGCTATGCCCCTCTTCCACAATGTCCCCCTTCATCTCCGCTATGCCCCTCTTCCACAATGTCCCCCTTCATCTCCTCTATGCCCCTCTTCCACAATGTCCCCCTTCATCTCCGCTATGCCCCTCTTCCACAATGTCCCCCTTCATCTCCTCTATGCCATAGAGGAGATGAAGGGGGACATTGTGGAAGAGGGGCATAGCGGAGATGAAGGGGGACATTGTGGAAGAGGGGCATAGAGGAGATGAAGGGGGACATTGCGGAGATGAAGGGGGACATTGCGGAGATGAAGGGGGGCATTGACCAGGCACCCTCCCCTCATCAGAGCAGGGGGTGCCTGGTGTAATGCTCGTGTCGCCCCATTCTATTCAATGGGGCTCGGGTGCTCGGCCGAGCACTCGAGCCTCAGGGGGTGCTCGGTCAGAGCACCCGAGCACCCGAGCATCGGGGTGCTCGCTCAACACTACCTCACATGCCTCTTTCAGGTCATCTTTAGCCAAAACACAGTTATGTATAAGGGGCAGCTATTCAGTTTCACAGATTCCCTGCAAGTTTCCCTCATGAAAGATGGCAGACCCGGTTTTACGTCTGAGCAAGGCCACTTCAGGACACATAGCGAGGTGGACTGTGAGTTGTAAACAAGAAGCGGAGTTGCTCTTTGGAGGGACAGAATTGCTCTGCAATGTGCTGCATACCACTCTGGCTGTCAAAGGGTTAATTTTTTGGGGACTTTTTTGCTCTTTGTCATTCTTGGATCAGTCGTCAGCGTGTAACGTGTAGCCTTAGTAGTGTACTTTCAATGCGCAGACTGTGCACACTGAAACATGAAGATCCTCAAACGACAGTTCAGAAATGTATAATGGTGCGAGGATTTTGGGAGAGCACCAGTGGAGGAATCAGGGGGCAAAAGCAAGCATACCCCCTGCTGAACAGTCCCCCATACTGTCTCCTCAGGGTGTAATTGATTTACCATCATGGAGGTGGGTAGAGGGGTGTCAGATGTATAGCTTGCCACCAGCACCGGGACACTAAATGGTTAATTTGTTTTTGCTGTTAGCAACATCAGAAAGGTTAATGGGCTGATGATTTTGAAGGGAGAGCAGCAGAGGGACAAGAGGCCAGCAAGGGGAGAGGATCATAATATCGGGGTTGTACGTAAATATTCTCTTTTTCATCCTAAAATATCCACAGCCTTGTTCTAGGCAGACATTGGACCAGATCCCATACAAAATGTTGTCCCCCTCTTCTCTAGATAAGAGTCACTATCTTTTATACATTAAATTGTCCTCTACAATTCCCTTTCTTACCAACACTCCTTTATCTTCTCCACAATGTGTACTTGTAGAAGATCTGTAAGGAAATAACTGACTGGCAGTTGGTAAGGGCAGAAATAGGACTGCTGCTCTGTGATGTCACAAAGAGAAATCTACACAGTGTGTGTATACAACTTGGGTTATTCTGGAGTAAACCAATTGCACCATAGGGGACACATAAACATTCCTAAATCCCCATCTACTTGAACAGAGATTTTTAACCCCCTGCATGCTAGTGAGGTCTCCAATGCATTCCACAGCAATGCACTAGAGAGCTCTGTAGCATTCAAGGGTTTAAAAGTCCAATTTAATTTAGCATTTTATTTTTCCCCTATTGTGCTGTTGGTTTACTCCAAAATAACTGCCATTGTGACAATCAGGTCTTAGGGGGAGGAGCAATAGAATGGGTGGGGCCCAGAATCTCATACTGCAGTTCTCACTGGGCTTAAAGGAGCAGTACAGTTGTTTTTATTATGAAAACCTATATATTGTAGTGCTTTTCCTGTGTATTAAAACAAGGGTACTCCCCACTGCTGAGAGGTGCATATTTCCATATTTTTTTTTAAATTTAGTGTGTCTTCTAGTAGTCAGATTTCAATTAAATATTCTGTTATACTCTATAGTAGGGGTGTCCCAAGTTCGGTCTTCAAGGGCCACCAGCAGGCCAGGATTTGGGGATTCCCTGATTAAGCACAGGTGAGTCAGTGCTAGGTTGCTCACCTGTGTTCAGCTTAGAGGAGCTACTGGATGGGAATAATCTTGTTTTCCACGGCAGGAAAAACTCTTCTATAACATATATGTTTTCAACAAAAAAAGTTTAATGGAACTAACACTTTATGATGACTTCTCGCAGGGTTAATCCCACTAAAAAACAGCTCCTGACAATAAACATTTACCATTAATCCTGATGTCCAGCGGGGTGTTCAGCACCATGGTCATTTACTGCATCTCTTCTTTTTCAGTCTTCTGTGTTCCTTCTTCTTCATTCTCTCTTCTGTCTCCTTCTCTTCTGTCTTCTTTTCTGCCTTGTTTCAAACATTTTTCTGTAAAAAGAAAAAAAAAAACATGAAACATTAAATGTTGGCCAAAAACATAACATGGATATATGTGCATTGTTTAAAGTAATATACATGGCGCTATATAAATAAAGAAGAATAATAATAATAATACATATTTCAAGGTGTCACAATATTTTCCTATCAAATAAAAATTACTGCAATACATTTTGATAGAAAATGAATCCCCGCTTCAAATAGTAAACTGAAGTCTAATGCAAAAAATATTTTTTTATGAAAAAAAAAAAAAAATCATTGTCTCTGCCGCAGCAGGAGGTGAGACCGACAACATCCACCCCCCTCCTTGTTACCTTTTGGGACGATGCCCAATCCAGTGTGTAGAAAATTTGAACAGAGACTGGCTTTTATATGGGCAGTCTCTGTTCAAAATGGCTTCCTGCCAACCATAGGTTAGGATGTGTACTTTCGCACCTTCCATCCAGTCAGCTTCTAGGAGGATGATGACACCCGCTTGAAGGCAAAACACAACGGTCCTTTCATCTGGGTGGGAGACCTGTGTTCCATATGGAATACAGAGAAAAGGATTTAACAGGCAAGAACACTAAAATCCTAGAGTGCTTGCCATACTTAGCCTTTGCAGCTGATCGCTAAGGCTGCCAAGCTTGTCTGGGCTTATCAGTGGGGCGTGCTTGAGAAGCTTGCAAGCTCTGTGGCCTCTGCTCCCCTGTTTGTCGGGGGTCATGGATGAAAAGAGATGCACCCTCCTCAACAGAAACGGATTCTAAGAGATCTGAGGTAACAAAGTGATCTTACCCCCGTAGCATCACTGATGATCTGTTTCAGATCAGGGTCAGACAGAGACTTGCACTGAAATGGCAAGGAAACCAGTGACTTCTTAGAAGAACAGAAAAAGCTTAGGCCTTGGAGGAGAATATGAAGGTGTCAAAGAGCGCTTCCGAAACATAATTGTTGGCCTCCTTAATGTTAGTCATAATTACCAGTAAATCTTCCCTGATCACATCAGCACTGACGGCATCAATCATTTGCTTACCTCAAATGGCAACTGCCATGTTATCTCAGACAGAGGCAAAGATAGGTCTTAGCACTGCTCCAGTGGCAGCTAAGGAGGCTTTGATAATAGAATCCAGCCTCTTCACATTCCCCATCATCATCATCATCATCTGAATTCAATTCCTCATCAAAGGAAACCCAAGAACCTGTGAATAATCCCTAGAAATGGAGGCAATATGTTTAAAGGTAGGGGTAGGTTTTCAATTCCCCCTTTACTAAGAGTAAAACAACAGCTGAAGGGCCTCAGGTTGTCCTCCACACCTTCCCTAACAATTTTTTTTTTTGTGATATTTTCCCAAAAAAGGGGAACTTTCACCCCCAAGACACTTTATATTATTTGATGCATCTACTAAAATACATATTGGTGAAGTGGAGAGTGACACCCATCACACTGTCCACTTCAACAATATGTATTTTGTCTCGATCATTAAACATTGCAATGTGATGGAGTGACGCTACTAGCAATGCTTAAAGGGATAGTAATGTTCACAATAAAAGCGGCTCCAATTAATCTTCATAGCATTTAGGCCATGGAGAGTGTTATTTCAGTACTGTCAGAGTTGTAGTTCAAGAGTAATTGAATGATAAAGTATCCCCCTCCCGCCCCTTTTACTGGTGTAACATTGCTCACCTCAGAGCAGCAAGACTGGGTGGATTGCAGAGAGGGACAATCTTCAGTGAGCATAAGGAAGAACCTGTCAAAGGGCAGGGTTTTCCTTATGATCACAGTAAGAAGATTGTCCCTTGCTGTGATCTGTCTGGTCAACAGACCAGATTCCACATCTGAGGGGAGGTGACTTACACTAGGTAAAAGGGGCGGGAGGAGGATACTTTATAATTCAATTACTCTTGGACTACAATTCTGACTGTACTGAAATAACACTCTCCGTGGCCCAAATACTATGAAGATTGATTGGAGCTGCTGTTTTTGTGAAACATTACTATCCCTTTAATACATTCTTCATTCCTGCACACTTGGTATAAAAGCTTGGTAAATAAATTTTGTTTTCATTATGTAACACTGAAATACATTCTTCATTCCTGCACACTTGGTACTAAAGCTTGGTAAATACAGTTTTGTTTTCACTATGTAAGACTGGAATTTCTTTGCAGGGGAGATTGCTGTTCCGTTATATGTCCTGCACATCAATATGAAGGGAAGTGTGAACGCTGCCCCAGGGTGGGCTGGGAGGAAGGTGGGAGGACAATTTTAGGACAGGGGACATCCTGCAGAAAGCGGAACCGGAGACATCACAGGGAAATTTTAAAGTTAATATCTAATAAAGTATGGCAATTTGTTTTTTTTAATGTGCAATCTATTGACCGTATTAGTAGATGCATTAAGTAATATAAAGTGTCTTGGGGATGAAAGTTCCCCTTTAAATATTTTCTATTTAGAAAAGTTTTTAGTAATTTAGATTGAGAGATTATGGGAATTAAGGCATGCAGGGCAGGCACTTCCTCTCTTAGCCCTAAATTTCCTCTCCCATTCACTGACACTTAATCTTTTCAGTGCTAGTGGAGATGAGTAATGTATTTCTGTGCAGTGCCCATGAGTGTGAGAGGTAACACAGGGCTTAAAGTGTCAGTAATGTCCCATAAAACATTCTTAGAGTTTTGTAGAGGTTCAAAAAATAAACTATATGCCACAAATCCTATCTCTCAAACCGATATGGTTTGAGAGATATTCATATTCAAAGTTCGCCCCTCCCTCCCCTTCTCCTGACGTCAGTGCTGTGCTGACAGCAGGAGATCCCGGTCCGGGGAACAGCCGGCAGCTCTGCAACAGAGCCGAAATCGTATTATTGCAAAATTATTACTTCACTGGAAAGGTCTACAAGGTGTGTCTGGTTTGCAAGCACACTTTGTAGACTGTTCCAATGAAGTAACTCTTTTTTGGCTCTGCTGAAGAGCCTCCTCAAGTTGGCCGACTCGAATCTCCCGCTGTCATCTTTACAGCTGACATCAGGAGAAGGGGAGGAACTCTGAATGTGAATACCTCTCAAACCATAAAAGTTTGAGAGATAGGATTTATGGCATATAGTTTATTTTTTGAACCTCTACAAAACTATAAGCATTTTTATGGGACATTACTGTCCCTTTAAGACTGGAAGTACCTGCACAGCATGTCTTAATTAGCATAATTGTTACATCTAAATATACCTGGGAACTTTTACTTCTAGAGTCTCCAGGGGGCGCTCATGTGGTGACGCTGGAGGATTGGGCAGGAAGTGGGAGCAACTGGGTGGAAAAGTGGAGAATCTGGATGAAAGTGGGAGGTACAGGGTGAGGAGGAAAAGTGGGAGAGAAGTGGGCAGAATAGGGCGGGAAGAAGGATAATTGGGTGGGAAGAGGGAGGAATAGGGTGGGAATGAGGAGAAGTGGGCAGAGTTTCCTAATAAGCCACCACCACCGGAGAATCAGCCTCTGTCCCCAGTATGCATCTAAAAAACACAAAAACTGCTGTTCTAAATAAACGATGGCTCATACAACTTATAGGAGGTTTTGAAAGCTCTTTCTAGAACAACAAAGTCATTTTTAGGTGAAAGTGTTCCTTTAAAGGCGCAGTTCAGCTGGCTGAAAACAGGTGGAGTTTATTAGGAAAGAAAACCACTTCCTCTCTTACATACCCCTCATTAAATTATGATGATGATTCATGGAATAAACAGAAAGGAAGAAATATGCGGTTACAATAATAAAATCAAATCAAATAACTTTATTGTGATTATGAAATAAAAAAAAGTGAGGACATGATTATGATATTAAAACTAGTTCATTAATGTCACACAAAGAAACCACTTATTGCCTACTTTCCTCCCACTTCTCTTCCTTCCCACCCTGTTCCTCTCACTTCCTGCCCAATCCTCCTTCTTCCCACCCTGTTCCTCCCACTTCCTGCTCAATCCTCCTTCTTGCCACCCTGTTCTTCCCACTTCCTGCCCAATCCTCCACCTTCCCACCCTGTTCCTCCCACTTCCTGCCCAATCCTCCACCTTCCCACCCTGTTCCTCCCACTTCCTGCCCAATCCTCCTCCTTCCCACCCTGTTCCTCCCACTTCTCTTCCTTCCCACCCTGTTCCTCCCACTTCCTGCTCAATCCTCATTCTTCCACCCTGTTCTTCCCACTTCCTTCCCACTTCTACTTCTTCCCACCCTGTTCCTCCCACTTTCTGCCCAATCCTCCTTCTTCCCACCCTGTTCCTCCCACTTCTCCTCCTCCCCACCCTGTTCCTCCCACTTCTTCTCCACGCCACCCTGTTCCTCCCACTTCTACTGCTTCCCACCCTGTTCCCATACCTCCCAACCTTTCAAATTACCAAAGAGGAACACTTGTGTTTTAAAGGGTAGTGCTGGGGGCGGGGCTGGTGGGAAGGGCATTACCAAGAATCTTTAGGCTAATTGAGACCTCCTTGTGTAACTTAATAAATGACTTATAACAAGACCAAAGTATTTTATTTACACAGACTCATTTATAAGCACATATACTGACGTTTAAACAAACAATAATGTGAGTTTTATTGCTGAGGAGCAATATGATACACTTGTATACACACTACACAGTCTGATCTCCTAAAAAGTGGGACATCAGGATGTGAAAGAGGGACAGAGGGTTTGGGGTCAAAAAGAGGGACTGTCCCTCCTGAAGAGGGACACTTGGGAGGTATGTGTTCCTCCCACTTCCTGCTCAATCCTCCTTCTTCCCACCCTTTTCCTCTCACTTTTCCTCCTCCCCACCCTGTTCCTCCCACTTCTACTGCTTCCTACCCTATTCCTCCCACTTCCTGCTCAATCCTCCTTCTTCCCACCCTGTTCCTCCCACTTCTCCTCCTCTCCACCCTGTTCCACCCACTTCTCCTCAATCTCACTCTATTCCTCCCACTCCACACCCAATCCTCCTTCTTCCCACCCTGTTCCTCCCACTTTTCCTCCTCCCCACCCTGTTCCTCCCACTTCTACTGCTTCCCACCCTGTTCCACCCACTTCCTGCTCAATCCTCCTTCTTCCCACCCTGTTCCTCCCACTTCTCCTCCTCTCCACCCTGTTCCACCCACTTCTC
Organism: Rhinophrynus dorsalis; assembly: GCA_037306005.1. Taxonomy (NCBI): domain Eukaryota; kingdom Metazoa; phylum Chordata; class Amphibia; order Anura; family Rhinophrynidae; genus Rhinophrynus; species Rhinophrynus dorsalis. Next base: position 235,249,883 of record CM074725.1, on the reverse strand, counting down.
CTCCATCCCACTCTGTTCCTCCCACTCCCCACCTAATCCTCCTTCTCCCCACCCTGTTCCTCCCACTTCTACTGCTTCCCACCCTGTTCCTCCCACTTCTACTGCTTCCCACCCTGTTCCTCCCACTTCCTGCTCAATCCTCCTTCTTCCCACCCTTTTCCTCACACTTCTCCTCCTCCCCACCCTGTTCCTCCCACTTCCTTCCCACTTCTACTCCTTCCCATCCTGTTCCTTTCCATCTTTTTTCATTATGAGATTATTCCTTAAGACTACATGGCATCTTCACCAGCGGCGTTGCTATGTTCTAAAAAGATCTGGGACTAGAGCCCATAGCAAAATACTATAGCGTGATCACAGCCCGCAGTATTGACGATAACCACATGTGCACAAATCCACACTTGAATCTATGTAGTATATATATATATATATATATATATATATATATATATATATATATATATATATATATATATACATATACATATGTTATAAATATGTTTAACTGAGACCCTTTTAACAATCACAGTCCTTTAATATTGGGTTATCCAAATATTGGGAAATCCATGGCTTTGTACCTTCTCAAAATAGACACACATCCACAGTCTGAATGAAATAATATATATACAGATAAGCCCCAACCATGGTAGTATACATTATAACTCCGGTGATCTAGCGATACCCTGATCCCAATGATGATGAGCGCTGATCTGGGCTCTCTCTCCCCTTCTCTGTGTGCTCCGCTCTGTCAATTTGCAAAGAGAGAGAGGGGCGGCGTCCCAAGGCATGTTTATTTTGTGTGCCGCCGGCATCAGCCACCAGGTGTATACACCAATAGCGAGTGGGTCAGAACTGTCTGTGTTCCAGCTGATCTCTGACTCTGGAGCTTTAGTAATACAGAGCGCTGAGAGATGACATCATCTCCCAGCGCTCTCCATTATACTGAGAACTGCGTGGGAGCTTCAGCTCTGTGCCGAAGGAGGCACAGATCTCTCTAGCCATGCGGACTCAAGATAGGAGATGGACAAGGGGGGGGGGATAAGCAGGGACATTGTGGAGATGAAGGGGCATTGTGGGCATTGAGGGGCAATGTGGACATTGGGGGGCATTGTGGAGATGAAGGGGCAATGTGGAGGTGGCCAGTGTGGTTGGGGGACCCATGGCAATTCTTGCACTGGGCCCTGTGGCTTCTAGCTACGCCTCTGTTGCAGCGCCTTCATAGCCTGGTGAGATCCTGCCTTTGAGTTCACTCCATGGGTACCCCAAACACAGGGAAAAGATTAATGGATGGCATTGATAGAATAATGCATAGGATATTTTACGGTATCCTTTTAAAAAGTCACATGGAAAATGTTGTGCGGCTACTAGCCGCATTAACATGCCACCGTGTTGAAAATGGTGACGTGAGAATCTCTCCCAGCATAAAAGAGCGAGGTTCTCATGTCTCATCTGTAAACGTTGCTGCCTTTGTGGCCACATTAACCGCATACAATACATTACATTTCCTCTTTAAAAGAAAATACTCCAGTCTCTCTCCCCGCTCTGCCCTGTCATTTCAGTGCAGGGGTTGTGCAAAATACTTTCCTTTGTCAGATACTCTTGGCAATCTGTGAGTTAAAATGGCTGATTGGCGAACCTTCATAGTCCTGAAAATTTGTACGTTTGCCAGGTGTGTTGCTAGTTAATGGCTGAGCTCAGGCTGCTGTATGCACGCATCTGGTAAAGGCGTATAAATAACAAGTGCATAGAGGATTTAGGAGAGTGCACCACTCCACCCTGTCATTCTGTCAACCAGTGGCGTAACTATAGGAGTTGCACCTGCGACCGGGCCCGTCACTCCTGGGGCCTGGCCGTCCCCTGCGACCCCTCTGCCTGGTGCCCGCAATCTCCCTCTGGCACTCTAGTATTGTAGAGAGCTGGGAGATGATGTCATCATGTCCCAGTGCTCTGCATTACTGAGGAGGAGTGCGCGGGAGCTCCAGGAGGTAGGAGATGGGGGTATTGTGGAGATTGGGGGCAATGTGGAGGGAGCCAATGTGGTTGAGGGGGGGGCCCATGGCACTTCTTGCACCAGGGCCCCGGAGGCTTCTTGTTACGTCTCTGCTGTCAACTGTGCTTCCAAGAGAGAGCAAGACAATATTGTAATCGGTGAGTGTTTCCTGCAATTATTGAGACTTCTAGTGAATTAAATTGTGTAGTCCTCTGAGACTGTGTGACTATGCTAAAAATCTAAATATCCGTTACATGGATCTCAGTCTCTGTCTCTCTTTGAAGCACAGTTGACAGAATGACAAGACGGAGCGGGGACAAAGAGCCAGGGTAGCTCTGTGCAAGATTACTGGACTGGAGCTTTTCCTTTAAAGAGGCAATGTATGGATGATAGGAGTTGTATGAGGTTAATGCTGCCACGAAGGTAGTGACATTTACAGAGGCGACATGAGAACCTCGCTCTTTTATGCAAAGCAAGATTCTCATGTCACCATTTTCAACACGGCGACGTGGTTAATGCGGCTTCTAAACGCACAATATTTTAGATACAACTTTTTAAAAGTGAACCGCAGGAAACTGGCTCTTAAAGTTGAACTTTCACCTAAAATAAAAATGTAACCATGCGTTTTAATCATTAACTCAACATTAGCGCTGTGTTTGTTTTTTCGTAACTCACCTTATAGTGGAGATATTTAGCCTTCAACATCGGGCACTTCCGCGTTCTGCGGCACCCTGTGTGTCCCGCATGATGCCTCAGGACTTCCCAGCTGCCCCAGGGAGCGAGTTTACACTCTCCTTCTTAGCTGTATTTCTGTGGGCTAATGTTATAGAAAACTCCGTTTACCATGTTACTGAGGTTGCACTATCGCAGCTCCTGCCACCTTCTCAACTCACACTTGCAGCGGAAACTGCTTGCTGTGACGATCTACATGCTGACTAGCAAGTAATCAATAACCATAAAAGATTAACCCTTTAAGTACCAGAGGGTGAAACAAATTGGGGTGGCACATGGGGGGCACAGTAGAGTTTAGGGGGGCACATGGGGGGCACAGTAGAATGCCCCCCTGGTGACGCCACTGCTCCCAACAACCTCGGTGGCTCTCAGCGAGTCTGATAAAAACATCACCTCACGTCCCTAATGCCATCTCCACTGTCTTCCCGCTAAGAGGGGCATCATGAGGTAAGCAGTGACGCTTTGTCACCTTTCCCTGCTCCTACCAGGCACTGATAGGTCACAATACTCTGATGGGGAGGGGAGAAGGCTGCCTTCATCGCCTGTAATAGTGTCTATTACCATAAATATTTAACCCTTTGAGTGCCAGAGCAATGCGTTGCTTACCCCTCTGGCACTCAAAGGGTTAAGGTGGTATGTAGACTTCCCCTTTTTTCTTTCTACAGGTGGAGTTTACTTTACTAATGTTTCTGCCAGCCTTATTGACAAAGGCCAGAGGGCTGGGCCAGATGTTGATTAACCCTCTGAGGGAGAAGCAATGCGTTGCGTACCCCTCAAAGGGTTAAATAAACTCAGGGTAACAGGTAGGATACCAGTGGGGTTCCAGCTGCCACCTTGGTCAGTCATAAATTTGGAGAGGTAGGCCGCAGCCTCACTCAGTCTCCTGCTTCAACAGGAAGGTGTGCAGGGTGTTGGCTGCCAGCCACAAGATACGTTTAATGAATTGGGCAGGGGTGTAGTGGAGGACTCTGCATGCAGCCACAGCGATACCAGGTCCCCCAGACAAATAAACCAGCCCACTGGGATCTCTCAATGGACACCTTTGATCCTTCAACACAAGGATTAGTTTGTTACCATGAAGAAGGACTGGGGATAGTCCATAACCAAAAAACGACACGGACACCAAATACTTTTTGGGTATGAACAGACGGTTTATTAAAACCAAACATCTTAAAATTACATTTCTCACTTAAAACCCTTTTGTTTAACTCCTGTTTAACATCAAATTTCTTTATGGTTACACCTGTAAAACAATCATAACCCCTCCTATGCATGGCCAATTTAACCGGGCTCATGCTTAACACTTGTCTTTCCCATCACTCATCACCAATCTTTTTCAAACCAATTACCCCAGTTGGGCCATTCCACACTCGGCTCCAACGGGTAACGTCACCTCCCGCGACAAAGTCCGGGGCCACTTTTCCATTGTTTTCTCCCCTTACGGAAGCATCATCCTTTCTTTTCTCCCATCTAAAACTTAATTATCCCAATAACATTCAATTCTCCCGCCATAAGGGCCAATGCCTAACCCCTTAGGCCCTGGCCCTCCCCCCCCCCAACCATGGCCACCGCCTGTTCAATACCCTCCAACAACCCTAAATTGAAAAAATCAAGACCCAGGCCATTTGGGTGAACACCGTCCCCCCGAAACAGCCGGGCCGCCTCCCCCTCGAACACCCTGTGACGCACCGCCACACCCCCCAGCTGTAGAACATATTTTGTAATCTTCCTATTGAGCTTAATCCTACTCTTATCCAGGGCGATTGGATCCCTTGCTTGCGCCCACACCCTACGGGCTACCGTCTCCGACCACACTACCACCAAATCCGGAAAAAGCGCAAGCAAACGATGCAAATCCCTCTTAATCCGTTCCCCAAGACTCCAAACCGGGAACGAACCCAAATCGTTACCCCCCAAATGTATAACCAAAATTCTCGGACCCCCACCCTGACACTTAGCAAACTGAACTACATCCTGCAACAACTGCACCCATCGCATCCCCCGACATCCAAACCACGATACCTCCACCAAAGAAGGGTCCAAACCCAACTGAAGGCCATTCCTACGAAGAGACGCCCGCTTCCTCGCCCAATACACGTAGGAATGCCCGATGATCCACACCTTCACCGGAGGAATACCTAGAAAAAGCATAAACACATGAGCCCCGACCCCCAGCAACACATAGGACCCACCAACGGCAGGCACAAGCAACTGTAACACCCAAAGGGGGTATAAACATAGTATTTTTTTTTTTTTTTTTTTTTTTTAATATACCAAACAGCCACACCACACAAAAGCCCGCCCAATGAAACCCAACCCCTCCCCAACCTACACAGAAAGGTCCCTCCCCGGCCGAACATATAACCGGAACCGGTCCGATTCCCACCTCCCAATGCGGCGTACAGCCTCGTCCGGCAAACCCAGACGGGACGCCTCAGTGGCCGCCCCTATGCGGAAGGAGTGTCCTCCAAACTCCGCCACCGGAACCCCCAGACGCTCCAAACAACCACGGAAAACCGCCACAAATTGATAACGCGTCAAAGGCAAGCCGGTGGCATGAATCAGAAGGGGACCCCCCGCTCCCGGACTCACTGCCAAAAAGTCCCGCAGCAGCGACACCGGACACACATTGGAAGAAGGAATAGCAAATAACGTCACCCACCTCCCCCTACCCAGCATGTCCGTCTTGGACCTCCGGATCCGAAAACGGACTTCCCCCTCACCCAGCAAAACATCCTCCCGCCCCACCCCGCCGGGGGCAGCCCTGCTCCGACTCACCAATTCCCCTATCCTCATTGCACCAAAGAAAGCCCAGCTGAATGCCACACGGAACAAACGCCGCTCGTAATCCAACGGGCAAATCAACGGAAGAACCCCCATCAACTGGCACAACAAGGAAAGGGAAACCGGCCGCCGATCGTCCGGAACCCGCACACCCCGGCGCATCCCCTTCAAGGCCATGCGCACCCTAAAGTCTTTAGTAACATCCTTAAAACCCTGAAGCTTAAACCCAAAAACCAGACCCGCCAAACGCCCAGAGATGACGGAAGGCGAGCAGCCCAGATCAGCCCACTGCCATATCAGCCACAAGACACCCAACAAGCGACAGGAGTCGTCCGGAAAACCCCCTGCCACCCTGGACAGCTCCAACCACTCGTCCCAGGCGTTCGAGTACCGCGCCCAAGTGGCCGGCGCCACCGAATTCCGAATCCACACAGCTACTCCATCCTGCCAAGCTCCCACAGATCGTCCGGGCAGACTGAGCCCACCTCCTTCGCCGCTGGCCACGCCACCCGAAAAGACTCCATCTGTAAGCGAGAAAGGGCGTCAGCCGCAACATTCCGCACCCCCGGCACATGCCTAGCCCGAAAAGACAAATTTAAGCCCAAGCACCGCAGCACCAGACATCGCAACAAACGCAGAACCGGAGGGGAAGACGCCGTCAAGTTGTTGACCACGTCCACCACACCCAAATTATCACAGTGGAAAACCACGCATTTATTCCGCAGCGAATCCCCCCAAAGCTCCAGAGCCACCACGATTGGAAACAACTCAAGGAACACCAAGTTACGGGTAAGACCACTGTCCATCCACCAGGACGGCCAGCGACCCGCACACCACTCCTCACCCAGGATGGCCCCAAAACCAACCGAACCCGCCGCATCCGTCTGCAGGCCCACCTCCTCATTGGAAGACACGGGGTCCAGCCACAACGACCGCCCGTTAAAATTCCGCAAAAAACTATCCCACACCACCAAATCAGACCGCACCTCAGGAGACAATCTAATGAAGTGGTGGGGCCGCTTCACTCCCGCCGTCAACCGCGCCAGCCGCCGAGAAAAAACACGCCCCATAGGCAGAATCCGACAGGCGAAGTTCAATTTACCTAACAAGGACTGCAGCTGACGAAGGGTTACCCTCCGCACCCCTAAAAAGGCCCTTATCAAATCCCGAAGCTCGCCCAACTTGTCCGCCGGCAGCCTACTTTCCATGGCAATGGAATCCAATTCAATGCCTAAAAAGGACAAACAAGTAACCGGGCCCACCGTTTTTTCCGGCGCAAGAGGAACCCCAAAAACGTCCGCCACCCATTGCAACGTCCGCAACAGCCACGCGCAAATCGCCGATCCTCCCGGGCCGACACAAAGGAAGTCGTCGAGATAGTGAATAATGGAGTTACAACCCACCTCCACCCGAACAACCCATTCTATAAACGTGCTGAAGGTCTCAAACAACGCACACGAGATGGAACACCCCATTGGCAGGGACAAATCGATGTAAAAGGACCCCTGAAATGAACACCCCAGCAAATGATGACAGGAAGGGTGGACAGGGAGTAGCCGAAACGCGGATTCCACATCCGCTTTTGCTAACAAAGCCCCCTTTCCCGCTTGAGATACCAGGCGGACCGCCTTATCAAAAGAGGCGTATGAGACTTTACACACCTCAGGATCAATGTCATCATTAACCGAACCCCTAAAGGGGAACGATAAATGATGGATCATCCTAAACTGGCCCGGCTCCCTTTTGGGAACCACACCCAAGGGTGACACCCTGAGGTTTGGCAAAGGGGGGGAAGAAAAGGGGCCCGCCATACGGCCCAACGCCACTTCCTTGTCCAGCTTCGCCTGCACCACCGCCGGGAGAGACAGGGCCGACCCCAAATTACCCGACCGCAAAACCCCCTCCCGCTCCCGGAAAGGAATGCGGAAACCCTCCGAGAAACCCTCCTCCAACAACGCCGCCGCCACCCGATTAGGGTAGCGGGCGAGCCACGGCGCAAGCGGCTTAAGCGTACCGGAGTCGCTCCCCTTGTCAGACCCATCCCGCTACAACCGGCGCTTAAAACATTTTGACACGGAGTGGGATCCCCCACAGTGTGAGCACTCGTGCCGGAAACGACAGGTCTGCCCGAACTTGCAGGACCCTTCGTTGAATTGCCAACACACCCCCGGTCTACGGGCAGCGGCTGGCACGGCGGGGAGCCCCAACCCCCCGGCGCCGGACAGAAACGACGATAAGCCACCCTGAAACGTCGCAGGACGCGTCATAATAGAAAGCCAAAGGCCAATATCCATCTGATCCCATGTCATGGAGGAGCGCACCGCCATGCGCTGACGAAATTGCTCGTCATAACGCCACCAAGCCAAACCACCATAGGTGCGGCAAGCGCTCCAGATGGTATCCTGGTAGCAAAAGAGAGAGGAACATTTTTCCGGAAAGCGCTCCCCCATGACACAGGCCAAAACGGAGAAAGCCCTAATCCAGTTCCCAAAAACCTTAGGAATCTTACTATACCGCCGACGCTCGCGATCCTCCTTCTTCCCGTCGTCCTTCTCCTCCTTGTCAGGGGGGGCGTCTTCCAAAGGAAGTAAGGAGTAAAGTTCAAGATACTCCTGCTTCCAAATCTTTTCTTTGATCTCCGACTTCAAATGGGAACCCAAAGGGCCCGACCAACACAGGTACGAAGACCCACACGCCGCCGCAGGAACCCCCGCCGGGACCGGAGACCCCACACCCGGGACCACGCCCCCCACAGGGACACCCAAAGAAACATCCGACGCCACCAAACCGGGACCAGTAACCCCCACCCCCGCAGAACCCAGCAGGGGGGCAGCAGGGGCAGCCCCCCCCGCGTCCCCCCTTGGAACCTCCCCCACCTTAGTACCCCCTCCCGGCCCCCCAGCCCTCAGGTGGGACGCCCACGCCCTAACCGCACCTTCATCCAGCCCCCCACCCGCCCCACCTGACTGCCTAACAGTATCAATCAGCCTCGTCAACCCCCCCAGCACCTCCCCCAGAAGACCCCCAGCCCCACCCCCCCCAACCCAGACCCCACAGTACCTCCTGAGCCGTGTACGAGCTCCGCAGGAGTACGCGCCGCCGTCACCGGGAGCAGCTGGACATCCGCCGCCAGGTCGCTCCCGCTCCTCACCACGGGCACCGGATCCGCTACCTGCAACTGGACAGAAGAGGACATCAGCGGCCCCAGAGCCTGCGAACCGCCAAGCGCGCTCCCACCCGACACCGCAGCCCCCTGCGAGGGCCCGGATGAACCCCCAGCACCCAGGACGTCAGACAACCCAGGCTGGCAAGCTGAAGACCCCCGCGACACCCCCAGGGGCAACGAGGGCCCCCCAGGCGTTCCTGCAGCATGCACCCCGCTCGGGCCTGGGACCACCACCTCCGCGCTCCCCTGCAGACAGCACAAGCAGACCTCCATCAGACTACCCCCCATGCAGATACCCCTACCGCCAGGGTGCGCAGCCAAACCCCCACACAGCCACAGACCTCACCTGACTCCCTGCTCCACTCCTGCCCAATCCAGCACGGTCAACCTCAGCCAGGGGCCTGCCACCCCACGAAGCAGCTCTCCCACGGGAAGGTCTCCTCCTCTCCCTGGCCGGACTCCTACTGTGGCGGGACCTGCGCTCCTCCTCATCACCATGAGACCCCCTCACAAGGCGTTCCGTAGCCCGCCTGCTCCCACGAGCTCCTGCACCACTGGCCGCCTTGCCCACCGTCCGGGCTGCCACAGGGCTTCTGCTGCGCCTCCGGCTCCTCCCAGCCTCAGGACTAAGGCGTTCCGGCGGGCGCGCCCGCGTTCTCCTCACAGGCCGACCTGCAGCAGCCGGCCCGGTCACAGCCACACTCCCACGGCCGTCAGATTGCCGCAACCGCAGCTGCTCCCGCAGCCACCGACCACCATCCTCTTCAGCCACCCGCCGCAGCTCCTCCATGAGATCCGCCGACATCCCAGTAAGCCGAACCGACACACCTGCTTCCTTCCTGCCTCTGTCCCTCACCTATACTGCCCTAACTTCCTTCCTGCGCTAGTCCCCTAACTTTTACCCCTCCCCCTAACCTACCTCATTTCCTACCCTTCCCCTTCTTCATGTCCCCCCTTCCTTATTGTCCGGGGGGTTTCTTTATGTACAGAAAGCATGGGCCAGCCCCTTTAGTCTGTGTCTAGGAGGGGACTCAAGAGAGGTTTTATTTTCTCTCTACAGTGTTGGGCCAGCAGTGCTTAACCCTCTGAGTGCCTGTGGGTGTGCAATGCATCGCTTAGCAATGGGTTACCCCTTTGGCACTCAAAGGGTTATCCCTACCAGTGGCAAAGCGATATCCAATAAAAAAAAAGGTTAACATTTTGATACCAATCAATGAGGGCGGAATGCAGATCTGTTACTTCCCCCATTTCCTGATCATTTGCCTCCCTCACTCAGCCACATGACTGTGATGTTGAGTGACAGAGTAGCAAGGAACCAGCAAGTGAGTGGAGTAGGAAGAGACACACAGTATGTCTGGCTGGGTCTGGGAGCATCAGTCAGTCCTGTGCATGCAAGCTTCTATCATGGGCTGGACGGTGAGTGGGTATTATTTCAGCCATGAAAGAAAAGAAATACATTGGGGACATGATTCTCTCACCCTATTGAGGCTTTAACTTGAAGAACCCACATATCTCCACCACAGCTAGTGCACATGTGCAGGAGGATATTGGGACAGGTCACATGAGCACTATGAAGCTTGTGTTCAGCAGGGACTGCTAGTTGTGTGCACTGCAGCATATTCTTCTTCAGATGAAGTATGGTAAGCTTTATATCACCAGAGAGAGGAGGCAAGGGAAAGGGTTAAAGAGGGACTTCTGTCTGACCAAAACTGGGCTGCTCTTAGCACTGTATCATAGTGCCAGACAGAGCTGCGTTGTGTCCAGCCCCACCTATGTGAGAGCTGAATAAAGGAGGACAGATACTTTATATTACTGACAAAGTGACACTGACCCTTTTGTAAACTGTGTTTAATGCTTTCTTGAAAGGTGTAACATCTGTAGGGACACAGACAGTGCAGGGGAGTATTGCTGTGCGCTTCATGACACTCAGAGGGATTAAGGGGAGCTTGAGTTGCTGGTGATACAGTGGTGAAGTGTGTAAGATTGACAGATGTTACAGATGGGAGTGTTTTTAAAGCAAAACTTTCACTTTGTAGAATGTCGCCCTGCAATAATTAAAGGGGATCTCTCACCTACTTATATGTAACGCTCATTAGTTAGAGCATTTATCAAAAAAATTGAAAACAGGTATATGCGCAAAAATTAAAGTTTAAAAAGTGTCTGGCGGCCTACTTCCGGGCTTGCCGAACCTTGCCGACCAGTAGCAGCTCTCGTCCCACTACCCATCATCCTCCCATGACGGAGGCTGTCTGTCACTAAGGTGGAGCGATCGCATTGGCTAGATATCGAAACCCCATTTCTCAAACTGCTATGGTTCAAGCTGACAGCAGGAGTTCCCAGTCCGGGGACTCTTCAGCAGAGCTGAAATCCCGTTATTGCAAAAGAATTACTTCATTGTAGAGGTCTACAAAGTGTGCCTGGTTGCAAGCACACTTTGTAGACCTTTCCAATTAAGTAATTCTTTTGCAATAACGGGATTTCAGCTCTGCTGAAGAGCCTCATCGTGTCGTCCGACACGGATCCTCTTCTGTCAGCTTTACAGCTGACATCAGGAGAAGGGGAGGGAAGGGGGGAACTTGCATTGCCAAAATCTCTCTAACCATAGTGGTTTGAGAGATGGGGTTTGTGGCAATGATAATCTCTTTTTAGCTTCTACAAATCTATAAAAGAAAATTGTGGATATTACTAACACTTTAAAGCGGAATACCACCTTTAAACAACTTTAACTTCAATAACTCCCAATCTGGCGAATAACTGCTTAGTAGCGCTAGTCGCCAGAATTATTACCTTCTTTAATAGATTTATCAATTCTTCCAGGACTGACAGGCAGGACGGATCGCGGACATCTTGCCATAGTGACGTCTGCGTGCCTGCGCGGTCAGTCCCAGCCGGCTCTAGGAGGCGTTGCTAGGAGCCATTCACCTCCAGAAGGGACTGACAGCGCAGGCGTGTGGATGTCATAATGGCAAGATGTCTGCAATCCGTCCTGCCTGTCAGCCCGGGAAGAATTGATAAATCTATTAAACAAGGTAATAATTAGTAGCGCTAGTCACCAGATGGGGAGTTATTGAAGCTAAAGTTGTTTAAAAGTGGTAGTTCTGCTTTAAGAACCAGTGCAATTTTGACCTTTTTGACTATGTCTTTGTTCAACAGAGTTTTCCCTCTAAGCCTCTTATTGTAGCCACACAAATTATTGTTTTTTTAAGCACAAGTAAGGCTTTCCGTTGGTACCACACTTATAGGGATAGCCCCCCATTTAAGATAAGCTAATTATGAAAGCCGGTGAGATAGCTCAGTGGTAAATTCCCTGGCTATGAAACCTGTTCAAATCACAAGGTTGCAGGTCTGAATCCTGACAGGGTTAACTCGGCCCTTTATCCTTCCGAGGTTGATAAATGAGTACCATTGATTGGGTTGTAATCACATCTATTATTTCAGCTGCTGATTTGGTTAACTCCTAGAGCATACTCTGAAAATGCTTTGAGTCCCACTTGGAGAAATGCTCTATATAAATACTAGTTATTATATTATTTTAAAAAAAAATGTAAAAAAAAGCAGAATTTGTATTGGTTCTCTTGTGATAATTTGTGCCCAGTTAATTTTTTGTGGAGACTGCATGCAAGGTATAACTGGTTATTCATACCTACAAAATGTACAGTTTTAGGAGGGCACTGTGCCTCTTGAACGAAAATTCCCATGACCCTCTTTCTCTTCCTAGTTTCCCCCTTTTATGGAGATAAGACTGTGTGGTGTGTATAAGTGTATTACATTGTTCCACAACAATAAAATGGCATTAACTTTTATTTAAACTCCAGCATATATGTTTATAAATTAACTGTGTAAATAAAATACATTGATGTTGCTTAGATTTATATTTAAAATTTACAGACTGCTTTTAGTAGGTCATAAAGGACTTAATTCTGCCCCCAGCAACAACATACCTACCAACAATTCAAATAGCCAAAGAGGGACACTCGTGTCTTAGGGGGTATTGTTGGGTGCATGGCTGGTGGGCAGGGCATTACCGAGAATTTTTAGGCTATCTGCTTGACCTATAGACACCTCCTTGTGTAACCTAATAAATGACTTATAACAAGACCAACATATTTTATTTACACAGACTAATTTATAAAGACATATACTGACATTTAAACAAGCAATAATGTGAGTTTATTGCTGTAGATCAATGTGATTTAGTTATATACACACCACACAGTCTGATCTCCTAAAAAGAGGGACAGTAAGGTGGGAAAGAGGGACAGAGGGATTTGGGTCTAAAAGAGGGACTGTCCCTCCTAAAAAGGGACACTTTGGAGGTATGCAACAGCAGTGAAGGGGTTAATACCCCAATATTTACCTAATTTTAATTCAGTTTTATTCTGTTCTCTGCCTCTCTCTCTCTTTTACAATCACAATAAGGAAGAGAGAGGCAGAGAACAGTGACAAAGGCAATGTGTAAGACACATTGTTTTTGTCAATGAAATAGCTGGTATACGCGACAGCTGTAGAGATCACCTTTACTGGCAAAAAGGGGACTTACTAGAACTGAGTGCTCTGGTGCTGGAGAGCTCAGTTTCATCCTCCCCAAGCTATCATTTAACCCTTGATGATCCAGGACCATCACTGGTTCTTAAGGAAAGTTTATGGGTCCTTAAGGGGTTACATTTAGCATGTTATAGGTTAATTGAGGGCTTACTGGGGTACCTTGGGGTTACAGCAAGCAGAAATATGTCCCTATAATTTGTTACAGGGAGTGTTAAAGTGGATTTATCACCACTTTACAAGTTTTGATCAGCATGTAGAATAGTTAGCGAATAATTATAAAACGTTATTATAACCTCTGCCTCTGCTCCCGTTATTCTCCCCAGCATCCTCCACTGACAGAGGCATTCTGTTAGTAAGCTGGAACGATCTCATTGGCAGAGATCGATATCTAGCCAATGAGATTGCTCCAGCTTACTAACAGAACGCCTCATAGGAGCATGCTGGGGGAAGTGACGGGAGTAGAGGCTGTACGGCGGCAAGCATAGTTTAGCTGGAAGTAGGCTGCTGGGCATACTTTAAAATGTAATTTTTTCGCAAATAAGGTTTTTTTTTTTTTTTTAAAGAATAATGTTTTATAATTATTCGCTAACTATTCTACATATTGAAGAAAACTTGTAAAGTTGTGATAGATCCACTTTAAGGGTTAAAGGGATAGTAATACTTAAATTTTATTGTCCCCTATCTTGTATCCCTTAAAAACTGAATCAAATGAGCCCAGTGGCATCTCTCAAACCTTTATGGTTTGAGAGATATCCGCTTTCAAAGTTATGCTTTTTTTTTCCTCTCCCCTGACGTCAGCGTTCTAGCTCTCAGACGGGGGATCCGGTCCCAGGACCGGCGAAGGCTCTTCAGCAGAGCCGAGATCACGTTATGGAAGCAGAAATCCTTCTTGCTTGCAAACCAAGCGCACCTAGAAGACCATTTCAGTGAAGGATTTCTACTTCCTTAACGCGATCTTGGCTCTACTGAAGAGCCTCCGCTTGCTCAGGGACCGGATTCCCCTGCTAGAATGCTAACGTCAGGGGAGAGGGGAAAAAACAAAGCTTTGAAAGCGGATATCTCTCAAACCATAAAGGTTTGAGAGATGGCGCTGGGCTCATTTGATTCAATTTTAAGGGCTACAAGATGGGGTATAGTAAAATTTAAGTATTACTATCCCTTTAAAATCTCCCGGTCATCTCCTTTTGAAAGCTCCCAGATATGCAAACCATTTGCACTACATTGAGAAAATGACAGTCCCCCAAATGCCCTTGTTACCTTTGATTTAAAGGGAAATTGTAACACTTTTGAATGTTAGATGTCTCCAAGGAATTTCAAGACATTGCAGCTATCACTGAAGGGGTTAAAAGTAGCATTTAAATAAATGGGAATGTTAGGATTTTTTATTTGGTTTGCTTCTCTTTGGCTTTGAAGGGACGGGGGGCCCAGTCTTAAACTGTGTCATGGGGCCTAGTAGTTTCTAGTTAGGCCCATGAGGAGGACTAGGGAGTGCATGAACATAGTGTGTTCTGGAGCCTTACACTGAGAATGGAATGAGGATGATAGATTTAAATATGTTTTGAATTCATGTTTAGACACATAACTTGTTTGAACACAGCACTTAAAGGGATAGTAATACTTGAAAATAAGTTGATTTTATTTTGTAGCCCTTAAAAAAACATGAAAAATGATATAAGTCTTATCTCCCAAACCTTTATGGTTTGGGAGATATTCAAAAGTAAAGTTACTCCACCCCTCAGATTTGGAATCCGGTCACTTGACCGGTTGTGCCTCTCCAGAAGTGCTGAGATCATGATCTTTAAAAAGAATTTCTTAATTGGAATTGTCTACAAAGTGTGCTTTCAAGCCAGGCACACTTTGTAGACCGTTCCAATGAAGTAGTTCTTTTCAAAGATCGTGATCTCGGCACTGCTAAAGAGCTGCCTGTTGCTCTGTGGACTGAATTCCAAATCTGTCCACTAGATGGCAGACTTGGCTGAAACAGCCAGGAAAAGAGAACTTTTCTTTATTATACATGTGAATATCTCCAAAACCATAAAGGTTTGGGAGATAAGACTTACATCATTTTTCATGTTTTTTTAAGGGCTACAAAATAAAATCAACTTATTTTCAAGTATTACTATCCCTTTAATGACAGTCTCACTGTAAAACCCCAGAATGTACCTTGTTCACTGTCCCACCTTTCTGTGTTAGCTAATTGTGTCATGGGTTCAAACCGTTACAGCCTCAGAGCCCTAGGCCAGTGTTTCCCAACTGCAGGGACGTTACAGTGTCCTGTCCTTTTTTTGGACAGGTAACCTCATGTTGTTGTGCTAAGTCCAGAGATGTCGTTAGTCACTGTGCATGTTGTGGACATGAGGTATCGTATATAATAATTCGTTAAGATTTGTCAGAAGCCGTCATGCGCAGTAGAGACTGCTGTGTGCTCTTTAGTCATGAGCAGTACAGACTGCACGCGCCGTGGCTGTTACCAAGAGGGGCTCTCCGAATTCAGACCGGAGTCGCACAGAGAGGACTCCAGTTTGAATTCGGAGCGCTTCGCTCCATATCAGCCTCGGAGCGGCCACTCTCTACTGATCATGCCTACAGAGGTGGAACTGTGGCCTGTGTAAACGGGCCTTATATATAATATAATAATCCTTTATTTATATAGCGCACACAGATTCCGCAGCGCTTTACACTCATATTGGTTCCTGTCCCCATTGGGGCTCACAATCTAAATTCACCTATCAGTATGTTTTTGGAGTGTGGGAGGAAACTGGAGTACCCGGAGGAAACCCATGCAAACTCATTGCAGATGTTGTCCTTGGTGGGATTTGAACCCAGGACCCCAGTGCTGCAAGGCAACAGTGCTAACCACTGAGCCACTTTTCTAGCCTTCCCTTTAACAATTTGAGTACTGGAGGGTTGTGCAATGCTTTTCACAACACACTGTTATTCATATGACTTCTGGGAAGTTTAGAATATGGAGCTGAGCCACGCTGTACTTTTTTTGTTTAACCCTTTCAGTGTCATAATGGTGTCAGCCACTGGACATCTATCTGGCATTCAAAGGGTTGCTATAATGTGTGATGTCCACCTTTCTATAAATCTCCACCCCATTGCCCAAACTAATCCCATTTCTCCTGTCTGCCACTTAGCTGTCCCTTGTCTTTATTCCTCTCTTTGCTTTTTCCCTCCCACTTTTTTTCTCTCCCTTTCTCTCCTCTTTTGCCCTCTCTCTCCCCTCATTGGCACTCATAGAATTGTAAGTTCTGCGGAATCACTAGTGTAGCTCAGTTTCAATTGTAAGCTCTGCGTTATCTTTTGTAAGCTCTGTGGTATCACTAGTGCAGTACCATTTCAGTTGTAAGCTCTGTGGTATCACTGTTGTAGCTCCATTTCAATTGTAAGCTCTGTGGTATCACTAGCTTCAGTTCTTTTGTAAGCTCTGTGATATCACTAGTGAATTCATATTCACTATTTCAAACATAATTAGGTTGAACATTGATAATAATTTAAAAGTTAATTTTAATGTTAATAATCGGATCATCCATACCTCCCAAGTGTCCCTCTTTAGGAGGGACAGTCCCTCTTTAGGAGGGACAGTCCCTCTTTTAGACCCAAATCCCTCTGTCCCTCTTTCTCACCCTGGTGTCCCTGTGTTTAGGAGATCAGACTGTGTGGTGTGTATAGAAGTGTATCACCCCAGTGTCCCTGTGTTTAGGAGATCAGACTGTGTGGTATGTATATAAGTGTATCACCCTGGTGTCCCTGTGTTTAGGAGATCAGACTGTGTGGTGTGTATATAACTGTATCACCCTGGTGTCCCTGTGTTTAGGAGATCAGACTGTGTGATGTGTATAGAAGTGTATCACCCCGGTGTCCCTGTGTTTAGGAGATCAGACTGTGTGGTGTGTATATTAGTGTATCACTCTGGTGTCCCTGTGTTTAGGAGATCAGACTGTGTGGTGTGTATATAAGTGTATCACCCTGGTGTCCCTGTGTTTAGGAGATCAGACTGTGTGGTGTGTATAGAAGTGTATCACCCTGGTGTCCCTGTGTTTAGGAGATCAGACTGTGGGGTGTGTATAGAAGTGTATCACATTGCTCTACAGCAATGTAACACACATTATTGTTTGTTTAAACATTAGTATATGTGACTGTGACGGAATGGGTGTCACCCAGAGAATGAAATGTGCCTGTTTTCAGTGATTGCCATTGTCTTAACGTGTTCCCATTCTTGAAACCTTAATGTCCCCTGTGTGTGCATGCATTAGAGAGGGTTGTCCAGTTACCAGCAGTGAATGGGTTAGTTAGTGTGTAGGATGTACAAAGGAATGGTGCCATGCAGTCTAGCTAAACCCAGAGATTGTGCTATGAGATAACCAGTGTTGGTTAGATGGAGGGGGGATGTGCATCTTCCCCCCCCCCTCACATTAGGCTAAGCAGAACAGACCTGGTAGATGGTACCTGTGACAACACATCCTGTAGGGGGTGGGTAGAAAAAACCTGACAGAGAGAGGGAGAGTTGGAAAATGTAGGACCAGGAGAAAGGGCCTCTCCATAATGGTGGGAGGCCTAGGGTCCCTGGGCATCCTAAAGCAGCACTGCAGAAACTGGGACTGGCGAGTGCCCTCACCAGAAGAGTTAGAGTGAGCGGGCACTGTAGGGCCAGGTCACCGTTTCAGTTGTGGGCTGTAAGTTAAGGCAGCTTCAGACACAGAGAGAGTACCCTGATGTTCCTGCCACAAGGATCTTAGGATGTCTTCCCCAACTCCTCTGCCAGGACTAAAAGATACAAGGAACCTTCATGGAATCCTGCAGCATGTGGAGTGGGCAGGATGCCTACTCTTGCCTCTAGTGGGACTATGAATAAGCTCCAGCATTAAGCTAAAATGGACTGTGAGTATTATTTGTAACTCCTGGCAAGTTATGCAACTAAGAAGAGAACAGCAGAAGTGCTTAGTTTTTATGTTTTACCCCTGTTTGTTTGCCTGTAATTGTTGTCCTGTGTTTTGTGCCGTGAACTCTCTAATAAATGCAATTTATTATCTTTTTGTCTGGCTGGATAAATCTCTTAACCCTCGGCCTACCAATAAGTAACCCCTGTACCCCCCGTCACACTGGTGGCAGCTTGTGGGATATCCAGCTTAGGTGTTCAGGGTGTCTGAGGGCAACCCTGACCACTATGTGTGCTAGTTGTGCCAGCTCAGTAGCGTGGTCACTTTAGCACCCAGACAAAAAGACACGGCCAAGGACAACAGTATGGGAACCCCTCCTGTTATTTTGTTTTGCCTTAGAGTTAGCCTAAGGGACATGTGAGCAAGTACCCTATCAGCACTGCCAGACAAAATGGGACTAGGGGTGTAGTCTGCATCCAGCACCCACTATGCCCTAGCAATGCAGTGATTTACAGCTTTACAGACTTGCCTGGATGATCCAGTACTTCAAAGCAAAGTGGTCAAACATCAAAAGACAGAGCTCCAAGCCACCAGATCCAGAGTGGAAATTCAGAATGTGCTAAACCAGTGTTGTATGCCACAGAATCTAAGCATGGGAATAATGTGACACAGAGACCAGAAGGATAATCCAGACAGAACATTGCACTACCTTCTCAGCTTAAAGGAAAATCCAGTGGAGGATGCGCTATTCAGAAACCAGTTACAGTGGGAATTTTAATGGAAAAGTTAATCCACCCCAAAAGCAATGTTGGAAGTCTTTGCAGGGGTAAGTGACACTCCTGTGGGAGCACTGATTGTGATGGGACTGGTTCTGATTCTTTATGTTGGACTGATTTAGGTGGGATGGTGTTCTGGGACGGTCTCTTAATTTTGATGGCAGTAAGCTATTGTGTGTGTGTGTGAGGAAAATGCATTGCAACACCAGAGCCTGTTTTTTCCTGCACCCTAATTGGATATGTCTTGCCCTGGAAAGTATCCTGAATCACTGGACTTTGTTTTGGAACTATCGCCACTAAAGATACAAATGATGTACTGTATATACAAATGCTTTGTAGGCTTGATGTCTGTATTGATAGAAGTATAGGAAATTAGTTAATATGTGGGGACCCAGTGATCTGTCCGTGTGGACTGAACTCTGGGGTCCCCATCTGAAAGGGGGGACAGACTGTGACGGAATGGGTGTCACCCAGAGAATGAAATGTGCCTGTTTTCAGTGATTGCCATTGTCTTAACGTGTTCCCATTCTTGAAACCTTAATGTCCCCTGTGTGTGCATGCATTAGAGAGGGTTGTCCAGTTACCAGCAGTGAATGGGTTAGTTAGTGTGTAGGATGTACAAAGGAATGGTGCCATGCAGTCTAGCTAAACCCAGAGATTGTGCTATGAGATAACCAGTGTTGGTTAGATGGAGAGGGGATGTGCATCTTCCCCCCCCCCCTCACATTAGGCTAAGCAGAACAGACCTGGTAGATGGTACCTGTGACAACACATCCTGTAGGGGGTGGGTAGAAAAAACCTGACAGAGAGAGGGAGAGTTGGAAAATGTAGGACCAGGAGAAAGGGCCTCTCCATAATGGTGGGAGGCCTAGGGTCCCTGGGCATCCTAAAGCAGCACTGCAGAAACTGGGACTGGCGAGTGCCCTCACCAGAAGAGTTAGAGTGAGCGGGCACTGTAGGGCCAGGTCACCGTTTCAGTTGTGGGCTGTAAGTTAAGGCAGCTTCAGACACAGAGAGAGTACCCTGATGTTCCTGCCACAAGGATCTTAGGATGTCTTCCCCAACTCCTCTGCCAGGACTAAAAGATACAAGGAACCTTCATGGAATCCTGCAGCATGTGGAGTGGGCAGGATGCCTACTCTTGCCTCTAGTGGGACTATGAATAAGCTCCAGCATTAAGCTAAAATGGACTGTGAGTATTATTTGTAACTCCTGGCAAGTTATGCAACTAAGAAGAGAACAGCAGAAGTGCTTAGTTTTTATGTTTTACCCCTGTTTGTTTGCCTGTAATTGTTGTCCTGTGTTTTGTGCCGTGAACTCTCTAATAAATGCAATTTATTATCTTTTTGTCTGGCTGGATAAATCTCTTAACCCTCGGCCTACCAATAAGTAACCCCTGTACCCCCCGTCACAGTGTCAATAATATACTTTGGTCTTGTTATAATTTATTAGATTACACAAGGAGGTGTCAATAGGTCATGAAATAGCCTAAACATTAATCTATAATGCCCCTCCCACCAGCCACGCCCCCAGCAACACCTCCTAAAACACAAGTGTCCCTCTTTGGCAATTTGAAATGTTGGGAGGGATGCAGATCTGTTTGTGTGTGTGAATGCGTGCCAGTATAAGGTGCCCTGGTGTGTATATTTTATACACATGTAACTTTAGTCCAACCTGGACCTCAAGAGCTAAAGAAGTCCCTGAATGAGACACTAATTAGTCCACCAGTGCTTTAGCTGGGATAGCCTGAAAATATGAATTTTTGGTAGCTCTTGAGGACTTGCTATAGACACAGAAGGGATGGGCAACCTGTGTCCTTCCAACTGTTAGTTAACTACATCTCTAATTATCTAGAGCCAGCTATTGGATGATTGAGAATGATGGGAGTTGTAGTCTGACAACACAGCAGCACCACCCACATGCACCCTGCATTACTCTTTACCTGCCATGTACTTTCCCCTTTATTCCCACAGCCCATGTCTTATTCCCACTCCCACGTCACCTAACATTTCCTTTTTGTCTGCCTATTTTTCTCCCATTTCACACTGTCTCCCTAACGTTAATCTATAAATGAGCGGTATCATTTTAAAATGTCGCACGCAAAAGAGCGTGCGACCATATCTCACATTAACCATGTCACAATGAGAAAAATGGCGACATGAGAATCTCACACTGCATGAAATCGCGAGATTCTCAGGTCATGATATGAAACATCTCAATCAAGCTCAAGTTAGTGCAGAGGACTGCAGAGCATAAATGCCTTCTACAGGCTTAGTGCAGAGGACTGCAGAGCATAAATGCCTTCTACAGGCCTAGTGCAGAGGACTACAGAGCATAAATGCCTTCTACAGGCTTAGTGCAGAGGACAGCAGAGCGTAAATGCCTTCTACAGGCTTAGTGCAGAGGACTGCAGAGCATAAATGCCTTCTACAGGCTTAGTGCAGAGGACAGCAGAGCGTAAATGCCTTCTACAGGCTTAGTGCAGAGGACAGCAGAGCGTAAATGCCTTCTACAGGCTTAGTGCAGAGGACTGCAGA
This sequence comes from Rhinophrynus dorsalis, assembly GCA_037306005.1. Classification (NCBI taxonomy): domain Eukaryota; kingdom Metazoa; phylum Chordata; class Amphibia; order Anura; family Rhinophrynidae; genus Rhinophrynus; species Rhinophrynus dorsalis. The sequence continues at coordinate 235,228,473 of CM074725.1, read as the reverse complement.
GCATAAATGCCTTCTACAGGCTTAGTGCAGAGGACAGCAGAGCGTAAATGCCTTCTTTAGACTTAGTGCAGAGGACTGCAGAGCGTAAATGCCTTCTACAGGCTTAGTGCAGAGGACTGCAGAGCATAAATGCCTTCTACAGGCTTAGTGCAGAGGACAGCAGAGCGTAAATGCCTTCTACAGGCTTAGTGCAGAGGACAGCAGAGCGTAAATGACTTCTACAGGCTTAGTGCAGAGGACTGCAGAGCATAAATGCCTTCTACAGGCTTAGTGCAGAGGACAGCAGAGCGTAAATGCCTTCTTTAGAATTAGTGCAGAGGACTGCAGAGCGTAAATGTATTCTACAGGCTTAGTGCAGAGGACTGCAGAGCATAAATGCCTTCTACAGGCCTAGTGCAGAGGACAGCAGAGCGTACATGCCTTCTTTAGACTTAGTGCAGAGGACTGCAGAGCGTAAATGTATTCTACAGGCTTAGTGCAGAGGACTGCAGACCATAGATGCCTTCTACAGGATTAGTGCAGAACACTGCAGTGCATAAATGCCTTCTACAGGCTGTCTCAGTACTGCAGGGATGTCCGGCGAGGTGGTTACCCAGTGCAGTGACAAGTCATGAAGGAACCTACTCCTCCACTCTGCTGTCCTACTATTCCCCAGAAATCTGGACCATGTCGTGCTATGAAACTATGCATAGAGCCTCTACTAGGTGAGAAAGGGCACTGGACAGCATGCAGGCAGCACCTGCAGCCCGATAGATTACATGGTCCAAATCACCTGGGACCAGCGGAGGAAGGGAGAAGTTCCATGCTAAATGGGACAGCAGAGCAGAGGAGGAGGTTCCATCAGTTACTTGTCACTGCACTGGGTAACCACCCTGTATGGTGGTTAATGCGACTTGGTCACGCGTTCCTTTGCGTTCAACATTTTAAAAGTTAACTTAAAGGAGCATAGGATATGTAGACATACTGACTTGTATTATGCCTGGTTTGTACAATAACAGCAGGGAGACGGTGGGAAATGGGAAGGAAAGAGGCAGTGAAAGAAAGACAGGAAGGATGTGGAAGAATATTGGTACAGGGGTGGCAGAAAGGGAAGAGGGAGGTAATCTGAATTGGATGTAAAAGAGTGGAGTGGTGGTGATGGGAAATTCTAAGCTGCACTGACCATAAAGTTGGCGAGGATTCTTTGTTGGTAAGGTCATAGATGCCATGTTATTAAAGCAGTGATTCTCAACCAGGGTGCCGTGGCACTTTGGTGTGCCACGGACATCAACTTAGGGTGCCCCATGTCTTCTATGAAGACTCACAAAAATGAGCTTTTAAATTAAAATATATAGAAATTGTTATGCTCAATATATTTAATGTTGTTATTATTATTATAAAACCTAATAATAACTGTATATTTATGTATTGTACCTTCATTATGCCCTTGATAAAGTACATTAAATATGTTAGGGGTGCCCCGAATGTTCTAGATTATGTGTTAGGGGTGCCCCAAACAAAAAAAGATTGAGAACCACTGTATTAAAGTATGGGCACCCCTGTTCTACAGAATGCAAATCTCTGAAGTTCCCTTTTAGACTGTAATCTGTGTTGGTCAGTTAATATGTAGACTGTAAATTCTAGGCATCATTTATGAGTACCAAACACTATTCTCTGTGGTATCATTTTGTAGCTGCATTTCAACTGTAAGCTCTGTGGTTTGTAATACTAGTGGAGCTCCATTTCAACTGTAAGCTCTGTGGTATCACAAGTCTAACGTCACAACATTGATGCCAATTAAAAGCGAACAAAAGGGGGTGTGCTGGGATGATAGGCTGGAGCGATAGTAGAAATGGGCCAATTGATTGTACTTGCCCGCCAGGCTAAACGTTGCCAGCCCTCCCCTGATACCCCCCTCTTCTTGGAGATGCCTCAGTCAACTCCGAGTACAATAAATTATACCCTTGCTGCTGCCTTATGCTTCATACAAAAGCTATTACAGCTCTAACATCCTTGAAAATCACACAGTTCTTGCCAACCCATGAAGAGAAGACCGTGTTGTGGGTTTTTTAGAGACACTCTATGGGATAATGTGAGTCTTAGTCTAAGGCTCTACATAGTAACATAAAGAAAAGAAAAACTGAACATTTCTGGGACTAACCAACTGCCCCACAGGGAACAAATACAAATGTTCATTACCCTCTGAGTGCTTTGCAATGCGTACCCCTGTGGCACTCAAAGGGTTACAATAAATGGGGCATTTAGACCTTTAAATGCTAGCAGTGCACTGCATTAGATATCTCTCTAGCATCCAAACAGTTAAAAGTATTGCAATGTCTTAGATATATAAAAAGTTATATTGTATATATATATATATATATATATATATATATATATATATATATAAAGAAGACTTTGTGCCTGCCAAAACACACTCTGGGGAGGCAGAAAGGAGAATTTACTGCTCCCATTGGGTGACTCAATGGGGATGTGATTTTTCACACCAATTGCAGTGGCCGAAGGCCACTGCTATTGGTGTGAAAATCATGCAGGGAGTTGGCCCACCACCACTATGCAGCCCGCCCACCACTATCAAAGTCAGAAAAAAACAAAATGGATGCCACTTGCTCCTACACCACAGACAAACACACATGCCCCACTCACACAGCACCAAACACACACATGCCTCACTCTCACACACACTCAAAGCCAGAAAGAAATATGGCTGACACACACACACACACACACACACACACACAGCACCACACACACACGCCCCACTCACACACATAGCACCACACACACACACAAAGCCAGAAATAAATATGGCTGACACACACACACACACAGTCACTCACCCTGACTCCCAGTGGCCTCAGCAGGACCTGTAGTATAGCCACTGAAGGGTGCTTTATCACCAGGGGAACAAAATGACACTCAGAGGGGTAAGGCAGGTGCTCATTGCTCAATTATTTCTTCACTGTCATCATTTGCCATACAACACAGAGGACAGACAGCCATCGGGTACACACTTAACCCACGGACTGCCACAGGGTTGTGTATCAAGTTTTACCCCTCAGGGAGTGTGTTCAAACCCCTTATACTGTAAAGTTGCATTTCCCTCCCACTTCACCTCCTTCCCCAGCCTATAACTAACACTTTTCCACATTTCTCTTTAGCCCCGCCCCTACTCGAGATTAAGCCCCACCCACTTTTAACCCAGATTGCCCCATTTGTCTCTCCACATCAGCACCGCATAACTCCCCATCCAGAGACTCCACAAATCAAAGTTCCCAGGTATGAATACACTTCCCACTGCTATTTAACTCTGACGTGCCTCTCTATACCTTAACCCTTTGAATGCCAGAGAGGTGCACAACTCATGTGCGCATGTGTTTTTGCGCATATATTTTGAGTGTGTGTACATCTCTATTACATATGTGTGTCCATGTGTGCATCTCCGGTGTGTCTGTGTGTGTGTGCATGTCTTTTGCATGTTTCTGCCGCTCACTGTGTGTATGTGTCTGCCTGTGTGTTGCATATATGTCTGTTCATCAGTATGTCTACATTTCACACACGTGTGCCCTGCCACACACACCCAGGGGGCGACTGTAAGGAAGAGTTAGCCTGCCCCCCAACATCAGTCTTAACCCTTTGAGTGCCAGAGGGGTATGCATAAATTGCAAAGCAATGCATTGCGTACCTCTCTGGCACTCAAAGGGTTAACCCTTTCCTCCACAACTCACCTACTGCTACATCACTTCTCTCGACTTACAACTCCTACAGTAAACAACTCATGGCACAATAATATAACCCACCAACCAACAGCTCCCATTTTGCTGGGGAGCCAAACATTGATCACTTCTTTCAAAGAGCATAAAAACTTCTGTTTCCACCCCCTGTCCCATAATGCACTGGGACACTCAGATGCAGGTTGGAGTGAGGTGAGTGCAGTCAGCTGGGGAACAGGTTAGAACATGGATCTTCAGTTTCCATGGTAAGAACTGGGACTGATGGACTCACTTTGTTTCAATTTAACCCTTTCAGTGCTGGTGCAATGCATTGGATACCTCTCTGGCACTCAGAGGGTTAAGCCCATTAACCCTTGGAGTACCAGAGATGATATGCAGCACATTGCTCTGCGTACCTTATTCCTTTACTCACAAACATCTGCTCACTGTGACCTTCAACAAGTAACACAGCACACTGACTTCAACTGTAAGGATACAGGGCCTTATCAAATAACAGCACACTCACTTAAACTGCAAGGATACAGGGCCTTATTCATCAGGTAACACAGCACACTCACTTCAACTGTAAGGATACGGGGCCTTATTCATCAAGTAACACAGCACACTCACTTCAACTGTAAGGATACAGGGCCTTATTCATCAAGTAACACAGCACACTCACTTCAAATGTAAGGATACAGGGCCTTATTCATCAAGTAACACAGCACACTCACTTCAACTGTAAGGATACAGGCCTTATTCATCAAGTAACACAGCACACTCACTTCAACCGTAAGGATACAGGGCCTTATTCACCAAGTAACACAGCACACTCACTTCTACCGTAAGGATACAGGGCCTTATTCACCAAGTAACACAGCACACTCACTTCAACTGTAAGGATACAGTGTGTGTGTGTGTCTCTCTGTATGTATGTGTTTCACAGTGACACGCTCTGTCTCTTTAAGTACGTGTCTGTAACACTGCATATTTCTGTTTCACGTAATGTCTCTCTATGTAAATAATATGACGAGCAGCGCTGCCCACATTGCTAGTAGAGAATAAAAAAACAAATCCATCGATGCCATTTCACAAAGGTTTGAGAAATCCTCCCTTTCCCTCCCCTTTCCCTGATGTCAGCTGACAGCAGGAGATCCTGGTCCCAGGACCGGCAGGTGGCTCTTCAGCAGAGCCACAATATCGCAATCTATAAAGAAATACTTCTTTGGAACGGTCTACAAACTGTTCCTAGTTGGCAAGCACACTTCGTAGACCATTACAATGAAGTATTTCTTTTTAAATTTCAATATTTCTGCTCTGCTGAAGAGCCGCCTCGAGTTGGCCGACTTGGATCTCCTGCTGTCAGCTTTATAGCTGATATCAGGGAGGGGAGAACCTTAATACGATCTGTCACTCAACCCGTAAAGGTCTGAGAGATAGGAATGGCATTGATAGATTTCTTTTGGTATTCTCTACAATATTACTTTTTATATATATCTAAGACATTACTATCCTTTTAAAAGACCCATTTAAATGTTTATACTTCCCCTATGATTCAGCTGGTTTGCCCCAGAATTCCTCTTACTTTGCTTTTCAGCAAAGACGTCAGTCGCACTGGGCTCCATTCATAGGTCTAAAACATACAGTTCTGGAGGAAACCATCTCCCCAGTAGGGATTAAAAAGATTTCTCTGTAGATGAAAAGGACAGGAGGGTGAGGGGAGGCATGTCTGGGAAGGGGTCCAGGAGGGATAGGTAGTGTTGGATAAGTTAGGGGAGTTTAGGGGGTGTTGACTTACTGTTGAGAATTGTGAGACAGACAGCCATCTCATCAGTCACTGTGGAAGCACAGTAGGAGCAATATCTGGCACCTTGGATGCTGGATACCAGGAGACACAGGGGGCCTTCTGGATGAGGTGTGAGCTGCTGCAGCCACTGATAATGGAGACTAGCTGAGGGAACAGCTTCAGCTGCATTAATCTTTGCAGACATGGGTGTCCACACATATTTTTCTGGGAGGGCAAAGCTAAAATATGGCCCCTAGGCCAGTCCAACCAGCTGTTATGTTTAACTGAGGGTGTGGGGCAAGTGCCCCTCTTGCATCCTACCAGGATGCCCATATATGCAGGAGGCAGGTGGCAGCCAGTGCAGATCACCTGGGCCCACTCTTCAGGCAGTTTAAGTGCCAGTGTCAGAGCTCAAGGGTGAAAGAGCAGAAGCCATGTGGACATGGGTGTGAGAGCCTCAGCATGTTGCAGGAGGTCATCTTCTTTGAGGCCTGTGGCATCTGGGAGTGCTAAAGTTGGAGAGGGCACCAATCAAGAGCCAAATGAGGGAAGAATGATGGTCGTTTGAGACCTGGCTGTGACAGTTCCAGGGAAAGGAGTCACAGCAGGATATCTGTGGGTAGGGTTTCTAGCAGGCGTTACCACGATTGACCACTGACATGCAGTGCTCCCAGCACTTTATCCAGCTGATGGTGAGCATGTCCAAGAATGTGGAGTTTTGGGACCTTTTCCTTTAACTGCTGTATTTTTGGCAGGTGCTGAATACATCTTTTTACCAAAGCTGCACGGTCAGGTGGTTTCAGGGCAGTTTTGGATTTGGAATGGTCAGCAGCACGTTTGCCTGACTGGTAGAGGGAGCTGTGGTTAAACAAGAACTTGGTGTTCCTGGAATTGTTCCTGATCATTGTCTCCTTGGTTCTTTGGGGTGAATTGTTACATGATCGGAAGATCATGTTTCACTAAGATAACACTGGGTTCTTAAGGTCATTAAAAACTTGACTGCCTCATTGCCACCCGTTTAGAAACTTTTGCAAAGGTTGGTGCTTTTTTGCTTGTGGCATAACATTGCATTTAGGATGGTGTATGTTCCTGGAGTGTCAAACACAGTGGCTGATGCTATTTCATTCCAGACAAAGGATTTCTGGGAAGCATGGTTGGGATGAAAGAAGCATGGAACAAAGTGCCTGTCATTCCTCTGGTAGCTTGGGTGTGGGACGTAGCACAGTGGGTGAGGGCTGGAGTGTCATTGTCCTCTTAGATGTGGTACACGGCTGTTCGTGAGGAAAGAAAGGACTTGGATTTGCTATCGGGTGGGCTCTCTGGGGACATCAACAGGGTACACAGAGTACTCTGGTTGATTTGGTTTTGGGCGAGTAAAGATTTTTCTCCTTCTGCGTTGTTGGGGCAGGTCGCTGGTTTGGCATTTTGGTTCAAATTGATGGGGTAGAGGGACTCTACTAAAGAGTTCTGGAGAAGTTACTGAGAGTTAAAGTGGAACTTTCACATAGTATTAAGTCGCCCTTCAATAAATAAACATATGGCGACTAGCTTAATAATACGTGTATTACCTCTTAAAAGTACCAGATTCTAAATAAATCTTTAATCTTCGGAGACTGGAAGTCAGGCATCAGCACAGACATCTTTTCTGCACGTCTACGCTGTCACTCCTGGTCTCCTCTAAGAAGCATTGCAGTGTGCCACAAGGTAACCGGAAGGTACTGATGATGCAGGCGCACAGACTGCACTAACCTGGCCATCAGTCTCAGAAGATTAAGGATTTCTTTAGAATCTGGCACTTCTGAGAGGTACATACAAGCCCATGTCTTTACACCTGTCATAAAATCTGGTGGGGGTTCGGCCTAACATTTGTGCATGGCCATTTAAAATGCTGCTCCAGTTGGCTTTCAGTCTGGCTTTTTCTTTGGAGCAATGTGTTTGGTGGAACTGATTAACAGGGCTAAGGAGATCCTAGGAGGTATTTCAAGGGTGGAAATTTGCTTATCAGAGGGAATTGTGTCTTTTAGAATCTCATGATCAAAGGATGACATTTTAGAAAAGGGAAATGGGTTCCGCTTTACCAAACTGGGGATTAAAAATTTTTGTCCCAGGTACTTGAGGCATAATTTATCGGCTGCATTTTCGTCGGGGGAGAGACCATTGTTGATCCACTGCTCTGATGTCCCACTTACTCACTTTCAGTTTATCGGAGTTTTTAAGTAATGATTGGCCAGGCTAGGTGTTCCAACTGATGAACTGGGTGGGCATTTGTTTAGAATAGGAGGGCCACTGAGTTGTCTTGCTTGTATTGCCGGAGGAAACAATTAATATGATAGGTAGATGAAGGTCTGCACTGTTTAGCTCTTACTTTTGACCAGATAGGTTGTTGCCTTATGTTATTAGGCCCCTCCCCCTTTGTATTGTGTTCCTTAGTGTGACACCAGTGAAGGTGGGGCATTCTTTTGTTTACAGAGCTAGGTAGAGTATGGCGCTCAGCGCTTCCGTTCTCTGGATGTCCTCGCCATTTACAGAGGAGCAAGAGTCCTGGTTCAGTGTCAAAGGAATGTATTGGGCTGAGTTTGTCCCATAATATTGGATTTTATTAAGTTACATTGCAGGGAGATGGACATGCTGATTGTATACACATTTCCAGCATGGGTATTAGGCGGAACAGATTAAGCAGGATGTTATCAAATTGCTGGCATATTCCTGGTGGCCTGGTCCGAGATTTTTCCCTCCACCTCCCCTCAGATATGGAATCTGGTCTCTTGACCGGACAGGTTGCAGCAAGGGCCTCTCCACCTTGACAGGTTTTCCCTTATGCTCACTGAATATTGTCCCTTTCTGAGATCCATGCGGACAGTCTTGCTGCTCTGAGGAGAGCAGTGTTATATCAGTAAAAGGGGGCGGGAGGGGGAATACTTTATCACTCAATTACTCTTGAACTACAACTCGGACAGTATTGAAATAACACTCTCCATGGCCCAAATATTATGCTTACGCAGAGCTGATGCCTCTCTTGCTTAACTTGGGGGAGGGAGCTTGCATGAGATAGATGTATTATTATATTCATACTTACACTATGATACTATGTTGATTTTCATTAAAGCTGTTTAGCGCCTATCAAGATGGTCTGTGAGTTTTATTATCTAGGTACCCATTCTTCAGACATGAACATTCCACATATTCCCATTAATTTAAATTGTGCTTTTAACCCCTTGAATGCTAGAGAGGTCTGCAACGCATTATGAAGCTGTACATTGGAGACCTCTCGAACATTCATGGGAATAAAAGTCCATTTCGAAACAACGTGAATGTGGGGATTTTCATTTGATCCCTATGGTAAAGTTGGTGTCCGCCAGAATGACATCTTTTTAGTAGGATGAATAAGTCCCAGTCTACACATCATAAACAACATCAGACACGACCTCTGCAGCTTTTCTATTATACCCCCTGGGGACACATGGAAAATCCATTCCCGGGCCTCTATCCGCCTATCCTCCCAGCTGGCCTCACGGATTCTCCATATACCGTTAGCTGAATGTATCTGTATAATATAAATAACAGGTCACTTTATCAGAAGGCTCTTGGCTGATTTCCCCAGTGTGCTCCTTTAAATAATGTCAGTGGTAAAACGTGCTGAGCGGCCAGGCGGCTGGCATGGCAGATTTATTCCACCCTCCCCACACACACCAAACAGGATGAAGGGAAGGATGGAGAGGACCAGAGGAGTGGAAGCAATAGAAGGGGGAGAGGCAGTGAGCGGGATGGGGAGACACGAGAGAGGAGAGGCATAGAGTGGAGAGTGAAGGTATTACGTGCAGGGGCACTGAGACAGAAGGTCAAAGCCCGGCTGGGATTTAGGGTTAACTTTACTAACCCTTTGAATGCCAAGGGAGTTTCACTGATAGGCCAAACCCTTCGAGTGCCAGAGGGGTGAGCAAAGCATTGCTAAGCAATGAGTTGCTTACCCCTCTGACACTCAAAAGGGTTAAATGAGAAAGAGTTAATGTGCAAGAAAATACATTAATCCGTCGACTGCCACAAGCGTGTTGCGTTGCACATCCCTATGGCACTCAAAGGGTTATTAAAAAATGTATACTTCCTGATGATAATAACAATCCTGCACACATTTAACTTACTATGGTCAGAAAATCCTAATGGCCCTTTGTATTTGCACCTTGAATCTTTTTTCACAATATTATACCTTCAGTCAGTCCTGGATTTTAGTTCCATGGAGGCGGACATGACAGTTGCTGGCAGTTTTTGAACTGAAAGGGATAGTAATACTTTATTTTAAGAAGATTTAATATTGTTCTAATTAAATCAATAAAGCAAATGATCTTACTCTTGTTTTCATAACTTGTTTCGTGGAATTTTGATCTAAAGTCCCCCCCCGCCCCTTTTATCCACGTCAGCGCTCTACCTGACAAACTTAGATCCTGGTTCCGGGACCGGACGGCTCGTCTGCAGAGCCGAAATAGCATTGTATACAAAGAGAATCTTCATGAGAACAGTCTACTGCCTCAGACCAGGCGCACCTTGTAGTTAGTTCTTATGAAGATTCTCTGTGTATACCATGTTATTTCGGCTCTGCAGACGAGCCGTCCGGTCCCAGGACCAGAATCTATGTTTGTCAGCTAGAGCGCTGACGTGGATAAAAGAGGCGGGAGGGGGATACTTTAGCATTCAATTGCTCATGAACTACAACTCTGACAGTATTTTTTGCTTTTTTTTGTGAAACATTGCTATCCCTTTAATGGTAATGATGTAATGCTCTGTTGATCTTCTTAAAGGAACACTAAATCCATCTCCCCACTTACATAGTAACATAGTAAATTAGGTTGAAAAGAGACACAAGTCCATCAAGTTCAACCTTCGCCTCATACCCCAGTAACTGAGAATTTTATAGCTTTCCTGCTATCAATTAAATTAGTCTTTATCAGACCTTCCTGATCAGCCTACTGATAAACAATATAACTCTGTATGTTCCCTTTTGAAAGAAATGTATCTAATCTTCTCTTAAATGTATCCATTGTACCTGCCATAACTACCTCCCTGGGCAACGAATTCCACAATTTAACAGACCTTACCGTAAAAAAAACCCTTCCTCTGCTGAAGTTTAAACCTCCTTTCCTCTAATCTCAAGGGGTGTCCCCTGGTCACCTGATCAGGCCTTGGAATAAATAGCTCACCGCAGAGATCCTTGTATTGACCTCTCATATACTTGTACAATGTGATAAGGTCTCCTCTTAGTCGTCTTTTCTCTAGAGTAAATAAACCAAGTTTGTTTAGTCGTTCCTGTCAAGTCCTCCATTCCCTTAATTAATTTTTTTGCTCTCCGCTGTACCCTCTCTAGTTCTAGTATATCCTTTTTCAGAACCGGTGCCCAAAACTGCACTGCATACTCAAGGTGAGGTCTTACCAATGACTTATATAATGGCAAAATAATGTTATCCACTCTTGCTTCGACACCTCTTTTTATGCAAGACAGGACTTTGTTTGCCTTTGCTACTGCTGTTTGACACTGGTCACTGTTTCCAAATTTGTAGTTGACAAGGATACCCGGGTCTTTCTCTAGCAATGAGTCACCTAAAATTATTCCATTAAGTTTATAAGTAGCCTTGGGATTGTTTCCTCCCAAATGCATGACTTTACACTTCCCCACATTAAACTTCATATTCCACATGTTTGCCCAATCTGACATTGTATGTAAGTCCCTCTGTAGAGAGAAAATATCCTGTTCTGAATTAATGACTTTGCATAATTTAGTATCATCTGAAAATATTGATATTTTGCTTTCTATATCTATTTCCAGGTTATTTATAAACACGTTAAAAAGCAGCGGACCTAATACTGAACCCGGAGGTACTCCACTCTCCACTTTAACTGTACTGGAGAATTTTCCATTTACAACCACACACTGTCCCCTATCCTTCAGCCAGTTTTGTATCCAATTGCAAAGGTTATCTCCTAGCCCCAGTTTCCTTATTTTATACACCAGTCTTCTGTGTGGCACGGTATCAAATGCCTTTGCAAAGTCTAGATATACTACATCTACTGCCTTGCCAGTCAAGGTTGCTGCTTACTTCCTCATAGAAGCTGAAAAGATTAGTTTGGCATGATCTATTCTTCATTAAACCATGTTGATTCGTGCTAATGATTTTATTTTTTGTGTTGTAATCCTGAATATAGTCCCTTATTATCCCTTCTACTAGGTTTCCCACTACAGAGGTCAAACTCACTGGTCTATAATTCCCAGGTTCTGTTTTAGTTCCCTTCTTAAATAGAGGCACTATGTTAGCTCTTCGCCAGTCCTGTGGCACTGAGCCTGTGGTAATAGAATCTTTAAAGAGTAAATATAGGGGTTTTGCTAACACTGCACTGAGTTCTTGAAGAACCCTTGGATGTATACCATCAGGACCCGGTGCTTTGTCGGTCTTAATTTTGTTCAGTCTTCCCATGACATCTTCTTGAGTTAACCCAATATCTATTAATTGTATTGTTTTATTTGTTACTTGCGGAGGCTCTTCTACCATTCCTTGCTCCCTTGTATATACTGATGCAAAGAAAGTGTTTAAAACATCGGCCTTTTCCTGATCCTCACTAACCAACTCACCCATCTCATTTTTGAATGGTCCAATGCACTCCCTCTTAAGTTTTTTGCTATTTATATATCTGAAAAACTTTTTTGGATTAGTCACTTATATTAATATGGGCAGAAAATCCTAATGACCACTAAGAATCAATTCTGTGTTGATTGGGTCTCAAAAATGAATCTGTAATTAGCTCTGGAGAACAGTGTCCGGGAAGGCAGACATGACTCTTAGTTGCAGGACTTCAGCACCAGTTTGGGGTCGTGGAGTACAGCTGCCCCCATGAAGAAGGCATCCAGTACTGATTAAAGATTATGGCACCGAACTGATTCAATGTCAATATTAGGAACTTCTGGCCATATTAACCCTTTAAGGACCAAAAGGGGATTCAACGCAATGTTTCAATGCATTGCACAAACCTCTGGTCCGTAAAGGGTTAAGTTAAGAGGGAGTTACTATTAGTAGGTTTTAGTCTACTATTATCCTGCATCTTGTTGCACGCCTAGGGCATGCTGTGCTGTAATGCTCTGCTGATCTCTTTAATGGCAATGGTGTAATGCTCTGTTGATCTCCTTAATGGTAATGGTGCACGGTGAACAGAAGGCAGCGGTCTTTAGAGGAAACAAGCTTCATCCTGCTCATTTCAGACACCTGAAACTTTCTTTATGGAAAGTTGGATTTATACTCACTACACAGCACATTTCCCTTACATCTTAGGACTTACAGATACTACTAGACACTAAAATAACCATTTTCATCTAGGACAAAAGTAAAATGCATATATATGATATATTGATTTATTTGATTTTCAGGAAATACCTTCCTAGGACACTCCCATGAGTCAGTACCTTATAGTGGCAGGAGTGTTTGTGTGTGTCAATGAGGAGGAGAACCATGACATCCGGAGCATATACTCCTGGCAGGGTCACACAAGGTGGACAGATCAAAGCAAAGACACCAGACTAAATCGATTCACAATCTGCTAGCCCCTCACCAGTGTGACAGATTATGGTCCATTCCCTCAGCATGACTTCAAAGCAGAAACAATGGCCCCAGAAGCTTGTGAGCTATTTTCTATGGCAGCGGGGAGACCAGCTCAAAGCATCACCCGGTTCTATCAGGATGCTTTTGGTCCTTAGACACCGGAACATTTACCATTAGAACAATGAGTACAGTTTCATGCTTCTGAATAAGTTGTCTCTATATAAATAAAGAATAACTTCTCCAGTGGGACAAACTCTCCATTTCCTATGTTATTCTTTGAAACCAATGCACTGAGCTCTCTCAAGAGGGAACCATCTTTGTGCATAGGATCAATAGAATAACATAGGAACTGAGTAAATGATATAACTGGAGACGTTATCTCCTTTTTATCATGTATTTATTTATCACACCTTAAAGGGATAGTAATACTTCGTTTTATCTTTATTTTATTTTGTAGGCATTAAAAAGACACGAAGAACAATATAAGTCTTATCTCTCAAACCTTTACGGAAATATTCACAAGAAAAGTTTCCACTCCCGCCCCTTTTCCCTAGTGTAAGCTATCTCTTCTCAGATGTGGAATGCAGTCCATAGACCAGACAGATAACAGCAGGGGACAATCTTCTTCCTATGAGAACAATGAAAGCCCTGCCCCCCTTGACAAGTTTTTCAGGTTTTTCCCTTATCTTAATTGAAGATTGTCCCTCTCTGCAGTCTTCCTGGGCACCTCCCTTCTGCTCTGGCTGAGCAGTGTTACATCAGTAAAAGGGGCGGGAGGGGGATACTTTGTCATTGAATTACTCTTGAACTACAACTCTGACAGAACTGAAATAACACTCTCCAAAGTCCAAATACTATGATGATTAATTAGAGCTGCTTTTATTATGAAACATTACTATCCCTTTAATGCATCTCCCCTCGAGTCTCCAAAGACAAAGGACAATTCTCCCATTTGCAGATTTCCCTGGTAACCCCACCCACTCCTAGCAAGGCAAACCTCGCTTTACAACTCTGCATCCCAACCACGCCTGTTAGGTACCACCCACATTATGATGGACATAGAATCATTTGATCACTCCTATCTCAGTCCCTCATTTGTAGATGGGTGAAGCTTTGGCTCTCTTGGTTGATGCACCAGCTGTAGAATCTATTTAGGCCACAAGGTTGCAGGTTCTAGTCTTGGCGAGGTCAGCTCAGCCTTTCATGCCTCAGAGGTAGATAAAATGTGTCCAAGACATGCTTGAAAAAAAGGGATAATCTCAATGTATTCTTCCCGGCAAAATACATCACAAAAAAAATAAATAAATAAGCTTGATTTTGTTTACTAAAAAGAACTGGAGCAATTCCAGAGCAAAGCAAATAACTTAAACAATACTTTTAACCTCTTAACGACTGCCGATATGACACGGGGCGGCCGTTAAGGACCATGGAGTATTTTTTTTATCGCATAGTATTGTGATATGGCAGAGCGGCATGCAGTCACACTGCCATCCCAGAATTCCCTGAAGTGCCAGGACCAACATCGGTCCTTAACCCTTTGAGTGCCTACCTTAAGGAGTTAACCCCATGTAAAACAGTTCAGCTCTGAGGAATAAGTTGGCGCTATATAAATAAAGAATGATAATAAAATGAAAATTAACCCCTTAACGACCCTTGACGGTCATAGTACATCAAGGGTCGATCCGACTGAATGACCCATGACGTACTATGACCGCCATGGAGTTCCGGGCTCCCCCGGCGGCTGAACGCAGTTTGGGGAGTCCGGAAGCGGATTTTGTAAAAAAAAAAAAAATGCTCCGCGGTCCTTAACTGACCGTGCCAATCGGCCGGTCGTTAAGGGGTTAAAAACAAGAAGGCACCTGTAGTGCCTCTTATCCTATTAGATAGTTCAATAGCATGTAAAGGGTTACACTCACATGTAGGTGTGGGTGTAGGGCACATATATACCACCTCACAACAAACAGGCATGCTGGGATAGTTTTGCGATGACACTCAGGGAAATCCATTACAATCTACAGGGAAGCTGACAGCTGTGTGAAATTATACTTTTGCATTTATAGCCAGATTCCTCTTGATAAAGAAGCGGTTTGCTTTGAAACACGTTGAGCGTTTTTTGGCTTTCTGCCAGTCGCTATATTGCATTGTTTTGAAAAAAAATGTAAGCTATAAATTTGCATTTTTATACAAGCGGATTTGGTTTCATTGTACAGGAGGTGGAACTCCGAGCAGGGCGGACAGTCAATTCCCTGCATGCTGTCCTTACCGGTTCTATTGATATAGGCCGGTGAGGTTTAATAAGTGGGTATTATTTTAATACTTTTTCTCCTCAATTATTTGAGGATTGTGCCCCTGCTGGCTGTTGTTTTCTGTTGTATTTAAGGATTTTGTAAGAGGTCTTTCTACTTCTGTTGGAGAGCTGAATCCTGATCCAGTTGGCGTGACTGAGTGAGGGCAGTCCAGAATCCCTCCTTTGTCCTATTGACCACTTGTAGTGGTTCTATACATTGTAAGTACGGTGATGATTCAGTGAAGGTCGTTCTTACCAAATTATATCACACTAGGAGCGCCCCCCTTGTCTTTTCGTCGTAGCTGTTGATTTTGAAGGTCTATTAAAATATTACAATGGTTTCTTGACAGAGAGTGAACTGTAGGAATTTGGAAAGAATATGATATAATCTATAATGTGGAAGAAAAAGGTCAAGAAGATTAATGTCTGGTTGTATGAGGTGGCAACAAAAACATAAAAAGTAACAAGTAGCATTTAAAGTGTTAGTGATTTCTAAAAAACATCTTTTTGCATTTAGAAGAGCTTAAAAAGCTGATCTCTCAAACCGCTATGGTTTAAGAGATACGGGCGTTTAAAGTTTGCTGTTTCCTACTGACAGCTGTAAAGCTGTCAGCAGGAGATCCGTGTCGGTCGACACGGTGGCGCTTGAGAAGTGCCGAGATCTCGTTACTTACAAGGAATCCCTTCATTGGAACGGTCTAAAAACGGGTGTCTGAACACTAGGCTATGGTATAAACCGCTATGGTTTAAGAGATACGTTTTTTTGCATTTATATCAGCTTTTTAAGCTCTTCTAAATGCAAAAAAAAGTTTTTTTTAGACATTACTAACACTTTAACTCAGAATTAAGCAACCTGTAGCTCTTTGGAACTACAACTCCCATCATCCCCAACTATCCAAACAGAGCTGTAGTCACCAACAGATGGAGAGCTAAAGGTTTTCAACCCCTGATTTAACCGTTTGGCTGTGCTCACACAGGAAACTGTTTTGATTTTGCAGCGTGGAATCCTATTGCAGTAGTGTAGCACAAGGACTTTTATATTCCACTAGCAACGTGTGACGGCGTTGCCCGTCATGTTATGACCATTGGGCGCACGTGTGTGAAATGCAGACACACTGATAAACACAGACATATGCAACATACAGGCAGACACATACCATACATCCCAAGTGTCCCTCTTTAGGAGGGACAGTCTCTCTTTGAGGGCCAAATCCCTCTGTCCCACCCTGTTGTCCCTCTTTTTAGGAGGTCAGACTGTGTGCAGGGCCGGCTCCACCTATAGGCGAGGTAGGCGCCGGCCTAGGGCACACACGTACTGGGGGCGCGGGCATGCAGTGGAGAAGAGCTCCGCCCGCACACACCACGCCGGGAACCACAACACAGTCAGGTCTGTGTTGCTACAGCGCTCCCTTATTGGGTCGGATCTTTAGTAATGCAGAGAGCACTGGGATTCATGATCTCCCGCCGCGCTCTGCATTACTGAAGAGAAGACTGAGCGGAAGCTACAGGTATGTGATGGGGGGCAAGTTGGAGCTGAGGGGGCAAGTTGGAGCAGATGTGGGGAAAAGTGGAGATGATGGGGGCAAGTTGGAGCGGATGAGGGTCAAAGTGGAGCTGAGGGGGGCAAGTTGGAGCTGAGGGGGGGCAAAGAGGAGCGGATGGTGGCTAGTTGGAGCTGCTGGGAGGCATAGTGGAGCTGATAGGGGAAAGTTGGAGCTGAGAGGGCATAGTGGAGCTGGTGGGGGCAAGTTGGAGCGGATGGGGGGCAAGGTGGAGCTGATGGGGGTAAGTTGGAGAGGATGGGGGTCAAAGTGGAGCTGATGGGGGCAAGTTGGAGCTGAGGGGGCAAAGTGAAGCTGGTGGGTGCACGTTAGAGCAGATGGGGGCACGTTGGAGCGGATGGGGGGCAAGGTGGAGCTGATGGTGGCAAGTTGGAGCTGATGGTGGCAAGTTGGAGCGGATGGGGGGCAAGGTGGAGCTGATGGGGGGCAAGGTGGAGAGGATGGGGGTAAGTTGGAGAGGATGGGGTCAAAGTGGAGCTGAGGGGGCAAGTTGGAGCTGAGGGGGCAAAATAGAGCTGAATAGGGGGCAAAATGGAGCTGGTGGGGGCACGTTAGAGCAGATGGGGGGCAAAGTGGAGCTGATGGGGGCAAGTTGGAACAGATGGGGGGCAAGGTGGAGCTGATGGTGGCAAGTTGGAGCTGATGGGGGGCAATTTGGAGCTGAGGCGGCAAGTTGGAGTTGATGGGGGACAAAGTGGAGCTGATAGGGGCAAAGTGCAGCTGATAGGGCCAAAGTGAAGCTGATAAGGGACAAGTTGGAGCTGGTGGGGGGCATCTCTTACAGGCATCTCCAGACCAGAGGCAGAGTGGCTCAGGGGGCAGAGAGAGGATAATCATGAAAAGAGGTTGGGTATAAGTAGGCAGGGTATAAAGGGGTGGGACACAAGGGGCGGAGCGAAATGGGCGGCAAAATTAGGTTTTGCCTAGGGTGGCAAAAATCCTTGCACCAGCCCTGACTGTGTCGTGTGTATTACTTTGCTCTACAGCAATAAAGCAATAAACTTCAGTATATGTGTTTATACATTAGTCTGTGCAAATAAAATACTTTGGTCTTGCATGAAATCATTTATTCAGTTAAATAACCAGTAACAGGTCATGAAATAACCTAAAAATTCTTACTAATGCCCTGCCCACCAGCCACGCCCCCAACAATATCACCTAAAACTACAGTGTCCCTCTTTGGCCATGTGAAATGTTGGGAGGTATGCACAAACACACAGTGAGCGGCAGAAACATGCAAAAGACACGCACACACACAGACACACCAGAGATGCACACATGGACACACATATGTAACAGAGATGTACACAAACACACACGCAACATATATGAGCAGAAACGCATGCGCTCATGAGTTGTGCACCCCTCTGGCACTCAAATGGTTAAGGTATAGAGAGGCATGTGAGAGTTAAATAGCAGTGGGAAGTGTGTTCATACCTGGGAACACTGACTTGTGTAGTCCCTAGAGGGGACTGATGTGGTGCTGATGTGGAGAGAGCAATGGGGCAATCTGGGTTGAAAGTGGGTGGGGCTTAATTGCAAGTAGGGGCGGGGCTTAACATAAATGTGGAAAAGTGTTAGTAATAGGCTGGGGAAGGAGGAGAAGTGGGAGGGAAATGCAAGTTTACAGTGTGAGGGGTTTGAACACACTCCCTGAGGGGTAAAACTTGATACAGAACCCTGTGGCAGTCAGCGGGTTAAGTGTGTACCTGACGGCTGTCTGTCCTGTGTCTTGCATGGCAAATGATGACAGTGAAGAAATAATTCAGCAATGAGGGCCTACCTTAACCCTTTGAGTGCCATTTTGTTCCTCAGTGGCTGTAGTACAGGCCCTGCAGAGGCCACTGGGAGTCAGGGTGAGTGACTGTGTGTCAGCCATATTTCTTTCTGGCTTTGTGTATGTGTATGTGTATGGGTGTTAGGTGCTGTGTGAGTGGGGCATGTGTGTGTGTGTAACACCTGGGAACTTTAACTTGTGGAGTCCCTTATGTGGTGCTGATGTGGAGAGAGCAATGGGGCAATTTGGGTTAAAGGGGGCGGGGCTTAATCGTGAGTGGGGGCGGGGCTTAACATAAATATGGAAAAGTGTTAGTAATAGGCTGGGGAAGGAGGAGAAGTGGGAGGGAAATGCAAGTTTACAGTGTGAGGGGTTTGAACACACTCCCTGAAGGGTAAAACTTGATACACAACTCTGTGGCAGTCAGTGAGTTAAGTGTGAATCTGATGGCTGTCTTGCATGGGAAATGATGACAGTGAAGAAATAATTGAGCAATGAGGGCCTACCTTAACCCTTTGAGTGCCATTTTGTTCTCCTGGTGCTGCACTACAGGTTCTGCTGAGGCCACTGGGAGTCAGGGTGAGTGACTGTGTGTTTGTGTCAGCCATATTTATTTCTGGCTTTGTGTGTGTATGTGGTGCTGTGTGTGTGAGTGGGGGCATGTGTGTTTAGTGCTGTGTGACTGGGGCATGTGTGTGTGTGTTTGTGTGGTGCTGTGTGAGTGGGGCATGTGTGTTTGTCTGTGGTGTAGGAGCAAGTGGCGGCCATATTGTATTTTTCTGACTTTGATAGTGGTGGGCGGGCTGCATAGTGGGAGCGGGCCAACTCCCTGCATGACTGAATCACCCAATAGGAGTAGTAACTCCTGCTTTATGCCTCCCCTGGGTGTGTTTTGGCAGGCACAAACTCTTCTTTTATATATATAGAAGTATCCTTTACTCTTGCTATAAAAAGCAGCAGCAACATTGCATGGAAAACAGAACTACCGGCAATATTTGTGCAGCATAACCCTTTAAGGACCAGTGGGATGTTTAATGCAGATATTAACCCATTAATGCCTGGTGACGTGCTAGGACCGTCCTTTAACCCCTTAACGACTGCCCGATCCAGTTCATGGGCACTGGCAAGAGAGCTCTCCTACTCGCAAGCTGTAGTCCACTGGCAGAGGAGGAGGTGGGAACGGGGAACAACTGGGGGGAGGAACAGACGAAGAATGGCAGGCTGCGGTTCAGAGCCCTACCGCAGCCTGTCCTGAATTGACTTCACGGGACAGAAGTAAAAAGCCCAAAACACATTTTTTTTTTTTTTTTTTTTTTTTAAACACAAAATCCAGATTCAACATGTATTAACATGGAAGATTTATTAAAAGAAGCGGTTCACTGGAGGTGAAAAAAATGAATTCCTGTGACGGTCCTGGCACATCAAGGATTAGTGAGCTCAGCATGCCTCAGGACGCACTGCAATCATTGCGGTGAAGCCGTAACTGAATGCTCCAAGACCAGGCCTTTCCACGGTCACTCCTCACATGTGATCATTCCTACAGCGATCAGTGGAGCCACATGACAAATGTATATAAACATCTCCGAGTGTAAGCAATGCGTTGGATACATCTCTGGCACTCAAAGGGTTAATCATATTTCAACCAGTGTTCAAGCCGATGCACCTCCTTGTTACTCAAAACCCTGGTAAGACAACTGTAAATAGTTGTATAGACAGGAGACTATAATGAATGGGGGACGCTATAGAGCCATGAAATTTGTGCAACCCTTGAAATAAATTAAAAAAAGAAAAAGCCGTTTTCACATATTCAAATGGCTGTTTTATTCTTGTATAATAAGCCAGCAATGTGGTGCACTGTGAGCTTGTAAAGCCTGTCACCGCTCACGCTACGGATTTCAGGAAACAAACTATGTCCATCATTTAAAAATATTTATAAATATAAAAATAAAGTATGTACAAAACCCTTCACTTTATAGACATGGTTTTAGAGATTTGCAACAGTCCATTTGTGTTGATGACTTTTCTCCCCTCAGTACCAACATGCTTGATGTTTTGCCTTCACAGCTAGACAGGGGAATGAGTCAGGCCGCTGTCCTGGGTGCTGAACCCATCCATTCTCACAAACTAAGACTAGACACAGGTGGGGATATATGCAGAAAGTAAAAGGAACCATTTCTGAGCAATTAACTGCTCCATAGGG
The DNA here is from genome assembly GCA_037306005.1 of Rhinophrynus dorsalis. NCBI lineage: Eukaryota > Metazoa > Chordata > Amphibia > Anura > Rhinophrynidae > Rhinophrynus > Rhinophrynus dorsalis. The sequence goes on along the minus strand of CM074725.1, from coordinate 235,207,574 downwards.
GGTAATATGTTTCCCATGGAATTAAACTGCGCTATTAACACATTGAATGCTGTTTGCAACCTCTCTAGATTTCAAGAGATCTAAAGGGATAGTAATGTTTCAAAATAAAAGCAGCACCAATTAATCTTCATAGTATTTGGACCATGGAGATTGTTATTTCAATACTGTCAGAGTTGTAGTTCAAGAGTAATTGAATGATAAAGTATCCCCCTCCCGCCCCTTTTACCACAGCTCCCAACATTTCAAAAGGCCAAAGAGGGACACTTGTATTTTAGGATGTGTTGCTGGGGCGTGGCTGGTGGATGTGGCAATAACAAGAATTTCAGGTTATTTCAACAACTATTGACACCTCTTTGTGCAAGTTAATAAATGATTTAGAGCAAGACCAAAAGTATCTTATTTATACTGGCTAATTTATACATACACTAGCAATGTGGGACGGTGTTGCCCGTCATATTATTTACACAGAGAGACATTGTGTGAAACAGAAACATGCAGTGTTACAGACACGCACTTAAAGAGACAGAGCGTGTCACACACCGTGAAACACATACATACAGAGAGACACACACATACATGGACGTATGTCACATATGTAGACAGTGTGTGACAGAAGCAGTGGTGATGTAGATATGCTGATAAGAGTTGTAAAAAAAGGTTTTAATTGCAGCGCTTCAGCTTGATGAATAAGGCCCTGTATCCTTTTGTACTTGGAAAGCTTGCAGTTGAAGTGAGTGTGCTGTGTTACTTGATGAATAAGGCCCTGTATCCTTACAGTTGTAGTGAGTGTTCTGTGTTACTTGATGAATAAGGCCCTGTATCCTTACAGTTGTAGTGAGTGTTCTGTGTTACTTGATGAATAAGGCCCTGTATCCTTACAGTTGTAGTGAGTGTGCTGTGTTACTTTTTGAAGGTCACAGTGAGAAGATGTTTGTGAGTAAAGGAATAATTTGGATTACAGCAGTGGATACTGCAGTACATTTGAAGAAATAGGTTGGCAGACAGAGGGTTAAGTGACAGATGCAGTGACTGATAATGTAATAGTGATGTGGGAGTAAAATGGAGATTTGGGACTATGGATGAAAGTAGACATGAAATACGGGGCTGTAGGGTTACTGCATTATACACGCCTAGTGTAACGGTTGGAGTGAAGCACTTTAACTCTGAGAGAAGTACGCAACACATTGCTGTGTAATGAATTGTATAGTCCTCTGGCAGTGAAAGGGTTAAGTGACACATGTTGGGCTCTCCTTGCATTATTGGGCCGTGGTGGTCGGCTGGGACAGAACTGGATTATATGTCCATGGGCCGTAGACAAGGGATTAGTACAGGGACCCCTAACAGCTAATAGGCTTCAAAACAGGAAGGCTCATATACTAAGTAAAGTGGTAGAATTTTGTGGAAAAGTAACAGCAGCACAGGGAACAATACTCTTCAACGCTAGAGAGGTCAGCAAAGCATTTTATTTGTTCTGTATGGTACAGATGAATTATTCCTCTTTGTGTTAGTACATCAGCCTCACATATCACAGTGCACAGTCAGCTGCTGCAAGAGCCAAAAGTATAAATGGTTTTAAATTAATGGGGTAAGAGTATAACTGTATGGGCCTTATGTATCAAGATAAAGGGTGCAACTCAAAAAAAACTGACACCATAGGGTTGAATTGAAAATTCAGGAAAATTGTGTTGACATAAATGGGGCTTTAACCCCTTGAATGCTACAATGGTCCCCAACGTGTTGTTTTGGCAATGTGTTTGCATTGTCTGTATCATTCATGGAATTAATAGTCTCATTGAAATCAATGGACATTTTCAAATAAATCAATGTAACCCAGTGGGCAGCTTGTGAGGAAGGAGTGGGCTGCACAGTACCCAAATGTGGAAGCTTGCCAAACAGATATTAACCCTTTGAGTGACAGAGGTACGCAGAGCAATGTGCTGCATACCATCTCTGGTACTTCAAGGGTTAATGGGCTTAACCCTCTGAGGCCAGAGAGGTATCCAAGGCATTGCAACAGCACTCAAAGGGTTAAATTGAAACAAAGTGAGTCCATCAGGCCCAGTTCTTACCATGGAAACTGAAGATCTGTGTGTTCTAACCTGTTCCCCAGCTGACTCCACTCACCTGATTCCAATCTGCCTCTGAGTGTCCCAGTGCATTATGGGACAGGGGGTGGAAACAGAAGTTTTTGTGCTCTTTGAAAGAAGTGATCAATGTGTGGCTCCCCAGCAAAATGGGAGCTGCTGGTTGGTGGGTTATATTATTGTGCCATGAGATGTTTACTGTAGGAGTTGTAAGTCGAGAGAAGTGATGTAGCAGTAGGTGAGTTGTGGAGGAGAGGATTAACCCTTTGAGTGCCAGAGAGGTACGCATTGCTTTGCAATGTATGCATACCCCTCTGGCACGCAAAGGGTTAAGACTGATGTTGGGTAGGCTGACCAGATCTCACCTTTAACCGGGGACACATAGGAAATAGTCATTTTACAGTACTTCACTAAAATCAATGCAGTCCTGCAGTATGCATTTCTCCTATCCGTCCCCTGTTAAAGGTGAGGTCTGGTCAGCCTAATGTTGGGGGGCAGGCTAACTCTTCCTTACAGCTGCTCCTGGGTGTGTGTGGCAGGGGACGCAGGTTTTCTCTCTTATATATATACACTACCAATGTGGGACGGCGTTGCCCGTCAAGTTATGACCATTGGGCACACGTCTGTGAAATGTAGACACACTGATAAACACAGACATATGCAACACACAGGGAGCGGCAGAAACATGCAAAAGACATGCACACATGGACACACATATGTAACAGAGATGTACACACGCAACATATATGCGCAGAAACACATGCGAGCATGAGTTGTGCACCTCTCTGGCACTCAAAGGGTTAAGGTATAGAGGCATGTCAGAGTTAAATAGCAGTGGGAAGTGTATTCATACCTGGGAACTTTGACTTGGAGTCCCTGGAGGGGACTGATGTGGAGAGAGCAATGGGGCAGTTGGGGTTAAAAGTGGGTGGGGCTTAACATAAATGTGGAAAAGTTGTTAGTAATAGGCTGGGGAAGGAGTAGAAGTGGGAGTGAAATGCAAGTTTACAGTATAAGGGGTTTGTCCACACTCTCTGAGGTGTAAAACTTGATACACAACCCTGTGGCAGTCAGTGGGTTAAGTGTGTACCTGATGGCTGTCTGTCCTGTGTCTTGCATGGCAAATGATGACAGTCAAGAAATAATTCAGCAATGAGGGCCTACCTTAACCCTTTGAGTGCCATTTTGTTCCCCTGGTGCTGCAGCGTCCCTTGAGTGGCTATATTACAGGTCCTGCTGAGGCCACTGGGAGTCAGGGTGAGTGTGTGTGTGTGTCAGCCATATTTCTTTCTGGCTTTGTGTGTGTTTGGTGCTGTGTGAGTGGGGCATATGTGTGTTTGTCTGTGGTGTAGGAGCAAGTGGCATCCATTTTGTTTTTTCTGACTATAATAGTGGTGGGCGGGCTGCATAGTGGGGGCAGGCCAACTCACTGCATGATTGAATCACCCAGTGGGAGCAGTAACTCCTCCTTTCTGCCTCCCCTGGGTGTGTTTTGGCAGGCACAAAGCCTTCTTTTATATATATAGAAGATATACTGAACTTTAAACATTAATGTGAGTTTTATTGATGTGGAGCAATGTGATACACTTATATACACACCACACAGTCTGAAACCCTAAAAGAGGGACACCAGGGTTAGGGTTGCCACCCAGCCAGTATTTTACCGGCACGCCAGTAAAAAATTGGCTTCTGTCCAATGTTAAGTCTATGGAGGGAATGCCATGACTGCTATTTTTTGAAGAAAAGGTGGTATCCCTAACCAGGGTGAGAAAGAGGGATGGAGGGATTTGGGTCTCAAAGAGGGACTGTCCCTCAGAGCAGCAGGGTGGTATCCAAGTGGATTGCAGAGAAGGACAATTTTCAATTAACATAAGTGAAGAACCTGAAAAGCCTGTCAATGGGGGCAGGGCTTTAATTGTTCTCACGGTAAGAAGATTGTCCCTTGCTGTGAGCTGTCTGGTCTGTGGACCAGATTCCACATCTGAGGGGAGGTGGCTTACACTAGGTAAAAGGGGCGGGAGGGGGATACTTTATCATTCAATTACTCTTGAACTACAACTCTGACAGTATTGATATAACACTCTCCATGGTCCAGATACTATGAAGATTAATTGGAGCTGCTGTTCTTGTGAAACATTACTATCCCTTTAAGGCATCCTTTAAATGAATGGGGATTACAGCTGCATTGCTCCAAAAGTGTTCCACTTTTTTGTGTATGGAGTGGAGCAATACACAGCTTATCTATGAGAATAAAGAGTGATGTAAGAAGCCTCACCTCCAAGACCGGACGGTTCTAGGTAACCTTAGAAAAGAAAAACCTGGCCGCATTAGTGCAAAAAATATGGACAAGGGTATAATTCAGACAAGGAGTTTATCCGGTGCGCTCAGGGTCAAGAAATATACTAAATACTAAACAGGGAGAAAGAAAGCACCCAAACAAACAAGACTCTTAACCCCTTAAGGACCAGCGCGATCCCGTGCGTCCGACACTTGTGGACCACGGGGCATTTTTTTTTATTCTCTCTTCCGGTTCAGGGCTTCCGGAGCGGCGTGCAGCCGCGCCGGGAGCCCTGAACTCCATGCCGTGCCAGGACCGTCATTGGTCCTTAAGTGTCGGACCGCCATGATGGTCCTGGCACGGCAATGGTCCTTAAGGGGTTAAAGACCCTTATGCAAGTTTGTACACTTAGTGTGTTTGCACATTTAGTTTATGTATTTTTATTATTTTGTGTTCTGTGGCACTAAATATATAGAGGGTCTAGGTTGACTGATATTCTGACACTCTCTTTTACATTTGTATTTACTGTGAATCATTGAATGATATTTTGTACAGAGATTTGAGTTTTATAACTGTTTGGAGCCTCACTTGACCTCCTCCATTGTTTTTATGTAAGTCTTAATATGTGTGCTTATTTTTGATTCAATTCTATCCAATAAATGATTACATTTTGTATTGCTGACTTGTGGCTGAGTTCCTCTTTAAACGGATAGCAATGTTTCAAAATAAAAGCCGCTCCAATTAATCATCATAGTATTTGGGCCATGGAGAGTGTTATTTAAATACTGTCAGAGTTTTAGTTCAGGAGTAATTGCATGATAAAGTATCCCCCTCCCACCCCTTTTACTGATGTAACACTGCTCACCTCAGAGAAGCAAGACTGTCCGGATGGATCAAAGAGAGGGACAATCTTCAGTGAGCATAAGGAAAAACTGAAAAACCTGTCATGGGGGCAGGGTTTTCCTTATGATCACAGTAAGAAGATTGTCCCTTCCTGCGATCTGTCCGGTCCCAAGACCAGATTGCACATCTGAGGGGAGGCGGTTTACACTAGGTAAAAGGGGAGGGAGGGAGGGGGATGTTTTATCATTCAATTACTCTTGTACTACAACTCTGACAGTATTGAAATAACACTCTCCATGGCCCAAATACCATGAAGAGTAATAGGAGCTGCTTTTAATTTGAAACATTACTATCCCTTTAAGGGTCTTGCTTGTTTGGGTGCTTTCTTTCTCCCTGTTTGTTTATTTGGTTCTAGGTAACCGTGACAATGATTTAACCCTCTGGATCCTGGGGGGTCGCTAACACATTTCTTTTCAATGCACTGAGGATCTCCAGTTTAATATGCAGTATCTCAGTGGCCTGAAGTTGTACAGTGGCGCTGCTGATACAGCATCCTATGGAAAGCTCTGGTCAGTGGACCAGAAATCTCCATAAGATGGTGTAGCAAGAGCGCCACTGTACAACTTCAGGTCATTGTGATACTGCACTTAAAAAAAGTTGAAGTTGAAGCTGTAATAACTTTTGAATAAAACACCTATCAGCAGTGGGAGTTCCCTTGTTTTACTCAGGGGATAAACCCTACAGTGTTTTTTTTTCATTATATGTATTACTATCCCTTTAAGGTAATCATTGAACATAGACATTTAAAGCGAAAAAGGAGCAATTTTGGAGCAAACCAACTGCAACCTAGCACTGACATGGTTTAGCAAAGTAATGCTCACCTCCCCCAGCACTTAAAGGGTTAGTAGTATGTCTTATTTTAATACAATGTAATATTAAATTAACTGGTGCACATCTGGTCTCTCAGACATGTATAGTTTGAGAGATATACAATAATAAAGTTCCCCCCTCCCACCCCTTTCACAGACGTCAGTCTCTAGCTGACAGAAGGAGATTCAGGTCATGTGACCCAATGGCGGTTCTTCAGCAGAGCCGAAATAGCACTATCTAAAAAGAAATACTTCATTGGAACAGTCTAAAACGTGTGCCTGGTTTGCAAGCACATTTTGTAGACCGTTCCAATGAAGTATTTATTTTTAGGTTGCGGAATTTCGGCTCTGCTGAAGAGCCACAAGCTGGTTCTGGGACCAGGATCTTCTGTCAGCTGGAGGCAGATGTCTGTGAAAGGGGCGGGAGGGGGAACTTTATCATTGTATATCTCTCTAACTGTACATGTTTTAGAGACGGGACGTGCACCAGTTAATTTATTTTTTTTAATATCTACTATATCACATTTTATTAAAATCAGACATTACTAACCCTTTAAGTGACAGTGAGTTAGGGTTGTAATGCAGGGCTACAACATGAAGTGCCTGCATAGTATTTTATTATTAACTCAAATACTAGTTTTCTATATAAAAATGGTCAATACAACATAAATCATAATTTTGAAAGCTCTTCCAAAATAAATAAAGTTGTGTTTAGGTGATATTGTTCCTTAAAGGGCTCTGCAGCAGAGCTAAAAAAGAAATACTTCATTGGAACGGTCTACAAAGTGTGCCTGGTTTGTAAGCACACTTTGTAGACCGTTCCAATGAATTATTTATTTTTAGATAGCACTATTTCAGCTCTGCTGAAGAGCCGCTGGCCGGTCCCGGGACCAGGATCTTCTCCTGTCAGCTAGAGCGCTGACGTCTGTGAAAGGGGAGGGAGGGACTTTAGCAGCGAATATCTCTCAAACTATACATGTTTGAGAGATGAGATTTGCACCAGTTAATTTATTTATTAATATCTACAATTTTATTTTATTAAATCAGACATTACTAACCCTTTAAATAATGTGATGCATAATCTACAGTTCCCCCCTCTGCCCCCTTCTCCTGATATCAGCGCTATGCTGACAGCGGGAGATTCCGGTTCTGGGACCAGCTGGTGACTCTGCAGCAGGGCCGAAATAGCGATATTTGAAAACAATTACTTCATTGGAATGGTCTACAAAGTACACCTAGTTTGCAAGCACACTTTGTATACCGTTCCAATGAACTAATTCTTCTTAAATATCGCTATTTCTGCTCTGCTGAAGAGCTGCCTCGACTCGAATCTCCTGCCGTCAGCTTTACAGCTGTCATCAGGAGAGGGGGAACTTTACATATGAATATCTCTCAAACCATAAAGGTATGAGAGATGGGATTTGCCCCACATAGTTTATTTTTTTTAAATCTACAAAAACAACATAAAGTTACTATTGGACATTAGTGTCCCTTTAAAATAGAAATAAAGTAATCCCCAGTAAAGGTGAAAGGAATGTCCCCTATGCAGCGAAACAGCCCCGAGCTGTGAAATAATCCTGCAGGACATGTTCATCCCACGTACAAGTCTTGAGGTCAGGAGTGACAGGTGAAGTTCAATGAAAGGATTAGAACAGTCCGGCCAGATCAATAAACATGGCCGCCAGCCTGCACTTAGAGCTTAATGTGACAGCGCTGACAGTGTGAAAAGGACAATGTTCCCTTCTCTCTACAGATTCAAGTAAGAAGCAAGTGTCCTGTCAGAACTATTATAGAAGGCTGAAAATCACACTGACAAGGAATTTTGGTCCATAGTTATAAAAGCAAACTGGAGTTATTCTGGAGTAAATTTACTGCATCGTAGCGGGAAAATATAATTTGTAAATTCCCATGCACCTGAATAGAGCTTTTTAACCCCTTGAATGCTAGAGAGGTCTCCAATGCATTGCTTTAATAGCCCCAGGTTCATCTCTCAAACCTTTATGATTTGAGAGATAACGGAAGGCAAAGTTCCACGTCCCTCCCCCTTCCCTGAAGTCAGTGTTGTACGATAGGCTTGTGGCTCTGCAGCTGAGCCAAGATTGCGGCAGGCTTGCGGCTCTGCAGCTGAGCCAAGAATTATTTCACTGAAACGGTCTTCTACGTGTGCTTGGTTTGTGATTGGTTTGCAAGCACATGTAGAAAACCGTTTCAGTGAAATAATTCTTTGCCACTAACGCGATCTCGGCTCTGCTGCAGAGCCGCCTGATGAAAAATAAAACCGGATATCCCTGCAGTCAGTACAACGCTGACTTCAGGGAAGGGGGAGGGAGGGGGAACTTTGCCTTCGGTTTTCTCTCAAATCATAAAGGTCTGAGAGATGAACCTGGGGCTATTAAATTATTTTGCAAATATCTACAATATGGGGGATATTAATAATAAAGTATTACTATCCCTTTAAAGTGGAACTATCACTGCTATGTAAGTGCCCCCTTCCCAATTCATTTGTACCATAGAGGTAAGCATTGAAATCCTTTTATAATCCTTATTAAGTGCCGGAATTATTTAGAAATCTAAGTTCTTAGTAGATTTACCTCCAGACATGGTGCTGAAGGGGGATCTGTGCACCAGCGCTGTCCGTTCCTGTCTGTACCGTGCCGTGCAATGCAACTCACCGTTAGGTTAATTGCCAATTAATTAGGGGACAGGGACGGACAGCGCAGGAGCACAGATCACTCTTCAGTAAGATGTATGCTCTGGGTTTAAGTCTCCTAAGAACATAGATTTCTAAATAACGTTGGCACTTAAAGGGGATGTATCACCTCATAAAACATTTTTTACCATAGATTTTATTAATAAAGTATTATTAAGAAAGCTGGGGGGTTTCTAAATGTAAGTATTTTTAAAGATATTGTATCCTCAAGCTTTGCCAGTCAGCATAATGTAGCACGCTGAATCACCAGCACAGCTCTTGTTCACGTCCTAATTCTCCTCCCACCTCCCTCCCAGCTGCCCCAGGGAGCGCGTTCATGCTTCCCTTCTGTGAGCTGTGAATGGCTTCTATCGTTATATCAAGCTCCGGGTAGCATGATACTGAGGTTGCAACCGGAGATTGATATACTGGAGCTTGATATACTGATAGAAGCCATTCACACCACCAGAGCCGGATTAAGCCTCCATAGGGCCCTAGGCAGGATCCCAAATTGGGCCCCCCCTGCCAGTTTGTCCCTCCCCACACTCTTGCCGCAATAGTTTCTTGATTTGCCCATTGCCTATAGTGACACCACAGATGTTACAATTGAATCAGACTACACTAGTGATACCACACAGCTTACAATTGAAGTGGGGCTAAACCAGTGATACCACACAGTTTACAATTGAAGTGGGGCTAAACCAGTGATACCACACAGTTTACAATTGAAGTGGGGCTAAACCAGTGATACCACACAGTTTACAATTGAAGTGGGGCTAAACCAGTGATACCACACAGTTTACAATTGAAATGGGGCTACGCCAGTAATACCACACAGGTTACAATCAAAATGGGGCCACCCCACTGATACCACACAGCTAATGATGGCAAGGGCAAAAGGAGGGTAGAAAGGAAAGAGGAATGGCATAATGAGGGGAAGCCCCCAATCTGTTTCTCCCTCTTTCTCTAACCCCCTAATCTGTTTTCCACTCTTTTTCTGCCCCCTGCTCTGTTCTCCACTCTTTTCCTGTCCCCTAGTCATTTCTCCACTCTTTTTCTGCCCTCGATCTGTTTGCCACTCTTTTTCTGCCCCCCTAGTCTGTTCTCCACTCTCTTCCTTCCTCTAGTCTGTTCTCTACTATTTTTTCTGGTCCCTAGTCTATTCTTCACTATTTTCCTTCCCCCTAGTCTGTTCTCCACTCTTTTTATACCCCCCTAGTCTGTTCTCCACCATTTTCCTTCCCCCTAGTCTGTTCTCCACTCTTTTTCTGCCCCCCTAGTCTGTTCTCCACCATTTTCCTTCCCCCTAGTCTGTTCTCCACCATTTTCCTTCCCCCTAGTCTGTTCTCCACTCTTTTTCTGCCCCCCTAGTCTGTCCTCCACCATTTTCCTTCCCCCTAGTCTGTTCTCCACTATTTTCCTTCCCCCTAGTCTGTTCTCCACTCTTTTCCTTCCCCTAGTCTGTTCTCCACTATTTTCCTTCCCCCTAGTCTGTTCTCCACTCTTTTTCTGCCCCTCTAGTCTGTTCTTCACTCTTTTTCTGCCCCCTAGAATTGCCATGGGCCCCCCAACCACATTGGCCCCCTCACCCACATTGGCCACCTCCACATTGCCCCCCCAATCTCCACATTGCCCCTTCATCTCCATAATGTCCCCCTTCATCCCATTGCCCCTTCCAGAATGCCCTCTTCATCTCCACATTTCCCCTTCCACAATGCCCCCTTCATCTCCACACTGCCCCTTCCACAATGCCCCCTTCATCTCCACACTGCCCCTTCCACAATGCCCCCATCTCCACAATGCCCCCTTCATCTCCACAATGCCCCTTCCACAATGCCCCCATCTCCACAATGCCCCCTTCATCTCCACACTGCCCCTTCCACAATGCCCCCATCTCCACTTCACCTCCACATTGCACCTTCATCTCTACATTTCCCCTTCCACAATGCACCCATCTTCACATTTCCCCTGGTGGTCTAGCGGCGTTACTTGACAGATCTGTGCCGCCTTCGGCACAGATCTCTTAGACTGAAGCTCCCGCGCGCCACTCTAGTAATGCAGAGGCTGGGAGATTATGTAATCTCCCAGCGCTCTGTATTACTAGAGCGGCGCGCCGAGTGGGAGATTAGGTAAGCTGCAGGCGAGGGGGTTGAATCGCCCGGCCAAATGAGGGGGGCCCGGAAAGCCTCATTCAAGTTGAATGAGGCTTTCTGGGCCCCCCTCATTTGGCCGGGCCCTAGGCAGGCGCCTTGTGCGCCTTGCCTGTGATCCGGCTCTGCACACCACACGAAGGGAAGTGTGAACGTACTCCCTGGGGCAGCTGGGAGGGAGGAGAAGAAACGCTTTGCCCATTACGTGGCGGTGCACAGCAGAGAAGATGCAATATCTTTAAAAGTACGTATATTTAGAAAACAGCTTTCCTAATAATACTTTATTAACAAAACCTATAGTAAAAAAAATTTTTATGAGGTCATACATCCACTTTAATAAACATTTTAACAGGATTTCAATGCTTACCGCTATACTAAGAATTAATTGGGAGGCACTTATATCTAAATGATAGTTCCACTTTAACAAGAATTTATATTTGTCCCCTGTGGTGCAGTTGGTTTACTCCAGAATAACTCCAGTTGGCTTTTATAAATATGGGCCTTTGGGTTGCATGTGATAAGCTAGGTGCAATTCTAGAGCGAACCAAATGCACGATAGGGGAGACTTCTCTAGCTGTCACGGTGATAAAAAACCCATTTAAATTAATAGGAATGTGGGGATTTTATTATTTGTCCCCTGTGGTACAGTTGGTTTGCTCCAGATTTGTGGCAAAGCAGTGTGTTGGAGACATATCCAAGTGGTTAAAAGACAGATGCTACGTGATTTTTATCATCAGGAATTTTTGTCTTTTTTTAATTACAAGCTAGTTTTAAAGCCCGTGTACACAGGCCAACACTGGCGGCGCTGCAGTCATGCGCAGTACTGACTGCCGGAATGCGCCGTGGCTGATACGGAGCGGGTTGCTCCTAATTCAGACCGTGGCCCTCTCTGCGCACCTTCTTGGGACCGCTTGGTCCCAGGAAGCTTCTCAGAGAGAACTCCGGTCTGAATTCGGAGAGCCCCGCTCCGTATCAGCCGCGGCGAAGGCAGTCTCTACTGCCCGCGACGGCTTCTGACAAACATCGTTAGTGAATTATTATATCTGATTCATTCATTTTTATTTCTTCTTATTTGCAAAATGGGAGCTTTTCTAGAGGAAATCAATACACGTGCTCCCATGGGTGGATACCTTATGGTAGCGGGAGTGTTTGTATGTGTTACTGAAGCCGAGAACTATGTCATCGGGAGCATATACTCCTGGCAAGATCGCCCAAGGTGGACAGAGTGAAGCTAAGACACCAGACTAAATGATCCAAAATCTGCCAACCCACACTGGACCAGCGTGGCAGATTATGGTCCATTCCCTCAACATGACTTCACAACAAAAAAAAATAGCCATCATTCCGCAGAAGCTTCAGAGCTACTTCCTACAACAGCGGGAAGACCAGGTCAGTGGCAGAGGGTGCTAAGTATTACCAGGTTCTATCAGGCTGCCTTTGGTCTTTAAACATTGGAACACTTAACATTTGATCTATGAGTATGGTTTCATGCTTAGAGGAACTAGTACAAGAACTGAATAACATCAACTGGGACATTATTGGCTTGTCTGAGACTCATAAAAAAGATTAATATTTAGAGTTAGAAGATGGACACTGGCTATACTATAAAGGAACCAAAGATGGGTGATGTGGAGGAATCGGATTCTTGATTAACAAAAGACTGACAGACTCAGTCGTAAAAGTAGAAAGTATTTGTGAAAGAATCGCTTCCTGTTCTATCAAACTACACAGTCACTATCACTGTCACTATCTTCAAATCAGTCACGTTTATGCTCTACTTCATACTTGAAAATATTAAAACAAGTTTCACTGACTGCTCAGTCTTAAGTCATTTTAACTCTGGAAGTGACCATCGTCTAGTGAGTGCAAAAATCAAACTTGCCTTCAAGACAGAGAGAACATAGTAACATAGTAGATAAGGCTGAAAAAAGACATGCATCCATCAAGTCCAGCCCGTGCCAAAAACACCCCTGTTGATCCAGAGAAGGCAAAAAAAGCCCTCTGGAGCTATTTCCAATCTAGTCCCAAGTGTGTGTGTGTGTGTGTGGGGGGAATTATTCCTTCCTGACTCCAACTGGTAGTCAAATAGTTCCCTGGATCAATATCCTATTTGCTTTGAAGCATCTGTCATAATTGTCAGTATTGTTCTGTGCTAGATAGACATCCATTTCTTTTTTGAATGCAGTTGTGTTATCTGCAAGCACAACATCCCGAGGCAAAGAATTCCATAGCCTTACCACCCTTACTGTAAAGAATCCCTGCCTTTGTTTTAGTCGAAAGTGCCTTTCCTCTAGTCTTAATGGATGACCTCTTGTTCTTAGCTCAGCTCTTTGCATAAATAATTCATTGGATAGTTCTTTGTATTGACCTTGAATGTAATTGTAAATGGTAATCATATCACCCCTTAGACGTCTCTTCTGTAATGTAAACAAACCCAGTTTCGCTAGTCTCTCTTTATAACTCAGATCCTCCAATCCCTTTATCAGTTTTGTTGCACGTGTCTGCACCTTTTCCGGTTCAGTAATGTCTTTTTTTAGAACGGGCGCCCAAAATTGTACTCCATATGAAAATGATCAAGTCAACAAAGGTGAAGATTGACACTAGACAGCTATTGAATCATAAGAATTTTGAGCTAACACTGTCTAATCACTTCACTGTACTGCAGGATCTTCCACACACAGATATTTCAACCCACAATGAATAGAATATCGTAGACACGGTCTAATCATTTCACTGTACTGCAGGATCTTCCAGACACAGACAGTTCAACCCACAATGCATTGAGACTATCGTAGACACGGTCTATGCACTTGCATCTAATGTGAACCAAGGAAAAACAACCATATATCAAAAGAAAGTTGTCATGATGAAACAGCAACGAGGAATGAAGCAAATTGGTAATATTAGCAACAGGGTAGAATATATGTATAAATATGCAAGACCCTGAGGAAGAGTATAAAAGACGAAACTCGCAAGTTCAAACCTGAGCTCATCAAAATGTCACTGGAAGAAAATGAGCTGCTAAAGAAAGCAAAATGAAAGATGGCCTCACATAGGAGCCAAATATTTGCATTAAAGCTTGAAGGTGGTACAACAGCAAAAACTCAACAACAAACACTGAAACGAGCGGAATAATTGTATTCAAATCTTTATAAGGATGAAGGGCAACAATTGAATGCTGTGCCAGAGGCTGAAGCTGTGCCAAAAGTTTTGGTAGACGAAGTAGAAGCTTTAATATAATCAATGAAAAATGTCAAAGCAGCTGCACCTGATAAAGTTGCTATTGAAATGTGGAAAGCCGGAGGTCAACCCTTAATCAAAGCTCTAGCTAAACTATTTTCAAAATGCCTACTACTCAGCAATGTGCTTGAAGTATGTAAAAATGCAGAAGTCATCCTACAGCACACAAAAGGGTGATAAGGCGGATCTAAAAAAAACTACCAACCACTAAGCCTTTTGCCATTCGTCTGCAAGATTTTCACTAAGGTACTAGCAAGAAGAGTGGGCACAATTCGTACCTCGACACAACCTAAAGAACAAGCAGGCTTCAGGCCTTGAGTACAATGGACCACATCCAGACAGTGGAACCAATTATAGAGTGGCATAATGCAGACAACCTTCCATTACGAAAAGGCCTTTGAGTGAAAAAGCAATCAATAATCGATGCCCTGATCAACCAAGGAATAGATAGGCCTTGATTCAATTGAGGCCAATGCCAAAAAAACACCTAAAGGCATTACTTCAAGCGTGATAAGTAATTCAGTTAGCTGTGCTTTGAAGAAATACCACAGGAAAAAAAAGGAACCTTGGATGCTAATTTTGCACCCATTAAAACACATTACAAGGCATCAAAATATGCCATTCAATTCCATGCATTAGCCTTAACCCCTTAACGACCCTTGACGGTCATAGTACGTCAAGGGTCGATTTGACTTAACGACCGATGACGTATTATGACCGTTATCGAATTCCGGGCTCCCCCCGCGGCTGCATGCCGTTCGGGGAGTCCGGAACGCAACGGAGCAATAAAAAAAAATTGCTCCGTGGTCGTTCAGTCGGGTCGCGGAGCGGATTCCCCGGTCCTTAAGGGGTTAAGATACATTAAGGAACCCACTCTAATGGGTGAAAATCTTTACCCAGTTTTGTGGCCGCAGAGTCCCTTAATGTATCTCAAAAGTACCGACGCAGGAACTGAAACTGAAAAAATCTTAAAAAATACACCAGTGGATGTATTGATGCGAGGCCTAAGTCCCATATTGTTAAAGTTAAATTCTTGAAGAGGTGGTAGTTTCCCTTTAAGTTGTTTACTTACGTATTTGTATGTATGTATGTATATATATATATATATATATATTATATATATATATATATATATCCTATATAATAATTCGCTAAATCGTGTGTAATGCCGCAACATGCGCAGTAGACACTGCTGCGCGTGCTGCAGTCATGCGCAGTAGAGACTGCCCGCGCCGCGGCTGATACAGAGCTGGTCGCTCCGAAGGAGCGTCCAGCTCTGTATCAGCAGTGGCGCGGGCAGTCTCTCCTGTGCGTGACTGCCCCGCGACCGGGTGGCAGTGGCACTGTGGCCCGTGTAACGGGCTGTTCAACTAGTATATATATATATATATATATATATATATATATATATATATATATATATATATATATATGTGTGTGTGTGTGTGTGGTTTGACTGTTTTGCCCAATAATTTTTCTTGACACGTATGTAGAATAGCATATAATGAAAGCCCCACTGATAAGAACCACAGTGCTGTCTGTGTATGCAATGTTGATATGTGCGTTCTATTGACTTGTGTGCACTATTGATCTAGGGAGACGTCTGAATATTATTTTGGAGTCAGGAAGGATAGTTTATGTTCCCCTTGAGGCAAAACAGAAAATGGCTTCATTAAGGTTTTATTTGCCTTATTCTCGGTCATAAGAATCTGTCAAAGGTTAAACTTGATGAAGTTACGTCTTTTTTCCCATCAGCTATGAGCAGTGGATTTTATCAGTCTATGCTCTTATCACTTTAAGTACCAAATGGTAGTGAAATGCGTTGCTTTTAATAGTGTGCCCCTCTGGTACCTAGACTATTAAAGGTAAAGTAACACTTTTATCCTAGGCCTCTCTAGGTGCTGGCTGAAGGGATACAGCATCAAGTGTCATTATTAAACTGGGCACTTGGCTTAAACTGGGCACTTGGGGTGAATGGTGCACTAATAATGCATTTGGTTGGTGAATGCCTGGTGTCATTTGGGAACCTAGCAACTTCACTGGACAAACCTGGGAATATCTGCCTCCCTTGCTCCTGGGGAACTAAGAAGTGCAGGGTTGTAACGCACCAAGGCAGGGATAAACAATGGGAGGCCCTACAGCTGCTTCCAGACTACAACTCTCATCGGGGAATGATAAGAGTTGAAGTCTGGCAGCAGCTGGAGGGTCTCAAGTTGCCCACTACAGCTCTAAGGTGTGATAACGAGGAGATAACATCTCCAGTATGAAAACTCTCCAGTCCTTGTGCTATTCTATGGAACCTATGGTGGAATTCAAGAAAGTGGAGCATTCGCTATTTAATGAAAGCCATACATTTATGTGCTATTTGCGATTGCTCGCGGTTGGATGCAAGAAACCTTTTCACACCATGATACTGAATAGCACATGCTCCTAAATTAACTGCAAAGGTAGTCAGACGTATGAAAATGTGTGCTAAATCCTGTGCTGAATTAGGCACAATTGCTAAACCTCTCACAAAATGGCAGACATTTTGCCACACCCACTTTTTGAGACACATCTCCTAAAAAACGAGCAAACTTTTGCTAATTGAGAAAAAAATGTGCAATTCAGTAATTGACAACGATCCTGTTCTTCCCTTTGTACCTGGTCTGAGAAATTCTGTGTATGTCCTGGCTTGTCTCTTCAGACCATGATCCAGCCTCTTGCTATTGTACCTGGTCTGAGAAATTCTGTGTATGACCTGGCTTGTCTCTTCAGACCATGATCCAGCCTCTTGCTATTGTACCTGCACTGAGATTTAGTGTGTATGACCTGGCTTGCCTCTTCAGACCATGATCCAGCCTCTTGCTATTGTACCTGCTCTGAGATTTACTGTGTATGACCTGGCTTGCCTCTTCAGACCATGATCCAGCCTCTTGCTATTGTACCTGCACTGAGAAATTCTGTGTATGACCTGGCTTGCCTCTTCAGACAATGATCCAGCCTCTTGCTATTGTACCTGCTCTGGGATTTAGTGTGTATGACCTGACTTGGCTTTTGACTACTCTTCAGTCTCCTGTTCAGCTCCTGAGATTCCTGAGTACCCTGCTTCATCCTACCAGTACCAGTCTGAGTGAGGATCTTTTGTTCCTGTTGGAGTTTGTTTCTTCCTGGGGATAGGAGAGGTATAGTTTGTCTGCAGGCGGTTATCTGGGTCTCCTTTGGCTCAACTGGAGGGTGCCAATCTAGCTTTGCAGCTAGCACATGTACACAGCTAAGCCGCAGCGCTATTCCCTTTAGGTAACCACTACTCCCTAGCTTCACCCCCTAGCTACTTGCTCCCATATCTCAGTAGAAGATTTTCTTCTACTGGCATTCGCTCTGCTGAGTACTAATATCCGGGGTTCATCTCCTTCCGTTTCCTTTAATACCTTTCAGGAGCAGAGCCGAGCTCCAATATAAAATAGTAACACCTCCCCCCCCCAGCCATTACTACACTGTTATAGGAGGATAACTCAGAGATCCTACAGTTGAATGAATGTACTGGGATCCCATAATGTGGCTGTGACCACTTGCACTTCTTTCACCTTTTCCTTGTGAGGGGTGAGAGGAGATAACTGTCAGGGTAGAGAAGGGCTGGAGATGAATAGGGTGCAAACCAAGCTACATAGAAAGCTCTGGCAAGATCCACAACTTACCACCATCAGGAAGGCAAATTTGTTTCTGTGAGTGCCAACATCATCACCAGCTATTGTAGCTAAGTGAATGCGGTGAATAACATGTCAATACCCTCAGGGATACAGAAATGACTAATTAAGCTAGAGTTAAACATGTAAATCAGTACCAAGCCACTCCCCTCAGCCAGTACCTATAGTCACTCCCCTCAGCCAGTACCTATAGCCGCTCCCTGTCAGTCAGCATCTATAGCCACCCTTCCTCATCCAATACCTAGCCACACCTCTTCAGCCAGTACTTAAACACTCAGCTAGTACCTAGCCACTCCCTCTCAGCCAGTACATAGCCACTCCCTCTCAAGCAGTACCTATAGCCACTCTCCCATCAGCCAGTACCTAGCCACTTCCCTTCAGCCAGTACCCACAGCCATGCCCCCTTAGCTAGTACCTGTAGCCACTCCCCGCAGGCAAAACCTTGCCAATTCCCCGTTTGCCAGTATCTAAAGCCACTCCTCCCATGCCTAGCCACACCTCCTCAGCCAGTACCTACCCACTCCTCAGTACCTATATCTACTCTGCATTAGCAAGTACCTAGCCACACCCTCTCTCTCAGCCAGTACGCAGTCACTTTTTCTCAGCTAGTATGTAGGCACTCCCCTCAGCCAGTATCTTTATCCACACATCCCTCAGTAAGTACCTAGCCACTCCTCTTCAGCCAGTATATTCTCACTCCCCCTCAACCAGTATCTTGCTGCATCCCCTTTGCCAGTACCTATATCCACTTCCTCTCAGCCAGTATCTATAGCCGCTCTACCTCAGCAAAAATATAGCCACATCTCATCACCCAGTACGTAGCCAATCCCCCATACCTCCCAATTGTCCCCCTTTAGGAGATATTTGGGGTCCGTACCTCCCAAGTGTCCCTCTTTAGGAGGGAGAGACTCTCTTTTAGACCCAAATCCCTCTTTCCCACCCTGATGTCCCTCTTTTTAAGAGATCAGATTGTGTGGTGTGTGTATATGTGTATCACATTGCTCTACAGCAATATAACACACATTATTGTTTGTTTAAACATTAGTATATGTGTTTATAACTTAGTGTCAATAATATACTTTGGTCTTGTTATGAGTAATTTATTACATTACACAAGTAGGTGTCAATAGGTCATGATATAGCCTAAAAATGAATTGGTAATGCCCCTCCCACCAGCCACGCCCCCAGCAACACCCCCTAAAACACAATTTGGCAATTTGAAATGTTGGGATGTATGATCCCCTTCAGCCATAACCTAGCCACTCCCCTTCAGCAAGTACCTAGCCACTGATCCTCAGCCAGTACCTAGCCACTCCCTCTCAGCCAGTACCTAGCCACTCCCTCTCAACAGTACCTAGCCACTCCCTCTCAGCAGTACCTAACCACTCCCCCTCATCCAGTACCTAGCACAGTGATTCTCAACCAGGGTGCCGTGGCACTTTGGTGTGCCACGGACATCCACTTAGGGTGCCCCATGTTTTCTATGAAGACTAACAAAAATGTTCTTTTAAATAAAGATTTATAGAAATTGTTATGCACAATATGTTTAGTTTTGTTATTATGATTATAAGACCTGATAATAATGGTATATTTATGTATTGTACCCTTCTTATGCCCTTGATAAAGTACATTAAATATGTCAGGGGTGCCGTGAATGTTCTAGATTACACATTAGGGGTGCCCTGAACAAAAAAAAGATTGAGAACCACTGGCCTAGAAGCTCCCTATGTGAGTTGAATGTGTGCTCTTCCCCCCTCAGAACAAGCTATGTAAAATATATATTGTAAATATTAGCATCAGATCCTGGAAGGGGGGGTTAGAAAGGAAAGTCTAAAACAGATGAGGGTAGGGCCTCTCTAGAATGGAGAGAGGACTGGGGCCTGTCTGGATTATAACTGGCTTGCTCAGGCAGTACAAGGGATGCTCGTACCAGTGTGTACCCTCCCTGGAAGAGTTAGGGTGAATGGATACGTATGTGGCTGGATCTCTCCTCCAACTGTGCAAAGCAAAGAGCTGTCCCTGAGACAGAGTGGGATGTATCAAGGTATTGGGACCCCTGCATCAAAGGGGATAAGGAATGTCCCATAACTGAGTGCTAGTGGAGTGTGCAACACATTGTGGACCTATATGTTACATATCCTTCTGGAACTAAAAGGGTAAACCCTCTCTGGCAGTAGTAATTGTGACTGGGTCATCTTTTATTATCCCATTGAATGCCACAGGGGTATCCCTCAGCTGATACTGTGATCTCACTGCAGTCCCTCCTAAGCCCCCAACTACTTCCCTGTGGGAACAGAAATATTACCAGGTGACTCATTTTTTATTTGAATCCTTTTATAAGGGGTCACAACCCTGGAACTCAAGTCTACGGTTAAATTGAGAAGCAATGTTCCTTTCTTATTCCCCTCCAGCCCTCACTTAATATATGTGCGGCACGTCAGGTACCATAATGGCTGTGTCTGACCGCCCAGTGTCCATTTCTGCTTCCTACCTTGTCTGCCTGGCTCAGTCCTATTATTTCTTAGCATACTGGTACAATTAACTGGATTGCTTTATGGCGGGTCTAGGGTGCAATAATTCCTCTTCTCCCACTCATCACAGAACATAAATCCATAAAAGGGATAGAGAAATGTGAAAAAGCCCTCAATAGCACCATTATCACCTCTTCACAATTGAAATAAAAGCAGACAGGGACTTGGGAATTTTCTTAAACCAAAGAAGCCAATGCGGCAACATCTATGTTTTTTTTTTTTTTTTTTTTTTGAGGTATTAAGAGGTCAAATGTAACTGCTATGTCAGCACAATTATTGTCAATTGAGGTCATTCAGGTTTTGAATTTGCATTTCAAACCCCAGGATTATATCTGATCGATGACAGGTTAAACTCTAACGGGCTGTATACACAAAGACAAAAGGAAGCAATTCTGTAGCAAACCAAATGCACCACAGGGATTAATAAAGATTCTAAAATAATACCATTGATTTAACCGGGTCTTCATCACAACGCTTTGGAGATTTCCCCAGCATTCAAGGGGTTAAAATGTCATATGAATCAATAGAAAGATGTAGCATATTTGGAGCAAAAAATTGAGCAACTACACTATAGGGGACACGTTTAAATTTCCCAAATTCCACATGATTTAACCCTTTGAGTGCCAGAGGGGGTATGCAACGCATTGCTTTGCAATGCGTTGAGTACCCCTCTGGCACTCAAAGGGTTACATAGCGTTAAATCTCCAACACATCGCTTAGCATTCGAGGGGTTAAAGTCCCATTTAAATAATTGTGAAAGATTATGAGTGCCCTACATTGAGTTTGGTTTGTTACAGATTGTTCATTGACTTTGTGTATATGTCCCTCAATTACAGAATTTTACATCAGCAGGAGACAGCTGTGACCTTACAACAGCTGTTCCTGGACTCCAGTTCCCGTTATGCCTAGCCAAAATGGACCTTGAGATAAGGCTTTTCCTTGCTGGAAGAATCAATTTTCCTTTGCCCTCCTCACTTTCTACCAGGGATGTAACCAGAGCAATCTGGACCCCAGGGCAAAATCCGTGGCTGCCCCTCAATGATCTGGAGCATACCTGGGAACTTCCAATTGAGGTCTGCCCGGAGGGGAGTCCTCTGGTGCAGCAGGGGGTCACAATAATGACTTGAATCACTTCAAAAAGGGGCAGAGCTTGACACGAGTAGAAGGAGCAGGGCTTAAAATTGACACACAGAAGGCTGGGGAAGGAGGAACACCACGAGAAACAGCAGATGTGGGCAGAGTTTCAATAGAAACTCCCCACATCTGGAGGAATCAGCCTCTGCCGGTAAAGCTCTGTCAAAACCGAAGTCTCTGGGGCAAATCCGGAGAGTTCCCAGGTATGACCTGGAGCAAGTTTGAATCACATCTCAATACAGAGCAAAAGTGCAATTCACCACCAAGATGAAATTACAAGGTCTTTGTGTGATGGGGAGAGACAGATGAAATGGAATTTATGTGCGGCACCACGGAGCTGTTGAATCATGATTCATAACCCACATGCTGACTGTTGACTTTTTTAGGGCCACAATGATCTGCAAAGCTAGGTGATGTCCAGGTCAAGTGAGGCACTCATAGGAAATAGCTCTCCTCCCTATAGAAGCTTATAGAAGGCAGATTAGCCAATACAGGGCTTCTATTGAGCTGAAATCAAAGAAGTGAACTCTAAAAGAGAGCCTCACTCTGGTCTGATGCCTCCCAGCCTTGCCGAGTGTACTGGAGGGGGAACAGAGGAGTTTAATGCTATGCCAAAGTATTTTAATGTATGTAGTAGCCTGTTATGAGACACAGTACCAAAGGCGTTTGCATCATACAAATATACTACATCAGCAGCAATACCCTTTTCCAAATTACTGCTTATCCTTCCATAAAATGCAAGTAAATTAATGTGATATGATCTATTCATCATAAACCATGCTGGTTCTTACTAATAGTCGCATAGTTCTGAACACTATCAGTTAGTAATCCTTCTTACCAATTATCATAATAAAGGACTTAAAATAATTTACCCAGGACTGTGAGGAAAACAACCAGCCCCAAAAGACTGGATTCATGAACTATAACTGGCCGCAGGCTGGCTGCCGTGCGGGGCAACCTGTTCAAAAAGCTCCATAGACTTTACATAGGAGAGTAGGTAGCTTCCTGATTGGCCAAAGCTCTGGATGTCAAGTTTAAAGGGCCGCCATAGAGTTAACATGGGGGAAAGTAGGCAGCCCAGAGATTGGTCGGTTAGCTGCCCACCCCCAGGTTCTGATTAACGGAGACAGCCATGATGATCTTGGCCAGGATTGGCCATCTGATTCCAGGCTCCTGATTGGCCAGGGGTTGAAGCGGAATATTCAAAGATGCTTCAACCCTCTGGCCATTGTTTGAAATGTGTATTCAGGTCCCTCAGCCCTTTGTCCTAGTGTTTGCCCCTCATCAGTCCCTTTGTCTAAATAATGTAATCATGTCTGGCCCTTTGTATTATGTTTCTACCATATGTCACTGCCCTTTGTCTGGTATTATATCCTGGTGTGGTTCACTGTGTATAAAAGAGTTGAAGTTTGTGAAATAAAGTGTGTTCTATCCTTCATCAAGTCTCGGCTGATGTTTGGAGCAGAGGGCAACCCTTATTACCGGGAGGGGGTTCTGGCAGAGAAGGAAACAATTAACGGAGGTATCCATCTCAGATACTAGGCGCTCCGTTACACCAATGATGGACGTCAAGCTCACAGGTCTATAATTACAGTATATTGCTGCCTCCTGCCCAGTTAATAATGAGCTCCAGGGAAATTGCTTACCCTATCCTGCTGAAAAACAGCAGGGGCAATATCATGTAACTTACATTTTATTTAGCTATGGGAATATTCTTATTATTGATTATTATTATTATCATTAACCCTTTGAGTGCCAGAGGGGTACAGAACGCATTGTTTTGCAATGTGTTCCGTACCCCTCTGGCACTCAAAGGGTTAATGATTCATGTTTATTGATAAATAAGTGAGTGTCAAATACAATCTGGGCTTTGATGAGCATGCAAATGGCAAAAATGCAATGAATAGGATTATTTCCTTGAGTATTTAGTCATTTTTCTATGATGAATTCCCCTCCTTGCTGTTAATGCACTAAGATGAACTGAGGCTATTATGGGGCATACAAACTACACCATATCGGACGAATAAAAAATAATGTCCCAATATATATGGATTTGAATGGACGTTTCTGTCTGAATGTCAGAAGAGACAAAGCAGGCAATCACTTAGGACAGCCTAAGCTGTGCTGACCACTCCCACTCTGCTGTGATTTGGGTGTGGCCAGTGATATCACAGTGCCCAATTCACTAGATATCAGGTCCTAATTTATGTTGGCCTGTTTATTTACCAGCTTAAACCTTTATTTTAATATACAGGTCACATTTTTTTTAGATACAGTAAATTATTCACTAGCTGTATTCACAGCTGTACTGGCCAGTATATTTAACACTTTAAGGATCAGAGAGGTGTACAATGCATTGCGAAGCATTATACCTTTAGTCCTTAAAATGATGAGTTATTCTTTTGTTTGAATTTTATAGGGTAAGGGTATTTTTTGTGGCAGGGGCTGTAGGTTGGGTCTTGTTATAAGTGGTTGGGGCTAGGGGTACTTAAGGTGATTCGTCCCAAGGCTGTTGAAACCTACATCCATCTACATTACAGCTCACTATGCCAAGTGGGGTATAAGGGTTAATAAACAACATAAAAATCAATGATGTTTCTTATGAAGTAATGACAAAGACAAATGGGAAGGTGTATCAGAATAGATTTTGTGATACATATCCACTTTGTGATGCATTGATTAGCAGATGGCTGTTACTAGGACAGGGTGACCCAGTACTAACAATCTTGAGGTCAATATTGTAACTACACCATAGTAGTGTGTCATACGGTATACTATTACTATGTCACTGCCTTACTGGCATGCCTCAAAACAATGCATTCAAAACATCAGGCACTTCTAAATGGTGCATTACTAATGGCTCAGTTTAAAGGGTTAGTAATGTCTATTTAAAGGTCTTTCCCCGAGTCTTCTTTATATTAAAAGTAACAAATTGCACTATGTTTAAGACCGTACTGTTGTTTAGTTCAAAAGTTATGAAGCGATAAAGACCTCCCGCTCACCCCTTCTGGCCACGTCACTCTGAATCTGCAGTCTGGTCCGGACGGCTCCAGAGAGGGACAAACTTCTATAAGCAAAGGAAAATCCTGCCTTCCTTCATCAAGGGGGCAGGCGTTTCCTTATACTTACTTACTGAAGCTGTCAAATCGCACAACCCAATTAGAGATTCAGTGGGAGGCGGCCAGAAGATCTTAAACATAGCGCAATGTGTTATTTTTAATATAAAGAAGACTCAGCAAATTATTTTTAACTAGACATTACTAATCCTTTAAAATGTCACAGTATATGCTATGGTTCTCTGTCATTAAGTAAGGGGTTTAGGGATTCACGCAGTTTGCATTCCACTAATAGTTAAGTGGTTAGGTCCTTAGATTTGGCCGGTATCTGTTAGGTTTAGGTTTGGGTCCTATAATTTGACAGTATCTGTTAGGTTTTGGCTATAGTCCTTAGGTTTGGCCAGTATCTGTTAGGTGTTGGTTATAGACCTTAGGTTTGGCCAGTATCTGTTAGATTTTGGTTATAGTCCTTAGGTTTGGCCAGTATCTGTTAGGTTTTGGTTATAGTCCTTAGGTTTGGCCAGTATCTGTTAGGTTTTGGATACAGTCCTTAGGTTTGGCTAGTATCTGTTAGGTTTTGGTTATAGTCCTTAGGTTTGGCCAGTATCTGTTAGGTTTTGGTTACAGTCCTTAGGTTTGGCCAGTATCTGTTAGGTTTTGGTTACAGTCCTTAGGTTTGGCCAGTATGTGTTAGGATTAGTTTATAGACCTTAGGTTTGGCCAGTATCTGTTAGGTTTTGGTTACAGTCCTTAGGTTTGGCCAGTATCTGTTAGCTTTAGGTTAGGGTCCTTAGGTTTGGCCAAGTCTTCAGAGTATTGATCTCTTAAGGGAACACTAACAAAATGTAATAGTAAACCTGCACTTACATTAATCTGGACAGACACTACTGATGGCAGCTATGAATTCTTCTAATTGGTTTCCCAAAATGAATATTCCAGGGATGTTTTAATGCCTGGGAATACCTGCCATACTCCAGGGGGGCTCAGGCTCAAGGGAGGCCTCATCACTTGCCTTGCATTATGATAATTAATTTGCTGGATGCCATGGGCCCACGCCACACAGGCTGTGCCACAGTCTCATCCCGTCTGTCTGCCACAACAATATTCAGTGTGGCAGCATAGATTAAGACAAAGTACAGGGTGAAGAAAGGCTAATTCCTAGTTCAATGCACAGCAGTGTACTGTGGCTTGGAACCTGGCCCCCAACTCACTGCAGACTACAACTTTCACCTTAATTCAAGTATGAATATTTGAAAACTGCATTAAAGGGATAGTAATACTGTTAAAAACAAAATGTTATAGGGTTTATCCCCCTGAGTAAAACAAGAGTACTCCCACTGCTGAAAGGTGTTTTATTCAAATGTTATTAAAGCTCAAACTTGATTTTTTTATGTGCAGTGTCACAGTGGCCTGAAACTGTACAGTGGCGCTGTTGCTACACAATCCTATAGATAGCTCTGGTCAGTTGACCATGAATCTCCATAAGATGGTGTAGCAACAGCGCCACTGTACAATTTCAGGCCACTGTGATACTGCATGTAAAAAAAAAATCAGGTTTCAGCTGTAATAACTTCTGAATAAAACACCTTCCAGCAGTGGGAGTACTCTTGTTTTGCTCAGGGGGATAAACCGTACAAAATATATTTTTAAACACATTAAGTATTACTATCCCTTTACAACTGCCTGTGTAATTTTAGCCAAAAGACCAGCAAATGTACAGTTAAAGAGATATCCATACTTGCTAGTGTTTGCTAGTGTATGCTAATTGCAGTACCTATGCGACGTTTCATCTGCTAATTAAAGGGAAAGTAATACTTAAAATGTAAAAAAAATATATATATTTTGTAGGGTTTATCCCCCTGAGTAAAACAAGAGTACTCCCACTGCTGAAAGGTGTTTTATTCAAAAGTTATTACAGCTCAAAGTAGATTTTTTTTACATGCAGTATCACAGTGACTTGAAATTCTACAGTGGCTCTGTTGCTGCACCATCTTATGGAGATTCATGGTCAACTGACCAGAGCTGTCTATAGGATGGTGTATCAACAGCACCACTGTACAGTTTCAGGCAACTGTGATACTGCACCTAAACAATTCAAGTCTGAGCTGTAATATGTTATGAGTAAAACATCTTTCAGAAGTGGGAGTACCCTTGTTTTATTCAGGTGGATAAAAACTACACTATATATTGTTTTACAGTTTAAATATTACTATCCCTTTAAGCTATTCGGTGACACTTCATATGCGAATGAAGGGTTCAGTGATGTATCATATGCTAATGAAGGGTTCAGTGATGTTTCATATGCTAATGAAGCTCTGACCTTTACAGGACATTTTTGTTATCACTTTTACCACAAATAAAAATGTGAATATTTTCTAAGCTATAAATCTGCTGGACTTCTTAGTTAACATGACATATAGGGAGTTTTGAAATATGTAAACAAAATGCAAGGTGATAGGTCCACTTTAAAGAAGTAAACTTTTTTTAAAGAAAAATATGTTCTATAGGGCTTTTCCTACTGAGTAAAATTAGATTGCTCCCACTTCTGGAAGATTATTTATTCAAAAGTTATGGTAGCTCAACCTGTTTTTTTAAGCAAAAGCAGCAACTGGTGTCAAAAAAGCACATTTTGTTATACTGCATTCTGTGGGAGAGCTTGAAACACTGACTAAGGTGCAATCTAGTAAGTGAAAAGAATACCACCACCTGGTGACCAGAATAAAAATTGCAGTTTAAAGGGATAGTAATACTTAAAATGTAAAAAAAAAATATGTTGTAGGGTTTATCCACCTGAGTAAAACAAGAGTACTCCCACTGCTGAAAGGTGTTTCATTCAAATGTTATTAATTTTCAAAGTTTAATTTTTTAGGTGCAATATCACAGTGGCCTGAAATTGTACAGTGGCACTGTTGCTACACCATCCTATGGACAGCTCTGGTCCCGGGACCATAAATCTCCATAGGATGGTGTAGCAACAGCGCCACTGTACAATTTCAGGCCACTGTGATATTGCACCTAAAACATTCAACTTTGAAAATTAATAACTTTTGAATGAAACACCTTTCAGCAGTGGGAGTATTCTTGTTTTACTCAGGGGGATAAACCCTACAACATATATTTTTTTACATTTTAAGTATTACTGTCCCTTTAATAGAAGAGTTAGAGATGTAATAACCTTTGAATGTAAACTCTCCCAGCAGTATTCTTCTTTTACTCAGCAGAGAGTTATGATGTAGATTTTTTAATAAATGATTGTTCAGTCATTAATAGTGATGAGCGAGCGTGCTCGGCCGATGCTCGGATCGGCTCGAGCATCGCTCTGCTCGGCACATGGCGGTACTCGTCGAGTACCGCCATGTGCTCTCCCGCCATGTTCGGGTGGCGGGGATCTGTGCCGGAAGAGGCACAGATCACAAGACGCTCCGCTGGACCACCAGGGACTTGAGGTACGGGGGCATTGCGGAGATGAAGGGGGCATTGCGGAGATGAAGGGGGACATTGTGGAAGAGGGGCATAGACTCTATGCCCCTCTTCCACAATGTCCCCC
This sequence comes from Rhinophrynus dorsalis, assembly GCA_037306005.1. Lineage (NCBI taxonomy): Eukaryota > Metazoa > Chordata > Amphibia > Anura > Rhinophrynidae > Rhinophrynus > Rhinophrynus dorsalis. The sequence goes on along the minus strand of CM074725.1, from coordinate 235,179,467 downwards.
TTCATCTCCGCTATGCCCGTCTTCAACAATGTGCCCCTTCATCTCCGCTATGCCCCTCTTCCACAATGTGCCCCTTCATCTCCGCTATGCCCCTCTTCCACAATGTCCCCCTTCATCTCCTCTATGGCATGGCCCCCCTGCAACTAGAGTGAGAGGGAGTCTGACACTCAGTACACCTACACAGTAGGTAGCATAGTGGGGGGGACTCAGTACAGCTAGAGAGTGGGAAGAGCAGGGGGAGTCAATAAACATAAAGGGGGGGGTAAAGAACTCAGAGAACGTAGAGAGATGTTGGAGTGGCAGGACTAAGTCCACCTAGGAAGAGGGAGATTGGGAGACAGTGAAACTAGAGAGAGGGGGACATACCAAAGTGTGTAAGAGGCTCTGAGGACAAACAAACACACATGTTGTTTGTTCCACGGCTGGTCACTGCTCAGAAGCATCACATTTTACCTGTTATCATTAGACTAATCCAGTCCAACGGCTGAAACGTACAGCTGGAGTTCACTGGTATTTCTCGTGCAGAGGGGACTTGCCTGTCATGTTCGACAGACAGACAGACAGACAGATAGCTAGATAGATAGCTAGATAGATAGCTAGATAGATAGATAGATAGATAGATAGATATCATAGATAGATAGATATCATAGATAGATATCATAGATGGATGGATGGCATAGAGGAGATGAAGGGGGACATTGTGGAAGAGGGGCATAGCGGAGATGAAGGGGCACATTGTGGAAGAGGGGCATAGCGGAGATGAAGGGGCACATTGTGGAAGACGGGCATAGCGGAGCTGAAGGGGGACATTGCGGAGCTGAAGGGGGCATTCGGAGATGAAGGGGGCATAGCGGAGATGAAGGGGGCATTGACCAGGCACCCTCCCCTCATCAGAGCAGGGGGTGCCTGGTGTCGCCCCATTCATTCCAATGGGGCTCGGGTGCTCGGCCGAGCACTCGAGCCTCAGGGGGTGCTCGGTCAGAGCACCCGAGCATCCGGGTGCTCGCTCAACACTAGTCATTAACAAGTGGATAACATGTCTGTGGAGACGGACATGATTCTTTGCTGCAGGACTCCAAGTCCCTCCTACAGATGTATTCTTAGGAATCCTTCCCTCATTGACGTCAGAGGGTTTCCCAAACCCGGTGGCTCTGGGTAGAATGGAAGCAGGGGAGCTCTCTTGCTTGAATCCAAAAGGCACATCCTATATAATAATTCCCCAAAACGAGTGTAACGACTCAGTCATGTGCAGTAGAGACTGCTGTGCGTTTTGCAGTCATGCGCAGTAGCCGCGGCTGATACAGAGCTGGACACTCCACGCGGGCAGTCTCTGCTGCGCATGCCTGCCCCACGACCGTCTGGCAGTGGCACTGTGACCCGCGTAACAGGCTCTTCAACTAGTTTCTTTATAAAACCACTCTATAGGAGAGCACTGACTGTCCACAGTAAGTGATATGAATAGCACCACCTGCTGACCATAGTAGAAAACTCCTGTTTTATTAAAAAGTATTGTCTTACTCAGAAGGAAAGGAATGATAAAAAATATATTTTGTAACCCCTCTGAGTTTCAGAGTGGTATACAATGCATTACTTTGCACTCTGGCACTCAAGGGGTAAAAGCAAAATGGGAGGTTATTTTTAGGACTGGCACCCCTCTTTGGCATTTAATTCTTTGAGTGCGTGAGAGGCATCCAGCACATTGCAAAGCAATGAGATGGACTCCCTTCTGACACTCAGATGGTTAAAGGGTTAACCTACTCATTTACTGTAAATGCTCCTGAGTGTAATTATATTAATCTACCAATCAATGCACTAGCTAAGCACGCAGAGCGCCTCTTCTTTTATCTCTTTCCTGCTTGCGGAAAGTTCTAAGAACAGCAGCGGACAATTCCATCACACCTCACCTGAATTGGATTAGAGTACAGACAAGACTGGCTGGGGGAGATAATGAGGCGCTAAGCAATAGCTGTGTAGTGTATAATGGAGCGTCAAATAACAACAACTTAAATAAAGGACAGAGAAAAATGAGCATTGCTTCATAATTTATCAGCAGCTAATTCATACCCAGCTGGGAGCAGAGACAGGATCACAGCTCACAGAGTACAGCACAACAGTGTGCCTAGAGAGGGGGCCGTGAGGACTCAGTGTGTCTAGAGAGGGGGGCCATGAGGACTCAGTGTGTCTAGAGGGGGGTATAAGACTCAGTGTGCCTAGAGAGAATGGGGGGGGGGTGGTATAAGACTCAGTGTGCCTAGAGAGAATGGGGGGGGTGGTATAAGACTCAGTGTGCCTAGAGAGAATGGGGGTGGTGGTATAAGACTCAGTGCGCCTAGAGAGGGGGGCAGTGGGGACTCAGTGTGCCTAGAGAGAATGGGGGGGTATAAGACTCAGTGTGCCTAGAGGGGGGTCCGCGGGGACTCAGTGTGCCTAGAGAGATGGGGGGTATAAGACTCAGTGTGCCTAGAGAGATGGGGGGGTAAAAGACTCAGTGTGCCTAGAGAGGGGGGCCGTGAGGACTCAGTGTGCCTAGAGAGAGGAAGGGATAAGACTCAGTGTGCCTAGAGGGGGGTCCGCGGGGATTCAGTGTGCCTAGAGAGATGGGGGGTATAAGACTCAGTGTGCCTAGAGAGATGGGGGGTATAAGACTCAGTGTGCATAGAGAGGGGGGCCGTGAGGACTCAGTGTGCCTAGAGAGATGGGGGGTATAAGACTCAGTGTGCCTAGAGAGATGGGGGGGTATAAGACTCAGTGTGCCTAGAGAGGGGCCGTGAGGACTCAGTGTGCCTAGAGAGAGGGGGGGTATAAGACTCAGTGTGCCTAGAGAGATGGGGGGGTATAAGACTCAGTGTGCCTAGAGAGATGGGGGGTATAAGACTCAGTGTGCCTAGAGAGGGGTGCCGTGAGGACTCAGTGTGCCTAGTGAGATGGGGGGTATAAGACTCAGTGTGCCTAGAGGGGGGTCCGCGGGGACTCAGTGTGCCTAGAGAGATGGGGGGTATAAGACTCAGTGTGCCTAGAGAGATGGGGGGTATAAGACTCAGTGTACCTAGAGAGATGGGGGGGTATAAGACTCAGTGCGCCTAGAGATGGGGAGGTATAAGACTCAGTGTGCCTAGAGAGATGGGGGGGTATAAGACTCAGTGTACCTAGAGAGGGCGGGGGGGTTAAAAGACTCAGTGTGCCTAGAGAGTTGGGGGTTATAAGACTCAGTGTACCTAGAGAGACGGGGGGTAAAAGACTCAGTGTGCCTAGAGAGGGGGGCCGTGAGGACTCAGTGTGCCTAGAGAGAGGGGGGATAAGACTCAGTGTGCCTAGAGGGGGGGGGGCGCAGGGACTCAGTGTGCCTAGAGAGATGGGGGGTATAAGACTCAGTGTGCCTAGAGAGATGGGGGGGTATAAGACTCAGTGTGCCTAGAGAGATGGGGGGTATAAGACTCAGTGTGCATAGAGAGGGGTGCCGTGAGGACTCAGTGTGCCTAGAGAGATGGGGGGGTATAAGACTCAGTGTGCCTAGAGAGATGGGGGGGTATAAGACTCAGTGTGCCTAGAGGGGGGTCCGCGGGGACTCAGTGTGCCTAGAGAGGTTGGAGGTATAAGCATACTTGGGAACTCTCCGGTTTTGCCTCCGGGGTAGCCCTGCTTGTCAAGTTCCCAGGAATCGGTATAAGACTCAGTGTGCCTAGAGAGAGAGGGGGTATAAGACTCAGTTTGCCTAGAGAGGGGGGCCATGGGGACTCAATGTGCCTAGAGAGAGAGGGGGTATAAGACTCAGTGCTCCTAGAGAGAGAGAGAGAGAGGGGGTATAAGACTCAGCATGCCTAGAGAGGGGTGTATAAGACTCAGTGTGCCTAGAGATAGAGAGGGGGGTATAAGACTCAGTGTGCCTAGAGAGAGGGGGGTATAAGACTCAGTGGGCCCAGAGAGAGGGGATATAAGACTCAGCGTGCCTAGAGAGAGGGGTGGTATAAGACTGAGTGCATCTGGGGGGGCAGTGGGGACTCAGGGTGCCTAGAGAGAGGGGGTATAAGACTGAGTGCACCTAGTGGGGAGGGGGGCAGTGGGGACTCAGTGTACCTAGAGGGGGGTATAAGACTGAGTGCACCTAGAGAGGGGGGGACAGTGGGGACTCAGTTTGCCTGACAGGGAGGGGGTATAAGACCCAGTGCACCTAGAGAGTGGGCAGTGGGGACTCAGTGTGCCTAGAGAGGGGGATATAAGACTCAGTGCGCCTAAAGAGGGGGGTCAGTAGGGACTCAGTGCACCTAGACCGAGGGGGAGATTCAGTGCACCTAGAGAAGTGGGGAAGTATAAGATTTAGTGCAACTAGAGAAGTGCGGGAGTATGGGGCTCAGCAAAACTAGAGAAAGGGTGAATGGGGGACTTAGTGAGCCTAAAGAGAGGGGGAGTGGGGACTTAATGCAATTAGAGAAATGGAGAGTCTGAGACAATGCAACTAGAGTGAGAGGGAGTCTGACACTCAGTACACCTACACAGTAGGTAGCATAGTGGGGGGGACTCAGTACAGCTAGAGAGTGGGAAGAGCAGGGGGAGTCAATAAACATAAAGGGGGGGTAAAGAACTCAGAGAACGTAGAGAGATGTTGGAGTGGCAGGACTAAGTCCACCTAGGAAGAGGGAGATTGGGAGACAGTGAAACTAGAGAGAGGGGGACATACCAAAGTGTGTAAGAGGCTCTGAGGACAAACAAACACACATGTTGTTTGTTCCACGGCTGGTCACTGCTCAGAAGCATCACATTTTACCTGTTATCATTAGACTAATCCAGTCCAACGGCTGAAACGTACAGCTGGAGTTCACTGGTATTTCTCGTGCAGAGGGGACTTGCCTGTCATGTTCGACAGACAGACAGACAGACAGATAGCTAGATAGATAGCTAGTAGTGTTGAGCGAGCACCCGGATGCTCGGGTGCTCGGGTGCTCTGACCGAGCACCCCCTGAGGCTCGAGTGCTCGGCCGAGCACCCGAGCCCCATTGGAATGAATGGGGCGACACCAGGCACCCCCTGCTCTGATGAGGGGAGGGTGCCTGGTCAATGCCCCCTTCATCTCCGCTATGCCCCCTTCATCTCCGAATGCCCCCTTCAGCTCCGCAATGTCCCCCTTCAGCTCCGCTATGCCCGTCTTCCACAATGTGCCCCTTCATCTCCGCTATGCCCCTCTTCCACAATGTGCCCCTTCATCTCCGCTATGCCCCTCTTCCACAATGTCCCCCTTCATCTCCTCTATGCCATAGAGGAGATGAAGGGGGACATTGTGGAAGAGGGGCATAGCGGAGATGAAGGGGCACATTGTGGAAGAGGGGCATAGCGGAGATGAAGGGGCACATTGTGGAAGACGGGCATAGCGGAGATGAAGGGGGACATTGTGGAAGAGGGGCATAGAGTCTATGCCCCTCTTCCACAATGTCCCCCTTCATCTCCGCAATGCCCCCTTCATCTCCGCAATGCCCCCGTACCTCAAATCCCTGGTGGTCCAGCGGAGCGTCTTGTGATCTGTGCCTCTTCCGGCACAGATCCCCGCCACCCGAACATGGCGGGAGAGCACATGGCGGTACTCGACGAGTACCGCCATGTGCCTAGCAGAGCGATGCTCGAGCCGATCCGAGCATCGGCCGAGCACGCTCGCTCATCACTAATAGCTAGATAAATAGCTAGATAGATAGATAGATAGATAGATAGATATCATAGATAGATAGATATCATAGATAGATATCATAGATGGATGGATGGATATCATCTTTAGCTTTTGTTGATCCATTGTAGGGTGAAGGCTTCCTCAGCAAGTTTCCAACTTGCTGTGTACCGATAAATTTGGTAATTTCATCTAACCATCTTGTCTTTGGTCTTCTTCATGGGTGTTTCGTATTGAGTGGAATCCATCACCAAAATGAATCTGGACCATCCACCATCAGGTCTTCTTGCTATGTGAAGGAACAAAGTAGGAGAACACACTCACAGATATGCATACATCAGCTCTCGCTGTTTTTATTAGATGCAAAGAAACATACAACATTTTGGGAAGCAATGCTACCCTTCGTCAGGTATTTCCCGTCAATATGCTGTATGTTTCTTTGCATTTATTAAAAAGAGTGAGAGCTAATGTATGCATATCTTCGTGAGTGTGTTCTCCTACTTTGTTCCTACATGTATTCTGGGCTGGTGGGAGGCCTAGTGGAGTTTCTGCACCAGGAGCACTGTATGTGCTTTCCCCATACTGTGCCACAATCCTATCTACATTGAACTTCTTGCTATGTGACTGCCCATTTCTATTTCAGGCTCTTTGCTCTTTCAATGACATCATAGACCTTTGTTTACTGACAAATCCACACGCTCATTTTTTTGGTCTCTTTCTGTTCTGCTTACAATTTGCCGCTCCATATTTCCCTGTGTAATCTTCAGTTTTTGTATGGCCTTGGTATCCAGGTTTCACAGTCATAGGTAAAGACAGGGTAATCTCACTGGTCAAAAACCTTTCAGACATATACTGTATACATATATACATACACACAGCGATACACACACACACATCATTTACAATATTGCACTATGAATGTGTGGTCTATAGTTTTTTCACATGCTCAGGAGAATTTATTCCTGGATCCTCAAATGCGTACAAATCTAGGACCATTTATTTTTGTTAGAATTATTTAGTATTTAGTGAGTTATTATATGTGCTGCAAACCTATCATTAGCATTTATTTATAAAGCGCCAACAGATTCTGCAATAGTTTATCACTTGTTCATCACAAGTCACATTTTTATTTTGGTCACAGGTATCATAAGTTTTTAGAAACTTGCTCTAGTCGCTGTGCATGTTAAGAGCTTCTTTATCTCATAAATAACATTCAGCAATGTGTGTTCTAAGGTTTTCTGGACGTACATAGCACAATTTTCATTAACCCTTGGAGTTCCAGAGAAGGATCCAGTTCATTGCGTTACAATGTGTTGGTTACCTCTCTGTCACTCAAAAGGGTTAATACATACCTCCCGACATTTCACATGGACAAAGAGGGACACTTGTGCTTTAAGAGATTTTCATTGTGGGGGTGGCTACTGGGCAGGGCATTACCAAGAATTTTTATGTTATTTCATGACATATTGACACCTCCTTGTGTAACTAAATAAATGATTTAGAACAACACCAAAGTATTTTACTTACACAGACTAATTTATAAGTACACAGCAACATAGTGACGTTTAAACAAACATTAAAATGTGATGTATATATATATATATATATATATATATATATATATATATATATATATATATATACACACACACACCACACACTCTGATCTTCTAAACTGAGGGACACCAGGGTGGGAAAGAAGGACAGAGGGATTTGGGTCTCAAAGAGGGACTGTCCCTCCTAAGTATGAACACTTGGGAGATATGGAGTCCTAATATCTCCTAAAGATGGACACTTGGGAGGTATGGACCCCTAATATGTCCTAAATAGGGACACTTGGGAGGAATGGAACCCTAATTTCACCTAAAGAGGGACACTTGGAAGGTATGGATCCCTAGTATCTCCTAAAAAGAGATACTCGCGAGGTATGTACCCCTAATACATCCTACAGTGGGACACTTGGAGGGTATGGAGCCCTAATATCTCCTAAAGAAGGACACTTAGGAGGTATGGAGCCCTAATATCTCCTAAAGAGGGACACTTGGGAGGTATGGACAGCTAATATCTCCTAAAGAGGGACACTTGGGAGGTATGTACCCCTAATACCTCCTACAGAGGGACAAGTGGGAGGTATGGAGCCCTAATATCTCGTAAAGAAGGACACTTAGGAGCTATGGACCCCTAATATCTCCTAAAGAGGGACACTTGGGAGGTATAGACCCCTCATATCTCCTAAAGAGGGACACTTGGGAGGTATGGACCTCTAATATTTCCTAAAGAGGGACACTTGGGAGGTATGGACCCCTAATATCTCCTAAATAAGGAGATTTGGGAGGTACTGACCACTAATATCTCCTAAAGAGGGACACTTGGGAGGTATAGACCTCTAATATCTCCTAAAGAGGGACACTTGGGAGGTATGTACCCCTAATATCTCCTAACCAAGGACACTTGGGGGGTATGGAGCCCTAATATCTCCTAAAGAAGGACACTTAGGAAGTATGGAGCCCTAATATCTCCTACAGAGGGACAAGTGGGAGGTGTGGAGCCCTAATATCTCCTAAAGAGGAACACTTGGGAGGTATGTCCCCCTAATATCTCCTACAGAGGGACACTTGGGAGGTATGGAGCCCTAATATCTCCTAAAGAAGAACACTTAGGAGCTATGGACACCTAATATCTCATAAAGAGGGACACATGGGAGGTACGGACCCCTCATATCTCCTAAAGAGGGACACTTGGGAGGTATGGACCCCTCATATCTCCTAAAGAGGGACACTTGGGAGGTATGGACCCCTAATATCTCCTAAAGAGGAACACTTGGAAGGTATGGACCCCTAATATCTCCTAAAGAGGGACACTTGGGATGTATGGACCCCTAATATCTCCTAAAGAGGGATACTTGGGAGGTATGGACCCCTAATATCTCCTAAAGAGGGACACTTGGGAGGTATGGACCCCTAATATCTCCTAAAGAGGGACACTTGGGATGTATGGACCCCTAATATCTCCTAAAGAGGGATACTTGGGAGGTATGTACCCCTAATATCTCCTAAAGAGGGACACTTGGGAGGTACGGACCACTAATATCTCCTAAAGAGGGACACTTGGGAGGTATGGACCCCTAATATCTCCTAAAGAAGGACACTTGGGAGGTATGGACCCCTAATATCTCCTAAAGAGGGACACTTGGGAGCTACTGACAACTAATATCTCCAAAAGATGGACACCAGGGAGGTGTGTTAATAAGATACAATTTTGTTTACTAAAGACACGCGGACACTTGCTAATTTATTTTGCATATAAAAAAACACTCACTGGACATTAGTAAATGTGGCACATTGAGGCTGATGTACTAAGAAGAAATGGGGCAAACCAGCTGCACCATAGTGGGCAAATAAAAATTCTCATCGAAGTAAGTAGTGATTTTAACCCCTTGAAAGCTAGAGAGGTCTCCAAAGCGTTGTTGATCTCTCTAGCATTCAAGAGGTTAAAATGTCCATTTAAACAAAGGGGATTTAGGAAATTTCAGTTGGTCCCTATGACGGAGTTGGTTTGCTCCAGAATATCTCCTGTTCTGCCTCGTAAATTAGCCTCCTTACTTTCAGAATGTAATAATATTAACATAGTAACAAATTCTTTTCAATTCTCTGGGTTCCTTTACTTTACTTCGGAAATCTTGTCGTTCCAGGACTCCCAAGATGTGACCTTTGGCCCCTGTGAAATAAATCAGCGAATAAAGTGTGAGAATGTGTCGTCCTGTCTCCCCGGCCCTGCCAGGCTGAGTGATAAGATGTGCAGTGAGCCATTAATATTTTAAGTCTAATTAAAGATTGCTATCACAATGAATCAGTGTAAGGGTTCTCTGCTGGGGGGTGGATAAGGGAAGAAAGATTTAACATGGAAGGGGGATGCGGAGAGACCCCAGCTGTTTGTTGTCTCAGTCGGGAGAAATCCTGTTCAGTTAACATTTTCCGTGTCTCGTCTAGTTTGAGAAAATAGGCATAAGGCATGGATTGTAGAATGAGGGCCACCATTTCTCATCTCATATCTGGTGGGTTAGTAACATGGTGTTCGCTATTCCATTCTTAACGCACTGGGTGCTAGAGAGGTCTCCAATGCATTGTGAAGGAATGGGTTAATGGCAAGTCATGCATATAAATAACCTGGGAACTCACAGGGCTTTGACCCAAATCTCAGGGTGAAGGGACAAATTCTTAGGGTTAGAGAGTCCTGTGTTACCTACTAAATGATTTGTCCCAATTAAATGTTTCTTTAAATTGGTGCCATTCTTACCAGAAATACAGCAGAGACGTCCTTCTTGTCTTGTTTGTGTTTAGGCAGTGAGATCTCTAAATTGTACCATGTTAAAGGTTCCTTGCGGGCCGACTGGAGCACCTCTGGGTTACAGCAATCGGGTTCATAGTGCCATACCCGGGAACTCTCCAAATCTGCTCCAGAGACTTCCGGTTTTTGCAGTTAATTACTGAGTCTTCAAGGACAGACTCTGATTCTCGAATGAAACTCTACCCACTTCTTCTTCCCACCCTGTTCCTCCCACTTCTCCTTCTTCCCACCCTGTTTATCCCAATTCCTGCCCACTTCTCCTCCTTCCCAACCCTCTCCTTCCTCTTCTGACCCACGTCTCCTCCTTCCCATCCCTTTCCTCCCTCTTCCCACCCAATACACCTTCCAAACCTGTTCCTCCTAATTCCCACCCACTTCTCCTTCTTCCCACCCTATTCCTCTTAAGTCCCTCCCACTTCTCTTCCTTCTCAACCTGTTCTGCTCGCTTCCTGCCCACTTTATGACATAAAAACAAGCCCTGCCCACTGATCACCTGTGCTTAAACAGGGATATCCGTAAATCCTGATTCAGTAACAGAACTATTAGCGATTCAGCCAGTGAAAGGCAATGGGTCCCACAGCAAAAGGGGGTCCAGTGAAAAGTCCAGTTATTGCATGTGATATGCTGCAAGAGCCATTAGGGTACTATCCTGTATAAAAAGGGGTATTGATGCACTGGATGAGAATATAATTCTACTATTTAAATCCTTGGTAAGGCCTCACCTAGATTAGAATATGGAGTATAGTTTTGGGCACCAGTTCATAAAAAGACACTGTTGAATTGGTAAAAAGTGCGGAGACGTGCAACAAAACTGATAAAGGGATCGGAGGATCTGAGTTATACAGAGAGACTGGCCAAACTGGGATAGTTTACATTAGAGAAGAGATGTCTAAGGGGTGGTCTGATTACCATTTACACATATATTCAAGGTCAATACAAAGAACTCTAAAAGGAACTATTTACTCAGAGACCCGAGCAAAGAACAAGAGGTTATCAATTAAGCCTAGAGGAAAGGTGCTTTTGACTAAAACAAAAGCAGGGATTTTTTGAGAGTAAGAGCAGTAAATTCTATGCTGTGTTTGCTGTGGAATTCTATGCTGTGTCCTATACTAAGTTAGCATATACTGTAGTTGCTTTCTAAAAAGTTATGGACACCTTTCTAGTTGGAACAATATTGGGAACTGTGATAGTTGGTTTCAAATCAGGTAGGATGTTGATCTATGAAAATTACCTGCTGCCTTTTGGAGTCAGGAAGAAACTGTCTACCCACTTATTTGGAACTGGCTTTAATAGGGATTTTTTTGCCTTCATCTAGATCAACAAGGGTGATATGGCATGGGCTGAACTTAAAGGGATAGTAATGTTTCACAATAAAAGCAGCTCCAATTAATCTTTGTAGTATTTGGGCCATGGAGAATGTTATTTCAGTACTGTCAGAGTTGTAGTTCAAGAGTAATTGAATGATAAAATATCCCCCTCCTGCCCCTTTTACTGAGGTAACACTGCTCACCTCAGAGCAGCAAGACTGTCTGGATGGATCACAGAGAGGGACAATCTTCAGTGAGCATAAGGGAAAAACCTGTCAAGGGGGCAGGGTTTTACTTATACTCACAGTAAGATTGTCCCTTGCTGTGAGCTGTCTGTTCTGTGGACCAGATTCCACATCTGGGGGAGGTGACTTACACTAGGTAAAAGGTGCGGGAGGGGGAAACTTTATCATTGAATTATTCTTGAACTACAACTCTGACAGTATTGAAATAACACTCTCCATGGCCCGGAAACTATGAAGATTAATTGGAGCTGCTTTTTTGTGAAACATTACTATCCCTTTAATGGACTCATGTCTTTCGTCTGCCTCATAAGCTATGTCATGGGCCCTCTTGTTAATTTCTGGGATGTTTGGAGAGGAGACCTGATAGGACAGCAGATTCATTTCTCCCATCTGAGCACCCAACAGCTCAGTGCTGCAGAGAGACAGACACAGGATTGGATAGGGTTGCCACCTGCCTGTTTTTTATCAGGACAGTCCTGTTTTAGGCTCTCCTGTCCAGTTTTTATACACTCTCACAAATTCACTTTCAGTTGGTTAGAGCACACGTCTATCCACAGAGCACTAATTCTAATTGGCTGGTCATGCAGCTGCCTGCAGATTTAAATGGGGATTTTAACCCTAGACTGTTCCTCAATGCATTAGTTGCTTAAACCAGGTGTTCCGGCCCAGGACTAAATAAAGCTTCCCAGTGGAAAGAATTATAATGTTAGCGACTGACCACAAAAAACATGGTGTATCACCCTGCGTTTAGCGCAAAGCATCAAGGTGACAACCCCTATGTTTGGTGGTGGTGGGGAAGGTGGAAGACAGCTTCGGTGACAGTCTCACAAAATGTTCTTTAAAGGGAGGTGCAGTGTGAAAGCAGAGACTATGGAATGTCACCAGATTGGGGCAGAACCCCGGGAGAGAGGATGTCAGAAAGAAAAAGGGATTGGTAATAATGAAGATTTTGCTGTTGAGAATATGGAAGCAAGGGTAGGGGAAAGTGGGTAAGTAGTTACTTCTGGGGGGGTGGTCAGGATGAGGTGTCTAAGAAGTCATGATCAGATCAGCTGCATCCCATATGATGAGTAAGGAGGAGAAGTGGGAGCAAAGTGGCTGGAACAGGGTGGGAAGGAGCTGAAGTGTGTGGAACAGGGTGGAAAGGAGGAGACGTGGGAAGGAAGTGGGTGGAACAGGGTGGGAAGGAGCTGAAGTGTGTGGAACAGGGTGGGAAGGAGGAGAAGTAGGTGGAACAGGGTGGGAAGGAGGAGACGTGGGAGAGAAGTGGGTGGAACAGGGTGGGAAGGAGGAGAAGTGTGTGGAACACGGTGGGAAGGAGGAGAAGTAGGTGGAACAGGGTGGGAAGGAGGAGAAGTGGGAGGGAAGTGGGTGGAACAGGGTGGGAAAGAGGAGAAGTGTGTGGAACAGGGTGGGAAGGAGGAGAAGTAGGTGGAACAGGGTGGGACGGAGGAGAAGTGTGTGGAACAGGGTGGGAAGGAGGAGAAGTAGGTGGAACAGGGTGGGAAGGAGGAGACGTGGGAGGGAAGTGGGTGGAACAGGGTGGGAAGGAGGAGAAGTGGAAGGAATAGGATGGAAAGGAGGAGAAATGGGAGGGAAGTGGCTGGAACAGGGTGGAAAGGAGGAGAAATGGGTGGGAAGTAGGAGGAATGGGGTGAGGTAAAGAGGAGAAATGGGTGGGAAGTAGGAGGAACGGGGTGGGGGAAGGAGGAGAAATGGGCAGGAAGGAGGAGAAATGGGCGGGAAGTAGGAGGAATTTGGTGGGGGAAGTAGGAGGAATGGGGTGGGGGAAGGAGGAGAAATGGGCAGGAAGTAGGAGGAACAGGATGTGAAGGAGAAGAAGTCAGCAGAGTTTCAGTGGAAAGCACCACGGGACAATCAGTCTTTTTCCCTGTAAACCCGGTAATTCACTGCCAAAAACGTGGTCTCTGGAGCAAATCTGGAGAATTCCCTGCTATGGGGCTTCTTACAGCGGGGTCACACATAGCACATAATATCCATGATGTGCTCTGTGTCTTTAATCCAATTGCTGATTCTACTTAACCCTAACATCTTCAGCACCCAAGGGGTTAATCTGTTAGAATATTTAAATCAGAGACTCACTGTCTGGATGGACAATTCAAACACATTTAAGCAGAATCAATCAATGAAATATAGACACACAGCACACATTGCTATTACTTTGTGCTGTGTATAAGAACAAAGAAATTGCTTTCAAGAACAACCCCCCCACACACACATATACATACACACAAATACATACACACACACACATACACATACACAGAAATACACACACATACACACACACATATACATACATACGTACATACAAACAAATACATACATACACACATATAGAACACTCTTCCTACCCAGTACACTCTTCCCCCAGCCCGTATCTCCCATCATGCACACCCCATTGACAACCAGATAGCCTGGAACAACACATCGAGCTGTCAGGGAAATTGGCAGCAACATCAATACACTCTCACAATTCAAAGGTCCATATGTGAAAAAAGAGGAGCATTCAGGGGAGGACCGACAGCAAAATAAGAGACAAGTGTAAAGTTATGCATTTTGGTTATAATAATAAAATGCAATATATAGTTTAAATGGTGTTTTTCTGGGGAAATCTACTAATGAAAAGGATTAGGGAGTAATGGTAGACAATAGACTTAGCAGTAGTGCGCAGTGCCAGCTGGCAGCTGCAAAGGCCAATAAGATATTGACTTGTATTAAAAGGGGCATTGACTCAAGGGAGGAAGATATAATTATGCCTCTTTACAGGTCCATGGTAAGACCCCACTTAGAATATGCTGTTCAATTCTGGGCGCCCTTTCTGATAAAGGACATTATGGAACTAGAGGGAGTGCAGAGGAGGGCTACAGAACTAGTAAGGGGAATGGAAAGTTTTAGTTATGAAGAAAGGCTAGAAAAGTTAAACTTGTATACACTAGAGAAACGGCATCTTAGAGGGGATATGATAACACTATATAAATATGTTCAGGTCCCATACAAAGGGCTCTCAAAAGACCTGTTCATTAACAGAACAGTACAAAGGACAAGGGGTCACCCGCTTAGACTTGAGGAAAGGAGATTTAATCTACAGCAGCGGAAGGTATTCTTTATGGTAAGGACAATAAAGGTATGGAATTCACTGCCTGAGGAGGTGGTGCTATTAAATACAATAGATGCCTTTAAAAAGGGCCTGGATACTTATTTAAAAGAGCAAAACATAGAGGGCTATGTATGTTAGTATTGGGATTAATATTTCGTTAGTGCTTGTTGATCCAAGGAGAAATCTGAATGCCATTTGGAATCAAGAAGGAATTTTTTTCCCCCCATTCAAGGCAGAATTTGAAATTGTTGTATTGGGTGGGGGGGTTGCCTTCTTTTGGATCAACGATGGTAAACAGGAATAGGAAAAGGGTTGGACTGGATGGACACAAGTCTTTTTTCAACCTAAATTATTATGTTACTATGTAAATTAAAAAAAAATCATCAAAATAGCCATTGGTTTAACCCTTGGAGTGCCAAAGAGGCACTCTGACATGCAAAGCGTCAGATTTCTCCTTTAAACCCCAGAATAGTAGAGATCTCACACACTTTGTAAAACAATGTATTTTAGACCTCTAGCACTGAAGGAGTTAAAAGAGCAATTGAAATCCATTTTATTTCTTCCCTACAATGCAATTGGTTTGGCCAGATTGCTCAGCTTTTAACTATGTACATAAGACGCATTGGGGTTATGCACTATGACATGATAAAGCGGAGATGACTTCTCCAGTGATATCACTTCTCCAGTTCCTGTGTTATCCTATGGATCCTGTTCACAAGATCTCCAAAGTTGAAGAAATCTTAGTGCATAGGCTCCATAGAATAACATAGGAAATGGAGAAGTGATATCACTGGAGACGTCATCTCCACTTTATCACCTATCACCACTTATTGAATCTCACCCATTGTGTTAGAGGAGACTAGCATCTTATGCATGCTGCTGTTAAAGGGATAGTAATACTTAAAATGTAAAAAAAATATGTTGTAGGGTTTATCCCCCTGAGTAAAACAAGGGTACTCCCACTGCTGAAAGGTGTGTAACTCAATAGTTATTACAGCTCAAAGTTGAATTTTTTAGGTGCAATATTACAGTGGCGCTGTTGTTACACTATCCTATGGAGATTTATGGTCCACGGAGCAGAGCTGTCCATAGGATGGTGTAGCAACAGCGCCAATGTACAATTTCAGGCCACTGTGATATTGCACCTAAAAAATTCAGCTTTGAGCTGTAATAACTATTGAATAAAACACCTTTCAGCAGTGGGTGTACCCTAGTTTTACTCAAGGGGATAAACCCTACAACATATTTTTTTTTTTACATTTTAAGTATTACTATCCCTTTAATGACTACCCAGAAGGCCATGTGGCTGATGCTTCTTAAATGAAAAGATGGTGGGTTATTTTCATATTCTGTAAAAGGAACCAACCTTTATTGTAACCATTTGAATGCTAGACAGGTGTCCTCCAATGCATTGCTTTGGATACCCCCCCTCTGGAAAAGTATATGGGGGGAGGGGGGTAACAGTAATGTCATGCTTCAGTGGTATTACCAGCCTAAAATGAAACTACATGGGGTAGTTCTCATATGTGTTTATGGTCTGAGGTTGTTTCATAGTTGATTGCAAGCTCTGTTCCCCAGACTGTATATTTACTGAAAACTAGGCAGATCCTGTGAGTTCTCCTATAGACTGCCCTCATTATGACTCACTGCTGCCCAGTGTTTGACGTCATGTAAACTCTGTGGATCAATTCTATAGACCACAGTCATTTCAAAGCGATGCATTGGCACTTCGCTGGCACTCAGTGAGTTAAAGGGATAGTAATGCTAGTTTATAATACATTTCAAAGAGGATTTATCACCCCTATATAAGTTAGCCTGCATAGTTAGGTTATATATTGAATATGAGTAAAAGTGTATTAATTTTTTTAAGCTCTATTTGGAAGCTTTCTACCTGTAAGATGGAGAGGTCTCATTGGCAGAGAATGATATCTAGCCAATAAGACAGCTCCAGCTCACAGGCGGAAAGCCTCTGTCATTGGAGGAGACTGGATAGAGGGAGGGGAGCAGAGGCAGAGTGACAGACTGCGGTTACAGAGCTGGTAACCACAGTCTATGTGGAAGTAGGTGCAGGGCAGTGTTTATACCTGCAATTTCAACCAAATAAAGCTTTAAAAAAAAATAAACTTTTACTCATATTCAATATAAAAGCTAACTATTCAGGCTAATCTATATAGGGGTGATACATCCCCTTTAATATTGCAGGCATTAAAAATATTAGTACAATGAGATATGTCCCATCTCTCAAACATGTATAGTTTGGGAGATCGAAGCATCTAAATTTCCCCTCTCCCGCTCCTTTCATAGACGTCAGCTGAGAGAAGCAGATTCTGGTCCTGGGCCATCCTGCGGCTCTTCAGCAGGGCCAAAATAGCTCTATATAGAAAGAAATACTTTGTTGGAACGGTCTACAAAGTGTGCTTGCAAACCAGGCACACTTTGTAAATCGTTCCAATTAAGTATTTATTTCTATATATATATCACTATTTTGGCTCTGCTGAAGAGCCGCAGGATGGTCCTGGGACCAGAACCTGCTTCTCTCAGCTGACGTCTATGAAAGGAGCGGGAGAGGAGGGGAACTTTAGATGCTTCGATCTCTCAAACTATACATGTTTGAGAGATGGGACATAGCTCATTGTACTAATATTTTTAATGTCTACAATATTAAAATTAATTATAAACTAGAATTACTATCCCTTTAAGGGCACCTGCTGTGGTGCCTGATGTAAATCCATCCCTTAATGTGAACACGACTGGAATATTGTCTGATGTATTTCTTTTTTCAGGGTCTAAATTTCAGGTGATTGCCGACAAGAGACATATATATTTAATGAACATAAAAAATAAACAATGAATTTTATAGGAAGACATAAAACATTACAATATGCTGCCAACAACAAAATGTTGCTTATTGGAAAATGAGAAGGAATGGAATTGAGATATTTATAATAGTATATTTGTGCTGAGAGAGATATCAGAACGGGGGAACTGGCATCACCCCTCTCCTGAAACACAGCTGTGACTGTATATGTCTATGTTACTAAAAAGGATATGGGATGTTATATATATATAACTGGGACCCTCTGAAATGAGCTCACCCTATGATTGTTGAAATATTAACCCTTAACGCTGCCAAGAGAGTTCTAGGTTCTAGGTGCTGTGTCAGTGTTTGTTGGAAACCAGAGATGATTCACTCAGCTGTTAAGGAACCTTTAAAGGGATAGTAATACTTAAAATAATATCTATCTATCTATATATATTACTTCCCAAAATCGGCACTCACATCTTCCAAAACAATCACCCGGGCGCTCAGACATAAAATTCTACAGCTTCCCCAAGAGACCAGCACTCACGGGACTTATCACAAAAATATATCTTTTAATGGTTCGACGTTTCGGTCCTACACGAACCTTTATCAAGAACATTGATAAAGGTTCGTGTAGGACCGAAACGTCGAACTATTAAAAGATATATTTTTGTGATAAGTCCCGTGAGTGCTGGTCTCTTGGGGAAGATATATATATATATATATATATATATATATATATATATATATATATATATATATATATATCTTATATTATATATGTTGTAGGGTTTATCCCCCTCAGTAAAACAAGGGTACTCCCACTGCTGAAAAGTGTTTTATTTAAAAATTAACCTTGAATTTTTTTTAAGTGCAGTACCACAGTGGCCTGAATCTGTACAGTGGTGCTGTTGCTACACCACCATATGGAGATTTATGGTCAACTTACCAGAGCTGTCCATAGCATGGTGTAGCAACAGCACAACTATACAATTTCAGGCCACTGTGATACTACACCAAAAAAAAAGTCAAGTTTGAGTTGTAATAAATTTTGAATAAAACCTCTTTCAGCAGTGGGAGTACCCTTGTTTTACTCAGGGGGATAAACCCTGTAATATTTTTTTTACATATTAAGTATTACTATTCCTATAACATATAGTTCTGAGATATCACCTATTACACACTCGCAAGCAGGACTTCTCCCTCTGCCTTTCTGGCACAAATGTCATTCATTTGAACATTAAAGGGATAGTAATGTTTTAAAATAAAAGCAGCTCCAATTAATCTTCATAGTATTTGGGCCATAGAGAGCGTTATTTCAATACTGTCAGAGTTGTAGTACAAGAGTAATTGAATGATAACTAAGTGCCATCTTGCCTTTGATTCGAGTATCACAAATTGTGGCAAGCATTAACTCAGGACAATCGTCCATGCGCTCTTCCATGCGCCGAGTCAATTCCTTCTTCAGCCTCGTTAGAAAGGCAGCAACATCGGGAAGTATATTACCATCAGCACCAGGCAAGTGTTCACTATGGGCAAGGAAATTGTTCAATTTTTAAGGAGAGGTGCGTGAAGAGGAGAATGACTTCTGCCAGGATAGCGTTCTCATTCCTTAAAATTTCCATCAAAGCATGGAAAGGCATGATGACTGTCACTACCTGTTCCATCAGGGCCCAGTCAGCCATGCTCGGTGTTCTGTTACCACCATTGAAATGGTGACATGACATTGCGTGAATTGCCTTTTTCTGCTCCAGGATACACTCTAGCATATCTAAGGTGGAGTTCCACCTGGTCCCAACATCTTGTTTCAGGCAGTGCTCTGGGAAGCCTGCCTTTTCCTGTTCCTCCCTGAGGAGCTGGCTATCTTTGGCGCTCCGATGAAAGTGGCCAGCAATTTGTTGGCATGACTCCAGAAGTGCTGGCAACCTTCCATTGTTACTGCCATCCTCGAGAAACGCCTTCACTACCAGATGCAGGACATGTGCTGAGCAGCGCACACCCACAAATCTGCCATCCCGGAGAACCTTTATCATATTAGCTGCACCATGAGTGACCACAAACCAGATGTGTGCCTGTGTGCCTGCCTGCTCCCCTAGGCACTGCGCCACCATGTTCTCTAGTGTTTTGCGAATGTTATATGAGGTGTGCTGCTGATTCATTACCTCAACATGGAGGAGGAAAGAGCAGTGCCTTGCCTGCTTGGCTACTGTACCTGAACTTGTTGTCGGTAATGATGTGTCTTGCAACACACTGGGCTGCCACCAATGCGCCATCAAGGACAGGAAGCCATGCTGGTCACTCGGAGCACTCCATAAGTCAGTGGTAAAGTGCACTGACTGGCCCCCAGCCTTTCATAGCAGGTCCTTCAAATGCCCAACGCATGACTGGTACAGTGAGGGCATTATAGTTCTAATAAATGTGGTGCGGGATGGAATTTTATATTGGGGTGCGACAGCTTCCATAAGTTGCTGGAAGGGCTCCCTGTCCACCAAACTGAAAGTAGCACCTCCAACGGCTATGAGCTATGCAATGAGGTGTGTGATTTTTCAAGGTTGCTGTCTGCATATCCCCTTTGAATGAAACCCACCAAAATCTTCCAGTGTGGCCTGTATTGATTTTGGGATGGGCTGTGACTGTCTGCTCTTAGGACCAGATGTGGCATGATCCCCCTGCCCTTTTTCCTGCCTACTGGTGGTGAGTGTGACACTGGTATATGCAGTAGTGCCACTTTCTTCACTAATCAACACTGACTTGTGGTAGTTGTTCAGGTGTTGGTTCATCCCAGAGGTGGTTATATGACCCAACACCCTCCCATGGCAGACTTCCCTGCCACGCAATTTGCATTTCGCTAGCCAGCCATCGCCAAGTGCAACAAAATGGTTCCACGCTTTGGAGCGATGGATGACTCTGGAAGGTGGTGCTTAATGCTACCTGCCTGCCTACACAACAACTGGACACTATCTCCTCCTTCTCTCTCTGAGCTCCAACAACACAATGAGGAAATGCAGGAAGTCTACCTGGGTGTCATTAGTCCAACCCCCATCATGAAATGAAGAAGCCAATTGGAATAGA
This sequence comes from Rhinophrynus dorsalis, assembly GCA_037306005.1. Classification (NCBI taxonomy): domain Eukaryota; kingdom Metazoa; phylum Chordata; class Amphibia; order Anura; family Rhinophrynidae; genus Rhinophrynus; species Rhinophrynus dorsalis. Next base: position 235,158,922 of record CM074725.1, on the reverse strand, counting down.
GACAAAGCTGGAAAGTAGTGCATGAAATGAAGAAGCTAATTGGACTAGAGACATGGAGGGAAAGTATGGAGGGAAAGTAATCGAGCGCGAGTAGTAATCGAAAGTTTCGAAGACATTCGGACCAAGGCTAATCGGATTCATATTTTTTTTGGTGAACGACCCATGCCTGTTGGAAGGTCCGAATGTCACCGAATGACCCCATTTTCGTTGAATTCCGAATGTCGCAGACCCGAATCACACAAGTGTAGTGACAATACTAATATATAACAGACATCTGTCTGTCTCAGGCGGGCTGCACTCTGGGGTTAGGCGGGCCAAATCTGGCTGAAGAACCATACCTTGGATGCCCACATTATAGAGCTTTTCACTTGTTCCCCTTCTCCTTCTACATTGTAGGCTCTTTTGAGCAGGATCTTCTCTACTATTGGTACCCATTTGTTAAGTGTGTCACATTTGTAATGAGTTCCTTAACTATACACCACTGCAGACAGGGCTGGATTTACATCCTATGCCCCTAGGCAAGGCAGGCTAGGTGCCCTTAGCTCCACCCATGACCACACCCTCACTACTCACGTGGCCCCACCCCCAGACTCGTCCACTATTTTCTGGCACAGAAAATGCTCTTGGACTATTACAAGCAAACCCCCCCCCCCAAAAAAAAAAAAAAAAAAAAAAAAAAAGGCTTTAACCCTTTGAGTGCCAGAGCGGTACGCAATGTGGTGTGCCCCTCTGACACTTAAAGGGTTAACCCCTTGGTTGCTAAAGAGATCTCCAATGCATTGCTGCACAATGCACTGGAGATCTCTCTAGCATCCAAGAGGTTAAAGAATATCTTACAAAGGGGTATGAAACTGGCACAAGGACATTGAAATTGCTATGGCCAAACCCACAATTCAAAATGTGGGTGTGGCCAGTATAGCTGAGGTGCCCCCTCAAAATTTGGAGCTCTCGGCACCTCTCTACTCTGCCTATTGAGAAATGAGGCTGTAACTGCGGAATATGGCGGAGCCTTTGTAAACCAATAGTAATAGAGTCTTTTGTTTTATTGTATACTGTGTGACTCTGTGAAGATTGAAGCTATGAGCCATAGACTTCCATGGGGGAGGAGATGCAGTAAGGTTCCATAAGGGTCATGTTTGGCGATATTGTGGTGAATCTGACCTGACTACATCTTGTAATATAAACTAAACTGTCTTCACTATCTAATCCGACTGATTACATCCCAAATACGACCACATTGCCATGCTCTTGCCGCATTTACAAAGTTTCAGTGTATTCTTCTTCAATGTCCTTGTTTCATATTGAAATTTGACTTGATGAGACATTTGTCTATTCCCGAGAACATGTTTATATATCATATATTCCAACTTTTCCAATGGCCAAAGAGGGACTCTTGTATTGTATGAGGTGTTGTTGGGGGCGTGGCTAGTGGGGGGTGTATTACAGGGAATCTTTAGGTTATTTCACGGACTATTGACACTTCTTTATGTAGCTGAATAAATGACTTATAACAAGACCGAAGTATTTTATTTAGACAGTATAATATATAAACACATATACTGATACATATACACACCACACTGTCTGATATCTTAAACACAGGGACACCAGAGTGATACACTTATATACACACCACACTGTCTGATATCCTAAACACAGGGACACCAGAGTGATACACTTATATACACACCACACTGTCTGATATCCTAAACACAGGGACACCAGAGTGATACACTTATATACAAACCACACAGTCTGATCTCCTAAACACAGGGACACCAGGGTGATACACTTCTATACACACCACACAGTCTGATCTCCTAAACACAGGGACACCAGGGTGATACACTTATATACACATCACACAGTCTGATCTCCTAAACACAGGGACACCAGGGTGATACACTTATATATACACCACACAGTCTGATCTCCTAAACACGGGGACACCAGGATGATACACTTATATATACACCACACAGTCTGATCTCCTAAACACAGGGACACCAGGGTGATACACTGATATACACACCACACAGTCTGATCTCCTAAACACAGGGACACCAGGGTGATACACTTCTATACACACCACACAGTCTGATCTCCTAAACACAGGGACACCAGGGTGATACACTTATATACACACCACACAGTCTGATCTCCTAAACACAGGGACACCAGGGTGATACACTTATATACACATCACACAGTCTGATCTCCTAAACACAGGGACACCAGGATGATACACTTATATATACACTACACAGTCTGATCTCCTAAACACAGGGACACCAGGGTGATACACTGATATACACACCACACAGTCTGATCTCCTAAACACAGGGACACCAGGGTGATACACTTCTATACACACCACACAGTCTGATCTCCTAAACACAGGGACACCAGGGTGATACACTTCTATACATACCACACAGCCTGATCTCCTAAACACAGGGACACCACGGTGATACACTTATATACACATCACACAGTCTGATCTCCTAAACACAGGGACACCAGGGTGATACACTTATATATACACCACACAGTCTGATCTCCTAAACACGGGGACACCAGGATGATACACTTATATATACACCACACAGTCTGATCTCCTAAACACAGGGACACCAGGGTGATACACTGATATACACACCACACAGTCTGATCTCCTAAACACAGGGACACCAGGGTGATACACTTCTATACACACCACACAGTCTGATCTCCTAAACACAGGGACACCAGGGTGATACACTTATATACACACCACACAGTCTGATCTCCTAAACACAGGGACACCAGGGTGATACACTTATATACACATCACACAGTCTGATCTCCTAAACACAGGGACACCAGGATGATACACTTATATATACACTACACAGTCTGATCTCCTAAACACAGGGACACCAGGGTGATACACTGATATACACACCACACAGTCTGATCTCCTAAACACAGGGACACCAGGGTGATACACTTCTATACACACCACACAGTCTGATCTCCTAAACACAGGGACACCAGGGTGATACACTTCTATACATACCACACAGCCTGATCTCCTAAACACAGGGACACCACGGTGATACACTTATATACACACCACACAGTCTGATCTCCTAAACACAGGGACACCAGGGTGATACACTTCTATACACACCACACAGTCTGATCTCCTAAACACAGGGACACCAGGGTGATACACTTCTATACATACCACACAGCCTGATCTCCTAAACACAGGGACACCACGGTGATACACTTATATACACACCACACAGTCTGATCTCCTAAACACAGGGACACCAGGGTGATACACTTATATACACACCACACAGTCTGATCTCCTAAACACAGGGACACCAGGGTGATACACTTATATACACACCACACAGTCTGATCTCCTAAACACGGGGACACCAGGGTGATACACTGATATACACACCACGCGGTCTGATCTCCTAAACACAGGGACACCAGGGTGATACACTTCTATACACAACACACAGTCTGATCTCCTAAACACAGAGACACCAGGGTGATACACTTCTATACACACCGCACAGTCTGATCTCCTAAACACAGGTACACCAGGGTGATACACTTATATGCACACCACACAGTCTGATCTCCTAAACACAGGGACACCAGGGTGATACATTTATATACACACCACACAGTCTGATCTCCTAAACACAGGGACACCAGGGTGATACACTTCTATACACACCGCACAGTCTGATCTCCTAAACACAGGGACACCAGGGTGATACACTTATATACACACCCCACAGTCTGATCTCCTAAACACAGAAAAAAAATATGTTGTAGGGTTTATCCCCCTGAGTAAAACAAGAGTACTCCCACTGCTGCAAGGTGTTTCATTCAAAGGTTATTAATTTTCAAAATTTAATTTTTTAGGTGCAATATCACAGTGGCCTGAAATTGTACAGTGGCGCTGTTGCTACACGATCCTATGGACAGCTCTGGTCCCAGGACCATAAATCTCCATAGGATGGTGCAGCAACAGCGCCACTATACAATTTCAGGCCACTGTGATATTGCACCTAAAAAATTCAACTATGAAAATTAATAACTTTTGAATGAAACACCTTTCAGCAGTGGGAGTACTCTTGTTTTACTCAGGGGGATAAAATCTACAACATATTTTTTTTTACATTTTAAGCAGTACTATGCCTTTAAGGTAACAAGGCCACGTTAATGTTTGCTCCCATAGAAGCAGATTTAGTAAAAGATAATAAGTGCTATCTACCCTTTGAGTGCGTCGCAATGCATTGTATACCTCTCTGGCACTCCAGTGGTGAGAAGGTAACCCTATGCATGCGAGATTCGTGTGTGTGTTTATTTTTGGACTGGTCAATCTCAAGTGTAATATCTGTTGGCCTCATCCTGGGATTGGAATCAATGTCCGCTCAACTCCATGGCCCTCCCCAAACAGTCATTGATCCGCTTTCTGTGGTGCTTTCAGAACATTGATCTCGAACGGCTGCAGACACGTCCTGCTAATCAGCGCAAGTATTTAGCTGTGATGGCATTCAGAATGAGAAGAGGAGAGGAGGGAGGGATGGTGCAAGGTACAGGAGGAGAAGATGCGCTAAGGGCAGAGCCGGATTAACACTCCATGGGGCCCTAGGCAAGGTACCAATTTGGGGCCCCCCATATAGTAGCGCGCCCCCATTCCTCCCTAACCCAGGCTACCCACACAGTGTTTAGTTTACACTACAGTTTTCTGGGCACAGGCACTCAAAGGTTATAACCCTTTGAGTGCCTGTGCCCACTAAACTGTAGTGCAAACTAAACACTGCGTAGGTAGCCAGCGTTAAGGAAGGAGTCCGGGATATATTAATTTATGTTTGTCCTCTCTCAGGCCCTGGGTTACTGTAAAATAAATAACTGTGCCTACACTGAAAGTTAACAGTTTGAATGCCAGGGAGAGCCTCAGAGGCACACACATCATTGATTTGCAATGCAGTGCACTATAAAGCAATTCCGTACCTTTCTGTGCAATTTTAGGAGCAAACGACACCATAAAATAAGAGCATAAGGGAAAACAGACAGAGGCCACTAAGGGGCATGGGGAGAAAAAGTGGGGCACAATTTATAACAGCCCTAGATTTACAACTTAGGAGCCACTAGGTACAACAAACCTTTGCACTGGGACAGTGGAAAGGAGGTGAAGGGATGGGAAATCTGGAAGGAAATGAAGGAGATGAGGATGGGATGAATGGCAAGAAGCAGAAAGGGAAGAAACTAGAAAGAAATGGGATGGCATTAGGCTAGTGAAAAAGGAAGAGGGTTATGCTTTATGGGTTAACACAGCAGCAATACAGCAGGTAGAAAGATGAGGAAAAAAAACCTCTCACACCCTTACTTCCCAGTTTATTTGTAATGGCATCGCACAGGCTCCCTAGCTCACATAACTATGAATGCACTTCCCTAAGACTTGAGCCCCATTAATAACACATTGAGCAGCAGTACTGTAGTTGCTCATTGAAACTTCATTTTCAGAGCTTAATGTGTTAACAACTGTCCCATCTAGGTCATAACAAATTAGTTCACACATAATAACTGCCTCTTTAAATCGAGTTCACTGTCAGCTTGGATTGGAATGCACCATATTTAAAGACGGAGCTCATAGGTGCCTACTGACATGAATCATGACTTAGTCCTGCATGAGTAGGCAGCTATTAACACATTAATCTCTGCATTTTCGGATTCAGTTAATAGCTACAGTAGGGGTTAACTGAATCCTAAAATGCAGAGATTAATGTGTTAACAGTTGCACGATCATGCCGGACTAAGTCATAACTTATGTTAGCAGGCACAAAAGAGTTCCGTCTTTAAATCTGGTGCTTCCGAACAGACAGTGAACACAATTTAATGCTTTGAGTACCACTCTGGCACTCAGGGGGTTAAAAATGCAGCTGTTGTTTGTGCACTGCTGATTCAAGTTTTAATAGTGATTGTAGGCTTGGAGTGAAGAGGCAAATGGTATAAACTGGTGCAAATGTGGTGCAGGTTACCTAAGATCTTCATTGGGGCTATATGTGGAGAGGTAAACATTAGCAGACTAATTACAGGAAGAGATCTTGATGGTCTCTCTGCAGTTGCCAGCCAATCATCTATGTCGACTAAGAGACATGCAAAACAAATGGATTCTTAAAGTGCTGGCTGTTCCTAAAAAAAAATAGTAATGTATACTACAGGAACGGCCCTGAGAGGGGGAGTGGTCTCCATCGGGCCCCCTCAAGTTGACCGGGCCCTAGGCAGGTGCCTAGTGCGCCTTGCCTGTAATCCGGCTCTGGCTAAGGGGTGATAAAGAGGTGATAATGTAGACATAACTTCTCCAGTGATATCACTTCCCCAATTCCTATGTTATTCTAGAAGACTAGTAGAGTAAAAATGAGTTAGCCAATAATGGTATCATTTTTACTCTACTAGTCTGCATTTTCTATGACTAACACTGTACAACGCATTACCCATATGTTATTCTACGGATCCTATGCACTAAGAGTTCTTAAAGGGGAACTACCACCCCGCAATAACTTTACCTTAAATCAATCTTCATCTGGCGACTAGCTGATTAGTAGCGCTAGTCACCAGAAATATTACCTGGTTCAAAAGATTTTTGCCGTTTTCTGACGGTCACAGGAGCAGGAAGCACAGACATCTCGTCACAGTGACGTCCGTGCGCTTGCGCTGTCAGTCCCTTTTGAGCCGGCCAGACTGACAGCGCAGGCGCACGGACGTCACTGTGATGAGATGACCATGCTTCCTGCTCCTGTGACCGTCAGAAAAATGCAAAAATCTATTGAACCGGATAATATTTCTGGCGACTAGCGCTACTAAGCAGCTAGTCGCCAGATGAAGACTTATTTAAGGTAAAGTTATTGCGGGGTGGTAGTTCCCCTTTAAGTGAGAGAAATCTTAGTGCATAGGCTCCATAGAATAACATAGCAATTGGGGAAGTGATATCTTAGTAGGGATATTGTTACATTGTATCATTATTCCTACTTTAACCCTTTGAGTGCCCGAGGGGTAATCAACACATTTCTTTGCAATGTGTTGAATACCCCTATGCCACTCAAAGAGTTCACAGTCCCCCACAGAAAGCTCAATAGAAACCAGTACCCAGGGAGTGGAATATCAGGAGCAGAAATTGGAATAATAGGTGAATATTTAACCCTTTCGATGTTAAAAGGGGGTGCATTGCATTGAAATGCAATGTGTTGCACACCAATCTGGCACTCAATGATTTAAAAAAAAAAAAAAGTATAGTCGATTTGACTTGACCTATTATGCATTTGTAGAATGAGAATGTCAAAAGGAGGTTGACTGACACTAAGAAAATATATAGGTGAAATCAGTAGTGTTCCCATTTGTCAGTTTGTACTGCTTTTTACTGATTCATTGCTAATGGAATACAATATTTTCCCAATATCCCCCTGTATTCTGTGCTGCCCTTTAACTCTTCAAGGACCAGAGGGTTGCACAATTCATGGTGCAGAAAAATATTGCACACACACCTCTGATCCATGAATGGTTAAGTTATATGGCATTTATTTATGTTTGGAGGATTACAATACCATTTCAGTATTTAAAGGGATAGTATTACTTAAAATGTATAAAAACATATGTTGTAGAGTTTAATCCCCTGAGTAAAACAAGGGTATTTCTACAGCTGAAAGATGTTTTAGTCAAAAGTTAATACGGCTCAAACGTGCATTTTTTAGGTGCAGTATCACAGTGGCCTAAAATTGTACAGTGATGCTGTTGCTACACCATCCTATGGACAGATCTGGTCAGTTGACCATAAATCTCCATAGGAGGTTGTAGCAACAGCGCCACTGTACAATTTCAGGCCACTGTGATACTGCACCTAAAAAAAAATTCAAGTTTGAGCTGTAATAACTTTTGAATAAAACACCTTTCAGCAGTGAGAGTTCCCTTGTTTTACTTAGGGGGGGACAAACACTACAACATATCTATTTATTTGCATTTTAAGTGTTACTATCCCTTTAAGAAAAAATGTGAAAACCTTGAAGCCTTTCCCTGAGTTTTTTAGATAGTTCTTCAAAGCATTGTTTTGGAGACCTCTCTCTCTAGCATACAATGAGTTAAGGAGACCAACTACTTTATACTTAGCCCAGCAGGGGCTTAAAATGGTCCATCAATGGTTAACAATGAAAAGGTTCACAGCAGTGGAATTCTGAGACATCTCTCAGCAATTCAACAAAGTGCAGGAGGGAAGTACATTTCAAAGGAGTAAACATGTCAGGACAAGAGGCCATAGTCTAAAACTAGAGGGACACAGGTTTAGATGTAATGTAAGAAAGTTGTACTTTACTGAGAGGGTAGTAGATAAGTGGAATAGTCAACCAGCAGAAGTGGTAGAGGTTAATACAGTGAAGGGATGTAAGCATGCATGGGATAGGCATAAGATTGTCCTGAAGGTAAGACAAGACCAAGGACGAAAAAAGGTTTGAGGTTTTTCCAGTAGGAAAATGGGCGACCAGATGGGCCGAATGGTTCTTATCTGCCATCAGATTCTATGTTTCTATAATTCCGCTCCTACAGACAAAATCAATAGTAAAAGACCACAGAAATGGTAATGTTTGAGAACCCCAAAAAATAAAAATAAAATAATAATAGAAAACTAATTATTTTCCATATCAAACTTTCCTTTAATTGAGTATTAGAATCTACCGTCTGATTTGGTGCAGGTAAATCGAATCCAATTCCTCTCTGTTGCCTTATCTAAACGTCTACTTATTTCCTTCATGCTAACCTCATCCTTTCCGCGTGTTTATCTTCCACTATTTCAGCGGCCCAATCCCATTCTCCCTGCTCTTCTCTGGATAATCTGAATTCCCTCGGGAAGAGTTCCTGCCTTCTTGAAAACACTCTTTCATGCTGGTAATTATTTTGAAGACTAATTTTTGCATTGTTTAATTGAATAGGAAAATATCCTCCTGGCATTGGCTGAACTGACGTCAAGGACAATTGCCAATGGGGGATTAAAAAAAAAAAAAAAAAAAGGCAATTTGATAGAAAGAGGTTTAAAGGTCCAATAACCTTTAAATGAAAATATATTGTATCTAGCAATATTGGCACGGCTTTGCCTATGCGGTTAATAAAACAAACAAAATAAAAAGTCCCATGCAGTTGTATGTATGACTAAATAAACATAGACTGTTTTGTAAAGAAAGTCTATTTTGAAGACAGACACTATAGAAGATATTGAGACAGGAGACGCCATTACGTCTGTTATCCACTGCACTGCAACCTGATGCATTGGGTACGTGTCTGACACAAATAGGGTTAAAAGATTAAAAGTGGATTTATGTGTAAGGTTGACATCCAGAAAGGAGGAAATGTTTTTTAATGACTGGATTGTCGAATTTTCAGTGCTTAACCCTTTCATCTCCAAAAGGCATAGAATGAATCGCAAAGCAATGCGTTGAGCAACACTTCATCAGGGTTATATATGTTTGATGTATTGCATATTAGCGTAGTGTGTATAGCACAGCTTATAATTGTAAGTCCTTTGCTACTAGCCAGACGTGAAAAGTTATTCGCCACTGCAAGCCATAACATACCCACCAGGGCTGAATTTCTACTCACCAGGGCTAAATTTTCACTCGCCATTGGCTAGTGGTGAGTGGAAATTTTGAGCTCTGGTGTATAGCATATTGCAAATAACTTTATGCATTTTTGCGTATAGATTTTAACATATAGCATTTTGCTTATTGTGAATTGCGTATAATGTTTTTCATATAATGTTTTGCATCATGCGTATAACATTTTACATTTTGCGTATAGTGTTTTGCAAATAGCATTTTGTGTATCGCGTTTTGCATATAGGTTTGCGCATTGCGAATAGCTTTTTTAGTTGTTTTGAATATAGCATTTTGAATGTACTGTTTTATATATAGCGTTTTGCGTACAGTGTTGTTTGCATTTCATGTTTTGCATTGTTTTGTGCTTAGCGCTTTGTTGTGCATATTGCGTTTTGTGTTTTGCATATAGAATTTTGAGTAATAGGATTTACTCATAGGACTGTCCATATAGCTATCTGCTTACAGAGCTGTATGTATAGTGTTGTACATGTATTGCATGCAGAAAGAAAGGTCAAAGATGCTCAACTAGGCTCATAAGCTAGCAAATACATGCAAAAAGCTCATTAGAACTGCATCCAGCACCCAGTGTACAATCTTTTTCAGCTCCCCAGTGATATACACAGAGAAAGAATCTTCCAAAGCACCTCATATTGATCTTACTAAATACCTTTCTGAGTTAAAACCCACAACTGGCCACAAACACACAGTTAGATACAGATGATCCCACTAGGATCTGTGAGCAAGGGGTCCATGTCTGGATCCCCCCCTTACTCTTAGGGTGACTAATCCCAAGAGCACTTTGCATATGTAGAAGGAAAGGTCAGAGATGCCAACTAGGCTCATGAGCTAGCAAATACATGCAGGAAGCTCACTAGGATTGCGCCCAGGGTGCAACCTCTTTTAGCTCACCAGTGCCATACACCTTAAGTCTGCGGTTAGCTGCTTCCCTTGTTCAGAGAGGAATTGTCTGGCATTTCATGGCTGGACTGTCATTTTGGCAGGACCTGTATAATATGCTTCAGACTATTTCTTCCCTGTGTATGGTGTTTGTGAACTTAAAGAGATTGGACTCTGGGTTTGAGAAGACATTCACAGTGAGCTTTTGCGTACACTTGAAAGCTCATGAGCCTACTTGAGTATCTCTAACTTTTTCTATCTATATGCAAATTGCTCTTAGGGTTGGTCACCCTAAGAGTAATGGGGAAATCCAGATGTGGACCCTCTTGCTCATAGGTATATAAAGGGATTAAAAGAACCTCACCAACAAGGGTGAAACAAGAATCTGGCACTAGTTGGTTCCTTTGCTCAGAGAAGAGGTTTCATTTTGGTAGGACTTGTATGATATGTTTCAGAATTTTTTCCTCCCATGTAGTGTGTTTGTGAGCTTGAAGGGCTTGTACTCTAGTTTTCAGGTACAGTTCCTATGAGCTTTTTGCATACACTTGCAAGCTCATGAGTGTAACTGAGCATCTCTGACTTTTTCTGTCTATATGCAAATTGTTCTTTGGGTTGGTCACCCTAAGGGTAATGGGGGAATCCAGACATGGACCCCTTGCTCACAGGTGCCTAGTGGGGTTAGTTGCACCTCACAGATGAGGCCCAATAAGGCTGAAATATATGTCTAGTGTTAGTGGTTTCCCTAATACATAGAGGCAATGTCTGGCATTTTGTGGCTTGACTATCATTTTGGTAGAATGTATATGATATGCTTCAGAATATTTGTTCTCTGTGTGTGGTATTTGTGAGCTTAAAGAGATTTTACTCTGGGCATGAGGGCAGAGTCCCAGTGAGCTTTTTGCATACCCTTGCAAGCTTATGAGCCTAGCTGAGCATCTCTGACTTTTTCTATGTATATGCAAATTGCTCTTAAGGTTGGCCACCCTAAGAGTAATGAGGGACTTCAGACATGGGCCACTTGCTCACAGGTGCCTAGTGGTGTCAGCTGAACCTCACTGATGAGACCTAACAAGGCCAAAATGTAAATCTGATGTTAGTTGCCTCCCTTGTTCAGAGAGGAATTGTCTGGCATTTTGTGGATGGACTGTCATTTTGGCAGGATCTGTATGATATGTTTTAGATTTTTTTTTCTCTGTGTATGGCATTTGTGAGTTTAAAGAGATTGTACCCTGGGTGTTAGGATACAGTCTCAGTGACCTTTTGCATAGCCTTGCAATGGGGGAATCCAGACATGGACCGCAAGCTCATAGGTCCCTAGAGTGATCAGCTACACCTCACCGATAAGGCCCAACAATGCTGGAACGTGTATCTGGGGCTAACTGCTTCCCTTTTTCAGAGAACAATTGTCATTTTGGCAGGACCTGTATGATATGCTTCAGAATATTTCTTCTCTGTGTATGGTATTTGTGAGCTTAAAGGGATTGTACTCTGGGCGTTAAGGCACAGTCCCATTGAGCTTTTTGCATACCCTTGCAAGCTTATGAACCTAGCTGAGCATCTTTGACTTTTTCTGTCTATATGCAAATAGCTCTTGGAGTTGGTCACCCTAAGGGTAATGGGGGAATCCAGACATGGACCCCTTGCTCACAAGTGCCTAGAGGGATGAGTTACACCTCACTCATAAGGCCCAATAAGGCTCAAATATATGTCTAGTGTTAGCTGTTTCCCTTATTCATAGTAACAATGTCTGGCGTTGTCTGGCATTTTGTGGCTTGACTGTCATTTTGGTAGGACCTGTATGATATGCTTCAGAATATTTGTTCTCTGTGTATGGTATTTGTGAGCTTAAAGAGATTTTACTCTGGGCGTGAGGACACAGTCCCAGTGAGCTTTTGCATACACTTGCAAGCTCATGAGCCTAGCTGAGCATCTCTGACTTTTTCTATCTATATGCAAATTGCTCTTAAGTTTGGTCACCCTAAGAGTAATGAGGGAATCCAGACGTGGACAACTTGCTCACAGGTGTCTAGTGGTGTCAGCTGAACCTCACTGATGAGACCTAACAAGGCTGAAATGTGTATCCGATGTTAGCTGCCTCTCTTGTTCAGAGAGGAATTGTCTGGCATTTTGTGGCTGGACTGTCATTTTGGCAGGATCTGTATGATTTGCTTCAGTATATTTTTTCTCTGTGTATGGTATTTGTGAGCTTAAAGAGATTGCACCCTGGCTGTGAGAGGATACATTACCTAAGCTCATGAGCCTAGTTGAGCATCTCTGACTTTTTCTATCTAAATGTAAATTGCTCTTAGGGATGGTCACCCTAAAAGTAATGGGGGGATCCAGACGTGGACCCCTTGCTCACAAGTGCCTAGAGGGATCAGTTGCACATCACTGACAAGGCTGAAGTGTATATCTGTGGTTAGTTGTTTTTGTTGTTCAGAGAAGAACTGTTTGGCATTTTGTGGCTGGACTGTCATTTTGGTGGGACCTGTATGATATGCTTCAGAATATTTATTCACTGTGTATGGTGTTTGTGAACTTAAAGAGATTGCACTCTGGGTTTGAGAAGACAGTCACAGTGAGCTTTTGCATACACTTGAAAGCTCATGAGCCTAGTTGAGCATATCTGACTTTTTCTATCTATATGCAAATTGCTCTTAGGGTTGGTCACTCTAAGGGTAATGGGGGAATCCAGATGTGGACCCTCTTGCTCATAGGTACATAAAGGGATCAGAAGAACTTCACCAACGAGGTTCAACAAGGCTGAAGTAAACATCTGGGGCTAGCTGTTGCCTTTATTCAGAGAGGAGTTTTCATTTTGGTAGGACCTGTATGTTCTCTGTGTATGTCATTTGTGAGTTTAAAGAGATTGCACTCTGGGTGTTACAACACATTCCCAGTGAGCTTTTGCATAGCTTTGCAATCTCATGGGCCTAGTTGAGCATCTCTGACTTTTTCTATCTATATGCAAATTGCTCTTAGGCTGGGTCACTCTAAGGGTAATGGGGGAATCCAGATGTGGACTGCATGCTCATAGGTCCCTAGAGTGATCAGCTGCACCTCACTGATAAGAACCAACAATGGTGGAACGTGTGTCTGGGGCTAACTGCTTCCCTTGTTCAGAGAAGCATTGTCATTTTGGCAGGACCTGTATGATATGCTTCAGAATATTTCTTCTCTGTGTATGGTATTTGTGAGCTTAAAGAGATTGCACCCTGGGCATGAGGACACAGTCCCAGTGAGCTTTTGCATACCCTTGCAAACTCATGAGCATAGTTGAGTATCTCTGGCATTTTGTATCTATATGCAAATTTCTTATAGTGTTGGTCATCCTAAAGGTAATGGGGGAATCCAGACGTGGGCCCCTTGCTCACAGGTGCCTAGATGAATCAGCAACACCTCACTGATGAGGTGCAACAAGGCTGAAGCATATGTCTGGGTTTAGCTGCTTCCCTTGTTCAGAGAGGAATTGTTAATTTGGCAGACCCTGTATCATATGTTTCAGAATATCTTTTCTATGTGTATGGTGTTTGTGAGCTTAAAGGGATTGTACTCTGGGCGTTAAGGCACAGTCCCATTGAGCTTTTTGCATACCCTTGCAAGCTTATGAACCTAGCTGAGCATCTTTGACTTTTTCTGTCTATATGCAAAGTACTCCTTGGGTTGGTCACCCTAAGAGTAATGGGGGAATCCAGACATGGACCCCTTGCTCACAGATGCCTAGAGGGATCAGTTGCACCTTCTGGGCGAGCACCAATAAGGCTGAAACGTATCTCTAGTGTCAGTTGTTTCATTAATACATAGAGGCAATGTCTGGCATTTTGTTAGGACCTGTATGATATGCTTCAGAATATTTGTTCTCTGTGTATGGTATTTGTGAGCTTAAAAAGATTTTACTCTGGGCATGAAGACACAGTCCCAGTGAGCTTTTGCATACCCTTGCAAGCTCATGAGCCTAGTTGAGCATATCTGACTTTTTCTATTTATATGCAAATTGCTCTTAGGGTTGGTCACTCTAAGGGTAATGGGGGAATCCAGATGTGGACCCTCTTGCTCATAGGTACATAAAGGGATCAGAAGAACATCACCAACGAGGTTCAACAAGGCTGAAATAAACATCTGGGGCTAGCTGTTTCCTTTGTTCAGAGAGGAGTTTTCATTTTGGTAGGACCTGTATGTTCTCTGTGTATGTCATTTGTGAGTTTAAAGAGATTGCACTCTGGGTGTTAGGACACATTCCCAGTGAGCTTTTGCATAGCTTTGCAATCTCATGGGCCTAGTTGAGTATCTCTGACTTTTTCTATCTATATGCAAATTGCTCTTAGGCTAGGTCACTCTAAGGGTAATGGGGGAATCCAGATGTGGACCGCATGCTCATAGGTCCCTAGAGTGATCAGCTGCACCTCACTGATAAGAACCAACAATGGTGGAACGTGTGTCTGGGGCTAACTGCTTCCCTTGTTCAGAGAAGAATTGTCATTTTGGTAGGACCTGTATGATATGCTTCAGAATATTTCTTCTCTGTGTATGGTATTTGTGAGCTTAAAGAGATTGCACCCTGGGCATGAGGACACAGTCCCAGTGAGCTTTTGCATACCCTTGCAAACTCATGAGCATAGTTGAGTATCTCTGGCATTTTATATCTATATGCAAATTTCTTATAGTGTTGGTCATCCTAAAGGTAATGGGGGAATCCAGACGTGGGCCCCTTGCTCACAGGTGCCTAGATGAATCAGCAACACCTCACTGATGAGGTGCAACAAGGCTGAAGCATATGTCTGGGTTTAGCTGCTTCCCTTGTTCAGAGAGGAATTGTTAATTTGGCAGACCCTGTATCATATGTTTCAGAATATCTTTTCTATGTGTATGGTGTTTGTGAGCTTAAAGGGATTGTACTCTGGGCGTTAAGGCACAGTCCCATTGAGCTTTTTGCATACCCTTGCAAGCTTATGAACCTAGCTGAGCATCTTTGACTTTTTCTGTCTATATGCAAAGTACTCCTTGGGTTGGTCACCCTAAGAGTAATGGGGGAATCCAGACATGGACCCCTTGCTCACAGATGCCTAGAGGGATCAGTTGCACCTTCTGGGTGAGTACCAATCAGGTTGAAATGTATGTCTAGTGTCAGTTGTTTCATTAATACATAGAGGCAATGTCTGGCATTTTGTGGCTTGGCTGTCATTTTGTTAGTACCTGTATGATATGCTTCAGAATATTTGTTCTCTGTGTATGGTATTTGTGAGCTTAAAAAGATTTTACTCTGGGCATGAAGACACAGTCCCAGTGAGCTTTTGCATACCCTTGCAAGCTCATGAGCCTAGCTGAGCATCTCTGACTTTTTCTATCTATATGCAAATTGCTCATAAGGTTGGTCATCCTAAGAGTAATGAGGGAATCCAGACGTGGACAACTTGCTCACAGGTGCCTAGGGGTGTCAGCTGAACCTCACTGATGAGGTCTAGTGATGAGCGAGCACCCCAATGCTCGGGTGTTCGGGTGCTCTGACCGAGCACCCCCTGAGGCTCGAGTGCTCGGCCGAGCACCCGAGCCCCATTGAAGTCAATGGGAGGACTCGAGCATTACACCAGGCACCCCCTGCTCTGATGAGGGGAGGGTGCCTGGTCCATAGGAAAAGGGCAGAAAAAGATGGAAACACTACAGAAATGGTTCAGGGACAGCATAGGGAGGATGTCTGGATGCATCTTGGACTCCAACATCGCTGCTGGGAACGATCTTTCGCCCGTAGTACGCCATTTTTACAGACTGACCGTAAAACACACAAAAAGGAAAATAAAAACGACTTTAGGCGAAAAATTGTTACCAAACAATATTTGCTGTATATTTACTTGTATATCATCTGCAAATTATCCCAAAAATTTCCTTGATTTTCGGAAGTGAGGCCATGATTAAGAGGGAAACGTGCGCAGAGGCAAATTCTCCCAAAAATTTCCTTGATTTTCAGAACTGAGGCCATGATTAAGAGGGAAACGTGCGCAGAGGCAAATTCTCCCAAAAATTTCCTTGATTTTCAGAACTGAGGCCATGATTAAGAGGGAAACGTGCACAGAGGCAAATTCTCCCAAAAATTTCCTTGATTTTCAGAACTGAGGCCATGATTAAGAGGGAAACGTGCACAGAGGCAAATTCTCCCAAAAATTTCCTTGAGTTTATTGAACTGAGGCCATGATTAAGAGGGAAACGTGCGCTGAGCTGACCATCTAAAACATTATGGGTGAGGGTCTGCTGCAGAGCTGACCATCCTAAACATTATATGCGAAGGCCCGCTAGTGAGCTGACGCTATAAAACATTATATGAGAGGGCCCGCTAGAGAGCTGACCCAATAAAACATTATATGAGAAGGCCCGCTGGTGAGCTGACCTATATAAAAATTGGCAAACAGGGCCCGCTGGTGAGCTGACCCTATATAAAAATTATATCACAGGGCCCGCTGGTGAGCTGGCCCTATATAAAAATTATATCACAGGGCCCGCTGGTGAGCTGGCCCTATATAAAAATTATAGTACAGGGCATATGGAAGAGGAGGAGGAGGATGAGAAGATTAAGAGTCAACCATATACCTGTTTTTTGGGTGGAAGGGGTGAATGGGAATACAGAGTATTCCCATCATTGTAAATACCATATATAAAGTGAGTTTATGTTCCCCCGGGGCTTTCCTCCAGTGGAGTGGAGAAGTCAGGGGAAATCCAGGCCTTGTTCATTTTTATAAGTGTCAACCTATCAGCATTGTCGGTGGAAAGGCGGATACGCTTATCTGTTATGATGCCACCAGCAGCACTAAATACCCGCTCAGACAGAACGCTGGCGGCAGGGCAGGCCAGCACCTCCAAGGCGTAGAGTGCCAGTTCATACCACGTGTCCAGCTTGGACACCCAGTAGTTGTAAGGCACAGAGGGATCATTGAGGACGCTGACACGGTCTGCTACGTACTCCTTCACCATCTTCCAAAACTTTTCCCTCCTTGTGACACTAGGCTGCGCATCAGGGTGAGGGTGCTGGCGGGGTGTCATGAAGGTGTCCCATGCCTTGGAGAGTGTTGCCCTGCCTTTCTCGGAACTGCTGTGTGCTCCCCTTTTCTCCCCTTCTCGGTTGGCCAAGGTAGCACGTACTCTGCCGCCAGCGTTGTCAGATGGAAAATTTTGGAGCAATTTTTCGACAAGAACCTTCTGGTATTGCACCATTTTGCTTGTCCTCTCCACCGGAGGAATGAGAGATGAGAAATTCTCTTTGTAGCGGGGGTCCAGAAGGGTGAACACCCAGTAATCCGTGTTGTTTAAAATGCGTATAACGCGTGGGTCACGGGAAAGGCAGCCTAACATAAAGTCAGCCATGTGTGCCAGAGTACCAACAGTCAAGATTTCGCTGTCCTCACCAGGAGGATGACTCTCAATCTCCTCATCCTCTTCCTCCTCTTCTGCCCACCCACGCTGAAGAGATGGAACTAAAGTTCCATGGCTACCCTCTGTAGCGGAGGCAACCGTGTCTTCCTCCTCCTCCTCCTCCTCCGCCTCCTCCAATTGTCGCTGAGAAGACGAAGTGAGGGTGCTCTGGCTATCACCTTGTGTAAGCTCTTCCTCCCCCATTTCCACCTCTTCCACATGCAAAGCGTCGGTTTTAATTGTGAGCAGCGAGCGTTTCAGTAGACACAGAAGTGGGATGGTTACACTGATAATAGCGTTATCGCCGCTCACCATCTGTGTCGATTCCTCAAAATTGCGTAAAACCTCGCAGAGGTCTGACATCCATTCCCACTCCTCACTTCTGATTACAGGAAGTTGAACGGAGAGGCGACGACCGTGTAACAGCTGGTACTCCACTACTGCCCTCTGCTGCTCACAAAGCCGGGCCAACATGTGGAAGGTGGAGTTCCAGCGCGTGCTCACGTCACACAGCAGCCGGTGAGCTGGCAATTGTAAGCGCTGCTGCAGCTTCAACAGGCCGGCCGAAGCTGTAGATGACTTACGGAAATGTGCACACACGCGGCGCACCTTGGTCAAGAGATCATGCACATTGGGGTAGGTTTTTAGAAATCGCTGCACCACTAAATTAAATACATGCGCTAGGCATGGTACGTGTGTGAGCTTGCCGAGCTCCAAAGCCGCCACCAAGTTACGCCCATTATCACACACAACCATGCCTGGTTGCAGGTTGAGTGGCGAGAGCCACTGCTCGGTCTGGTGACTAATCCCCTGCAACAGCTCTGAGGCCGTGTGCTGTTTGTCCCCAAGGCAGATCAGCTTCAGCACGGCCTGTTGACGCTTCCCCACTGCAGTGCTACACTGCTTCCAGCTACTGGCTGATGGGGGAGTGGCGCTGCGTGTAGAGAATTCGGAGGTGGAAACGGAGGAGGAGGAGCCAATAACGTAGGTGCTGGTGGAAACCCTGATGGAGGTAGGGCCCGCAATCCTCGGCGTGGGTAGCACCCGTGCCATCCCAGGGTCCGAGTCGCTCCCAGCCTCCACGACATTCACCCAGTGTGCCGTCAGGGAAATGTAGCGTCCCTGGCCACAAGCACTTGTCCATGTGTCAGTCGTTAAGTGGACCTTCCCAGTAACTGCGTTGGTCAGGGCACGGGTGATGTTACGGGACACATGGTGGTGTAATGCGGGGATGGCACACCGGGAAAAGTAGTGGCGGCTGGGGACCGCGTACCGACGGACAGCTGCTGCCATCAGGCTGCGGAAGGACTCAGTGTCCACAAGCCTAAATGGCAGCATTTCGATGGCCAGTAATTTGGAAAGGTGTGAGGTTAGTGCTATGGCCTGTGGGTGGGTGGCTGGGTACTTTCTCTTGCGCTCAAATGCCTGGGGTAACGACATTTGGACGCTGTGCTGGGACAGGGAAGTGGATGTGGTCGCTGATGGTGCTTCAGATGGTACAGGTGCAGGGCGGGAGGTATGCGGGCCTGCGCCTTCGACAGGCGATTGGCCGGCACCGAAAACAGGGGAAGAGGAGGCAGTGGTGTGGCCTGCAGACACAGATGGGCGATCCAGGCGTTCCTCCCACTTACTACGGTGCTTGGATGCCATGTGTCGGATCATGCTGGTGGTGGTGAGGTTTCTAGTGTTCATGCCTCGGCTCATTCTAGTGTGGCACAGGTTGCAAACTACAATTCTTTTGTCGTCCGCACTTTCCTTAAAAAAACGCCATACCGCGGAACACCTACCCCTTGGCAAGGTAGATTTACGCAAGGGGGTGCTCCGTGGAACATTTGCGGGCCGGTTTGGTGCGGTCCGCCTTCTTTCTGTAGCCACACCACTGCCTCTTCCAGCCTGTTGCGGTGCTGCAGATGGCTCACCCTCAGGACTGCTGACATCGCTCGGCTCTACACCTTCCCAGGTGGGGTCAGTCACCTCATCGTCCACCAAGTCCTCCTCCACTTCCTCACTCTGATCATCCTCCTCAAGTCTTGATCCCACCACATACTCAGTCATTGACAACTGTATAACATTCTCCTCAACAAGGTCTTGAGACGGAAATAGTGGTTGATTTAATGGCAACTGTGTCTCATCATCATCATCATCATCCACTACTTCCTTTGACCTTAAATGCCGTTCACATCTGTCATCTTCTTGTGATTGGGTAGCCTCTAGAGGTTGTGAATCAGGGCACAAGATGTCATGTTCCTCTGCAAGCGTGCTTGGAGAGAGGGTCAAATGAAGGATTGGTGATGAGACGAGCTCCTCACTATATCCCAGTGTGGGATAACTTCTTTGACCAGACCGTGTATGGTGGGAGGAAGGATGATCAGAGTGAGGATTATTTTGACCAGACTCTTGGCTACTGAGAGTGGACTTGGTGGAAGACAGGGTGGTGCTTAACCGACTGGAAGCAGTATCAGCTGTCATCCAACCGACCACCTGTTCGCAGTGGTCGGACCTCGAGAGTGATGTCCTGCGACGCCCTGTAAAATTAGACATGAAGCTAGGTATGGTGGATGTCTTTCTTTCTTGTGCTCTGGCACCAGGCACAGTTTCTCCGCGTCCTGACCCGCGCCCTGAACTTTCAGGATCACGTCCACTTCCCCGTCCCTTTTTACCCGCCTTCTTCATCTTACACAGAATATGTGACTTTAATATTTGAGTTTGAAAACTTAACAGTATTTCTTACTATTCTGCAACTCTGCAGAGTACACAGAATAGGCTGCTAAACGGCGGTGATACACACTGAATGGAATATGTGACTTTAATATTTGAGTTTGAAAACTTAACAGTATTTCTTACTATTCTGCAACTGTTCAGAGTACACAGAATAGGCTGCTAAACGGCGGTGATACACACTGAATGGAATATGTGACTTTGATATTTGAGTTTGAAAACTTAACAGTATTTCTTACTATTCTGCAACTCTGCAGAGTACACAGAATAGGATGCTAAACGGCGGTGATACACACTGAATGGAATATGTGACTTTAATATTTGAGTTTGAAAACTTAACAGTACTTCTTACTATTCTGCAACTGTTCAGAGTACACAGAATAGGCTGCTAAACGGCGGTGATACACACTGAATGGAATATGTGACTTTGATATTTGAGTTTGAAAACTTAACACTATTTCTTACTATTCTGCAACTCTGCAGAGTACACAGAATAGGCTGCTAAACGGCGGTGATACACACTGAATGGAATATGTGACTTTAATATTTGAGTTTGAAAACTTAACAGTATTTCTTATTATTCTGCAACTGTGCAGAGTACACAGAATAGACTGCTAAACGGCGGTGATACACACTGAATGGAATATGTGACTTTAATATTTGAGTTTGAAAACTTAACAGTATTTCTTACTATTCTGCAACTCTGCAGAGTACACAGAATAGGCTGCTAAACGGCGGTGATACACACTGAATGGAATATGTGACTTTAATATTTGAGTTTGAAAACTTAACAGTACTTCTTACTATTCTGCAACTGTTCAGAGTACACAGAATAGGCTGCTAAACGGCGGTGATACACACTGAATGGAATATGTGACTTTGATATTTGAGTTTGAAAACTTAACACTATTTCTTACTATTCTGCAACTCTGCAGAGTACACAGAATAGGCTGCTAAACGGCGGTGATACACACTGAATGGAATATGTGACTTTAATATTTGAGTTTGAAAACTTAACAGTATTTCTTATTATTCTGCAACTGTGCAGAGTACACAGAATAGGCTGCTAAACGGCGGTGAAACACACTGAATGGAATATGTGACTTTAATATTTGAGTTTGAAAACTTAAAGTTATTTCTTACTATTCTGCAACTCTGCAGAGTACACAGAATAGGCTGCTAAACGGCGGTGATACACACTGAATGGAATATGTGACTTTAATATTTGAGTTTGAAAACTTAACAGTATTTCTTACTATTCTGCAACTCTGCAGAGTACACAGAATAGGCTGCTAAACGGCGGTGATACACACTGAATGGAATATGTGACTTTGATATTTGAGTTTGAAAACTTAACACTATTTCTTACTATTCTGCAACTCTGCAGAGTACACAGAATAGGCTGCTAAACGGCGGTGATACACACTGAATGGAATATGTGACTTTAATATTTGAGTTTGAAAACTTAACAGTATTTCTTATTATTCTGCAACTGTGCAGAGTACACAGAATAGGCTGCTAAACGGCGGTGATACACACTGAATGGAATATGTGACTTTAATATTTGAGTTTGAAAACTTAACAGTATTTCTTATTATTCTGCAACTGTGCAGAGTACACAGAATAGGCTGCTAAACGGCGGTGAAACACACTGAATGGAATATGTGACTTTGATATTTGAGTTTGAAAACTTAACACTATTTCTTACTATTCTGCAACTCTGCAGAGTACACAGAATAGGCTGCTAAACGGCGGTGATACACACTGAATGGAATATGTGACTTTAATATTTGAGTTTGAAAACTTAACAGTATTTCTTATTATTCTGCAACTGTGCAGAGTACACAGAATGGGCTGCTAAACGGCGGTGATACACACTGAATGGAATATGTGACTTTAATATTTGAGTTTGAAAACTTAACAGTATTTCTTATTATTCTGCAACTGTGCAGAGTACACAGAATAGGCTGCTAAACGGCGGTGAAACACACTGAATGGAATATGTGACTTTAATATTTGAGTTTGAAAACTTAACAGTATTTCTTACTATTCTGCAACTGTGCAGAGTACACAGAATAGGCTGCTAAACGGCGGTGAAACACACTGAATGGAATATGTGACTTTAATATTTGAGTTTGAAAACTTAACAGTATTTCTTACTATTCTGCAACTGTGCAGAGTACACAGAATAGGCTGCTAAACGGCGGTGAAACACACTGAATGGAATATGTGACTTTAATATTTGAGTTTGAAAACTTAACAGTATTTCTTACTATTCTGCAACTGTGCAGAGTACACAGAATAGGCTGCTAAACGGCGGTGATACACACTGAATGGAATATGTGACTTTGATATTTGAGTTTGAAAACTTAACACTATTTCTTACTATTCTGCAACTCTGCAGAGTACACAGAATGTGCTGCTAAACTGCGGCGAAGCACACTGAATGGAATATGTGACTTTAATATTTGAGTTTGAAAACTTAACAGTATTTCTTATTATTCTGCAACTGTGCAGAGTACACAGAATAGGCTGCTAAACGGCGGTGAAACACACTGAATGGAATATGTGACTTTAATATTTGAGTTTGAAAACTTAACAGTATTTCTTACTATTCTGCAACTGTGCAGAGTACACAGAATAGGCTGCTAAACGGCGGTGAAACACACTGAATGGAATATGTGACTTTAATATTTGAGTTTGAAAACTTAACAGTATTTCTTACTATTCTGCAACTGTGCAGAGTACACAGAATAGGCTGCTAAACGGCGGTGAAACACACTGAATGGAATATGTGACTTTAATATTTGAGTTTGAAAACTTAACAGTATTTCTTACTATTCTGCAACTGTGCAGAGTACACAGAATAGGCTGCTAAACGGCGGTGATACACACTGAATGGAATATGTGACTTTGATATTTGAGTTTGAAAACTTAACACTATTTCTTACTATTCTGCAACTCTGCAGAGTACACAGAATGTGCTGCTAAACTGCGGCGAAGCACACTGAATGGAATATGTGACTTTAATATTTGAGTTTGAAAACTTAACAGTATTTCTTCCTATTCTGCAACTCTGCACAGTACACAGAATGTGCTGCTAAACTGCGGCGAAGCACACTGAATGGAATATGTGACTTTAATATTTGAGTTTGAAAACTTAACAGTATTTCTTCCTATTCTGCAACTCTGCACAGTACACAGAATGTGCTGCTAAACTGCGGCGAAGCACACTGAATGGAATATGTGACTTTGATATTTTAGTTTGAAGACTTAACAGTATTTCTTCCTATTCTGCAACTCTACACAGTACACAGAATGTGCTGCTAAACTGCGGCGACGCACACTGAATGGAATATGTGACTTTGATATTTTAGTTTGAAGACTTAACAGAATGTGCTCTAATCTGCAACTTTGCACACTAAACAGAATGTGCTCTAATCTGCAACTTTGCACACTAAACAGAATGTGCTCTAATCTGCAACTTTGCACACTAAACAGAATGTGCTCTAATCTGCAACTGTGCACACTAAACAGAATGTGCTCTAATCTGCAACTTTTCACACTAAACAGAATATTTTTTTTTTTTTTTTTTTTTTTTTTTCCCCCACACAAAATAACCTGCTGCCCCCACACACAGTAGTCCTAAAAAGGACTTTTGGTTCTTTTTTTTCACAATTTTTTTTTTTTCCTCCCTACACTGCCTTTCCCTTCCTATCCTCAGCTCTCCCTGGCTCAGACTGAGCCGAACTCGATGGTCAGGTGCTATACAGCACCCGACCACGGGTTCTGGCCAGCCAATCAGTGTAATGCCAGCAGCCAACATGGCTGCTGGCATTACACCGATGTCAGAGCCTCCCTGCACGTTTATTGGCTGCGCAGCAGCCGCAAAACGTGCGGGGATGAGACCCGAACATGGCGGGCGAGCACATGCGGTACTCGTACGAGTACCGCCATGTGCCGAGCAGAGCGATGCTCGAGCCGATCCGAGCATCGGCCGAGCATGCTCGCTCAACACTAATGAGGTCTAACAAGGCTGAAATGTGTATCTGATGTTAGCTGCCTCTCTTGTTTAGAGAGGAATTGTCTGGCATTTTGTGGCTGGACTGTCGTTTTGGCAGGATCTGTATGATTTGCTTCAGTATGTTTTTTTCCCTGTGTATGGCCTTTGTGAGCTTAAAGAGATTGCACCCTGGCTGTGAGAGGACACATTACCTAAGCTCATGAGCCTAGTTGAGCATCTCTGACTTTTTCTATCTAAATGCAAATTGCTCTTAGGGATGGTCACCCTAAAGGTAATGGGGGAATCCAGACGTGGACCCCTTCTCACAGGTGCCTAGTGGGATTAGTTGCACCTCTCCAATGAGGCACAACAAGGATGAAACGTACATCTGGGGTTAGCTGCTTTCCTTCCTCAGAGAGGAATTATCTGGCATTTTGTGGCTGGACTCTCATTTTGGCAGGACCTGTATGATATGCTTCAGAATATTTCTTCTCTGTGTATGGTATTTGTGAGCTTAAAGAGATTGCACCCTGGGCATGAGGAAACAGTCCCAATGAGCTTTCACATACACTTGAAAGCTCATGAGCCTAGTTGAGCATCTCTGACTTTTTCTATCAATATGCAAAGTGCTCTTAGGGTTGGTCACCCTAAGGGTAATGGGGGAATCCAGATGTGGACCCTCTTGCTCATAGGTACATAAAGGGATCAGAAGAACCCCACCAATGAGGTCCAACAAGGCTGAAACAAACATCTGGGGCTAGCTGTTTCCTTTGTTCAGAGAGGAGTTGTCATTTTGGTAGGACCTGTATAATATGTTTCAGAATTTTTTTTTATTCTGTGTATGTCATTTGTGAGTTTAAAGAGATTGCACCCTGTGTGTTAGGACACAGTCCCAGTGAGCTTTTGCATACCCTTGCAATCTCATGAGCCTAGCTGAGCATCTCTGACTTTTTCTATCTATATGCAAATTGCTCTTAGGGTTGGTCACTCTAAGGGTAATGGGGGAATCCAGACGTGGACCGCATGCTCATATGTCCCTAGTGTGATCAGCTGCACCTCACTGATAAGACCCAAAAATGCTGGAACGTGTGTTTAGGGCTAACTGCTTTCCTTGTTCAGAGAACAATTGTCATTTTGGCAGGATCTGTATGATATGGTTCAGAGTATTTCTTCTCTGTGTATGGTATTTTTGTGCTTAAAGAGATTGCACCCTGGGAGTTAAGGCACAGTCCCATTGAGCTTTTTGCATACCCTTGCAAGCTTATGAGTCTAGCTAAGCATCTCTGACTTTTTCTCTCTATATGCAAATTGCTCTTGGGGTTGGTCACCCTAAGGGTTTTGGGGGAATCCAGACATGGACTCCTTGCTCACAGGTGCTTAGAAGGATCAGTTGCATCTCACTGATGAGGTCCAATAAGGCTGACATAAATGTCTAGTGTTAGCTGTTTTCCTTGTTTGTAGTGACAATGGCTGGACTGTCATTTTGATAGGACCAGTATGATATGCTTCAGAATACTTCTTCTCTGTGTATGATATTTGTGAACTTAAAGAGATTGCACTGTGGGTGTGAGGACTCAGTCCCAGTGACCTTTTACATACCCTTGCAAGCTCATGAGCATAGTTGATTATCTCTGACTTTTTATATCTATATGCAAATTTCTTTTAGGGTTAGTCACCCTAAAGGTTATGGGGGAATTCAGATATGGACCCCTTGCTCACAGATGCCTAGAGGGATCAGTTGCACCTCACAGATGAGTCCCATTAAGGCTGAAGTGTATGTTTAGTGTTAGTTGTTTCCTTAATACATAGAGGCAATGTCTGGCATTCCGTGGCTTGACTGTCATTTTGGTAGGACCTGTATGATATACTTCAGAATATTTCTCTCTGAGTATGGTATTTGTGAGCTTAAAGAGATTTTACTCTGGGCATGAGGACACAGTCCCAGTGAGCTTTTGCATACCCTTGCAAGCTCATGATCCTAGCTGAGCATCTCTGACTTTTTCTATCTATATGCAAGTTGCTCTTAAGGTTGGTCACCCTAAGAGTAATGAGGGAATTCAGACGTGGACTACTTGCTCACAGTCGCCTAGCAGCATTAGCGGAACCTCTCTGATGAGGCCTAACAAGGCTGAAATGTGTATCTGATATTAGCTGCCTCTCTTGTTCAGAGAGGAATTGTCTGGCATTTTGTGGCTTAACTGTTATTTTGGCAGGACTTGTATGATATGCTTCAGAATATTTGTTCTCTGTGTATGGTATTTGTGAGCTGAAATAGATTGTACCGTGGGTGCGAGGACACAGTCCCAGTGAGCTTTTTGCATACCCTTGCAAGCTCATAAGCATAGTTGAGTATCTCTGACATTTTGTATCTATATGCAAATTTCTTATAGGTTTGGTCACCCTAAAGGTAATGGGGGAATCCAGACGTGGGCCCCTTGCTCACAGGTGCCTAGATGAATCAGCAACACATCACTGATGAGGTGCAACAAGGCTGAAGCATAAGTCTGGGTTTAGCTGCTTCCCTTGTTCAGAGAGGAATTGTTAATTTGGCAGACCCTGTCTCATATGTTTCAGAATATTTCTTCTCTGTGTATGGTATTTGTGAGCTTAAAGAGATTGCACTCTGGGAGATAAGGCACAGTCCCATTGAGCTTTTTGCATATCCTTAAAAGCTTATGAGCCTAGCTAAGCATCTCTGATTTTTTCTGTCTATATGCAAATTGCTCTTGGGGTTGGTCACCCTAAGGGTGTTGGGGGAATCCAGACATGGACCCCTTGCTCACAGGTGCCTAGAGGGATCAGTTGCATCTCACTGATAAGGCCCAATAAGGCTGAAATATATGTCTAGTGTTAGCTGTTTCCCTTATTCATAATGACAGCGGCTGGTATTTTGTGGCTGGACTGTCATTTTGATAGGACCTGTATGATTTGCTTCAGAATACTTCTTCTCTGTGTATGATATTTGTGAACTTAAAGAGATTGCACTCTGGGTGTGAGGACTCAGTCCCAGTGAGCTTTTACATACCCTTGCAATCTCATGAGCATAGTTGAGTATCTCTGACTTTTTATATCTATATGCAAATTTCTTTTAGGGTTGGTCACCCTAAAGGTAATGGGGGAATCCAGACATGGACCCCTTGCTCACAGGTACTTAGAGGGATCAGTTGCACCTCACGGATGAGGCACAGTAAGGCTGAAATGTATGTTTAGTGTTAGTTGTTTTCCTAATACAGAGAGGCAATATCTGGCATTCTGTGGCTAGACTGTCATTTTGGTAGGACAAGTATGATATGCTTCAGAATATTTCTTCTCTGTGTATGGTATTTGTGAGCTTAAAGAGATTGCACTCTGGGCATGAGGACACAGTCCCAGTGAGCTTTTGCATACCCTTGCAAGCTTATGAGCCTAGCTGAGTATCTCTGACTTTTTCTATCTATATGCAAATTGGTCTTAAGGTTGGCCACCCTAAGAGTAATGAGGGACTCCAGACATGGGCCACTTGCTCACAGGTGCCTAGCGGTGTCAGCTGAACCTCACTGATGAGTCCTAAAACGGCCAAAATGTGAATCTGATGTTAGCTGCCTCCCTTGTTCAGAGAGGAATTGTCTGGCATTTTGTGGATGGACTGTCATTTTGGCAGGACCTGTATGATATGTTTCAGAATTTTTTTTCTCTGTGTATGCCATTTGTGAGTTTAAAGAGATTGTACCCTGGGTGTTAGGACACAGTCCCAGTGAGCTTTTGCATAGCCTTGCAATGGGGGAATCCAGACGTGGACCGCAAGCTCATAGGTCCCTAGAGTGATCAGCTACACCTCACCGATAAGGCCCAACAATGCTAGAACGTGTATCTGGGGCTAACTGCTTCCCTTTTTCAGATAACAATTGTCATTTTGGCAGAACCTGTATGATATGCTTCAGAATATTTCTTCTCTGTGTATGGTATTTGTGAGCTTAAAGAGATTGTACTCTGGGCGTTAAGGCACAGTCCCATTGAGCTTTTTGCATACCCTTGCAAGCTTATGAACCTAGCTGAGCATCTTTGACTTTTTCTGTCTATATGCAAATAGCTCTTGCAGTTGGTCACCCTAAGGGTAATGGGGGAATCCAGACATGGACCCCTTGCTCACAAGTGCATAGAGGGATCGGTTGCACCTCACTGATAAGGCCCAATAAGGCTCAAATATATGTCTAGTGTTAGCTGTTTCCCTTATTCATAGTGACAATGTCTGGCGTTGTCTGGCATTTTGTGGCTTGACTGTCATTTTGGTAGGACCTGTATGATATGCTTCAGAATATTTCTTCTCTGTGTATGGTATTTGTGAGCTTAAAGAGATTTTACTCTGGGCATGAGGACACAGTCCCAGTGAGCTTTTGCATACCCTTGCAAGCTCATGAGCCTAGATGAGCATGTCTGACTTTTTCTATCTATATGCAAATTGCTCTTAAGTTTGTTCACCCTAAGAGTAATGAGGGAATCCAGATGTGGACAACTTGCTCACAGGTGTCTAGTGGTGTCAGCTGAACCTCACTGATGAGGCCTAACAAGGCTGAAATGTGTACCTGATGTTAGCTGCCTCTCTTGTTCAGAGAGGAATTGTCTGGCATTTTGTGGCTGGACTGTCATTTTGGCAGGATCTGTATGATTTGCTTCAGTATATTTTTTCTCTGTGTATGGCATTTGTGAGCTTAAAGAGATTGCACCCTGGCTGTGAGAGGATACATTACCTAAGCTCATGAGCCTAGTTGAGCATCTCTGACTTTTTCTATCTAAATGCAAATTGCTCTTAGGGATGGTCACCCTAAAGGTAATGGGGGAATCCAGACGTGGACCCCTTGCTCACAAGTGCCTAGAGGGATCAGCTGCACATCACTGACAAGGCTGAAGTGTATATCTGTGGTTAGTTGTTTTTGTTGTTCAGAGAAGAACTGTTTGGCATTTTGTGGCTGGACTGTCATTTTGGTGGGACCTGTATGATATGCTTCAGAATATTTATTCACTGTGTATGGTGTTTGTGAAGCTCATGAGCCTAGTTGAGCATATCTGACTTTTTCTATCTATATGCAAATTGATCTTAGGGTTGGTCACTCTAAGGGTAATGGGGGAATCCAGATGTGGACCCTCTTGCTCATAGGTACATAAAGAGATCAGAAGAACATCACCAACGAGGTTCAACAAGGCTGAAATAAACATCTGGGGCTAGCTGTTTCCTTTGTTTAGAGAGGAGTTTTCATTTTGGTAGGACCTGTATGTTCTCTGTGTATGTCATTTGTGAGTTTAAAGAGATTGCACTCTGGGTGTTACGACACATTCCCAGTGAGCTTTTGCATAGCTTTGCAATCTCATGGGCCTAGTTGAGCATCTACCACTTTTTCTATCTATATGCAAATTGCTCTTAGGCTGGGTCACTCTAAGGGTAATGGGGGAATCCAGATGTGGACCGCATGCTCATAGGTCCCTAGAGTGATCAGCTGCACTTCACTGATAAGAACCAACAATGGTGGAACGTGTGTCTGGGGCTAACTGCTTCCCTTGTTCAGAGAAGAATTGTCATTTTGGCAGGACCTGTATGATATGCTTCAGAATATTTCTTCTCTGTGTATGGTATTTGTGAGCTTAAAGAGATTGCACCCTGGGCATGAGGACACAGTCCCAGTGAGCTTTTGCATACCCTTGCAAGCTCATGAGCATAGTTGAGTATCTCTGGCATTTTGTATCTATATGCAAATTTCTTATAGTGTTGGTCATCCTAAAGGTAATGGGGGAATCCAGACGTGGGCCCCTTGCTCACAGGTGCCTAGATGAATCAGCAACACCTCACTGATGAGGTGCAACAAGGCTGAAGCATATGTCTGGGTTTAGCTGCTTCCCTTGTTCAGAGAGGAATTGTTAATTTGGCAGACCCTGTATCATATGTTTCAGAATATCTTTTCTATGTGTATGGTGTTTGTGAGCTTAAAGGGATTGTACTCTGGGCGTTAAGGCACAGTCCCATTGAGCTTTTTGCATACCCTTGCAAGCTTATGAACCTAGCTGAGCATCTTTGACTTTTTCTGTCTATATGCAAAGTACTCCTTGGGTTGGTCACCCTAAGAGTAATGGGGGAATCCAGACATGGACCCCTTGCTCACAGATGCCTAGAGGGATCAGTTGCACCTTCTGGGCGAGTACCAATCAGGTTGAAATGTATGTCTAGTGTCAGTTGTTTCATTAATACATAGAGGCAATGTCTGGCATTTTGTGGCTTGGCTGTCATTTTGTTAGGACCTGTATGATATGCTTCAAAATATTTGTTCTCTGTGTATGGTATTTGTGAGCTTAAAAAGATTTTACTCTGGGCATGAAGACACAGTCCCAGTGAGCTTTTGCATACCCTTGCAAGCTCATGAGCCTAGCTGAGCATCTCTGACTTTTTCTATCTATATGCAAATTGCTCATAAGGTTGGTCATCCTAAGAGTAATGAGGGAATCCAGACGTGGACAACTTGCTCACAGGTGCCTAGGGGTGTCAGCTGAACCTCACTGATGAGGTCTAACAAGGCTGAAATGTGTATCTGATGTTAGCTGCCTCTCTTGTTTAGAGAGGAATTGTCTGGCATTTTGTGGCTGGACTGTTGTTTTGGCAGGATCTGTATGATTTGCTTCAGTATGTTTTTTTCCCTGTGTATGGCCTTTGTGAGCTTAAAGAGATTGCACCCTGGCTGTGAGAGGACACATTACCTAAGCTCATGAGCATAGTTGAGCATCTCTGACTTTTTCAATCTAAATGCAAATTGCTGTTAGGGATGGTCACCCTAAAGGTAATGGGGGAATCCAGACGTGGACCCCTTGCTCACAGTTGCATAGAGGGATTAGCTGCACGTCACTGATGAGGCCCAACAAGTCTGAAATGTACTTCCGGGGTTAGTTGCTTCCCTTGTTCAGAGTGGAATTGTCTGTCATTTTGGCAGGACCTGTATGATATGCTTCAGAATATTTCTTCTCTGTGTATGATATTTGTGAGCTTAAAGAGATTTCACCCTGTGCATGAGGACACAGTCCCAGTGAGCTTTTGCATACACTTGAAAGCTCATGAGCCTACTTCAGTATCTCTGACTTTTTCTATCTATATGCAAATTGCTCTTAGGGATGGTCACCCTAAAGGTAATGGGGGAATTCAGACGTTGACCCCTTGCTCACAGGTGCCTAGTGGGATTACTTGCACCTCTCCAACGAGGCACCACAAGGATGAAACGTACATCTGGGGTTAGTTGTTTTCCTTGCTCAGAGAGGAATTATCTGGCATTTTGTGGCTGGACTCTCATTTTTGTGGGACCTGTACGATATGCTTCAGAATATTTCTTCTCTGTATATAGCATTTGGGAGCTTAAAGAGATTGCACCCTGGGTGCGAGGACACAGTCTCAGAGAGCTTTTGCATACCCTTGCAAGCTCATGAGCCTAGTGGCACATCTTTGACTTTTTCTATCTATATGCAAATTGCTCTTAGGGTTGGTCACCCTAAGGGTAATGGGGGAATCCAGATGTGGACCCTCTTGCTCATAGGTACATAAAGGGATCAGAAGAATATCACCAATGAGGTCCAACAAAGCTGAAACAAACATCTGGGGCTAGCTGTTTCCTTTGCTTCGGGAAGAGTTTTCATTTTGGTAGAACCTGTATGATATGTTTCAGAATTTTTTTTTTCTCTGTGTATGTCATTTGTGAGTTTAAAGAGATTGCACCCTGGGTGTTAGGACACAGTCTCAGTGAGCTTTTGCATAGCCTTGCAATCTCATGAGCCTAGTTGAGTATCTCTGACTTTTTCTATCTATGTGCAAATTGCTCTTAGGGTTGGTCACTCTAAGGGTAATGGGGGAATCCAGATGTGGACCGCATGCTCATAGGTCTCTAGAGTGATCAACTGCACCTCACCGATAAGGCCCAACAATGCTGGAACGTGTGTCTAGTGCTAACTGCTTCCCTTGTTCAGAGAAGAATTGTCATTTTGGCAGGACCTGGATGATATGCTTCAGAACATTTATTCTCTGTGTATGGTATTTGTGAGCTTAAAGGGATTGCACCCTGGGCATGAGGACAAAGTCCCAGTGAGCTTTTGCATACCCTTGCAAGCTCATGAGCATAGTTGAATATCTATGACATTTTGTATCTATATGCAAATTTCTTATAGGGTTGGTCATCCTAAAGGTAATGGGGGAATCCAGACGTGGGCCCCTTGCTCACAGGTGCCTAGATGAATCAGCCACACATCACTGATGAGGTGCAACAAGGCTGAAACATAAGTCTGGGTTTAGCTGCTTCCCTTGTTCAGAGAGGAATTGTTAATTTGGCAGACCCTGTCTCATATGTTTCAGAATATTTCTTCTCTGTGTATGGTATTTGTGAGCTTAAAGAGATTGCACTCTGGGAGATAAGGCACAGTCCCATTGAGTTTTTTGCATACCCTTGCAAGCTTATGAGCCTAGCTGAACATCTCTGACTTTTTCTGTCTATATGCAAATTGCTCTTGGGGCTGGTCACCCTAAGTGTTATGGGGGAATCCAGGCATGGACTCCTTGCTCACAGGTGCCCTAGAGGGATCAGTTGCACGTCACTGATGAGGTCCAATAAGGCTGAAATAGATGTCTAGTGTTAGCGGTTTCCCTTATTCATAGTGACAATGTCTGGCATTTCGTGGCTGGACTGTCATTTTGATAGGACCACTATGATATGCTTCAGAATATTTTTTCTCTGTGTATGATATTTGTGAACTTAAAGAGATTGCACTCTGGGTGTGAGGACACAGTCCCAGTGAGCTTTTACATACCCTTGCAAGCTCGTGAGCCTAGCTGAGCATCTCTGACTTTTTCTATCTATATGCAAGTTGCTCTTGAGGTTGGTCACCCTAAGAGTAATGAGGGAATCCAGACGTGGACTACTTGCTCACAGGTGCTTAGTGGTGTCAGCTGAACATCACTGATGAGGCCTAACAAGGCTGAAATGTGTATCTGATGTTAGCTGCCTCTCTTGTTCAGAGAGGAATTGTCTGGCATTTTGTGGCTGGACTGTCATTTTGGCAGGATCTGTATGATTTGCTTTAGCATATTTTTGCTCTGTGTATGGCATTTGTGAGCTTAAAGAGATTGCACTCTGGGTGTGAGAGGACACATTACCTAAGCTCATGAGCCTAGTTGAGCATCTCTGACTTTTTCTATCTAAATGCAAATTGCTCTTAGGGATGGTCACCCTAAAGGTAATGGGGGAATCCAGACATGGACCCCTTGCTCACAGGTGCCTAGTGGGATTAGTTGCACCTCTCCAATGAGGCACAACAAGGATGAAACGTACATCTGGGGTTAGTTGCTTTCCTTGTTCAGAGAGGAATTATCTGGCATTTCGTGGCTGGACTCTCATTTTGGCAGGACCTGTATGATATGCTTCAGAATATTTCTTCTCTGTGTATGGTATTTGTGAGCTTAAAGAGATTGCACCCTGGGCATGAGGAAACAGTCCCAATGAGCTTTCACATACACTTGAACGCTCATGAGCCTAGATGAGCATCTCTGACTTTTTCTATCTATATGCAAAGTGCTCTTAGGGTTGGTCACCCTAAGGGTAATGGGGGAATCCAGATGTGGACCCTCTTGCTCATAGGTACATAAAGGGATCAGAAGAACCTCACCAATGAGGTCCAACAAGGCTGAAACAAACATCTGGGGCTAGCTGTTTCCTTTGTTCAGAGAGGAGTTGTCATTTTGGTAGGACCTGTATAATATGTTTCAGAATTTTTTTTTATTCTGTGTATGTCATTTGTGAGTTTAAAGAGATTGCACCCTGGGCGTGAGGACACAGTCCCAGTGAGCTTTTACATACACTTGAAAGCTCATGAGCCTAGATGAGCATCTCTGACTTTTTCTATCTATATGCAAATTGCTCTTAGGGTTGGTCACTCTAAGGGAATGGGGGGGATCCAGACGTGGACCCCTTGCTCACAGGTGCCTAGAAGGATCAGCTGCACCTCACTGACGAGGCCCAACAAGTCTGAAATGTACTTCTGGGGTTAGCTGCTTACCTTGTCAGAGAGGAATTGTTATTTTGGCAGGACCTGTGCGATATGCTTCAGAATATTTCTTCCCTGTGTATGATATTTGTGAGCTTAAAGAGATTGCACCCTGGGCGTGAGGACACAGTCCCAGTGAGCTTTTGCATACACTTGAAAGCTCATGAGCCTACTTGAGCATCTCTGACTTTTTCTATCTATATGCAAATTGCTCTTAGGGTTGGTCACCCTAAGGGTAATGGGGGAATCCAGATGTGGACCCTCTTGCTCATAGGTACATAAAGGGATCAGAAGAACATCACCAATGAGGTCCAACAAAGCTGAAACAAACATCTGGGGCCAGCTGTTTCCTTTGCTCTGGGAAGAGTTTTCATTTTGGTAGGAACTGTATGATATGTTTCAGAATTTGTTTTTCTCTGTGTATGTCATTTGTGAGTTTAAAGAGATTGCACCCTGGGTGTTAGAACACAGTCCCAGTGAGCTTTTGCATAGCCTTGCAATCTCATGAACCTAGTTGAGTATCTCTGACTTTTTCTATCTATGTGAAAATTGCTCTTAGGGTTGGTCACTCTAAGGGTAATGGGGGAATCCAGATGTGGACCGCATGCTCATAGGTCTCTAGAGTGATCAGCTGCACCTCACTGATAAGGCCCAACAATGCTGGAACATGTGTCTATGGCTAACTGCTTCCCTTGTTCAGAGAAGAATTGTCATTTTGGCAGGACCTGGATGATATGCTTCAGAATATTTCTTCTCTGTGTATGGATTTGTGAGCTTAAAGAGATTGCACCATGGGCATGAGGACAAAGTCCCAGTGAGCTTTTGCATACCCTTGCAAGCTCATGAGCATAGTTGAGTATCTCTGACATTTTGTATCTATATGCAAATTTCTTATAGGGTTGGTCACCCTAAAGGTAATGGGGGAATCCAGATGTGGGCCTCTTGCTCACAGGTGCCTAGATGAATCAGCCACACATCACTGATGAGGTGCATCAAGGCTGAAACATAAGTCTGGGTTTAGCTGCTTCCCTTGTTCAGAGAGGAATTGTTAATTTGGCAGACCCTGTATCATATGTTTCAGAATATCTCTTCTATGTGTATGGTGTTTATGAGCTTAAAGGGATTGTACTCTGGTTGTTAAGGCACAGTCCCATTGAGCTTTTTGCATACCCTTGCAAGCTTACGAGCCTAGCTGAGCATCTCTGACTTTTTCTGTCTATATGCAAATTGCTCTTTGGGTTGGTCACCCTAAGGGTAATGGGGGAATCCAGACATGGACCCCTTGCTCACAGGTGCCTAGAGGAATTAGTTGCACCTCATAGATGAGGCCCAATAAGGCTGAAATATTTGTCTAGTGTTAGTTGTTTCCCTAATACATAGAGGCAATGTCTGGCATTTTGTGGCTTGACTATCATTTTGGTAGAATGTGTATGATATGCTTCAGAATATTTGTTCTCTGTGTATGGTATTTGTGAGCTTAAAGAGATTTTACTCTGGGCATGAGGACACCGTCCCAGTGAGCTTTTGCATACCCTTGCAAGCTCATGAGCCTAGCTGAGCATCTCTGACTTTTTCTATCTATATGCACATTGCTCTTAATGTTGGTCACCCTAAGAGTAATGAGGGAATCCAGAAGTGGACAACTTGCTCACAGGTGCCTAGTGGTGTCAGCTGAACCTCACTGATGAGGCCTAACAAGGCTGAAATGTGTATCTGATGTTAGCTGCCTCTCTTGTTTAGAGAGGAATTGTCTGGCATTTTGTGCCTGGACTGTCATTTTGACAGGATCTGTATGATTTGCTTCAGTATGTTTTTTTCTCTGTGTATGGCCTTTGTGAGCTTAAAGAGATTGCACCCTGGGTGTGAGAGGACACATTACCTAAGCTCATGAGCCTAGTTGAGCATCTCTGACTTTTTCTATCTAAATACAAATTGCTCTTAGGGATGGTCACCCTAAAGGTAATGGGGGGATCCAGACGTGGACCCCTTGCTCACAAGTGCCTAGAGGGATCAGCTGCACATCACTGACAAGGCTGAAGTGTATATCTGTGGTTAGTTGTTTTTGTTGTTCAGAGAAGAACTGTTTGGCATTTTGTGGCTGGACTGTCATTTTGGTGGTACCTGTATGATATGCTTCAGAATATTTATTCACTGTGTATGGTGTTTGTGAACTTAAAGAGATTGCACTCTGGGTTTGAGAAGACAGTCACAGTGAGCTTTTGCATACACTTGAAAGCTCATGAGCCTACTTGAGCATCTCTGACTGTTTCTATCTATATGCAAATTGCTCTTAGGGTTGGTCACCCTAATGGTAATGGGGGAGTTCTGATATGGACCCCTTGCTCACAGGTGCATAGAGGGATCAGCTGCACCTCACTGTCAAGGCCGGAACATATGTCTGGGGTTAGCTGCTCCTTTTCTTCAGAATGGATTTCTCTGGCGTTTTGTGGCTGGACTGTCATTTTGGCAGGACCTGTATGATATACTTCAGAATATTTGTTTTCTGTGTATAGTATTTGTGAGCTTAAAGAGATTGCACCCTGGGCGCGAGGACACAGTCCCAGTGAGCTTTTGCATACCCTTGCAAGCTCATGAGTCTAGTTGAGCATCTCTGACTTTTTCTATTTAAATGCAAATTGCTCTTAGAGTTGGTCACCCTAAGGGTAATGGGGGAATCCAGACGTGGACCCCTTGCTCACAGGTGCATAGGGGGATCCAGCTACACCTCCATGATGAGGCTCAACAAGGCTGAAACACACGTCTGAGTTTAACTGCTTCTATTATTCAGAGCAGAATTGTCATTTTGGTAGGACCTGTATGATATGTTTCAGAATGTTTCTTCTCTGTGTATGACATTTGTGAATTTAACCCCTTAATGACAATGGATATAAATGTATGTCCAAGGTGGATGCCCCTAGAGGACAAAGGTTGTACATGTACGTCTCGGAAATCAGGGTCCCTGCGCGGCTGCACGCCATTCGGGGGCTCCAGAATCGTTTGGTAAAAAGAAAAAATGTTTTACGGGTGATAAGTGATGGCCGTGTGCATAGCGGCTGGTCATTAAGAGGTTGAAGAGACTGCACCCTGGGCGCGAGGACACAGTCCCAGTGAGCTTTTGCATACCCTTGCAAGCTCATTAGCCTAGTTGAGCATCTCTGACTTTTTCTATCTATATGCCAATTGCCCTTAGGATTGGTAACCGTAAGGTAATGGGGGAATCCAGACGAGGACAACTTGCTCACAGGTGCCTAGAGGGATCAGCTGCACCTCACAGGCGAGGCCCAATAAGGCCGAAATGTACGTGTGGGGTTAGCTGCTTTACGTGTTCAGAGAGGAATTGTCTGGCATTTTGGCAGGACCTGTATGATATGCTTCAGAATATTTCTTCTCTGTGTA
The DNA here is from genome assembly GCA_037306005.1 of Rhinophrynus dorsalis. NCBI lineage: Eukaryota > Metazoa > Chordata > Amphibia > Anura > Rhinophrynidae > Rhinophrynus > Rhinophrynus dorsalis. The sequence continues at coordinate 235,120,819 of CM074725.1, read as the reverse complement.
TTGTATTTGTGAACTTAAAGAGATTGGACTCTGGGTTTGAGAAGACATTCACAGTGAGCTTTTGCGTACACTTGAAAGCTCATGAGCCTACTTGAGTATCTCTGACTTTTTCTATCTATATGCAAATTGCTCTTAGGGTTGGTCACCCTAAGGGTAATGGGGGAATCCAGATGTGGACCCTCTTGCTCATAGGTACATAAAGGGATCAGAAGAACCTCACCAATGAGGTTCAACAAGGCTGAAGCAAACATCGGGGTTTAGCTGCTTCCTTTGTTCAGAAAGGAATTGTTAATTTGGCATACCCTGTATCATATGTTTCAGAATATCTCATCTATGTGTATGGTGTTTGTGAGCTTAAAGGGATTGGTCTCTGGGTGTTAAGGCACAGTCCCAGTGAGCTTTTTGCATACCCTTGCAAGCTTATGAGCCTAGCTGAGTATCTCTGACTTTTTCTGTCTATATGCAAATTGGTCTTTGGGTTGGTAACCCTAAGGGTAATGGGGGAATCCAGACATAGACCTCTTGCTCACAGGTGCCTAGAGGGATCAGTTGCACCTCACTGGTGAGGCCCAATAAGAGTGAAATGTATGTCTTGTGTTAGTTGTTTCCCTAATGCACAGAGGCAATGTCTGGCATTTTGTGGCTTAACTGTCATTTTGGTAGGACCTCTATGATATGCTTCAGAATATTTGTTCTCTGTGTATGGTATTTGTGAGCTTAAAGAGATTTTATTCTGGGTTTGAGGACACAGTCCCAGTGAGCTTTTGCATACCCTTGCAAGCTCATGAGCCTAGCTGAGCATCTCTGACTTTTTCTATATATATGCAAATTGCTCTAAAGGTTGGTCACCCTAAGAGTAATGAGGGAATCCAGACGTGGACAACTTGCTCACAGGTGCCTAGTGGTGTTAGCTAAGCCTCACCGATGAGGCCTAACAAGGCTGAAATGTTTATCTGATGTTAGCTGCCTCTCTTGTTTAGAGAGAAATTGTCTGGCATTTTGTGGCTGGAGTGTCATTTTGGCAGGATCTGTATGATTTGCTTCAGTGTATTTTTTCTCTGTGTATGGCATTTGTGAGCTTAAAGAGATTGCACCCTGGATGTGAGACGACACATTATCTAAGCTCATGATCCTAGTTGAGCATCTCTGACTTTTTCTATCTAAATGCAAATTGCTCTTAGGGATGGTCACCCTAAAGGTAATGGGGGAATCCAGACGTGGACCCCTTGCTCACAGGTGCCTAGTGGGATTACTTGCACCTCTCCAATGAGGCACAACAAGAATGAAACGTTCATCTGGGGTTAGTTGCTTTCCTTGCTCAGAGAGGAATTATCTGGCATTTTGTGGCTGGACTCTCATTTTTGTGGGACTTGTACGATATGCTTCAGAATATTTCTTCTCTGTATATAGCAGTTGGGAGCTTAAAGAGATTGCACCATGGGAGTGATGACACAGTCCCAGAGAGCTTTTGCATTCCCTTGCAAGCTCATGAGTCTAGTTGTACATCTTTGACTTTTTCTATCTATATGCAAATTGCTCTTAGGGTTGGTCACCCTAAGGGTAATGGGGGAATCCAGACGTGGACCCCTTGCTCACATGTGTATAGGGGGATGAGCTGTACCTCACTGTCAAGGCCCAACAATTCTGGAACAAGTGTATGGGGCTAATTGCTTCCCTTGTTCAGAGAGGAATTGTTATTTTGGCAGGACCTGTATGATATGCTTCAGAATATTTCTTCTCTGTGTATGATATTTGCGAGCTTAAAGAGCTTGCACCCTGGGCATGAGGACACAGTCCCAGTGAGCTTTTGCATACCCTTGCAAGCTTATGAGCCTAGCTGAGCATCTCTGACTTTTTCTGGGGTTGGTCACCCTAAGGGTTATGGGGGAGTCCTGACATGGACCCCTTGCTCACAGTGCCTAGAGGGATCAGCTGCACCTCACTGTCAAGGCCCAGCAAGGCCCGAATATATGTTTGGAGTTAGCTGCATCCTTTTGTTCAGAATGGATTTTTCTGATGTTTTGTGGTTAGACTGTCATTTTGGCAGGACCTGTATGATATGCTTCAGAATATTTGTTCTCTGTGTATGGTATTTGTGAGCTTAAAGAGATTGTACTGTGGGTGCGAGGACACAGTCCCAGTGAGCTTTTGGGGCTAGCTGATTCCTTTGCTCCGGGAAGAGTTTTCATTTTGGTAGGACCTGTATGATATGTCTCAGAATTTTTTTTTTTTTTATCTCTGTGTATGTCATTTGTGCGTTTAAAGAGATTGCACCCTGGGTGTTAGGGCACAGTCCCAGTGAGCTTTTGTATAGCCTTGCAATCTCATGAGCCTAGTTGAGTGTCTCTGACTTTTTCTATCTATGTGCAAATTGCTCTTAGGGCTCTGAGGGAATCCAGATGTGGACCGCATGCTCATAGGTCTCTAGAGTGATCAGCTGCACCTCACCGATAAGGCCCAACAATGCTGGAACGTGTGTCTAGGGCTAACTGCTTCCCTTGTTCAGAGAAGAATTGTCATTTTGGCAGGACCTGGATGATATGCTTCAGAATATTTATTCTCTGTGTATGGTATTTGTGAGCTTAAAGAGATTGCACCCTGGGCATGAGGACACAGTCCCAGTGAGCTTTTGCATACCCTTGCAAGCTCATGAGCATAGTTGAGTATCTCTGACATTTTGTATCTATATGCAAATTTCTTATAGGGTTGGTCACCCTAAAGGTAATGGGGGAATCCAGATGTGGGCACCTTGCTCACAGGTGCCTAGATGAATTAGCCACACATCACTGATGAGGTGCGACAAGGCTGAAATATATGTCTGGGTTTAGCTGCTTCCCTTGTTCAGAGAGGAATTGTTAATTTGGCAGGCCTTGTATCATATGTTTCAGAATATCTCTTCTCTGTGTATGGTGTTTATGAGCTTAAAGGGATTGTACTCTGGGTGTTAAGGCACAGTCCCATTGAGCTTTTTGCATACCCTTGCAAGCTTATGAGCCTAGCTGAGCATCTCTCACTTTTTCTATCCATATGCAAATTGCTATTAGGGTTGGTCACCCTAAGGTTAATGGGGGAATCCAGATATGGACCCCTTGCTCACAGGTGCTTAGAGGGATCAGCTGCACCTCACGGATGAGACCCAATAAGGCTGAAATGTATGTCTAGTGTTAGTTGTTTCTTTAATACATAGATGCAATGTCTGGCATCTTGTGGCTTGACTGTCTTTTTGGTAGGACCTGTATGATATGCTTCAGAATATTTGTTCTCTGTGTGTGGTATTTGTTAGCTTAAAGAGATTTTACTCTGGGCATGAGGACACAGTCCCAGTGAGCTTTTGCATACCTTTGCAAGCTTATGAGCCTAGCTGAGCATCTCTGACTTTTTCTATCTATATGCAAATTGCTCTTGAGGTTGGTCACCCTAAGAGTAATGAGGGAATCCAGACATGGGCCACTTGCTCACAGGTGCCTAGCGGTGTCAGGTGAACATCACTGATGAGGCCTAACAAGGCTGAAATGTGTATCTGATGTTAGCTGCTTCTCTTGTTCAGAGAGGAATTGTCTGGCATTTTGTGGATGGACTGTCATTTTGGCAGGACCTGTATGATATGCTTCAGAATATTTCTTCTCTGTGTATGGTATTTGTGAGCTTAAAGAGATTGCACCCTGGGAGTTAAGGCACAGTCCCAGAGAGCTTTTTGCATATCCTTGCAAGCTTATGAGCCTATCTGAGCATCTCTGACTTTTTCTGTCTATATGCAAATTGCTCTTGGGGTTGGTCACCCTAAGGGTTATGGGGGAATCCAGACATGGACCCCTTGCTCACAGGTGCCTAGAGGGATCAGTTGCACCTCACTGATGAGGCCCAATAAGGCTGAAATGTATGTCTAGTGTTAGCTGTTTCCCTTATTCATAGCGACAATGTCTGGCATTTCGTGGCTGGACTGTCATTTTGGTCGGACCTGTATGATATGCTTCACAATACTTCTTCTCTGTGTATGATATTTGTGAACTTAAAGAGATTGCACTCTGGGCGTGAGGACTCAGTCCCAGTGAGCTTTTGCATACCCTTGCAAGCTTATGAGCATAGTTGAGTATCTCTGACTTTTTATATCTATATGCAAATTTCTTTTAGGGTTGGTCACCCTAAAGGTAATGGGGGAATCCAGACGTGGACCCCTTTGCTCACAGGTGCATAGGGGGATCAGCTGCACCTCACTCATGAGGCCCAACAATGCTGGAACGTGTGTACGGGGCTAGTTGCTTCGATTGTTCAGAGAGGAATTGTTATTTTGGCAGGACCTGTATGATAAGCTTCAGAATATTTTTTTCTCTGTGTATGGTATTTGTGAGCTTAAAGAGATCGCACCCTGTGCATGAGGATACAGTCCCACAGAGCTTTTGCATACCCTTGCAAGCTTATGAGCCTAGCTGAGCATCTCTGACTTTTTCTGTCTATATGCAAATTGCTCTTGGGGTTGGTCACCCTAAGGGTTATGGGGGAATCCAGACATGGACCCCTTGCTCACAGGTGCTTAGAGGGATCAGTTGCACCTCACCGATGAGGCCCAATAAGGCTGAAATATTTGTCTAGTGTTAGCTGTTTCCCTTAATCATAGCAACAATGTCTGGCATTTCGTGGCTGGACTGTCATTTTGGTAGGACCTGTATGATATGCTTCACAATACCTCTTCTCTGTGTATGATATTTGTGAACTTAAAGAGATTGCACTCTGGGCGTGAGGACACAGTCCCAGTGAGCTTTTGCATACCCTTCCAAGCTTATGAGCATAGTTGAGCATCTCTGACTGTTTCTATCTATATGCAAATTGCTCTTAGGGTTGGTCACCCTAATGGTAATGGGGGAGTTCTGATATGGACCCCTTGCTCACAGGTGCATAGAGGGATCAGCTGCACCTCACTGACAAGGCCGGAACATATGTCTGGGGTTAGCTGCTCCTTTTCTTCAGAATGGATTTCTCTGGCGTTTTGTGGCTGGACTGTCATTTTGGTAGGACCTGTATGATATGCTTCAGAATATTTGTTCTCGGTGTATAGTATTTGTGAGCTTAAAGAGATTGCACTCTGGGCGAGAGGATACAGTCCCAGTGAGCTTTTGCATACCCTTGCAAGCTCATGAGTCTAGTTGAGCATCTCTGACTTTTTCTATTTAAATGCAAATTGCTCTTAGAGTTGGTCACCCTAAGGGTAATGGGGGAATCCAGACGTGGACCCCTTGCTCACAGGTGCATAGGGGAATCCAGCTACACCTCCATGATGAGGCTCAACAAGGCTGAAACACACGTCTGAGTTTAACTGCTTCTATTATTCAGAGCAGAATTGTCATTTTGGTAGGACCTGTATGATATGTTTCAGAATGTTTCTTCTCTGTGTATGACATTTGTGAATTTAACCCCTTAATGACAATGGATATAAATGTATGTCCAAGGTGGATGCCCCTAGAGGACAAAGGTCGTACATGTACGTCTCGGAAATCAGGGTCCCTGCGCGGCTGCACGCCATTCGGGGGCTCCAGAATCGTTTGGTAAAAAGAAAAAATGTTTTACGGGTGATAAGTGATGGCCGTGTGCATAGCGGCTGGAAATTAAGAGGTTGAAGAGACTGCACCCTGGGCGCGAGGACACAGTCCCAGTGAGCTTTTGCATACCCTTGCAAGCTCATTAGCCTAGTTGAGCATCTCTGACTTTTTCTATCTATATGCCAATTGCCCTTAGGATTGGTAACCGTAAGGTAATGGGGGAATCCAGACGGGGACAACTTGCTCACAGGTGCCTAGAAGGATCAGTTGCACATCACAGACGAGGCCCAATAAGGCCGAAATGTACGTGTGGGGTTAGCTGCTTTACGTGATCAGAGAGGAATTGTCTGGCATTTTGGCAGGACCTGTATGATATGCTTCAGAATATTTCTTCTCTGTGTATTGTATTTGTGAACTTAAAGGGATAGTAATACTTAAAATGTAAAAAAAAATATGTTGTAGAGTTTATCCCCCTGAGTAAAACAAGGGTACTCCCACTGCTGAAAGGTGTTTCATTCAAAAGTTATTAATTTTCAAAGATGAATTTTTTAGGTGCAATATCACAGTGGCCTGAAATTGTACAGTGGCGCTGTTGCTACACCATCCTATGGAGATTTATGGTCAACTGACCAGAGCTGTCCATAGGCGCCACTGTACAATCTCAGGGGGATAAACCCTACAACATATTCTTTTTTACATTTTAAGTATTACTATCCCTTTAAAGAGATTGCACCCTGGGCATGAGGACACATAAAGGGATCAGAAGAACCTCACCAATGAGGTTCAACAAGGCTGAATTATTTGTCTAGTGTTAGCTGTTTCCCTTAATCATAGCAACAATGTCTGGCATTTTGTGGCTGGACTGTCATTTTGGTCGGACCTGTATGATATGCTTCACAATACCTCTTCTCTGTGTATGATATTTGTGAACTTAAAGAGATTGCACTCTGGGCGTGAGGACACAGTCCCAGTGAGCTTTTGCATACCCTTCCAAGCTTATGAGCCTAGCTGAGTATCTCTGACTTTTTCTGTCTATATGCAAATTGGTCTTTGGGTTGGTAACCCTAAGGGTAATGGGGGAATCCAGACATAGACCTCTTGCTCACAGGTGCCTAGAGGGATCAGTTGCACCTCACTGGTGAGGCCCAATAAGAGTGAAATGTATGACTTGTGTTAGTTGTTTCCCTAATGCACAGAGGCAATGTCTGGCATTTTGTGGCTTAACTGTCATTTTGGTAGGACCTCTATGATATGCTTCAGAATATTTGTTCTCTGTGTATGGTATTTGTGAGCTTAAAGAGATTTTATTCTGGGTATGAGGACACAGTCCCAGTGAGCTTTTGCATACCCTTGCAAGCTCATGAGCCTAGCTGAGCATCTCTGACTTTTTCTATCTATATGCAAATTGCTCTAAAGGTTGGTCACCCTAAGAGTAATGAGGGAGTCCAGACGTGGACAACTTGCTCACAGGTGCCTAGTGGTGTCAGCTAAGCCTCACCGATGAGGTCTAACAAGGCTGAAATGTGTATCTGATGTTAGCTGCCTCTCTTGTTTAGAGAGGAATTGTCTGGCATTTTGTGGCTGGACTGTCATTTTGGCAGGATCTGTATGATTTGCTTCAGTGTATTTTTTCTCTGTGTATGGCATTTGTGAGCTTAAAGAGATTGCACCCTGGATGTGAGAGGACACGTTATCTAAGCTCATGAGCCTAGTTGAGCATCTCTGACTTTTTCTATCTAAATGCAAATTGCTCTTAGGGATGGTCACCCTAAAGGTAATGGGGGAATCCAGACGTGGACCCCTTGCTCACAGGTGCCTAGTGGGGTTACTTGCACCTCTCCAATGAGGCACAACAAGAATGAAACGTTCATCTGGGGTTAGTTGCTTTCCTTGCTCAGAGAGGAATTATCTGGCATTTTGTGGCTGGACTCTCATTTTTGTGGGACTTGTACGATATGCTTCAGAATATTTCTTCTCTGTATATAGCAGTTGGGAGCTTAAAGAGATTGCACCATGGGAGTGATGACACAGTCCCAGAGAGCTTTTGCATTCCCTTGCAAGCTCATGAGTCTAGTTGTACATCTTTGACTTTTTCTATCTATATGCAAATTGCTCTTAGGGTTGGTCACCCTAAGGGTAATGGGGGAATCCAGACGTGGACCCCTTGCTCACATGTGCATAGGGGGATGAGCTGTACCTCACTGTCAAGGCCCAACAATTCTGGAACAAGTGTATGGGGCTAATTGCTTCCCTTGTTCAGAGAGGAATTGTTATTTTGGCAGGACCTGTATGATATGCTTCAGAATATTTCTTCTCTGTGTATGATATTTGCGAGCTTAAAGAGCTTGCACCCTGGGCATGAGGACACAGTCCCAGTGAGCTTTTGCATACCCTTGCAAGCTTATTAGCCTAGCTGAGCATCTCTGACTTTTTCTGTCTATATGCAAATTGCTTTTGGGGTTGGTCACCCTAAGGGTTATGGGGGAGTCCTGACATGGACCCCTTGCTCACAGTGCCTAGAGGGATCAGCTGCACCTCACTGTCAAGGCCCAGCAAGGCCCGAATATATGTTTGGAGTTAGCTGCATCCTTTTGTTCAGAATGGATTTTTCTGATGTTTTGTGGTTAGACTGTCATTTTGGCAGGACCTGTATGATATGCTTCAGAATATTTGTTCTCTGTGTATGGTATTTGTGAGCTTAAAGAGATTGTACTGTGGGTGCGAGGACACAGTCCCAGTGAGCTTTTGCATACCCTTGAAAGCTCATGAGCCTACTTCAGCATCTCTGACTTCTTCTATCTATATGCAAATTGCTCTTAGGGTTGGTCACCCTAAGGGTAATGGGGGAATCCAGATGTGGACCCTCTTGCTCATAGGTACATAAAGGGATCAGAAGAACATCACCAATGAGGTCCAACAAAGCTGAAACGAACATCTGGGGCTAGCGGATTCCTTTGCTCCGGGAAGAGTTTTCATTTTGGTAGGACCTGTATGATATGTCTCAGAATTTTTTTTTTTTTTTTATCTCTGTGTATGTCATTTGTGCGTTTAAAGAGATTGCACCCTGGGTGTTAGGGCACAGTCCCAGTGAGCTTTTGCATACCCTTGCAATCTCATGAGCCTAGTTGAGTGTCTCTGACTTTTTCTATCTATGTGCAAATTGCTCTTAGGGTTGGTTACTCTAAGGGTAATGAGGGAATCCAGATGTGGACCGCATGCTCATAGGTCTCTAGAGTGATCAGCTGCACCTCACCGATAAGGCCCAACAATGCTGGAACGTGTGTCTAGGGCTAACTGCTTCCCTTGTTCAGAGAAGAATTGTCATTTTGGCACGACCTGTATGATATGCTTCAGAATATTTATTCTCTGTGTATGGTATTTGTGAGCTTAAAGAGATTGTACTCTGGGCGTTAAGGCACAGTCCCATTGAGCTTTTTGCATACCCTTGCAAGCTCATGAGCATAGTTGAGTATCTCTGACATTTTGTATCTATATGCAAATTTCTTATAGGGTTGGTCACCCTAAAGGTAATGGGGGAATCCAGATGTGGGCACCTTGCTCACAGGTGCCTAGATGAATTAGCCACACATCACTGATGAGGTGCGACAAGGCTGAAATATATGTCTGGGTTTAGCTGCTTCCCTTGTTCAGAGAGGAATTGTTAATTTGGCAGGCCCTGTATCATATGTTTCAGAATATCTCTTCTCTGTGTATGGTGTTTATGAGCTTAAAGGGATTGTACTCTGGGTGTTAAGGCACAGTCCCATTGAGCTTTTTGCATACCCTTGCAAGCTTATGAGCCTCTGACTTTTTCTATCCATATGCAAATTGCTATTAGGGTTGGTCACCCTAAGGTTAATGGGGGAATCCAGATATGGACCCCTTGCTCACAGGTGCTTAGAGGGATCAGCTGCACCTCATGGATGAGACCCAATAAGGCTGAAATGTATGTCTAGTGTTAGTTGTTTCTTTAATACATAGATGCAATGTCTGGCATCTTGTGGCTTGACTGTCTTTTTGGTAGGACCTGTATGATATGCTTCAGAATATTTGTTCTCTGTGTGTGGTATTTGTTAGCTTAAAGAGATTTTACTCTGGGCATGAGGACACAGTCCCAGTGAGCTTTTGCATACCTTTGCAAGCTTATGAGCCTAGCTGAGCATCTCTGACTTTTTCTATCTATATGCAAAATGCTCTTGAGGTTGGTCACCCTAAGAGTAATGAGGGAATCCAGACATGGGCCACTTGCTCACAGGTGCCTAGCGGTGTCAGGTGAACATCACTGATGAGGCCTAACAAGGCTGAAATGTGTATCTGATGTTAGCTGCTTCTCTTGTTCAGAGAGTAATTGTCTGGCATTTTGTGGATGGACTGTCATTTTGGCAGGACCTGTATGATATGCTTCAGAATATTTCTTCTCTGTGTATGGTATTTGTGAGCTTAAAGAGATTGCACCCTGGGAGTTAAGGCACAGTCCCAGAGAGCTTTTTGCATATCCTTGCAAGCTTATGAGCCTATCTGAGCATCTCTGACTTTTTCTGTCTATATGCAAATTGCTCTTGGGGTTGGTCACCCTAAGGGTTATGGGGGAATCCAGACATGGACCCCTTGCTCACAGGTGCCTAGAGGGATCAGTTGTACCTCACTGATGAGGCCCAATAAGGCTGAAATATATGTCTAGTGTTAGCTGTTTCCCTTATTCATAGCGACAATGTCTGGCATTTCGTGGCTGGACTGTCATTTTGGTCGGACCTGTATGATATCCTTCAGAATATTTCTTCTCTGTGTATGATATTTGTGAACTTAAAGAGATTGCACTCTGGGCGTGAGGACTCAGTCCCAGTGAGCTTTTGCATACCCTTGCAAGCTTATGAGCATAGTTGAGTATCTCTGACTTTTTATATCTATATGCAAATTTCTTTTAGGGTTGGTCATCCTAAAGGTAATGGGGGAATCCAGACGTGGACCCCTTTGCTCACAGGTGCATAGGGGGATCAGCTGCACCTCACTCATGAGGCCCAACAATGCTGGAACGTGTGTACGGGGCTAGTTGCTTCGATTGTTCAGAGAGGAATTGTTATTTTGGCAGGACCTGTATGATAAGCTTCAGAATATTTTTTTCTCTGTGTATGGTATTTGTGAGCTTAAAGAGATCGCACCCTGTGCATGAGGATACAGTCCCACAGAGCTTTTGCATACCCTTGCAAGCTTATGAGCCTAGCTGAGCATCTCTGACTTTTTCTGTCTATATGCAAATTGCTCTTGGGGTTGGTCACCCTAAGGGTTATGGGGGAATCCAGACATGGACCCCTTGCTCACAGGTGCTTAGAGGGATCAGTTGCACCTCACCGATGAGGCCCAATAAGGCTGAAATATTTGTCTAGTGTTAGCTGTTTCCCTTAATCATAGCAACAATGTCTGGCATTTCGTGGCTGGACTGTCATTTTGGTAGGACCTGTATGATATGCTTCACAATACCTCTTCTCTGTGTATGATATTTGTGAACTTAAAGAGATTGCACTCTGGGCGTGAGGACACAGTCCCAGTGAGCTTTTGCATACCCTTCCAAGCTTATGAGCATAGTTGAGCATCTCTGACTGTTTCTATCTATATGCAAATTGCTCTTAGGGTTGGTCACCCTAATGGTAATGGGGGAGTTCTGATATGGACCCCTTGCTCACAGGTGCATAGAGGGATCAGCTGCACCTCACTGACAAGGCCGGAACATATGTCTGGGGTTAGCTGCTCCTTTTCTTCAGAATGGATTTCTCTGGCGTTTTGTGGCTGGACTGTCATTTTGGTAGGACCTGTATGATATGCTTCAGAATATTTGTTCTCGGTGTATAGTATTTGTGAGCTTAAAGAGATTGCACTCTGGGCGAGAGGATACAGTCCCAGTGAGCTTTTGCATACCCTTGCAAGCTCATGAGTCTAGTTGAGCATCTCTGACTTTTTCTATTTAAATGCAAATTGCTCTTAGAGTTGGTCACCCTAAGGGTAATGGGGGAATCCAGACGTGGACCCCTTGCTCACAGGTGCATAGGGGAATCCAGCTACACCTCCATGATGAGGCTCAACAAGGCTGAAACACACGTCTGAGTTTAACTGCTTCTATTATTCAGAGCAGAATTGTCATTTTGGTAGGACCTGTATGATATGTTTCAGAATGTTTCTTCTCTGTGTATGACATTTGTGAATTTAACCCCTTAATGACAATGGATATAAATGTATGTCCAAGGTGGATGCCCCTAGAGGACAAAGGTCGTACATGTACGTCTCGGAAATCAGGGTCCCTGCGCGGCTGCACGCCATTCGGGGGCTCCAGAATCGTTTGGTAAAAAGAAAAAATGTTTTACGGGTGATAAGTGATGGCCGTGTGCATAGCGGCTGGAAATTAAGGGGTTGAAGAGACTGCACCCTGGGCGCGAGGACACAGTCCCAGTGAGCTTTTGCATACCCTTGCAAGCTCATTAGCCTAGTTGAGCATCTCTGACTTTTTCTATCTATATGCCAATTGCCCTTAGGATTGGTAACCGTAAGGTAATGGGGGAATCCAGACGGGGACAACTTGCTCACAGGTGCCTAGAAGGATCAGTTGCACATCACAGACGAGGCCCAATAAGGCCGAAATGTACGTGTGGGGTTAGCTGCTTTACGTGTTCAGAGAGGAATTGTCTGGCATTTTGGCAGGACCTGTATGATATGCTTCAGAATATTTCTTCTCTGTGTATTGTATTTGTGAACTTAAAGGGATAGTAATACTTAAAATGTAAAAAAAAATATGTTGTAGAGTTTATCCCCCTGAGTAAAACAAGGGTACTCCCACTGCTGAAAGGTGTTTCATTCAAAAGTTATTAATTTTCAAAGATGAATTTTTTAGGTGCAATATCACAGTGGCCTGAAATTGTACAGTGGCGCTGTTGCTACACCATCCTATGGAGATTTATGGTCAACTGACCAGAGCTGTCCATAGGCGCCACTGTACAATCTCAGGGGGATAAACCCTACAACATATTCTTTTTTACATTTTAAGTATTACTATCCCTTTAAAGAGATTGCACCCTGGGCATGAGGACACATAAAGGGATCAGAAGAACCTCACCAATGAGGTTCAACAAGGCTGAATTATTTGTCTAGTGTTAGCTGTTTCCCTTAATCATAGCAACAATGTCTGGCATTTTGTGGCTGGACTGTCATTTTGGTCGGACCTGTATGATATGCTTCACAATACCTCTTCTCTGTGTATGATATTTGTGAACTTAAAGAGATTGCACTCTGGGCGTGAGGACACAGTCCCAGTGAGCTTTTGCATACCCTTCCAAGCTTATGAGCCTAGCTGAGTATCTCTGACTTTTTCTGTCTATATGCAAATTGGTCTTTGGGTTGGTAACCCTAAGGGTAATGGGGGAATCCAGACATAGACCTCTTGCTCACAGGTGCCTAGAGGGATCAGTTGCACCTCACTGGTGAGGCCCAATAAGAGTGAAATGTATGACTTGTGTTAGTTGTTTCCCTAATGCACAGAGGCAATGTCTGGCATTTTGTGGCTTAACTGTCATTTTGGTAGGACCTCTATGATATGCTTCAGAATATTTGTTCTCTGTGTATGGTATTTGTGAGCTTAAAGAGATTTTATTCTGGGTATGAGGACACAGTCCCAGTGAGCTTTTGCATACCCTTGCAAGCTCATGAGCCTAGCTGAGCATCTCTGACTTTTTCTATCTATATGCAAATTGCTCTAAAGGTTGGTCACCCTAAGAGTAATGAGGGAGTCCAGACGTGGACAACTTGCTCACAGGTGCCTAGTGGTGTCAGCTAAGCCTCACCGATGAGGTCTAACAAGGCTGAAATGTGTATCTGATGTTAGCTGCCTCTCTTGTTTAGAGAGGAATTGTCTGGCATTTTGTGGCTGGACTGTCATTTTGGCAGGATCTGTATGATTTGCTTCAGTGTATTTTTTCTCTGTGTATGGCATTTGTGAGCTTAAAGAGATTGCACCCTGGATGTGAGAGGACACATTATCTAAGCTCATGAGCCTAGTTGAGCATCTCTGACTTTTTCTATCTAAATGCAAATTGCTCTTAGGGATGGTCACCCTAAAGGTAATGGGGGAATCCAGACGTGGACCCCTTGCTCACAGGTGCCTAGTGGGGTTACTTGCACCTCTCCAATGAGGCACAACAAGAATGAAACGTTCATCTGGGGTTAGTTGCTTTCCTTGCTCAGAGAGGAATTATCTGGCATTTTGTGGCTGGACTCTCATTTTTGTGGGACTTGTACGATATGCTTCAGAATATTTCTTCTCTGTATATAGCAGTTGGGAGCTTAAAGAGATTGCACCATGGGAGTGATGACACAGTCCCAGAGAGCTTTTGCATTCCCTTGCAAGCTCATGAGTCTAGTTGTACATCTTTGACTTTTTCTATCTATATGCAAATTGCTCTTAGGGTTGGTCACCCTAAGGGTAATGGGGGAATCCAGACGTGGACCCCTTGCTCACATGTGCATAGGGGGATGAGCTGTACCTCACTGTCAAGGCCCAACAATTCTGGAACAAGTGTATGGGGCTAATTGCTTCCCTTGTTCAGAGAGGAATTGTTATTTTGGCAGGACCTGTATGATATGCTTCAGAATATTTCTTCTCTGTGTATGATATTTGCGAGCTTAAAGAGCTTGCACCCTGGGCATGAGGACACAGTCCCAGTGAGCTTTTGCATACCCTTGCAAGCTTATTAGCCTAGCTGAGCATCTCTGACTTTTTCTGTCTATATGCAAATTGCTTTTGGGGTTGGTCACCCTAAGGGTTATGGGGGAGTCCTGACATGGACCCCTTGCTCACAGTGCCTAGAGGGATCAGCTGCACCTCACTGTCAAGGCCCAGCAAGGCCCGAATATATGTTTGGAGTTAGCTGCATCCTTTTGTTCAGAATGGATTTTTCTGATGTTTTGTGGTTAGACTGTCATTTTGGCAGGACCTGTATGATATGCTTCAGAATATTTGTTCTCTGTGTATGGTATTTGTGAGCTTAAAGAGATTGTACTGTGGGTGCGAGGACACAGTCCCAGTGAGCTTTTGCATACCCTTGAAAGCTCATGAGCCTACTTCAGCATCTCTGACTTCTTCTATCTATATGCAAATTGCTCTTAGGGTTGGTCACCCTAAGGGTAATGGGGGAATCCAGATGTGGACCCTCTTGCTCATAGGTACATAAAGGGATCAGAAGAACATCACCAATGAGGTCCAACAAAGCTGAAACGAACATCTGGGGCTAGCGGATTCCTTTGCTCCGGGAAGAGTTTTCATTTTGGTAGGACCTGTATGATATGTCTCAGAATTTTTTTTTTTTTTATCTCTGTGTATGTCATTTGTGCGTTTAAAGAGATTGCACCCTGGGTGTTAGGGCACAGTCCCAGTGAGCTTTTGCATACCCTTGCAATCTCATGAGCCTAGTTGAGTGTCTCTGACTTTTTCTATCTATGTGCAAATTGCTCTTAGGGTTGGTTACTCTAAGGGTAATGAGGGAATCCAGATGTGGACCGCATGCTCATAGGTCTCTAGAGTGATCAGCTGCACCTCACCGATAAGGCCCAACAATGCTGGAACGTGTGTCTAGGGCTAACTGCTTCCCTTGTTCAGAGAAGAATTGTCATTTTGGCAGGACCTGTATGATATGCTTCAGAATATTTATTCTCTGTGTATGGTATTTGTGAGCTTAAAGAGATTGTACTCTGGGCGTTAAGGCACAGTCCCATTGAGCTTTTTGCATACCCTTGCAAGCTCATGAGCATAGTTGAGTATCTCTGACATTTTGTATCTATATGCAAATTTCTTATAGGGTTGGTCACCCTAAAGGTAATGGGGGAATCCAGATGTGGGCACCTTGCTCACAGGTGCCTAGATGAATTAGCCACACATCACTGATGAGGTGCGACAAGGCTGAAATATATGTCTGGGTTTAGCTGCTTCCCTTGTTCAGAGAGGAATTGTTAATTTGGCAGGCCCTGTATCATATGTTTCAGAATATCTCTTCTCTGTGTATGGTGTTTATGAGCTTAAAGGGATTGTACTCTGGGTGTTAAGGCACAGTCCCATTGAGCTTTTTGCATACCCTTGCAAGCTTATGAGCCTCTGACTTTTTCTATCCATATGCAAATTGCTATTAGGGTTGGTCACCCTAAGGTTAATGGGGGAATCCAGATATGGACCCCTTGCTCACAGGTGCTTAGAGGGATCAGTTGCATCTCATGGATGAGACCCAATAAGGCTGAAATGTATGTCTAGTGTTAGTTGTTTCTTTAATACATAGATGCAATGTCTGGCATCTTGTGGCTTGACTGTCTTTTTGGTAGGACCTGTATGATATGCTTCAGAATATTTGTTCTCTGTGTGTGGTATTTGTTAGCTTAAAGAGATTTTACTCTGGGCATGAGGACACAGTCCCAGTGAGCTTTTGCATACCTTTGCAAGCTTATGAGCCTAGCTGAGCATCTCTGACTTTTTCTATCTATATGCAAAATGCTCTTGAGGTTGGTCACCCTAAGAGTAATGAGGGAATCCAGACATGGGCCACTTGCTCACAGGTGCCTAGCGGTGTCAGGTGAACATCACTGATGAGGCCTAACAAGGCTGAAATGTGTATCTGATGTTAGCTGCTTCTCTTGTTCAGAGAGTAATTGTCTGGCATTTTGTGGATGGACTGTCATTTTGGCAGGACCTGTATGATATGCTTCAGAATATTTCTTCTCTGTGTATGGTATTTGTGAGCTTAAAGAGATTGCACCCTGGGAGTTAAGGCACAGTCCCAGAGAGCTTTTTGCATATCCTTGCAAGCTTATGAGCCTATCTGAGCATCTCTGACTTTTTCTGTCTATATGCAAATTGCTCTTGGGGTTGGTCACCCTAAGGGTTATGGGGGAATCCAGACATGGACCCCTTGCTCACAGGTGCCTAGAGGGATCAGTTGCACCTCACTGATGAGGCCCAATAAGGCTGAAATATATGTCTAGTGTTAGCTGTTTCCCTTATTCATAGCGACAATGTCTGGCATTTCGTGGCTGGACTGTCATTTTGGTCGGACCTGTATGATATCCTTCAGAATATTTCTTCTCTGTGTATGATATTTGTGAACTTAAAGAGATTGCACTCTGGGCGTGAGGACTCAGTCCCAGTGAGCTTTTGCATACCCTTGCAAGCTTATGAGCATAGTTGAGTATCTCTGACTTTTTATATCTATATGCAAATTTCTTTTAGGGTTGGTCATCCTAAAGGTAATGGGGGAATCCAGACGTGGACCCCTTTGCTCACAGGTGCATAGGGGGATCAGCTGCACCTCACTCATGAGGCCCAACAATGCTGGAACGTGTGTACGGGGCTAGTTGCTTCGATTGTTCAGAGAGGAATTGTTATTTTGGCAGGACCTGTATGATAAGCTTCAGAATATTTTTTTCTCTGTGTATGGTATTTGTGAGCTTAAAGAGATCGCACCCTGTGCATGAGGATACAGTCACACAGAGCTTTTGCATACCCTTGCAAGCTTATGAGCCTAGCTGAGCATCTCTGACTTTTTCTGTCTATATGCAAATTGCTCTTGGGGTTGGTCACCCTAAGGGTTATGGGGGAATCCAGACATGGACCCCTTGCTCACAGGTGCTTAGAGGGATCAGTTGCACCTCACCAATGAGGCCCAATAAGGCTGAATTATTTGTCTAGTGTTAGCTGTTTCTCTTAATCATAGCAACAATGTCTGGCATTTTGTGGCTGGACTGTCATTTTGGTCGGACCTGTATGATATGCTTCACAATGCCTCTTCTCTGTGTATGATATTTGTGAACTTAAAGAGATTGCACTCTGGGCGTGAGGACACAGTCCCAGTGAGCTTTTGCATACCCTTCCAAGCTTATGAGCATAGTTGAGCATCTCTGACTGTTTCTATCTATATGCAAATTGCTCTTAGGGTTGGTCACCCTAATGGTAATGGGGGAGTTCTGATATGGACCCCTTGCTCACAGGTGCATAGAGGGATCAGCTGCACCTCACTGACAAGGCCGGAACATATGTCTGGGGTTAGCTGCTCCTTTTCTTCAGAATGGATTTCTCTGGTGTTTTGTGGCTGGACTGTCATTTTGGTAGGACCTGTATGATATGCTTCAGAATATTTGTTCTCTGTGTATAGTATTTGTGAACTTAAAGAGATTGCACTCTGGGCGCGAGGATACAGTCCCAGTGAGCTTTTGCATACCCTTGCAAGCTCATGAGTCTAGTTGAGCATCTCTGACTTTTTCTATTTAAATGCAAATTGCTCTTAGAGTTGGTCACCCTAAGGGTAATGGGGGAATCCAGACGTGGACCCCTTGCTCACAGGTGCATAGGGGAATCCAGCTACACCTCCATGATGAGGCTCAACAAGGCTGAAACACACATCTGAGTTTAACTGCTTCTATTATTCAGAGCAGAATTGTCATTTTGGTAGGACCTGTATGATATGTTTCAGAATGTTTCTTCTCTGTGTATGACATTTGTGAATTTAACCCCTTAATGACAATGGATATAAATGTATGTCCAAGGTGGATGCCCCTAGAGGACAAAGGTTGTACATGTACGTCTCGGAAATCAGGGTCCCTGCGCGGCTGCACGCCATTCGGGGGCTCCAGAATCGTTTGGTAAAAAGAAAAAATGTTTTACGGGTGATAAGTGATGGCCGTGTGCATAGCGGCTGGAAATTAAGGGGTTGAAGAGACTGCACCCTGGGCGCGAGGACACAGTCCCAGTGAGCTTTTGCATACCCTTACAAGTTCATTAGCCTAGTTGAGCATCTCTGACTTTTTCTATCTATATGCCAATTGCCCTTAGGATTGGTAACCGTAAGGTAATGGGGGAATCCAGACGGGGACAACTTGCTCACAGGTGCCTAGAGGGATCAGCTGCACCTCACAGACGAGGCCCAATAAGGCCGAAATGTACGTGTGGGGTTAGCTGCTTTACGTGTTCAGAGAGGAATTGTCTGGCATTTTGGCAGGACCTGTATGATATGCTTCAGAATATTTCTTCTCTGTGTATTGTATTTGTGAACTTAAAGGGATAGTAATACTTAAAATGTAAAAAAAAATATGTTGTAGAGTTTATCCCCCTGAGTAAAACAAGGGTATTCCCACTGCTGAAAGGTGTTTCATTCAAAAGTTATTAATTTTCAAAGATGAATTTTTTAGGTGCAATATCACAGTGGCCTGAAATTGTACAGTGGCGCTGTTGCTACACCATCCTATGGAGATTTATGGTCAACTGACCAGAGCTGTCCATAGGCGCCACTGTACAATCTCAGGGGGATAAACCCTACAACATATTCTTTTTTACATTTTAAGTATTACTATCCCTTTAAAGAGATTGCACCCTGGGCATGAGGACACAGTCCCAGGGAGCTTTTGCCTAGCCTTGCAAGCTCATGAGCCTAGATGAGCATCTCTGACTTTTTCTGTCTGTATGCAAATTGCTCTTAGGGTTAGTCACCCTATGGGTAATGGGGGGGGATCCAGACATGGACCCCTTGCTCACAGGTGTATCAAGGGCTTAGTGGCATCTCACTGATGAGGCCAAACAAGGCCTAAACATACATCAAAATGTGAGCAAGTGCATATAGTGTATAAAGTTATGGTTTTTATAAAATTACAAATGCTACATTTTCTTGTATTCCCCCGTAAATAAGCATTTACTTGTTGTACATGAAACACTTGGCTCTTACCCTGAGTGAGAATTCAGCCTTTTACCCTGAGATTTGCATCAAAACCCTGAGAGTTCCCAGGCATCCCAATCACAAAATTATATTCACTATTAGAACTAGGATCAATCGGCCGCCCAGAACAGTGATGATATACACAGGAGAGACTTTTTGGGCTGTTAATTAATCCTTTACATTCTAGAGCAGTGTCCAACTCAGTTCTCAATGTACTGGACATATCCCCAGGTTAATCTGCATTACAGTCATGTCATAAGTTAGCTTTGGCAGTGAATGGGTTACTCCATATTCTGTTTTTGTCCCAGGAGCCAAAGTCAGCGAGTGGAACAATAAAGTGTGCCATATACATTATTGCCAATAAATTCTGTCCTTCCTCCCCATGGAAAACATATCGTCTGGGAGATGGATTTATGACCTCTCTTCATCAAGGGATTCAAAACCATGCCCTACGCATTTCATCCTTTTAATCCCAGCTCCCGCTTTACAAAATATTATGGCTTTTAATGCATCGAATGATTGAATGTGTTTAATATAAAATAGGAATCTTTAAAATGTTGGACTTGGGGAATTACTAATCATGACTCACAACACAAAACACAAGTTTAGCTGTAAAGGGAAATTATATCATAAGGACATAAGGCCCTTCATTCTTTTAACAGATTAATTTAACTGGTAGGTGGCCTTCCAGGTGTGTAACTACAGGGGGCACACTTGTGCCTGGACACAGCATCCAATGCGTTCACATCTGCCTCAGGTCCAGTAAGTTGCCCCAGTGAAAATATTTGTTAGGGGGCCCAAAAATGGTTTGCACCAGTGCCCAGCAATAAATAGTTACGCTGCTGTTACCTTTAATCATGAGTTGGGTATCTATCATCTATCTATCTATCTATCTATCTATCTATCTATCTATGTATATCATATCTATCTGTCTATCTATCTATCTATCTATCTCACATCTATCTATCTCACATCTATCTATCTATCTATCTATCTATCTATCTATCTATCTATCTATCTATCTCTATATCATCTATGCATCTTTTTTCATCTATCTATCTCTCTCATATCTATATATCTTTCTTTTTGTCTATTTCATGTCTATCTTTTCCTCTATCTATATAGCTGTCTATTTATCTATCTTTCTATCACATATCTATGTACATATCTATCTCATATTTGTCTATCTATCTATCTATCTATCTATCTATCTATCTATCTTTCTGTAATCTGTGTATCGATCTGTCTATCTCATATCAATCTATCAATCTATCTATCTCTCTATCTATCTATCATCTGTGTATTGATGTCTATCTCATATATATCTAGATAGCTATCCATCTGTATATCCTATTTGTCTATCTATCTATCTATCTATCTATCTATCTATCTATCTATCTATCTGTCTATCTGTCCCTCTTTAGGAGATATTAGGGATCCATACCTCCCAAGTGTCCCTCTTTAGGAGATATTAGGGGTCCATACCTACCCAAGTGCCCCTCTTTTGGAGATATTAGGGGTCCATATCTCCCAAGTGTTCCTCAATAGGAGATATTAGGGATCAGTACCTCCCAAGTGTCCTTCTTTAGGAGGGACAGTCCCTCTTTGAGACCCAAATCCCTCTGTCCCTCTTTTCCACCCTGGTGTCCCTGTGTTTAGGAGATCATACCATATTTGTATATAAATTAGTCTGTGTAAATAAAATACTTTGGTCTAGTTGTAAATCATGTATTCAGTTATATAAAGAGATGTCATTAGGTCATGATATAACCTATAAATTCTTGGTAATTCCCTACCCACTAACCACACCCCCAGCAACACCAGCTAAAACACAACATCTGAAATGCTGGGAGGTGTGATATAGGAATTGTAGAGTTTATCACACTGAATGATCTCACCATTATTACATCTTTATATCACCTTAATTCCTCTCCTCCCATGTTCCTATATTCTTAATATTATTCAAATAAGATTCTTGCCGTGGTCATTACTAATCTGAACAAGGTAGGAGAATTGCATCAGCAGGTTATATGCACATGACAAAACTACATGTTCATTTGGTATTTCATTACCTAGAGACAAACCCCCTGATAACATATTCGTTGTTGTACAGTCCCATTGGGATCATTTCCTTGTGTCTCTCTTGTAGCGGAAAAGAACCTTGTTAATGTAATTTGTCCTATAAAGTGGTTTTAATCAATGATCGTGTCAGATAAAGGAAAGTTTCCTATTTGGGGGACAGGACAAATAATAAAAGTTGTATTATCTGCAGCTGTTAATGAAAATTGTGATTTAAAATGATATGAGTACTGTGTGTATATGTGTGTCTGTGTGTTTGTATGTATGTACTGTATGTGTATGTTTATATGCAGTATACATATATTAATATAGTTGTGGAAGTACTCACTATACAAAAGCAATCAACAGGGTGCAGGTAAAATGTATGAATTCACACTAAGCCTAAAGAACAGCACTCACTGGACTTGTAAACATATATTGGATAGTCAACATGGTCAATATTTTGGATAGATAGATAGATAGAAGATAGAATATTAGATAGATAGATAGATAGATAGATAGATAGATAGATAGATAGATATGAGATAGATATAAGATAGAATATGAGATAGACAGATAGATAGATAGATAGATAGATATGAGATAGCTAGATAGATAGATAGATAGATAGATAGATAGATATGAGATAGCTAGCTAGATAGATAGATAGATAGATATAGATAGATATGAGAGATAGATCGATCGATAGATAGATAGATAGATATGAGATAGATAGATAGACATAGATATATATGAGAGATAGATAGATATTAGATAGATATTAGATAGATAGATAGATAGATAGATAGATATGAGATAGATAGATAGATAGATAGATAGATAGATAGATAGATAGATAGATATGAGATAGATAGATAGACATAGATATATATGAGAGATAGATAGATAGATAGATAGATAGATAGATAGATAGATATGAGATAGATAGATAGACATAGATATTAGTGATGAGCGAGCACCCCAATGCTCGGGTGTTCGGGTGCTCTGACCGAGCGCCCCCGGAGGCTCGAGTGCTCGGCCGAGCACCCGAGCCCCATTGAAGTCAAGGGGAGGACTCGAGCATTACACCAGGCACCCCCTGCTCTGATAAGGGGAGGGTGTCTGGTCCATAGGAAAAGGGCAGAAAATGATGGAAACACCACAGAAATGGTTCAGGGACAGCATAGGGAGGATGTCTGGATGCATCTTGGACTCCAACATCGCTGCTGGGAACGATCTTTCGCCCGTAGTACGCCATTTTTACAGACTGACCGTAAAACACACAAAAAGGAAAATAAAAACGACTTTAGGCGAAAAATTGTTACCAAACAATATTTGCTGTATATTTACTTGTATATCATCTGCAAATTCTCCCAAAAATTTCCTCGATTTTCTGAAGTGAGGCCATGATTAAGAGGGAAACGTGCGCAGAGGCAAATTATCCCAAAAATTTCCTTGATTTTCTGAAGTGAGGCCATGATTAAGAGGGAAACGTGCGCAGAGGCAAATTCTCCCAAAAATTTCCTTGATTTTATTGAACTGAGGCCATGATTAAGAGGGAAACGTGCGCAAAGGCAAATTCTCCCAAAAATTTCCTCGATTTTTCTGAACTGGGGCCATGATTAAGAGGGAAACGTGCGCTGAGCTGACCATCTAAAACATTATGGGTGAGGGTCTGCTGCGGAGCGGACCATCCTAAACATTATATGCGAAGGCCCGCTAGTGAGCTGACGCTATAAAACATTATATGAGAGGGCCCGCTAGAGAGCTGACCCAATAAAACATTATATGAGAAGGCCCGCTGGTGAGCTGACCTATATAAAAATTGTCAAACAGGGCCCGCTGGTGAGCTGGCCCTATATAAAAATTATATCACAGGGCCCGCTGGTGAGCTGGCCCTATATAAAAATTATAGCACAGGGCATATGGAAGAGGAGGAGGAGGATGAGAAGATTAAGAGTCAACCATATACCCGTTTTTTGGGTGGAAGGGGTGAATGGGAATACAGAGTATTCCCATCATTGTAAATAACATATATAAAGTGAGTTTATGTTCCCCCGGGGCTTTCCTCCAGTGGAGTGGAGAAGTCAGGGGAAATCCAGGCCTTGTTCATTTTTATAAGTGTCAACCTATCAGCATTGTCGGTGGAAAGGCGGATACGCTTATCTGTTATGATGCCACCAGCAGCACTAAATACCCGCTCAGACAGAACGCTGGCGGCAGGGCAGGCCAGCACCTCCAAGGCGTAGAGTGCCAGTTCATACCACGTGTCCAGCTTGGACACCCAGTAGTTGTAAGGCACAGAGGGATCATTGAGGACGCTGACACGGTCTGCTACGTACTCCTTCACCATCTTCCAAAACTTTTCCCTCCTTGTGACACTAGGCTGCGCATCAGGGTGAGGGTGCTGGCGGGGTGTCATGAAGGTGTCCCACGCCTTGGAGAGTGTTGCCCTGCCTTTCTCGGAACTGCTGTGTGCTCCCCTTTTCTCCCCTTCTCGGTTGGCCAAGGTAGCACGTACTCTGCCGCCAGCGTTGTCCGATGGAAAATTTTGGAGCAATTTTTCAACAAGAACCTTCTGGTATTGCACCATTTTGCTTGTCCTCTCCACCGGAGGAATGAGAGATGAGAAATTCTCTTTGTAGCGGGGGTCCAGAAGGGTGAACACCCAGTAATCCGTGTTGTCTAAAATGCGTACAACGCGTGGGTCACGGGAAAGGCAGCCTAACATAAAGTCAGCCATGTGTGCCAGAGTACCAACAGTCAAGATTTCGCTGTCCTCACCAGGAGGATGACTCTCAATCTCCTCATCCTCTTCCTCCTCTTCTGCCCACCCACGCTGAAGAGATGGAACTAAAGTTCCATGGCTACCCTCTGTAGCGGAGGCAACCGTGTCTTCCTCCTCCTCCGCCTCCTCCAATTGTCGCTGAGAAGACGAAGTGAGGGTGCTCTGGCTATCACCTTGTGTAAGCTCTTCCTCCCCCATTTCCACCTCTTCCACATGCAAAGCGTTGGTTTTAATTGTGAGCAGCGAGCGTTTCAGTAGACACAGAAGTGGGATGGTTACACTGATAATAGCGTTATCGCCGCTCACCATCTGTGTCGATTCCTCAAAATTGCGTAAAACCTCACAGAGGTCTGACATCCATTCCCACTCCTCACTTCTGATTACAGGAAGTTGAACGGAGAGGCGACAACCGTGTAACAGCTGGTACTCCACTACTGCCCTCTGCTGCTCACAAAGCCGGGCCAACATGTGGAAGGTGGAGTTCCAGCGCGTGCTCACGTCACACAGCAGCCGGTGAGCTGGCAATTGTAAGCGCTGCTGCAGCTTCAACAGGCCGGCCGAAGCTGTAGATGACTTACGGAAATGTGCACACACGCGGCGCACCTTGGTCAAGAGATCATGCACATTGGGGTAGGTTTTTAGAAATCGCTGAACCACTAAATTAAATACATGCGCTAGGCATGGTACGTGTGTGAGCTTGCCGAGCTCCAAAGCCGCCACCAAGTTACGCCCATTATCACACACAACCATGCCTGGTTGCAGGTTGAGTGGCGAGAGCCACTGCTCGGTCTGGTGACTAATCCCCTGCAACAGCTCTGAGGCCGTGTGCTGTTTGTCCCCAAGGCAGATCTGCTTCAGCACGGCCTGTTGACGCTTCCCCACTGCAGTGCTACACTGCTTCAAGCTACTGGCTGATGGGGGAGTGGCGCTGCGTGTAGAGAATTCGGTGGTGGAAACGGAGGAGGAGGAGCCAATAACGTAGGTGCTGGCGGAAACCCTGATGGAGGTAGGGCCCGCAATCCTCGGCGTGGGTAGCACCCGTGCCATCCCAGGGTCCGAGTCGCTCCCAGCCTCCACGACATTCACCCAGTGTGCCGTCAGGGAAATGTAGCGTCCCTGGCCACAAGCACTTGTCCATGTGTCAGTCGTTAAGTGGACCTTCCCAGTAACTGCGTTGGTCAGGGCACGGGTGATGTTACGGGACACATGGTGGTGTAATGCGGGGATGGCACACCGGGAAAAGTAGTGGCGGCTGGGGACCGCGTACCGAGGGACAGCTGCTGCCATCAGGCTGCGGAAGGACTCAGTGTCCACAAGCCTAAATGGCAGCATTTCGATGGCCAGTAATTTGGAAAGGTGTGAGGTTAGTGCTATGGCCTGTGGGTGGGTGGCTGGGTATTTTCGCTTGCGCTCAAATGCCTGGGGTAACGAAATTTGGACGCTGTGCTGGGACAGGGAAGTGGATGTGGTCGCTGATGGTGCTTCAGATGGTACAGGTGCAGGGCGGGAGGTATGCGGGCCTGCGCCTTCGACAGGCGATTGGCCGGCACCGAAAACAGGGGAAGAGGAGGCAGTGGTGTGGCCTGCAGACACAGATGGGCGATCCAGGCGTTCCTCCCACTTACTACGGTGCTTGGATGCCATGTGTCGGATCATGCTGGTGGTGGTGAGGTTTCTAGTGTTCATGCCTCGGCTCATTCTGGTGTGGCACAGGTTGCAAACTACAATTCTTTTGTCGTCCGCACTTTCCTTAAAAAAACGCCATACCGCGGAACACCTACCCCTTGGCAAGGTAGATTTACGCAAGGGGGTGCTCCGTGGAACATTTGCGGGCCGGTTTGGTGCGGTACGCCTTCTTTCTGTAGCCACACCACTGCCTCTTCCAGCCTGTTGCGGTGCTGCAGATGGCTCACCCTCAGGACTGCTGTCATCGCTCGGCTCTACACCTTCCCAGGTGGGGTCAGTCACCTCATCGTCCACCAAGTCCTCCTCCACTTCCTCACTCTGATCATCCTCCCCATGTCTTGATCCCACCACATACTCAGTCATTGACAACTGTATAACATTCTCCTCAACAAGGTCTTGAGACGGAAATAGTGGTTGATTTAATGGCAACTGTGTCTCATCATCATCATCATCATCCACTACTTCCTTTGACCTTAAATGCCGTTCACATCTGTCATCTTCTTGTGATTGGGTAGCCTCTAGAGGTTGTGAATCAGGGCACAAGATGTCATGTTCCTCTGCAAGCGTGCTTGGAGAGAGGGTCAAATGAAGGATTGGTGATGAGACGAGCTCCTCACTATATCCCAGTGTGGGATCACTTCTTTGACCAGACCGTCTATGGTGGGAGGAAGGATGATCAGAGTGAGGATTATGTTGACCAGACTCTTGGCTACTGAGAGTGGACTTGGTGGAAGACAGGGTGGTGCTTAACCGACTGGAAGCAGTATCAGCTGACATCCAACCGACCACCTGTTCGCAGTGGTCGGACCTCGAGAGTGATGTCCTGCGACGCCCTGTAAAATTAGACATGAAGCTAGGTATGGTGGATGTCTTTCTTTCTTGTGCTCTGGCACCAGGCACAGTTTCTCCGCGTCCTGACCCGCGCCCTGAACTATCAGGATCACGTCCACTTCCCCGTCCCTTTTTACCCGCCTTCTTCATCTTACACGGAATATGTGACTTTAATATTTGAGTTTGAAAACTTAACAGTATTTCTTCCTATTCTGCAACTGTGCAGAGTACACAGAATAGGCTGCTAAACTGCGGTGACACACACTGAATGGAATATGTGACTTTAATATTTGAGTTTGAAAACTTAACAGTATTTCTTCCTATTCTGCAACTGTGCAGAGTACACAGAATAGGCTGCTAAACTGCGGTGACGCACACTGAATGGAATATGTGACTTTAATATTTGAGTTTGAAAACTTAACAGTATTTCTTCCTATTCTGCAACTGTGCAGAGTACACAGAATACGCTGCTAAACTGCGGTGATGCACACTGAATGGAATATGTGACTTTAATATTTGAGTTTGAAAACTTAACAGTATTTCTTCCTATTCTGCAACTGTGCAGAGTACACAGAATAGGCTGCTAAACTGCGGTGACGCACACTGAATGGAATATGTGACTTTAATATTTGAGTTTGAAAACTTAACAGTATTTCTTCCTATTCTGCAACTGTGCAGAGTACACAGAATAGGCTGCTAAACTGCGGTGACACACACTGAATGGAATATGTGACTTTAATATTTGAGTTTGAAAACTTAACAGTATTTCTTCCTATTCTGCAACTGTGCAGAGTACACAGAATAGGCTGCTAAACTGCGGTGACGCACACTGAATGGAATATGTGACTTTGATATTTGAGTTTGAAAACTTAACAGTATTTCTTCCTATTCTGCAACTGTGCACAGTACACAGAATGTGCTGCTAAACTGCGGTGACGCACACTGAATGGAATATGTGACTTTGATATTTTAGTTTGAAGACTTAACAGTATTTCTTCCTATTCTGCAACTCTGCACAGTACACAGAATGTGCTGCTAAACTGCGGCGACGCACACTGAATGGAATATGTGACTTTGAAATTTTAGTTTGAAGACTTAACAGTATTTCTTCCTATTCTGCAACTCTGCACAGTCCACAGAATGTGCTGCTAAACTGCGGCGAAGCACACTGAATGGAATATGTGACTTTGATATTTTAGTTTGAAGACTTAACAGTATTTCTTCCTATTCTGCCACTCTGCACAGTCCACAGAATGTGCTGCTAAACTGCGGCGAAGCACACTGAATGGAATATGTGACTTTGATATTTTAGTTTGAAGACTTAACAGTATTTCTTCCTATTCTGCAACTCTGCACAGTACACAGAATGTGCTGCTAAACTGCGGCGACGCACACTGAATGGAATATGTGACTTTGATATTTTAGTTTGAAGACTTAACAGAATGTGCTCTAATCTGCAACTTTGCACACTAAACAGAATGTGCTCTAATCTGCAACTTTGCACACTAAACAGAATGTGCTCTAATCTGCAACTTTGCACACTAAACAGAATGTGCTCTAATCTGCAACTTTGCACACTAAACAGAATGTGCTCTAATCTGCAACTTTGCACACTAAACAGAATGTGCTCTAATCTGCAACTTTGCACACTAAACAGAATATATGAAATTTTTTTTTTTTTGTTTTTTCCCCCCACACAAAATAACCTGCTGCCCCCACACACAGTAGTCCTAAAAAGGACTTTTGGTTCTTTTTTTTTCACAATTTTGCTTTTTTTCTCCCTACACTGACTTTCCCTTCCTATCCTCAGCTCTCCCTGGCTAAGACTGAGCCGAACTCGCTGGTCAGGTGCTATACAGCACCCGACCACGGGTTCTGGCCAGCCAATCAGTGTAATGCCAGCAGCCAACATGGCTGCTGGCATTACACTGATGTCAGAGCCTCTCTGCATGTTTATTGGCTGCGCAGCAGCCGCAAAACGTGCAGGGAGGAGACCCGAACATGGCGGGCGAGCACATGCGGTACTCGTACGAGTACCGCCATGTGCCGAGCAGAGCGATGCTCGAGCCGATCCGAGCATCGGCCGAGCATGCTCGCTCAACACTAATAGATATATATGAGAGATAGATAGATATTAGATAGATAGATAGATAGATAGACATTAGATAGATAGATAGATATGAGATAGAATAATAGATAGATAGATAGATAGACATAGATGTGAGCGATAGATAGATAGATAGATAGACATAGATATGAAAGATAGATAGATAGATATGAGATACATAGATATGAGATACATAGATAGATAGATATGAGATAGATAGATATGAGACAGATAGATAGATAGATATGAGATAGATAGAAATGAGACAGATAGATAGATAGATAGATAGATAGATAGATAGATAGATAGATAGATATGAGATACATAGATAGATAGATATGAGACAGATAGATAGATAGATAGATAGATAGATAGATAGATAGATATGAGATACATAGATAGATAGATATGAGACAGATAGATAGATAGATAGATAGATAGGAGATAGATAGATAGATATGAGATAGACATAGATAGATGTGAGAGATAGATAGATAAATATGAGATAGATAGATAGATAAATATGAGATAGATAGATAGATAGATAGATAGATAGATAGATACATAGATATGAGATAGATAGATAGATAGATAGATAGATAGATAGATAGATATGAGATAGATAGATAGATAGATAGATAGATAGATAGATAGATAGATACAATAAAAGAAAGCTGCAGCCATTGTCAGTCCACAGCAGGACGAAGGTCTCCTCAGTAAGCTAAGTGTATGGATCATCATAATCTGCCACTCTGGTCCAGCGCGGGTTGGCAGATATTTGACCCTGCCGAGGACTAGAACCTACAACCCTGAGGTTTGAGACAATTCCACAGCTGGAGCGTTAACCAGCTCACAGTGTTTTATATATATCCTATCCCTTTAAAACTTGAGACTACTCGTGTAGTTAGATATAAAAATCTGACATTATTTTCTATATAAAACTTGACCGTGAGCAGTGGCCGTGTTTTGACTCTTGATGACTTTCCCAGTCCATGGGTCTGTGCAGCACTCAGACATTGGGGTGTAGGTACATGTGTGCCAGCGCAGCCGCATGGCAATAGCCGCTAACAACAGAGGGTGCACTTAACTCTATAAGTTCCAGGTGGGGTATGCAATGGCACTCAAAGGGTTAAGGGTATGCACTACAGCTTATGATAAATGTAGTGCATACCGGCGGGCACACTCTGCCAGTGTTACACTTTAATGCCAGTCAGTCAGGTAACAGGGAAAGTGACAGTGATGGAGTCCAGGTTGTCTATGCCACAGAGAACATTCTGGCACTGACTAAAGGAACTGTCTGACCTGCCCACGTACTGCCGCACTGCCTTAATCTTGGAGCACGCAGTGTCAATGGGAGGGCAATGGGGGTTTTATTCATTAAAAGAGAAGACACACCCCGTAATAATACCCCCTTACCTTATTATGGCCAAATAGTCCTAATGGCCACTATGAATCTTGCCCTTCTGCCTTTGTTTAACCCCTTAACGACCCTTGACGGTCATAGTACGTCATGGGTAAATCTGACTTAATGACCCATGACATACTATGACCGTCATGGAATTCTGGGCTCCCCCCGCGGCTGCACGCCGTTCAGGGAGTACGGAATCAGATTCTTAAAAAAATAATAAATAAATGCTCCGTGGTCCTTTAGTGACCTCCACGTGCCTGCGCGGCCGGTCGTTAAGGGTATGAGATAACATTTTCAGTCAGAACTGGATGTGAATTTCATGGAGGCGGACATGACGGTTACTGATGCTTTTTCATACTGAAATAGATGAGTTCATTAGCCTGCTTTAACCTTTTAAGGACCAGAGGCGTGTACAAAGCATTGCAATGCACTGCACACACCTCTGGTCCATACAGGGTTAGTATTACCATGTGCAGTGAGCGCAGTTTGATTTTCTGTGGTCGTGAGAGCAACTCTCATGTCGTCCTCCATGGACATGACACACAGGACTGACTGAAGAGGTTATCTGAATGGCAAATTCATATGGGGCTATTGGCATACCTGGGAACTCTCCCAGAGGCGTAACTTGAAGCGTCTGGGCCCTGGTGCAAGAAGCGCCATGGGCCCCCCCTCGAGTATATTTGCCGTCTCCAAAATGCCCTTATCTCCTACCTCCCTGGAGTGGAAGGAGCCCAGAGAGGTGTGTCGATCTCCCGCGCGGTCCTCTTCAGTAATGCAGAGCGCTGGGAGATGATGTCATCTCCCAGCGCTCTGCATTACTACAGTGCCAGACGAAGATCGTGGGCGGCAGGTAGAGGGGTCGCAGGGGGCGGCCGGGCCCCCTGGAGCGACAGGCCCGGTCGCGGGTGCGACCCCTATAGTTATGCCACTGAACTCTCCGGATCTGTCCCAGAGACTCAGTTTTCACAGGTAATTACTGGGAACAGAGGCTGATTCTTCAGTGGTGGCGAGTTTCCTTTCAAACTCTGATCACTTCCCTCCCACTTCTCCTCATTCTCACCCTGTTCCACCCACTTCTCCTCCTTCTCACCTTGTTCTGCCCACACCCCTCCCACTTGTCCTCTTGTCCACCCTGTTCCTCCATCTTTCCACCCACTTCTCATACTTCCTACCCTGCTCCTCCCACTTTCTGCCCACTTTTCCTTCTTCCCACCCTGTTCTTCCCACTTTTTCACACTTCCTGTCCATTTCTCCTCTTCTCACTCTGTTCCATCCACTTCCAGCCCACTTTTCCTCTTTCCCACCCTATTCCTTCCACTTCCTGCTCACTTTGACCCTTTCCCAACCCGTTCCTCCCACTGCTCCTCCTTCCCATCTTGTTCAACCCACTTCTTCTCCTTTCAACTCTGTTCTACCCACTTTTCACTCCGTTCTCCTCCTTCCCACCCTGTTCTACCCACTTCCAGCTCAGTTCTCTGCCTTCCCACCTTGTTCCTCCCACTTCCCACCCACTTTTCCTTCTTCTCACCTTGTTCCTCCCACTTCTCCTCCTTCTCACCATTTTCTCATTTCCTGCCTACTTCTCCTCCTTCCCATACTGTTCTGCCCACTTCCCACCCACCTCTCCTCCTTCCCACCCTGTTCGCCCACTTCCCTCCTACTTTTCCTCCTTCCCAACCAGTTACACCCATTTCTCCTCATTCTCACCCTGTTCCTCACACTTCCCGCCCTCTTCTTCTACTCTCCCTGTTCCTCCCACTTCTCCTCCTTCTCACCATGTTTTAATTTCCTGCCTACTTCTCCTCCTTCCCATACTGTTCTGCCCACTTCCTATCCACCTCTTCTCCTTCCCACCCTATTCACCCACTTCCCTCCTACTTCTCCTCCTTCCCAACCAGTTACACCCACTTCTCACCCTCTTCCTCACACTTCCCGCCCTCTTCTTCTACTCTCCCTGTTCCTCACACTTCCCGCCCTCTTCTTCTACTCTCCCTGTTCCTCACACTTCCTGCACACTTTATGACACAAGATGATAAGCCCCACCCTTTAAGGCACAAATCTCATCATTTACATCCCCCTGGTTCCAGCACACAAGCTCATTCTGGGGTCTCAAGAGGACGAAATTCCCCAGTATGGATATTAGGATTTTCTGGCTACAGTGAGGTCAGTGGAGGGTTATTATTAAAACCAGTTCTCCTGTAGGCTCAGGAGAGGTCTGCACTGCAGTGCACACATACAGTGATATTTAATCCAGTTTTTGCAGTGTATTCTAGTCATGCCCTTTCAGAGTTATGGGATTTAATGCATTCTGGTCAGCACTGCTTGTGTATACATGATTTATACACATACACTTTATGTGCTTATTACATTAGGCTATTGCATAGGCTGCATGGACTGGCTGTTTGGAATTCCTGTCACCATTAGAAAGATGATGTGCTTTCTCTTTTGTTTATTACATGGAGACTAACTAATCGTTGCTTCTAAACAAGAATTTATTAATGGCCAGAAATCTTTCTGTGGGTTTTAACCCAATTGCTTATCCATTAACATATTTTCTGCGAATAAATAATGTGAAGAAGAATTTGTGATTCGGTGGTGTAAATCCTTACCTAGTTATTCACTTTGATGCTAAAGAGTCTCGTTGTGACTGCTAAAGAAACTTTGTAGCACAGTGGTCTTTGCAACGCTGCCTTTTAACCCTTTGGGTGTCAGAGATGTATGCACCGCGTTTCAAAGAGTTGCGTACCCTTCTCTTACCCAAGGAGTTTAAGCAGGACAGGTCTTCTCAAACTTGGCAGCTCAATGGTGAGGAGATTGGGGAAAAAAGCCCTATTATGCCTCAAAAAGTCATGACCAACTCAGCTTCCTGTATCCTCATGTGCACCCAACTACCATCACCACACCCGCACATGTCCTCCTTAACCACACCTCCCAACTGTCCTGATTTAGGAGGGACAGACCCTCTTTTAGACCCAAATCCCTCTGTGCCTCTTTCCCACCCTGATGTCCCTCTTTTTAGGAGATCAGACTGTGTGGTTTGTATGTAAGTGTATCACCCTGGTGTCCCTGTGTTTAGGAGATCAGACTGTGTGGTGTGTATATAAGTGTATCACCCTGGTGTCCCTGTGTTTAGGAGATCAGACTGTGTGGTGTGTATATAAATGTATCACCTTGGTGCCCCTGTGTTTAGGAGATCAGACTGTGTGGTGTGTATATAACTGCATCACCCTGGTATCCCTGTGTTTAGGAGATCAGACTGTGTGGTGTGTATAGAAGTGTATCACCCTGGTGTCCCTGTGTTTATGAGATCAGACTGTGTGGTGTGTATATAAATGTATCACCTTGGTGCCCCTGTGTTTAGGAGATCAGACTGTGTGGTTTGTATAGAATTGTATCACCCTGGTGTCCCTGTGTTTAGAAGATCAGATTGTGTAGTGTGTATAAAAGTGTATCACCCTGGTGTCCATGTGTTTAGGAGATCAGACTGTGTGGTGTGTATCACCCTGGTGTCCATGTGTTTAGGAGATCAGACTGTGTGGTGTGTATAGAAGTGTATCACCCTGGTGTCCCTGTGTTTAGGAGATCAGACTGGTGTGGTTTGTATAGAATTGTATCACCCAGGTGTCCCTGTGTTTAGGAGATCAGATTGTGTGGTGTGTATAGAAGTGTATCACCCTGGTATTACCCTGGTGTTCCTGTGTTTAGGAGATCAGACTGCATGGTGTGTGTATAAGTGTATTACCCTGGTGTTCCTGTGGTTAGGAGATCAGATTGTGTGGTGTGTATATAAGTGTATCACCCTTATGATCCTGGGTTTAGAAGATCAGACTGTGTGGTATGTATAGAAGTGTATCACCCTGGTGTCCCTGTGTTTAGGAGATCAGACTGTGTGGTGTGTATAGAAGTGTATCACCCTGGTGTCCCTGTGTTTAGGAGATCAGACTGTGTGGTGTGTATAGAAGTGTATCACCCTGGTATCCCTGTGTTTAGGAGATCAGACTGTGTGGTGTGTATATAAGTATATCACCCTGGTGTCCTGTGTTTATGAGATCAGACTGTGTGGTGTGTATATAAGTGTATCACCCTGGTGTCCCTGTGTTTAGGAGATCAGACTGTGTGGTGTGTATAGAAGTGTATCACCCTAGTGTCCCTGTGTTTAGGAGATCAGACTGTGTGGTGTGTATAGAAGTGTATCACCCTGGTGTCCCTGTGATTAGGAGATCACAGTGTGTGGTGTATATAGAAGTGTATCACCCTGGTGTCCCTGTGTTTAAGAGATCAGATTGTGTGGTGTGTATAAGTGTATCACATTGCTCTACAGCAATAAAACTCACATTATTGTTTGTTTAAACATCAGTATATGTGTTTATAAATTGGTCTGTGTAAATAAAATACGTTGGTGTTGTTATAAGTCATTTATTAGATTACACAACGAGGTGTCAATAGGTAGGGTTGCCACCTTTTCCTAAAAAAAATACCGGCCATAGCTGTGGGTCGGTGAGGGCGGAGTCACAAAAGGGAGGAGCTACAAAAGGGAGGAGCCACAAAAGGGGCAGAATGTTGCATGATCACTCTCAGACTAAGCAGTCTCTCTCTCTCTGACTAAGCACTCACTCTCTCAGACTAAGCACATACACACACTCTCTCTCAGACTAAGCACACATACTCTCTCTCAGACTAAGCAATCTCTCTCTCAGACTAAGCACTCACACACTCTCTCTCAGACTAAGCACTAACACACTCTCTCTCAGACTAAGCACTCACTCACTCTCTCTCTCTCAAACTAAGCTCTCCCAGACCAGTGTGGTGAAGGATCCCCTACACACAAAGGTGATCAGACCTCACAGTTAAGCCTTTGAGGCCTAGATGGGAATGAAACACATTTCCAAACATTAACCTCTCTGGTTCCCAAGGAGGTTAATGCAGAATCCCTTTGTAATAATGTCATAAAGGCTGGCAGCTGCCCTAGAACCAAAGAAGAACCCACAAGAGTATTTCCTACTGAGTAAATACTTCTCTCCCCCTTGTGCCTCTCTCTCCCCCTTGTACTTCTCTCTCTCCCCCTTGTGCCTCTCTCTCCCCCATGTACTTCTCTCTCTTCCCCATGTACTTCTCTCTCTCCCCCTTGTACTTCTCTCTCTCCCCCTTGTGCCTCTCTCTTCCCCATGTACTTCTCTCTCTCCCCCTTGTGCCTCTTTCACCCCATGTACTTCTCTCACTCCCCCTTGTGCCTCTTTCACACCATGTACTTCTCTCCCCCTTGTGCCTCTCTCTCCCCCATGTACTTCTCTCTCTCCCCCTTGTGCCTCTCTCCCCCCCATGTACTTCTGTCTCTCCCCCATGTACTTCTGTCTCTCCCCCATGTACTTTTCTCTCTCCCCCTTGTGCCTCTCTCTCTCCCCCTTGTGCCTCTCTCCCCCATGTACTTCTCTCTCTCCCCCATGTACTTCTCTCTCTCCCCCTTGTGCCTCTCTCTCTCCCCCTTGTGCCTCTCTCTCCCCCATGTACTTCTCTCTCTCCCCCTTGTGCCTCTCTCTCCCCCATGTACTTCTCTCTCTCCCCCATGTACTTCTCTCTCTCCCCCTTGTGCCTCTCTCTCCCCCATGTACTTCTCTCTCTCCCCCTTGTGCCTCTTTCACCCCATGTACTTCTCTCACTCCCCCTTGTGCCTCTTTCACACCATGTACTTCTCTCTCTCCCCCTTGTGCCTCTCTCTCTCCCCCTTGTGCCTCTCTCTCCCCCATGTACTTCTCTCTCTCCCCCTTGTGCCTCTCTCTCCCCCATGTACTTCTCTCTCTCCCCCTTGTGCCTCTCTCACCCCCATGTACTTCTCTCTCTCCCCCTTGTGCCTCTTTCACCCCATGTACTTCTCTCACTCCCCCTTGTGCCTCTTTCACACCATGTACTTCTCTCTCTCCCCCTTGTGCCTCTTTCTCCCCCATGTACTTCTCTCTCTCCCTTGTGCCTCTTTCTCCCCCATGTACTTCTCTCTCTCCCCTTGTGCCTCTCTCCCCCGTGTACTTCTCTCTCTCCCCTTGTGCCTCTCTCCCCCGTGTACTTCTCTCTTTCTCTCCCCCTTGTGCCTCTCTCTCTCTCTCTCCCGTACCTCTTTTTCACTTTCCTGCACTGTCGACATCCGGAGCGCAACCACTCCAAACGCGGAGACGCCGCATGGAGTGTGCAGGGGTTTTCTTCCTCTGTCTGGGCGCCAGTTTTAAACTGGCCTCAGAACAGAGGAAGAAAATACCTGCACGCTCCACGCGGCGTCTCCGCATTTGGAGTGGTTGCGCTCCGGATGTCGGCAGTGCAGGAAGTAAGACAGCAGTATCCGGCGGCTGTGGGGCTGCAAAACTAATCGGTGCTCAACGAATCGATTAGTTGTTGCAGCCCTAGTCGGCAACATCATTAAAGGCTGCCAAAGTGGTCTGGGAAGCGGGGCAAAGCAGTAATACCGGCTTTTCAATGGCCGGTATAGAGGTTATACTGGCACCGGCTCAGCAGTGCTAATTACCGGCTGTGCCGGTAAAATACCGGCCGGGTGGCAACCCTATCAATAGGTCAAGAAATAGCCAAAAAGTACTGGTAATGCCCTGCCCACCAGCCACACCCCCTAAAACACCAGTGTCCCTCTTTGGCAATTTGAAATGTTGGGAAGTATGTCCTTAACAGCCAGCCAAAGCGGCGTGGATAGCCATTAAGGACGAGGTCACAGTCCTTAAAGTGATGGTAATGTATTATTTTAACTACATTTAGTATTGTAGATATGAAAAAATAAATTCATTGATCCCAGACCAATCTCTCAAACTTGTATAGTGGTAGAGATATAAGGTTCCAAAGTTCCCCCCTCCCACCCCTTTGTCACGGTTTTTGAAGACTCTCAGACGTAAGGTTTGGTAAAAACATAACTTTATTGAAAAGTTAAGGCAATCCCCATAGGGTAAACATACATAAAAATACAACAATAATAGTCCATACAATAGGTTCTACCGGCCTTGCCTAAAATACCGGGCAAGGCAACCCAAGTGACAGTAGCAATAACAGGCTCTATCGGCCTTGCCTATACCGGGTAAGGCAACCGTGAGATGACATATACCAGTTCTACCGGACTTACCAATACCGGGCAAGGCAGCCCAAAGGAGTACTGAGTGTAGGCTCTACTGGCCCTGCTAATGCCGGGTAAGGCAGCCTTAAAGATGGTAATTAGTGTTGAGCGAGCGTGCTCGGCCGATGCTCGGATCGGCTCGAGCATCGCTCTGCTCGGCACATGGCGGTACTCGTCGAGTACCGCCATGTGCTCGCCCGCCATGTTCGGGTGGCGGGGATCTGTGCCGGAAGAGGCACAGATCTGAAGACGCTCCGCTGGACCACCAGGGACTGGAGGTACGGGGGCATTGCGGAGATGAAGGGGGCATTGCGGAGATGAAGGGGGACATTGTGGAAGAGGGGCATAGACTCTATGCCCCTCTTCCACAATGTCCCCCTTCATCTCCGCTATGCCCGTCTTCCACAATGTCCCCCTTCATCTCCGCTATGCCCCTCTTCCACAATGTGCCCCTTCATCTCCGCTATGCCCCTCTTCCACAATGTCCCCCTTCATCTCCTCTATGCCCCCGTACCTCCAGTCCCTGGTGGTCCAGCGGAGCGTCTTCAGATCTGTGCCTCTTCCGTCCGCATGCTGGAACCAATAGTGTATATCGCAACCAGGTTTAATGGAGTAAACCAGCGTCCTCACGCTGGAACCAACAGTAAGTGTCGCCACCAGGTTTAATGGAGTAAACCAGCGTCCGTACGCTGGAACCAACAATGTATAAGCAGCAGCGAAAAGAACAATGTCGCCGGAGTGACGGGGCTAGAGCAGGAGCCCTACACTCCTAACCCGCTAGGTGCTGGAACACAGGAACACCGGAACACTAGCATACAGGAACATTGGAACACTGGAACACCGGAACGCAGGATCAGCAGGATCAGCAAGATCAGCAGGCCCAGAAGCCTGACATGCAGATCAGGCCAAGTGAGGTCAGAAACACCACGAAAGGGCAACCTGGAAGTGCTCAATCTGGGTTTAAAAAGGCTGTGTGAGGAGGGCTAATAGCAGACAGCCAATCAGGAATACTCAGCAAGTGACAGACACAGAACAGCACGAATCACGGGCACCTTGATACCCTTTCATCGACGTCAGCATCTAGCTGAGAATCAGATCCTGGAACCGGTCGGTGGCTCTTTAGCAGCGTCAAAATATCCCAATCTGAAAATAAATGCTTCATTTGAAATGGTCTACAAAGTGTGCCTTTTAACCAAGCTCACTTTGCAGACTGTTCCAATTAAGTATTTATTTTCAGATCGCTCTATTTTGACTCTGCTGAAGAGCCTCCGGCCGGTCCTGGGGCCAGGATCTGCTTCTGTCAGCTAAGTGCTGATGTTGATGAAAGGGGGAGGGAGGGGGGGAACTTCGGAACCTTATATCTCTACCACTACACAAGTTTGAGAGATCAGACTGGGATCAATGGATTTATTTTTTTTCATATTTACCATATTAAATGTAGTTAAAATAATACATTACTATCCCTTTAAGTGCCAGAAACGGCATGACGGTCCTGGCACATCGAGGGGCTTTATGGGGTTAACCAAGGCTGAGTTTACATCTCATGTGCCCCTAGGCAAGGCACTCTAGGAGCCATTAGCTCCGCCCATGGTCCCTCCCCACTCTCACATCCACTGTTTCCTGGCACAGCAAATACCCTTGGCCTATAACAAGCAAGAATGAATAAAAACTTTAACCCCTTGGTTTCTAGAGACCTCTCTCTAGCACACAAGGAGTTAAATAACAGCCTGTAATGAGGTGTAAAAAACTGGTGCAGAACACTGAGATTACTCTGGCCACACCCATAATTCAGAATGTGGGTGTGGACAAAACAGCTGAGGCTCCACCCCTCAAAATTTGGAGCTTTAGGCATGTGCCTACTCTGAATATTGGGAAATCCAGCCTTGTCCTTTCCACATCCATTACACATCCCTTCCACATACACTACACATCCCTTCCATATCCATTACACATCCCTTCCACATCCACTACACATCCCTTCCACATCCACTACACATCCCTTCCACATACACTACACATCCCTTCCACATCCACTACACATCTCCTTCCACTTCCACTACACATCTCCTTCCACATCCACTACACATCCATTACACATCTCCTTCCACATCCATTACACATCCCTTCCACATCCATTACACATCCCTTCCACATCCATTACACATCTCCTTCCACATCCATTACACATCCCTTCCACATCCATTACACATCCCTTCCACATCCAGTACTCATCTCCTTCCACATCCATTACACATCCCTTCCACATCCATTACACATCCCTTCCACATCCATTACGCATCCCTTCCACATCCAGTACTCATCTCCTTCCACATCCATTACACATCCCTTCCACATCCATTACACATCCCTTCCACATCCAGTACTCATCTCCTTCCACATCCATTACACATCTCCTTCCACATCCATTACACATCCCTTCCACATCCATTACACATCCCTTCCACATCCAGTACTCATCTCCTTCCACATCCATTACACATCCCTTCCACATCCATTATATATCCCTTCCACATCCATTACACATCTCCTTCCACATCCACTACACATCCCATCCACATCCACTACTCATCTTCTTCCACATCCATTACACATCTCCTTCCACATCCACTACACATCTCCTTCCACATCCATTATACGTCCCTTCCACATCCATTACACATCCCTTCCACATCCATTACACATCCCTTCCACATCCACTACACATCCCTTCCACATCCATTACACATCCCTTCCACATCCATTACACATCTCCTTCCACATCCACTACTCATCTTCTTCTACATCCATTACACATCCCTTCCACATCCATTACACATCCCTTCCACATCCACTACACATCTCCTTCCACATCCATTACACATCCCTTCCACATCCATTACACATCTCCTTCCACATCCACTACACATCTCCTTCCACATCCATTATCCGTCCCTTCCACATCCATTACACATCCCTTCCACATCCACTACACATCCCTTCCACATCCATTACACATCCCTTCCACATCCATTACACATCTCCTTCCACATCCATTACACATCTCCTTCCACATCCATTACACATCCCTTCCACATCCACTACACATCCCTTCCACATCCATTACACATCCCTTCCACATCCATTACACATCTCCTTCCACATCCACTACACATCCCTTCCACATCCATTACACATCCCTTCCACACCCACTACTCATCTCCTTCCACATCCATTACACATCCCATCCACATCCACTACTCATTTCCTTCTACATCCATTACATATTCCTTCCACATCCATTTCACATCCCTTCCACTTCCCTTCCACATCCACTACACATCCCTTCCACATCCACTACACATCTCCTTCCACATCCATTACATATTTCTTCCACATCCATTACTCATCTCCTTCCGCATCCATTACACATCCCTTCCACATCCGTGATTCTGCGATAGGACGACATGTTTACTTTCGGGTTTTCCCTTGCATGCAAGGGGGCAGAGCTTTCATTGTTCTCACAGAAAGAAGATTGTCCCCTTCTGTTATCTGTCTGGTCTATGGACTGCATTCCACATCTGAGAAGAGATGACTTACACTAGGTAAAAGGGGCAGGAGGGGGAAACTTTGCTTGTAAATATCCCATAAACCATATAAGACTTATATCGTTCTTCATGTTTTTTTAATGCCTACAAAATAAAATAAAGATAAAACAAAGTATTACTATCCCTTTAAGGTAAAAACAAGTGTGTGTGTGTGTGTTTGTGTGTATGTGAAGGTGAGCAGAATGTATGTGAGAATGTCTGTGTGTGTGTCTGCAGGAAAGTGTGTCAGTGTGTATGTGTGCGTATATGCATGAGTGTAAGAGAAAGAGAGAGAATGTCTGAAACATATTTGCGGTTTTGTGTGTGAAAGGGCTATGCAATGAAATAATAATACAATTTTTTTTTCTTTTTTTTTTTTGAGGGGGCAATGATTTTCTTGAACCTGTGCCCCTCACTCACTTGTTATGCCATTAGATAGAGCTGCTACTAACTTTAAAAAAAAAAAAAACATCTGAGGCGTAATAACTTTGGAATAAAAAATCTCCCTTAAGTGGGCGTACTCTTATTTCTATTCAGAGAGAAAATCCATAGAACATATTAATTAAAAAAAAAACTTTTACTGCCCCTTTAAATGTCTTAAAATAAGACATTACTGTTCCTTTAAACAGAATATTCCCCACTGCCCATAGGTGAAATCAACCTTTACCACGACACACTACCAACATCAAGAAAAGATGACAACAATTGTTTTTCAATAGTAATAATGGTTATGAAGATGCAGTGCACTAAAAAGCCTGTGCATGGTTATTTTGCATTATTCTGATAGATAACAAAACTTTCAGCTTAGATATGGGTATTAAAATTTAAACACAGGGCCTCAGACAGCTGGCACCTGCCACCCCTCCCTCTATTGCTCTCGCTACCATCATCCCCCCCCCAACCACCCAGCTTGTCCTTTCTCAATCTCATTGCATTTCACGCTGCTCTTTTTTGCTGCGAGAAGTAATGAAATTATAATATTTATGATGGAATTGCCTTCTGCATCCTCTGTTGAGCGGGCGGCTGAGGCTGTTTAGAAGAATTTGCATCTGTCTTGTGCTTGGCCCACCACTCTCTGAAACTCGCTCTTACTATCGTATCTCTGCTTGTAATTACCGGCTTAAAGGAGAAGTAACACGTCGTAATAAACCCGCCACTTACATTACCACGG
This sequence comes from Rhinophrynus dorsalis, assembly GCA_037306005.1. Lineage (NCBI taxonomy): Eukaryota > Metazoa > Chordata > Amphibia > Anura > Rhinophrynidae > Rhinophrynus > Rhinophrynus dorsalis. The sequence continues at coordinate 235,078,823 of CM074725.1, read as the reverse complement.
CAAGGAGATCCTAGCGGCGTCTATGAATTTTGCCCTTGTGCTTGGCCCGCCACTCTCAGAAAAGTATCCTTAGTATAGTATCTCTGATTGTAATTCCCAGCGTAACCCTTTGAGTGCCAGAGGGGTTTGTCTAGCTGACAAACTTGGATTCTGGTCCCGAGACCGGACGGCTCATCTGCAGAGGCAAAATAACATGGCATACAATGAGAATCTTCATGAGAATGGTCTACAAAGCGTGCCTGGTTGGAGGCAGCTCATTTGATTTATTTAATTAAAAAGAACTGTATTAAAGCTTGTTAAAATAAAGTAATACTATCCCTTTAAAAAAAACAGTACTGCACTGTTGGAGAGACTGTAAACATAAATGAAATATTAGGTCATGTATGTGGTCAGATAACTGAGCTGAATCTCATGAAAGGACAAATGTTGGGGGAGATTCACTAAGCGGTGATAAAGCGGAGATGACTTCCCCAGTTTATCACTTCTCCAGTTCCTATGCACTAAGATTTTGTCAGCTTTGGAGATCTTAGTGAATAGGCTCCATAGAATAACATAAGAACTGGAGAAGTTATATCACTGGAGAAGTTATGTCCACTTCATCATCTCCTTATCACCGAATAGTGAATCTCCAGTGGCGTAACTATAGGGGTCGCAACCGCGACCGGGCCCGTCACTCCAGGGGCCCGGCTGCCCCCTGCGACCCCCTCCTTCTGGCGCCGCAAGCTCCCTCCCGCGTTCTAGTAATGCAGAGCGCTGGGAGATGACATCATATCCCAGCGCTCTGCATTACAGAAGAGGACAGCGTGGGAGCACGTCGCACCAGCCCGCCTCTCCTGCCTCTCCACTGGACCACCAGGGATTGGGAGGTAGGAAATGGAGGCATTGTGGAGGGCCCGGGGGCCAATGTGTTCGGGGGTTGGGGGGGGCCCATGGCACTTCTTGCACCAGGGCCCGGACTGTTCTAGTTACGCCTCTATGAATCTCCGCCGTGGTGTTATCCCAGTTGTGCATCACTTATCTGTGTAACAAATAAATCATCGCATAAGAGATAAAAACAGAATGAAAAACATTAAACAAGAATTAAAATAATTTTTGATAATTCGTTTTAACGGGACTTTTCAGTCCTTGGGTGCTAAAGGCCTCCAGCACATTTAAAGGTATAATATCCATAAGTATCAAAACAAAATACCCGTTGAACAAAACAAAAGTACGCCCTTTGCGGTGAACTGCTTTATTCAAAATATATTACAGTTCAAACTGCAGTTGTATTTTATGTTAAACTGTTAGCAACAGTGCCACCTGGTGCAGACAGTTATTTTATCACATTCTATGGGAGAGGTTAGCCACTGGCTACAGTTATCCATAAACTGATAGTAACAGCTCCCTCATTTTGTGGTGCAACTTTGGTCTGCTATAACTTTTGAACACACTAGTTAACAACCAGAGAAGTTTTTTTTGTTTTACTCAAAAGAAAAAAACTCTACAATAAATGATTTTTGCTGTTACTTTAAGAATGAATAGAAATAGTGAAAAGAAAACAAAATTGCTTCCTACAGGATAATGAAAACAGAACATGTAATTCTGCAACGCTTACATTTATATAGTTGTAAATATTAATCCTTTGCATGCCAGACACAATGCATTGGGTACCTCTCTGGGGTTAAGAGTAGTGTTGAGCGAGCATGCTCGGCCGATGCTCGAATCGGCTCGAGCATCGCTCTGCTCGGCACATGGCGGTACTCGTACGAGTACCGCCATGTGCTCGCCCGCCATGTTCGGGTGGCAGGGATCTGTGCCGGAGGAGGCACAGATCTTGCAGACGCTCCGCTGGACCACCAGGGACTGGAGGTAGGGGGCATTGCGGAGATGAAGGGGGCATTGCGGAGAGGAAGGGGGACATTGTGGAGATGAAGGGGGACATTGTGGAAGGGGGACATTGTGGAAGGGGGGCATTGCGGAGATGAAGGGGGCATTGCGGAGATGAAGGGGGACATTGCGGAGATGAAGGGGGACATTGTGGAAGGGGGACATTGTGGAAGGGGGGCATTGCGGAGATGAAGGGGGCATTGCGGAGATGAAGGGGGCATTGCGGAGATGAAGGGGGACATTGCGGAGATGAAGGGGGACATTGTGGAAGGGGGACATTGTGGAAGGGGGGCATTGCGGAGATGAAGGGGGCATTGCGGAGATGAAGGGGGCATTGCGGAGATGAAGGGGGACATTGCGGAGATGAAGGGGGACATTGTGGAAGGGGGACATTGTGGAAGAGGGGCATTGTGGAGATGAAGGGGGGCATTGACCAGGCACCCTCCCCTCATCAGAGCAGGGGGTGCCTGGTGTAATGCTCGAGTCCTCCCATTTAATGCAATGGGGTTCGGGTGCTCGGCCGAGCACTTGAGCCTCAGGGGGTGCTCGGTCAGAGCACCCGAACACCCGAGCATCGGGGTGCTCGCTCAACACTAGTTAAGAGGTGTTGGCCTAGATTGCATTGCCCTTGAAACCTGTTAGTACTAATTGATTCCTATTGACGTCCCTGGAGAAACTGGTGGATTAACCCTTTGAGCACCAGAGGGGTACGCAACGCATTGCAAAGCAATGCGTTGCGTACCCCTCTGGCACTCAAAGGATTAAACACTTGCTAAAGTTATCAACTGCAATGGAATGCAAACTGCATTTGAGAGACATTGTTTCTTTAAGATTCTATTGTACCATGATGTGTAATTACTTATGAGAATGAAACTCCACTGTAATCAAGCAAGGTGTCACTGTTCCGTGACCTTATAGTGAATCTACAGTATTGGAGTCACTGAAAGCAACACTATATGATCTATTATTATTCCTTCACACGAAATCGTGACAAAATGATCTAGTGCAGAGATATAAGGAAGAGATATCAAATTAGCTAGGTCCCCCTGAATACGCAATCATTCCCCAAACCCCTGTGGAATTAAATGGGGATTTTAACCCCTTCAATGCTAGAATGGTCTCTAATGTGACCTCTCTTTGCATTCAGGGGCTTATCATTATGACTGTTTCGCAAAAGAATATTAACCCTTTGCCATAGGAGTATGTAACTCATATTGAACTGACATCTCCTAATAACTCTACCCACTCAGTGGCACAACTACAGGCAATGCAGAGGGTGAAGATGCTCCTAGGCATGGACGTCTGGAGGGGGAGGCTCCCTCCATAAAACAGAGGGGCGGGGTGAGCTGGCTACTGTTATGTTATGGCTTTTGCCCCCCAGGAAAAATTTCCGCAGATGCTCCTGCTCCCAGTCCCAGCATCCCAGGGAGTCTGCAGCCCCTGCACCTTCATAGTATGGCCATTTTCCTAGTGTGTGTGTGTGTGTGTGTGTGTGTGTGTGTGTGTGAGGGGCTATTGGGAGGATCACAAGATCTTCCCTAACTGGTCCGCTGTTGTCTGTACCTGTATCACTGTTCCCTGCCAGTCCCAATGTAGAGCACCAGGAAATGACATCATATCCCAGAACTCTGCATCATTAAAGCGGAACTACCATGCCACAAATTGTTTAGCTTAACTAAGTCCCCTTATTATTACCTGATTTAATAGATATATGCTTTATTCCCCAGCTGTCAGTAGCATGGAGCGCGGACATCTTGCCATTGTGACGTCCGCGCGCCTGCGCTGCCAGTCCCAACTAGGTCTAGGAGGCGTTGCTATGAGCTGGCCGGCTCCAGCTGGGACTGACAGCACAGGCACACGGACGTCACAATGGCAAGATGTCCGCGCTCCGTGCTACTGACAGCTGGGGAATAAAGCATATATCTATTAAATCAAGTAATAATCCTGGTGACTAGCAGTACTAAGCAGCTAGTCGCCAGAAGGGGACTTAGTTAAGCTAAACATTTTGTGACATGGTAGTTCCGCTTTAAGCTATGCGGGGATTGAGACGGAGAGTTGACCTAGAGGTCTGTGCTGGTGGAGGCACAGACTTCATCACCAAACACGGGATCGTCATTTATAAAATCTAAAGAACGTAACAGAAACTGCAAACAAGCAATTAAGCTAGCGAAAACTGAAAATGAGAAAATATTGCAAAAGAGAGCAAGAAAACCCTAAACAATTCTACAAGTATACAAATGGCAAAAAGATTGATGTTGGCCCTCTTAACTGAGACAGGTGAATTAATTATTTTCTTCTGCATATACAAAGAAAGCAAACAGAGATGTGATATTTAAACGTAGTAGGTAGTGTTGAGCGAGCACCCGGATGCTCGGGTGCTCTGACCGAGCACCCCCTGAGGCTCGAGTGCTCGGCCGAGCACCCGAGCCCCATTGGAATGAATGGGGCGACACCAGGCACCCCCTGCTCTGATGAGGGGAGGGTGCCTGGTCAATGCCCCCTTCATCTCCGCTATGCCCCCTTCATCTCCGAATGCCCCCTTCAGCTCCGCAATGTCCCCCTTCAGCTCCGCTATGCCCGTCTTCCACAATGTGCCCCTTCATCTCCGCTATGCCCCTCTTCCACAATGTGCCCCTTCATCTCCGCTATGCCCCTCTTCCACAATGTCCCCCTTCATCTCCTCTATGCCATAGAGGAGATGAAGGGGGACATTGTGGAAGAGGGGCATAGCGGAGATGAAGGGGCACATTGTGGAAGAGGGGCATAGCGGAGATGAAGGGGCACATTGTGGAAGACGGGCATAGCGGAGATGAAGGGGGACATTGTGGAAGAGGGGCATAGAGTCTATGCCCCTCTTCCACAATGTCCCCCTTCATCTCCGCAATGCCCCCTTCATCTCCGCAATGCCCCCGTACCTCAAGTCCCTGGTGGTCCAGCGGAGCGTCTTGTGATCTGTGCCTCTTCCGGCACAGATCCCCGCCACCCGAACATGGCGGGAGAGCACATGGCGGTACTCGACGAGTACCGCCATGTGCCGAGCAGAGCGATGCTCGAGCCGATCCGAGCATCGGCCGAGCACGCTCGCTCATCACTAGTAGTAGGCCAAACTATTCACTCATATTTGGGAATTCCAGGTAAGATAAAATAGGACCAGTTGAATTGTGGGTGCAGTGACAGAGCCTCTTTTCAAGCTCTAATTCATGTAGACAAAGCATAAAAATATCACTCACTTCCAACAGAGAAAATTCGCAAAGGTCCATAAGTAAAAACAATATTCTTTATTAAATGACAGTAAGCATACCTGTACAAAGAGTTCAATCAATGTTTGTGGTGAATAAAGCAATGCATAAGCTATGGGTACAAGCAGTCAGATGTGCAGCAAAGCATCTCAGATGGATCCATGCGTTTCACGTTAACAACGCTTACTCATGATCCATGTGTGACTCTGTCCTCAAACCGGCTGTCTTTTATACCACAACCAGCCAATCCCTGAAAAGTTCACTGTGACATCAAAACTAGAAAGGACCTAGTAGAGGACTGATCTAAAAATCATATGACATCCGAAAGAAGCTCTGCCTACCCAAAATTAAAAAAGCTAGGGCCAATCACAGACCATAATGTCAATAACAAATATCCAATCAGAATCGGCAAGCCACAGTATCATCAATTCACTCAGCAGGATTACCATCAAGAAATCACATGATTACAATTAACGCCAATAGGAAGAACAACCACTTTAGTGTCCACACAGACCTGTTGAAAACAACACAAGAGCCTCTCGTTTGTCCTCACACAGGTAGTGGACAAAAAAACTCAATAAATGTAACACCTCATCAAGAAATACATTTCCAGTGCACAAACAATGAGCAAAAAGCTCTAGCAGAGTGCCATTCCACCAAAAAATATATGTATTTCCAACATAAAATGTACAATAAAGGGCCCACTTGATACTTAATTAACAGATCAAATCTCACATTACAATTACAATCAGTATTCATCAAGTCCTTATAAGAACTCAACACCGCTCCGTCATATGACCAAAACGCCCTACAGTCTATGACCATAAACACTAAGGCTGCAACTATATCAACTTCCAAAGCGGTACCTTATAATAAAGATATCAATTTAAATGTGTTCACCCTGAATTCTAATGGTGTCCCAAAAATATATCTCTAATATCTTAAATACTAAAGAGTGTAACAAACACCACAAATCACGATGCCAAAAATAAAACGAAATCATTAAAAACTATACTGTGGACTCAATAATCAGACCCACAGCACAGAGTTAATGATAATAAATAAATAAACATGTATAAATTATGTGATCAGCCCAATGTAAATACTATCACCAAAACACCATCCGATATCATTACTACAAAGTGCAACCTTTATCTTGAAACGTCTATGGAACAATGATCGGCTGGTTGGGACAACAAAGACGGAGAATTATCACAGTCAAGGAAGTCGGCTATATTCATACTAGGCAAAAACCTCAGCAAATGATATTTCACTGGCTACCTTTAAGTACAACTCCTCTGCCATTATTATAAACCATGTGCCTAAGATAATAAAAACATTACAAACATAATGTATTCCTAAATCTCATGGTGTAATCAATGCAACAAATTGATTCCATAACTTCATCCAAATGAAAGTGGCTTTAAAATTGTCTCAAAGTGACATTAGGATATGTATAAACATTTAGCAACATTTTCTTTAGCACTCCACTCAGATGACTTTTTTTGAAAAGTGGAGTAGAAATGGTCTTGTCCAAATAAGAATTGTGGTGCAATGTATTTATAAAGAAATTCAATAATTATGCCTAAAAATAAAGGTAGTTTTAGCAATTAAATCTTAAAGCCAGGTATAACCTCTTCTTAATGGAAGTATATAATGATAGGTGTATATACACTGCTCCAAAAAATAAAGGGAACACTAAGATTACACATCCTAGATCTGAATGACTGCTCCACAAAATAAAGGGAACACTAAGATTACACATCCTAGATCTGAATGAATGAACTGACAACAAAATCACACAAAAATTCTCAATGGAAATCAAATTTATCAACCCATGGAGGTCTGGATATGGAGTCACACTCAAAATCAAAATGGAAAACCACACTACAGGCTGATCCAACTTTGATGTAATGTCCTTAAAACAAGTCAAAATGAGGCTCAGTAGCGTGTGTGGCCTCCACGTGCCCGTATGACCTCCCTACAACGCCTGGGCATGCTCCTGATGAGGTTGTGGATGGTCTCCTGAGGGATATCCTCCCAGACCTGGACTAAAGCATCCGCCAACTCCTGGACAGTTTGTGGTGCAACGTGGCGTTGGTGGATGGAGCGAGACATGATGTCCTGGATGTACTCAATCAGATTCAGGTCTGGGGAACGGGCGGGCCAGTCCATAGCATCAATGACTTCCTCTTGCAGGAACTGCTGACACACTCCAGCCACATGAGGTCTAGCATTGTCTTGCATTAGGAGGAACCCAGGGCCAACCACACCAACATATGGTCTCACAAGGGGTCTGAGGATCTCATCTTGGTACCTAATGGCAGTCAAGCTACCTCTGGCAAGCACATGGAGGGCTGTGCGGCCCCCCAAAGAAATGCCACCCCACACTATTACTGACCCACCGCCAAACCGATCATGCTGGAGGATGTTGCAGGCAGCAGAACGTTCTCCACGGCGTCTCCAGACTCTGTCACGTCTGTCACAGGTGCTCAGTGTGAACCTGCTTTCATCTGTGAAGAGCACAGGGCGCCAGTGGCGTATTTGCCAATCTTGGTGTTCTCTGGCAAATGCCAAACTTCCTGCACGGTGTTGGGCTGTAAGCACAACCCCCACCTGTGGACGTTGGGCCCTCATACCGCCCTCATGGAGTCTGTTTCTGACCGTTTGAGTGGACACATGCACATTTGTGGCCTGCTGGAGGTCATTTTGCAGGGCTCTGGCAGTGCTCCTCCTTGCACAAAGGCGGAGATAGCGGTCCTGCTGCTGGGTTGTTGCCCTCCTACGGCCTCCTCCATGTCTCCTGATGTACTGGCCTGTCTCCTGGTAGCGCCTCCATGCTCTGGACACTACGCTGACAGACACAGCAAACCTTCTTGCCACAGCTCGCATTGATGTGCCATCCTGGATGAGCTGCACTACCTGAGCCACTTGTGTGGGTTGTAGACTCCGTCTCATGCTACCACTAGAGTGAAAGCACCGCCAGCATTCAAAAGTGACCAAAACATCAGCCAGGAAGCATAGGAACTGAGAAGTGGTCTGTGGTCACCACCTGCAGAACCACTCCTTTATTGGGGGTGTCTTGCTAATTGCCTATAATTTTCACCTGTTGTCTGTTCCATTTGCACAACAGCATGTGAAATTGATTGTCAATCAGTGTTGCTTCCTGAGTGGACAGTGTGATTTCACAGAAGTGTGATTGACTTCGAGTTACACTGTGTTGTTTAAGTGTTCCCTTTATTTTTTGAGCAGTTTATATATATATATATATATATATATATATATATATATATATATATATATATATATATATAATCGATATATATATGAAAAAATATTCTCAGTTACAAATTTATTGTGAATATTCTCAGATAGACATATTTATGAATTTGACTTTACTTATTTATAAATATGACCTGACATTATGAACTCTGGAGACAGTGCTTAAATGAACACTAAGTTCAGTAATAGCAAGAGCATTATACTTGATATTTATCGATTCATACCCTTCGGCATTAGAGGAAAACAAATGTAGAATCATTATCTAAAAAGGGGGCAGGCTCTAAACCAGGAAATTATAGACCTGTGAGCTTGACTTCCGTAGTGGGCAAGATATTTGAAGGGTTATTATCTGACAGTATTCAGAACTGTGCAATGACCAACAACATTATTAGTAGGAGCAAGCATGGTTTTAGGAAGAATAGATCATATCAATCTAATTGCTTTTACATTTTACAAAAGGATAAGTACTAATGTGGGCAACTGAATTGCTGTTGATTTAGTGTACTTGGATTTTGCAAAATCCTTTGATATTGTGCCTCCAAACAGGTTACTGCATAAAATAAAAGGCTTCGGTTTGGGAAGTGATATCTGTGCATGGATAGTGAACAGGCTAAATGGCAGAGAGTTGTTTTAAATGGAATCTTTTCAAGTTAAAGTTGTAAGTGGGGTGCCACATGGATCAGTCCTGGGCCCCATGTTTTTAATTTTTTTATTATTATTCTAGAAGTGGGTGTAGAAAATGGTGTGTCAGTTTTTGCTGATGACACTGAACCGTGTAAGGAAATACATACAGAGCAGGATGATTTTCCTCTGCAGAAAGGTTTGGATAAACTGAGTGAATTGGTGGTAAAGTGGCAGATGATGTTTCCTATAGATAAGTGTAAGGTTATGCATTTGGGCTACAAAAACCGCTACACATGCTCTCAGTTGGAAACTCCTTGGGGAATCCTCATTAGAGAAAGATTTAGGAGTACTGATAGACAATAGACTTCACAGCAGTGTGCAGAGTCACTCAGCTGCTGCAAAAGCCAAAAGGGTCCTATCCTGTATATAAAGGGATATAGATGCACGGAATGGGAATATAATTCTACCTCTTTATAAATACTTAGTAAGGACTCATCAAGAATATGGAGTACAGTTTTGGGTACCAGTTGTTAAAAAATACATTATTGAACTGAAAAAGTGCAGAGACATGCAACAAAACTAATAAAGATATTGGAGGATCTGAGTTATAAAGAGAGAGAGGCTAGCCAAACTGGGTTTGTTTACATTAGAGAAGAGACGTCTAAGGGGTAATGTGATTACCATTTACAAATATATTCAAGGTTAATACAAAGAACTCTCCAAGGAACAATTTACTCATCGAGCTGAGCAAAACGCAAGAGGTCAGGGATTTTTTTTATAGTAAATAAGGGCAGTAAAGTTGTAAAATTATTTGGCTTGGGATGCTGTACTTGCAGTTATTTTAGTTGCTGTGAAAAAAATAACGAATACCTATCTAGCTCAGAACAATATTGAGAATTATGACAGTTGGTAACAAAGCGGGTAGGTTGTTGATCCATGGAAATATCCGACTGTCTTTTGGAGTCAGGAAGGATTTTTGAGGTCTTCAGGAGGTCTCTTCAGAGCTTACTGGGAAGTAAAATAAAACACAACTCTATTTCATGTGATTAGATTGCACTTTATTGGGATTTTCCATGTCACTTCAGCTTCCAAAAAAATTCTGCTTCAACAACTTTAGTATATTGAATCAGCTTTTTTTTTTTCGCAAGTTAGCAACAATATGATCATTGAGTGTCTATGGAAAACATGCATTACAAGCCTAATGCAGACACATGCTATGCTTACCTGAAGGGTGTGGATTAATAGCAGCTATATGCAAAAAGATACAAAAAATGGGAGCAAATTTTATGCATATCAAAGAAAAGATGAAGGAAGTATTAGTTGTAAAATTCCAGTTGATTTAAAACGAGCTTTTAACAGGGCTTTTGGATAGTGAGGATGATGGAAGTTGGAAACCAACCAGCTGACTACCCCTGTGATAGTATATAGCAAATCCGATACTGATATTTCATTTATAAAACTGTTACATCAAAGTCAACTGTGAAGCTGCTATCTCTAGTAATCGTTCACTGCTTTCACTAAAATTACTGTGGATTTTATTAATTAGTTTGTTTATTGTCATTGTTCTCATATAGAGTATATTACTGATATGTTCATTATTTTTACTATACATTCAGACTACATATACCATACAATAGTTTTCTAATCGTGGTCATACCCTATGTTTTACTCTACATTTTTATTAGGTATCAACCATCTCTTTCTTTAGTTATATGCTTATTAACTCCTTAACGACCCATGACGTCCCAAGGTAGATGTCCCTAAAGGACCAGGGACGTACATGTCCGTCATGGAATTCCAGGCTTCCTGCGCGGCTGCATGCCTTTCGGGGAGTCCGGAATCAAATGATAAGTGACGGACGCGTGCATGCACAGCCGGTCCTTTAGGGGTTAACCACTTAAGGACCAGCACTCCTGGGGTGTGTTGCCCTTTAAGGACCACATAGGGAAGTTTGACTTGCTGGCACACGTGACTGATCACGCTGAATGGGGGACTGATAGTGAGCGCTCTGGTCTTGGAGCTGTCAATTTCGGTCCCCGCTGCTCCTCACAGCGCTCCAGGGCTCCTTTATGATTGGTGAGGGGGAGATGCCGCTTGTAAGTCTCAGAACAAGACAGATTTCTCAATAATGCCAGACTTATTCAGGATCATACAAGTACTGGTATGTATATTGCTATATGAATAATTATTGGGGGGGGCACTTTAATCTGAGTGATAGATCCGCCGTGGGGTCATGTACTAAGAGTTGATAAAAGATGGGATAAAGAAGAAATAATGTCTCCAGTATGAAACTTTCCAGTTCCTATGTTATTCTATGGAGCATATGCACGGAGATCTCTTAACCCCTTAACGACCCATGATGGTCATGGACCGTCATGGAATTCTGGCTCCCCACAAGGCTGCACGCTGTTTGGGGAACCCGGAAGCGGATACGGCAACAAAAAAAAAATGGTCTGTGGTCCTTAAGTGACGGCCGCATGAGCGTTTGCCCGTCCTTAAGAGGATAAAGGAATCATAAACCTTCCTAACTAAAAGATTGCTATGTGTCCCTGACAACCACTATCATGGTCTGGAAGCTCAGCGGTTAATATTTAGCTGATCCTGTGGTTCTGCCTTAAAGGGATAGTAAAGTCTAGCAAGCCAGGCATACTTTGTAGACTGTTCCAATTAAGTATTTGCATCACAATCTCGCTATTTCGGCTCTGCTAAAGAGCCTCCTTCTGGTCCTGGGACCAGGACATTCTGCAACTGACTTTAGAGGTCACGTCACAAAAGGGGAACGGAGGGGGGAATTTTATCTTTGTATATCTCTCAAACTACAAAGGATTGAGAGATAGGACTAACATCATTTAGTTTATTATTTTAAAAGCTACAATATTAGCGTTTATTATTACTAGATTTTACTATTCCTTTAAGACTAGGGAGAAGGAACCCTGAGTTCTGGTTCACAATCAGGGCGACTGATAATATGGAATCTGGCACTGACGTCTCAAGCCCCATAGAACCATTGCATTGCAAACACCCATGTGGTGTTAAAATGGTTAAGGAAGATCAACATGTACATTAGCATTATTGGAGCAATTTTGGAGCAAACCAAATGCACCATAGGAGACAAAAAAAAAAATCTTAAAATTCCCATTGTTCTAAATGGGATGTTTAACCCGTTCAATGCTAGAAAGGTCTCCAACACATTGCTTCGCCAATGAAATATTTGACTTATCACCTTCAGTTGGTTTGCACCAGAATTAAACCTCTTGGGAATTTCACAAAGAATTTAACCCCTTAAAAACCAGTGATTTCTGGACCGTCAAGAGTGTCTGTGTGTTAAGGACTGGTAGCAATCCTGGTACATCAAGACTTTTTTGATCACATCACTCCTGTGGGCACACTCTGATATTGCGGGGAGTCTAAAATTGACTGCTGCAAGACCGGAGCAATCAGTTTCAGCCTCTCTTTCAGCTAGTGGGTATGTGTGAACACTCAGATGTGCCAGCTCCCCGAAAGTCCATGTGGTCCTTTAGGGTATAGTCCATGTGGTCCTTTAGGGTAAACCTACCCCATGTCTGCTGGTCTTTAACCCCATTAAGGACCGGCCGCTCGCTCATGCAGCCAGCACTTAAGGACCAGAGAGCATTTTATTTTTCATGTGATCGGATTCAGGGCTCCCTGAACAGCATGTGGCCCTGAAATCCATGATGTGCCAGAACCATCACTGGCCCTTTAGGGATTTTTTCCCATGTCAGCCCTGGCACGCCGTGGGTTAAAAGGTTGATATCCTAACGTCTGTTATCTGAATCTGTATCGGATCTTTTGTTGTCTGTACGTAGATGAGGAAACTGATGAATAACGTCATCTCTATTTCTGAAGGGTTTTAACAAAATATCCCTCAGGCAAATATTCTGCAGTGCCTGTCAACAGTCATCAGTCATTTTGACGTTTAGGTCTGATTTTTGATTATTAGGGTGTGAGTTTACCTTCTTCTTCATCTAAACTTACTTATAAAGAGTGTTTAATTTCCCTCTCCCAGCTTCTAGTCATTATCTCAAGTACCCCCCACAGAGCCTGCTCAGGCCGGCAGCCCAGGAGCTGAAAGCTGGCATGTCTGCTCACCGCCTGGGGCTAGCGCAAAAATTGATTGGCCAACGTAACAGTAGGGTTAGGTAATTAGAATCTGTACTTACTCCTCCCCCCATGAAAGCTTTCGAGGGAACGACTGCCTGGGGAGATGCAGTCAGCAAAGTTAAAATTGTCATTTTCATTGGGATCCATAAAAACAGGCAGCCAGTGTTCATGTTACTGCAAATTGTCATCATAGAACCAATTTGGTTGCAGATGGCGCTAGGGCTGGAGCGGAGCCGTGCCAGCTGTCTCTAGTGTCATTAAAGAGGCTTTTCCAATTGGTCCTCTCCAGTTCTTTAGCTGAAAAATTATCTCATGGGCAAGTGCCCTCTAGTGGTCACTCCAGGTTATCATAATACATCAACTTTAAAGAGAAGAGACATTCTGGGGCAAACCAGCTGCATTAGATCAGACAATTTAACTCCTTAAGGACCCATGACATAGCAGGACTGTCATGGGTAAATTTGCCATAAGGACCCATGACGGTCCTGGCATGTCATGAAATTCAGGGCCCCCTGAATCGATTTGCCCCATGGTCCTTAACCTCCAGGACGTGTGGTCCTTAACTGATGGCCGTGTGGTCCTTAAGGGGTTAAAGCTTCATTGATTCAGATGTTTAATGAGTTGAATGGTAGCGAGGTCTCCATGCATTGCAAAGCAAGGGTTTGGAGACCTTCCCAGCATTTGAGGGGTTAAAGGAGTATAACACCTCCTAATAATAACAGCCCTACTCACTTACCTTATTATGGCCGGAAAATTCTAATGACCCCTATTAATTTTGGTCTTGTTCCTTTGTTCCCAAGACAACATGTTCACTCAGTCCTGGTTGTTGTGTCCACGGAGGCAGCCATGACAGTTGCTAGCAGGACCGCAGGACACAAACGTGTTAATATTAACCCTTTAACCTCTCTGGTCCTTAAAGGGTTACGTAGGCCTAAACACTGTGTCACCACGGACATGACATACAAGACTGATTAAAGATGTACTCTCATGAATAAAGGCACAAGAGCAAGATTCATAGGGGCCATTGGGATTTTCTGGCCATAGTATAGAAAGCAGAGGTGATTATTAGAGGTGTTACTTATCTTTTAAAAACACCATTTAACCCATTTGAGTGCAGGAGAGGTATCCAACGCATTGTGTTGCAGTGTGTTGGATACCCCTCCGGCGCACAAAGGGTTAACTCAATGAGAATTTAGGAAACATTATTTGCCCCCTAAGGTGAAGCTGGGGTGCGTCAGAACTGCACCACTTCACTTCCCTGAATACGACCCTAAAGTCCTTCGTTGAACGGTAATAAATCAATCAATATGTGTCAAGCAAAAATAAATACATAATCTCTATGGGAACATATTCACTGCGCACACTTGTACCTTACATTTCCCCTGTTCCTGTGAATGAAGGTGACAGATATCCGTGTGTCCGTCCCCATTCACGCCTTAGCCTCCATCTCCTCCCTGGGGAACCCTATGAGATGCAGCTCTGCTGGTGTCTTTAGGAAGAAGGCCAGGAATGAGTGACGGCTCAGTCTGTGCATCGATCACCTGCACTGTCTTCCACCCGTGATGGAGTAATTCTATACTCTGTGTTGACTGTGATAGATTTTATTGGATCTCCACCTAAAGAACAGACTTATGAGATCTTAAAAGGTCATTCTCACTGCAAGAACAAGAGGACAATTTATAATCAAATCCTACCTTCTCTGACTCATTCCGTTGCAGTATAATGGGGATAGCTTATATCAATGGGTTGAATTTACAAATCACCCATTTCATTTCCTGTGGTGATAGACTCCAACTCCAGAGCTGCAGTACAGGGTATGTACCGGAGTGGGAGCACTCAAGTCTGTGCTTAGGCCTCCCCCCCAACGATGTGGGTGTCCAGGATCATCTCTGTGAACACAGGTCATTTACTCATTGATTGAATCATTCTGAAGGATCTGTCTGAGTTAACAACATTAATTTGTGTTTAATTAACGCTCCGCTGTTGATAAAATTAAACGAGAGCAAGACTGTAAAGCCTCCACCACAGAACAAACATGAAAATAGCCTAAAGCTGCACTAATCAGCGGGATGCCTAAAATGACCGTATACTTAACCCCTGCCTTCCCCTTGTGCAAGTGATGTTAACGGAAGTATTTTTATGGTGATTAGTTTAGTAAATAGGCAGGCCTAGGACTAGAGAATCGAGTCTAGTGCTCAGCGGCGATTGAGATTAATAACGTCCCTCAATATGCATTTAATCCTTTGAGCGCTTTGCATTGCAATGCGTTGCATACACCTCTGGCACTCAAAGGGTTAATCACCTTGTATCCCTCTACTGTCCTATGAAATTAACTAGTATTGAAGGCCCGTGCACACTGGCCAAAGTGCCACCCAGGAGCCGGGAGCGGAGACAGGCGGTGGGCCCCGCTCCGGATCAGCAGTGCCTGGGACTTGAGGCCCACGCGTTTGTCTCCACTGCGTATGACTGCATCGTTCAGGCAGAATCTACTGCGCATGTGCGGTTACGCCCACAGGGAGAGACGCATTCTAGGGAATTGTATGTACTGATAATAGAAATGGTTCCTGTTTTATTTCACTCGGCCGGATCTTCAAAAGAAAAGAGGAAGGACACTGGGATTCGTTTTTTTACTGCAGTTGATTTAAATTTTAATTTTTAATTTAACCCCGATTGCTAGAGAGGTCTCCAATACATTGTGAAGAAATACACTGGAGACCTAATATTCGAGGATTTAAAATCCCCTTGCACACGGCTGTCCAAATACAGTCCTCAAGGGCCACCAACAGGCCAGGATATAAGGATCTCCCTGATTAATCACAGGTGAGTCAGTCACAATGAACGATCCACTGATTAACTCACCTGTGATTAATCAGGGAAATCCTTACATCCTGGCCTGTTGGTGGCCCTTGAGGACTGAACTTGGACAGATCTGACCTTGTAGATCAGTGGGAATTTCTTTGTTCTCCCCTATAGTACAGTTGGTTTACTTCAGAATTCAGCTACTTTTCTTTTTACCGTACGGCCCTTAGTGTACCCCTTTCCTACAAATTGTGTCAAAGTAGCTGAACACCCTTCTTCCTAAAAAGGCTGATATACTAAGTCAAAATTGAGTAATTCTGGGGGTAAACATCCCCACTGATTAACCCCATAAGGTCCAGTGACCCTTCAGGACCATAACCAGTTTCCTTGCCTAAATGACCGGTAACGGTCCGAGCATATTTTGTACTTTCAGCACTCCTGCTGGAGCCCTGTATGCACTAGCTGGGTCTGAAGTTGCCTGTTCCAAGACTGAAACGGTATCTCTCACACCCCTCATTCTGCGCGCTGGTGCACTTCATCAGTCACAAGTGCTGGTGCGCTGAACATCCTCTATGCAAAGCTGGGAACTCAACGGATCTACCCCAGACACTTTGTTTTTTGCAGCTGATTACCATGTCTCTGGGACAGGGGCTATGGGGAGTTTCTAATGAAACTCTGTCCACTTCTCCTCCTTTCTACCCTGTTCCTCCTACCTCCTGCCCACTTCTTCTCTTTCTTACCCCATTCCTCCTACTTCCCACCCACCTCTTCTACTTCCTACCCTGTTCTTCCTACTTCCTGCCCACTTCTCCTCCTTCCCACCCTGTTCCTCGCACATCCCACCCACTTATCCTCCTTCCCATCCTGTTCCTTCTACTTCCTGACCACTTCTTCTCCTTCTTACCCTGTTCTTCCTACTTCCTGCCCACTTCTCCTCCTTCCCACCCTGTTTCTCCCACATCCCACCCACTTCTCCTCCTTCCCATCCTGTTTCTTCTACTTCCTGACCACTTCTTCTCCTTCTTACCCTGTTCTTCCTACTTCCCACCCACTTCTTCTCCTTCCCACCCTGTTCCTCCTACCTCCTGCCCACTTCTCCTCCTTCTTACCCTGTTCCTCATACTTCCCACCCACTTCTTCTCCTTCCCACCCTGTTCCTCCTACCTCCTGCCCACTTCTCCTCCTTCTTACCCTATTCCTCCTACTTCCCACCTACTTCTCCTCCTTCTTACCCTATTCCTCCTACTTCCCACCCACTTCTCCTCCTTCCCACCCTGTTTCTCCCATGTCCTAACTACTTCTCCTCCTTCCCACCCTGTCCCCACTACTTCCCACCCACTTTTCCTCCTTCTCCCCCATTCCTTTAAATTCTCACCCACTCCTCCATCTTCCCAGCCTGTTTCTTCCACTTCCCACTCACTTCTGCTCCTTCCCAGCCTGTTTCTTCAATTTCCCACCGACTTCTACTCCTTCCCAGCCTGTTCCTTCCATTTTCCTCCTACTTCTCCTCCTTCCCCAGCCTATTCCTACCACCTTTTGACGACCATTAAGCACAACCCCCACTCCCGATTAAGCCCTGCCCCCTCTTAACATGAATCACGTCATGTATCTCTCCCTAACAGCACCGCTGCAGTCCCCACAACACAACATTCCCAGGTATGCTTCATACCCCTCTGGCACTTAAAGGGTTAAGTTTGCATATTTGAAACCTGCATTAAAAACTGCCTAAAGGTAATGTTAACCCCTTAGCGACAATGGACGTACATGTACGTCCTCTGTGGCTGTCACTTAGTGACAGAGGACGTACATGTACGTCCAGGAAATCCGGATCCCCACGCGGCTGCACGCCGTTCGGGGACTCCGGATTCTTCTGAAGAAAAAAAAAAAATGTTAGACGGGCGTTAAGTGACGGCCGCGTCTGCACGCGGCCGTCACTAAGGGGTTAACCAAAAGACCAACAAATATACAGTTAAGGGGATATTCAGACTTCTTCTCATATGCAAATGTATGCTAATTGCAGTACATGTGCTGTACCAGTGACATGTCATATGCTAATTAAATGTTTCAATTACATTTCATTTGCTAATGAAGCATTTTCAGTTAACTGTCATATGCTAACTAAGCCTTTCAGTGATGTTTCATATGCTAATGAAGCCTTTTCAGTTAACAATCATGTTAATAAAGGTCTCAGTAACATTCCATATGCTAATGAAGCTCTGTGCAGTACCAGGAAATGTTTACTTTCACTTTGCCCAGGAATAAAAGTGTGACTTTCTACTAAACTATACATCTACTGGAATTTTGGTTAACATGATACAGAGACAGTTTTTAATTATTTAATTTAATTATATGAAAATTTGAATTAAGGTGAACGTTCCACTTAATTGTTGAATATCACGTAGTTGGTGATATTAGATTGTCTCTCCCAGAGAATCTGTCCCTTGACCCTGAGATTTGGATGAAAACCCTGAGTCACAAGGCCAAATCCTTAGCATTTCATATGTCTAAGCCTCATTCTCCACTCTGATACCAGGCTATAGCGCACCACGCTGTCTCTCATCTTTGCCACTCCCTGATGGGGCAAAACATCTCTCAGTCACTGTGCCCGCTCACTTCCCTAGAGCTGCCATGTGCAGCAGCAATTATTGTTAAGTATCTCCCCCGGGAATAGGGCTGAGTCCTTGCTATGTCAGGTTGTTTACCGATCTCTCACATCCCCTTAAACAAACCTTTCCCCGTTTGTCTCATCCATCCTAATTCTCTCTGATTACCCACAGCTCCCCAGAGGCCTGCTTTATCCTCCCTGGCAGATCCCATCCTGACGCCTTCATCATTCTGCCACGAGGCACAGCTTATTGCTTGTGAGAATAGCTCCAATCAGGGGAGAGTTACGAGCGGGGAGGTGGGGGGACGGAGGCGCGAGGCAGAGGAAGCCTTTAGGGACTGCAGTTTTCTTTGAATTGTTCTCAATGACTCTTTATAAATTGCCACATAAAAATAAGGCTCAGTGTTTTTTATCCATTTTACCTCTCTTTACTCGTACGATGTGCCCTCTTGTAGAGAAAGCAATAAGGCTTCTGAAACTGCTGAATTGCCAGCGGGTCACGCTGACATTGGTTTGATTTCTTGTGCCATGACGGTATGGGATGGATTGAAATTAACCCTTTGACTGCCGGAGGGGATAAGCAACACATCTCGTCAGATTTATCTCACTAGGAGACGTAGGCAGAAAACAAGAGCCATTCTGAATGGAACCTGACTGTACCAAATGATTCTCATGGATTTAAATGGGTCCGTTAACCCCTTGAATGCTACAGCAGTCACCACTGCACTGCTTTGCAATGCGTTGGAGACCTCTCTAACATTCAAGGGGTTAAAAATTCCCGATTTAACCCTTCGAGTGACAGAAAGGTATCCATCGCATTGTAATGCACTCTGGCACTCAAAGGCTTAAATCAAAGGGAATTGTGGGGAGTGTTATACTCCACTATGAAGCAGTTGCTTTGCACCACTCTTACTTTCTGCTCGTGGCCCTTGGTGGCACCATGTTTAACTCAGAAACTTGAAAAATGTTAGCCAACAAAATCAATAAAGATAAAGGCATCTGCCATTCAGAATACTCTACTGTGGATTGCAATTAAAGTACTACAGTAGAATATGAGAGCACATTGTAACATTTGCTATATAGTGATCCATATGGAAGAAGCTAAAGCGCTTCCTGGGAACTGCCCCCTGCCCCGGAGGCTCAGGTTGTGTCTCTGGGAACAGAGGCGGATTCTCTGGATTAGTGAGTTCAACTGGAACCCCACCCACTTTTCAGTCTGCTCCACCCACTCCTACACCTTGCCCACTCTCTCTGCCATTCCATGGTAAACTCCTCCTTTCAACCACCTACCCACGCCCACCTAATTAAACCCCACCCACAATATAATGCAAAACTCATCATTTGGACACTCCCATCTTCAGCTTTATCCTGGGATTTGGTACAAGAAGGTTCCCAGGTAAGCTAAAGAGGTGTGAACCAATGCACCGTATAGGACAAATAAACATCATCATAATTCAAGTTGATTTAACTGGGGGTTTTAACCCCCTTTGAATGACAGAGAGTCCCAATTAAATCAATGGGAATTTTAATTTCTCACCTATGGTTCAGTTGGTTTGCTCTGGAAGTCCACCTCTTGAGGTGTAAGTGAGTTAAAGGGATAGTAATACTTAAAATAAAAAAAAATAAAAAAATATTTTGTAAGGTTTATGCCCCTGAATAAAACAAGGGTACTCCCACTGCAAAAGTCATTAGAGCTCAAACTTGAATTTTCTAGTTGCAGTATCACAGTGGCCTGAAATTGTACAGTGGCGCTGTTGCTACACCATCCTATGGAGATTTGTGGTCAACTGACCAAAGCTGTTCATAGGATGGTATAGCAACAGTGCTACTGAACCATTTCAGGCCATTGTGATACTGTACCTATAAAAAATCAGGTTTGAGCTCTGATAACTTTTGAATAAAACATCTTTCAGCAGTGGGATTCGCCTTATACATTTTATTACATTTTAAGTATCATTATCCCTTTAATCCCTTAGTGACAGTCACTTAACGCCCGGCTAACATTTTTTTTTTTTTTTTTTTAAACGTTTCCGAAGTGCCTGAACGGCGTGCAGCCGCGCGGGGACCCGGATTTCTGGGAAGTACATGTACATCCTCTGTCATTAAGGGACATTTTCTCGGGAGGTACATGTACGTCCTCGGGCGTTAAGGGGTTAAACTTATGATTTTGCAGGTCCACAGGAAAGAGCCTGTAACATCAGTGACTGTGTCAGTGCTTGCACTTCAGTGAATGAGACTGTAATGCCTACTAGTGAATATTCACCATAATTAGAATGCTAATTCCAGCAAGATTCTTATATGTCAGCCCTGTAACATCTGCAGGGAATTGGTGTACACTCACACCATTCCCCTTCTGCCTTTTTTAAATTAACACTTTAAGTGCCAGAGAAGTATCCAAAGCATTGCAACGCAATGCTTTGGATACCTCTGTGGCACTCAGAGGGTAAACCTATAGCTATAAACAGCACGTAGAGGTATTGCACTTACTTTAACATCCACAGACTGCCCCAGTTTCTCCCCCCTTGACGCTAGCAGAGGTGCCCAGTGCATTGTTTTGAGACGTGTTGGGCACCTCTCTGGCACTCAAAAGGTTAAAGGGAGGAATTCCGGTTTACATAGATTAATAAATTGATGTTAGGCAGGTGCTGGGACAAAAGAAAATTATTCCAGCACCAGATTTAACAAAGAATTGCCCTTGTACATTCACCCCAGAGTGTGTTTGCATGTGTAACCTGAAACGTGATGGTGAACGAGGAACAAGCAGAACAATTCCATTAGCAGGTTCTATTGGGTTCACTTTTAAAAGCGCTTGCGACCACATGACACAATAACTATATCGCCATGCTAAAAATGGTGACATGAGAATCTCGCACTGCAAGACAGCGCGAGATTCTCATGTCGCATACTGAACGGTCGCATTCCTTTAATCAGTCGTCCCCTCCAGAATTATTAAAGAGCCGGTAGCCGGTTTGTGCCGGAACTTGTTGTTGTTGCCCCTACTATCCACACATGGGCTTGTTCCCCGCTAATCGAATGTGAGAAAGATAAGCGGGGAACAGGCATCACGGAGGGGCGAAACATTCCCGTGATTTAGATGGGTGAGCTAATCACTTGAATGTTAGTGAGATAACCAACCACATTAACCCTTTGAGTGCCACTGAGGTATCCACAGCATTGAGCTCTCTACCATTCAAGGAATAAAGAACCCAGAATTGTTCCGCTTTCCGTAGTGAGTACGGCCTTAAGATTTTTATGTACAAAAGAAACTACAAAGAGTTCTGGCACAAACCGGCCACCAACTCTATAATTATTCATGAGGGGAGGACTGATTAAAGTTATGCGACCGTTCAGTACATGACATGAGAATCTAGTGCTGTCCTGCAGTGCGAGATTCCCATGCAGGGGAGGGCTGGCCAGGGGGGCAGGAGGGCAATTGCCCCCTGAGCCAGTCATATGCCTGGGCCAATGGGCCACTGTCTCACTCTATCTCTCACTTGATGCTGTAAATTAGGCTACAATAGTGATAGCTTACAACTGAAATGGAGGTACACAAATGATACCACAGAGCTAAAGCATATCCAAGCATAACCCATTTCCATTGTAAGCTCTATGGTATCACTAGTGTAGCTTTACTTACTACAGAGTGTACAATGTATCAGTAGTGCAGCCCAATTTCAACTGTAGGCTCTGTGGTATCACTTGCCTTACTTCACAACGTAATGGCAATTGTAAAATTAACTAAAGGAGTGGGCTGGGGCAGTGGGCTTGAATGACAGTAGAAGCAGACCACTTGATTTTATTTTCCCCCTGGGCCACATGTTGCCAGCCCTCACCTGTTCACATGTCGATCATGGCGACATAGATAATGTGTCATGTGGTCGCACACTGTTTTGGTGCAACCTTTTAAAAGGATACCGTTCTATTGAACCTTTTCCTAATCTGTTTTAGCTCATAAGTGCCAGACACAGAGAAGAAATATCTACAGCACATTATCGTTATCCTTCCCTAAAATATACTCCAACCGCACGGTACCAGGCAATTCCTCTCCGAACAAGGTAACAAATACAAATTCTAAATATTCCATTGGGTTTAAAGGGGGATATTAACTCTTTCAGTGGCAGAGGGGTACGCAACGCATTGCTCTGCAATGCGTTGCGTACCCCTCTGGCACTGAAGGGGTTAACTCACTGAATGCTACAGAGGTCTCCACTCTCCAGTGTATTGCTGTGCAATGTGTTGGAGACCTCTCTAACATTTAAGGGATTCTATAGGCTGCTGTACTAATAACTCCACCCTGAAATGGCGGGAGATAGAAATGCTGTGCCAAATTGTTTTAATGGACGTTTGAGATGTAATAAATTTAGAATGAAGCATCTCTCAGCTCTGGGAGTGCTGGGAGACGCTACAAGTCCTGCAAATGTTTAAACTGTCCAACTTACACAATAATTCTGCAGTTAACCCTTTGACTGCCAGCAAGGTAGCCGACGCATTACAACACTCTCTGGCGCTCAAAGGGTGAATGTATTCGAGAAGGTGTGACGTGCTTGGTTCGATACCACAACACACCAGTGAGTCTGTAGAGAATCACTGCGCTAGCATGTAAATCTCTGTATTTATTTATGTGTCAGACCTCCTAATAGTAACCCCACTTACTTTCCCATGGTCAGAATGTTCTAATGGCCTCTTTGATTTGTTTTTTTTTCCATTGCTCATTGATTCAAGAGAGGGTGTCCTCAATCAGTCCTGAATATCATAGAAGTGGACATTACAGCTGCCTGCAGGAAACAAACTTCACCTGCAGCAAATGGTAAGTGTAAAGGGATAGTAATACTTAAAGTGATAGTAATGTCTATGTAAAGTTAGTTGCCCAAGACGTCTGTATATTAAATAGAACAGATTGCACTATGTCTAAACACTTACTTCTTTGTAGTTCAAAAGTTATGAAGCACTGAAGATCCCCCGCCCGCCCCTTATCCCCACGTCACTCAGAAGATGCAGGCTGGTCTGGACCGCTGCAGCGAGGGACAAACTTCAGTAAGCAAAGGGAAATCCTGTCCTCCTTCATCTGGGGGGGGGGGGGGCAGGATTTCTCTTATACTTACTTACTGAAGTTTGTCCCTCGTTGCAGCCGTCCCGACCAGTCTGCATCATCTGAGTGACGTGGGGAGAAGTGGCGGGTGGTGGATCTTCAGTGCTTCATAACTTTTGAACTACAAAAAGTAAGCATGTAGACATAGCGCAATCTGTTCCTTTTACTTGGGCAACTAATTTTACATAGACATTACTATCCCTTTAATATGTAAAAAAAAATGTTTTAGGGTGTATCCTCCCTAAGTAAAACAAGGGTGCTTCCACTGCTAAAAGGTGTTTCATGCAAAACTTATTATAGCTCAGACTTGATTTTTTTATAGGTGCAGTATTACAGTGGCCTGAAAATGTACAGTGGTGCTGCTGCTACATCATCCTCTGGTCAGTTGATCATAAATCTCCATAGGATGGTGTAGCAACAGCGCCACTGTACAATTTCAGGCCATTGAGATACTGCACCTAAGAAATCCACATTTAAGCTGTAATAGCTTTTCAAAAAAGCACCTCTTAACTGTGGGAGTACCTTGTTTTACACAGGGGAGAAACCCTGTGATGTAGGTCCGGTCTCTCAAACATGTGTAGTTTGAGAGATATAAGCTTGTAAAGTCCCCACTCCACCCCTTTCACAGACGTCATTGCTCTAGCCAACAACATGAGATCCTGGTCTCGAGAACAGATGGTGGCTCTTCAGCAGAGCCAAAACAGCGTTATCTAAAAAGAAATACTTCACTGGAATGGTCTACAAAGTGTTCCTGGTTTGCAAGTACACTTTGTAGACCGTTACAATGAAGTATTACTTTTTAGATAGCGCTATTTCGGCTCTGCTGAAGAGTTCCCGGCCAGTTTCGGGTCCAGGATCTCATGTTGTCAGCTAGAGGCGGGAGGGGGGAACTTTAGAAGCGTATATCTCTCAAACTATACATGTTAGAGAGACCGGACTTACATCAATTCATTTCTTTTTTTTAATATCTACAACATTAAACGTTGTTAAAAGCAACCATTACTATCCCTTTAAGTATTACTATTCCTTTAACCCTTTTAGGTCAAGATGGTGTGAATTGCATTGCTTCTCAATATCTTAGCTACGCCTTGGACCTTAACCCTTTAGGTGGCTTTGCAATGTGTTGCGTACCCCTCTGGCACTCAAAGGGTTAAAGGGTTACATACGCTTATACACTCTGCCTGCTTCAATTTGGAAAAACTACCAGCAAGCGTCATGTCTGCCTCCATGGATGTAACATCCAGGACTGACTGAAGAGGTTATCTCTTGAACAAAGACACCAGGGCAACATTCATAGGAGTCATTAGGTTTTTCTGGCCCTTGTAAAGTAAGTGGGGATTATTATCATGAGTTGATTCTCCTTTAAGGTGGAACTAACACGTCTTATAATGACTTGGATGATAATGTAAGGGCTTTCAAAATCAGCTTTATTTGCCAGCCATTCTGTATTTAACACTTAGAGTGCCAGGGAAGTGTCCAGTGCATTGATTTGCAATGCATTGAACACCCCTCTGGCACTCAGAGGGTTAAAACGATAGTTTTGGAGATGTTTAGCTTTATTTATTGGTCAGTTTTTACACATTAGAATGTACTGGCTGGCACGGGCTGGTGTGTCAGATACTAATATTCCACTCTCCCTCCCAACTGTCACTTCTAACCAGGAAGTACTGGCTAATTTGCATAAACAAATAAATAAAGCAAACTATCTCAAACTATAGTTGGCTAACATAAATATATATCACTCTGAAAACTCTTTGAAAAGCACCCACTCCATTATAAACTTTCAGGTCCACTTTACAGACAGCTTGCTGATGAAATGTTTTATCTTTTGCAGGTTTCTGAAGCTCCTCCTCCTACCATCCATATGACTGATGCCCCACTCTCCTATACTATCTTTAATAAACGTCAGTTTAAGGACGTGTTCTTGTGTTTGTGATTTATTACTGGCAGATTATAGATTTATCTTTTTATTCACAGAAAAACATAATCAAAGTAAGCGTGCACCAACCCCCATGTCTAACGTGTGTTTATGTGCAGTCTGGAGTGTATATGTGTGTGTGGGGGGGTGACTGGGGAATGTTAACCCTTTAAAGACCCAATCAAATGATTGCATATTAATTATTATGCTACATGACTGATGTATCCAAGTGATAAGGCACAACTGGCATCCTTTATGTTTTTCTTTTGGATATATGTATGTCTCCCAAGTGTCCCTCTTTAGGAGATATTAGGGGTCCATACCTCCCAAGTGTCCATCTTTAGGAGGGACAGTGCCTCTTTCAGACCTAAATTACTCTGTCCCTCTTTCCCACTCTAGTGTCCCTGTGTTTAGGAGAAAGGACTGTGTGGCGTGTATATAAGTGTCTCACCCTGGTGTCCCTGTGTTTAGGAGATCAGACTGTGTGGTGTGTATATAAGTGTATCACCCTGGTGTCCCTGTGTTTAGGAGATCAGACTGTGTGGTGTGTGTATATAAGTGTATCACCCTGGTGTCCCTGTGTTTAGGAGATCAGACTGTGTGGTGTGCATATAAGTGTATCACCCTGGTGTCCCTGTATTTAGGAGATCAGACTGTGTGACGTGTATATAAGTGTATCACCCTGGTGTCTCTGTGTTTAGGAGATCAGACTGTGTGGTGTGTATATAAGTGTATCACCCCGGTGTCCCTGTCTTTAGGAGATCAGACTGTGTGGTGTGTATAGAAGTATATCACCCTGATGTCCTGTGTTTAGGAGATCAGACTGTGTGGTGTGTATATAAGTGTATCACCCTGGTGTCTCTGTGTTTAGGAGATCAGACTGTGTGGTGTGTATATAAGTGTATCACCCTGGTGTCTCTGTGTTTAGGAGATCAGATTGTGTGGTGTGTATAGAAGTGTATCACCCTGGTGTCCCTGTGTTTAGGAGATCAGACTATGTGGTGTGTATAGAAGTGTATCACCCTGGTGTCTCTGTGTTTAGGAGATCAGACTATGTGGTGTGTATAGTAGTGTATCACCCTGGTGTCCCTGTGTTTAGGAGATCAGACTGTGTGGTGTGTATAGAAATGTATCACCCTGGTGTCCCTGTGTTTAGGAGATCAGACTGTGCGGTGTGTATAGAAGTGTATCACCCTGGTGTCCCTGTGTTTAGGTGATCAGACTGTGTGGTGTGTATATAAGTGTATCACCCTGGTGTCCCTGTGTTTAGGAGATCAGACTGTGTGGTGTGTATATAAGTGTATCACCCTGGTGTCCCTGTGTTTAGGAGATCAGACTGTGAGGTGTGTATATACGTGTATCACCTGGTGTCCCTGTGTTTAGGAGATCAGACTGTGTGGTATATATAAGTGTATCACCCTGGTGTCCCTGTGTTTAGGAGATCAGACTGTGTGGTGTGTATATAAGTGTATCACCTGGTGTCCCTGTGTTTAGGAGATCAGACTGTGTGGTGTGTATAAGTGTATCACCCTGGTGTCCCTGTGTTTAGGAGATCAGACGGTGTGGTGTGTATATAAGTGTATCACCCTGGTGTCCCTGTGTTTAGGAGATCAGATTGTGTGGTGTGTATATAAGTGTATCACCCTGGTGTCCCTGTGTTTAGGAGATCAGACTGTGTGGTGTGTATATAAGTGTATCACCCTGGTGTCCCTGTGTTTAGGAGATCAGACTGTGTGGTATGTATATAAATGTATCACCCTGGTGTCCCTGTGTTTAGGAGATCAGATTGTGTGGTGTGTATATAAGTGTATCACTCTGGTGTCCCTGTGTTTAGGAGATCAGACTGTGTGGTGTGTATAT
Source organism: Rhinophrynus dorsalis (assembly GCA_037306005.1). Taxonomy (NCBI): domain Eukaryota; kingdom Metazoa; phylum Chordata; class Amphibia; order Anura; family Rhinophrynidae; genus Rhinophrynus; species Rhinophrynus dorsalis. The sequence goes on along the minus strand of CM074725.1, from coordinate 235,051,419 downwards.
AAGTGTATCACCCTGGTGTCCCTGTGTTTAGGAGATCAGATTGCATGGTGTGTATATAAGTGTATCACATTGCTCCACAGCAATAAAACCCACATTATTGTATCTTTAAAACGTCAGTATATGTGTTTATAAATTAGTCTGCTTAAATAAAATACTTTGGTCTTGTTAGAAGTCATTTATTAGGTAACACAAGGCGGTGTCAGTAGGTCATGAAACAGCCTAAAAATTCTCGTTAATGCCCCTGCCACAGGCCACACCCCCAGCAACACACTTGTCCCTCTTTGGCAATTTGAAATGTTGGGAGGGATGTTAAATTCTTAAACTCTGCTTGGGGGAAAATGGGACATTTATGGGTACTGGCTAAGGGAAAAAAGCTCTGAGAATTCCAGACTGCCTGTTAGGGGCCAAAAAAATGATTGTGAACCACTGGCATAAAATGACAAATAAATAAAACTAAATATCTCATATTATTGTTTGAAAAAAATGGCTAAAAATAAAGGTGCTTTTAAAAGCTTTTCCAAAATTACCCATGTGTTACTAAGTAACAGATCCACTTTAAATACTCCATAACCTGACATGCAGGACTGATTGAAGATATCTGATTGAATCTGGAAGCAAATAAATATATCATGAGGGCCATTAGGATTTTCTGACCCTAGTAAGATAAGTGTGCTGGGTATTATTAGGAGGCTTCAGTTCTCCTGTTTAAAGTGGAACTAACACATTATAGCAGCTTAGGTGATCCTGAAACCACCTCCACTAAAGTCGCCCTGCAATATTTATGCAGGTGGTGACTAGCTTTGTAATCATTATTTTACCTCTCAAAAGTGCCCACAAATAACGTTATTCTTAAGCTTCCGAGACTGACGGCCAGGATACTGCACCCTGTGCGCCTGTGCCGTCAGTATCTTCCGGAGCCGTCCAGGCCAGTGCTATGCCTGTGAAAGGTGAAGAGAACTGACAGCGCAGGGGCACATTCAAGATGTCCACAGTGATGCCTGGCTTCCAGTCTCGGAAGCTTAAGGATAACTTTATTTATGGGCACTTTTGAGAGGTAAAATAATGATTACAAAGCTAGTTGCCACCTGCCTAAGTATTGCAGGGCGACTTTAGTGGAGGTGGTAGTTCCGCTTTAAAGGGGAAGTGGTGGTATCTATTGCTATTCCACCCAATGGATGGTTTTGTCACTGACAGTAGTCCTCTATAGCAGTGATGGTGAACCTTTTTGGGCCCGAGTAACCAGTTTGCAGCATAGAGACAAGGTTGGAGATAGCAAAGTGCCAGTACTGAAAATTTCCCATGGAAATTTAATTTTTTGGTGCATACCTATGTGAGAAGACCGCTATATAAAGTTGTATGTTCCCTTTATGTTATCAGACAGATAAACTGTTTTAAGACTAAAAACACATGAAACAAACTTCTTAGAACTGTCATTAATGATGTGAAGCAAGGCAAATAACTGCAAAGCTTACAATTAAAATTGTGCTACATTAGTGATATCACAGAGCTTACAACTGAAATGGATCTACACTAGTGATAACACATAGCATACAGTTGAGATGGTGCTACATTAGTGATACCACAGAGCTTAACATTGAAATGGAGCTACACTAGTGACACCACAGAGGTTACAATTTTATGACAACCAATTATGCCTCTACAATTGGACCTGTAGGTCTCTGATGCACACATCACCTCCATGAGAAGCACCTACTGTGTGAAGTGCAAACAGAAAGTGGGTAGCACTACTGCTGGGCTGGTATCTAGTATGCAGGTACAACTGTGGTGGGAAACCTGAGGCTTTCTAACTGTTCAGGACCACAACTTCCATCATCTGCAGCCAGTCATTAGTTGGCTGTAGACCAAATGATGGGAACAGCTGCTGTGCTTCAGGTTGCCCACTGCTGAACGATTACGTCTCACAAAGCTGAGCACTGTCATAATCTGCCCACTATTCACGTAAATACAATATGTATGTGCTGATGTGCTGGTATTGTGTTCCTCTTCTTCCTAGCTCAGCTCCTCCATGAGCTCTACTAGGTGCATAATGGCTGCTGAAAATTCAAGCTACTGAGTCCTGCGTGGTGACACAGGGATGTCAAAATTCACAGCACAAATAAAGAAAGAGGTGTGTGGGGCTTTTCTCTCGGACGCCTCTTGCTGCCTTCTCTCTTCCTCACAGGCCTCCACGTTGCCACCTGCTGTCTCCCTCATAAACATCCACATTGCCACAAGAGGGGGAGAAACAGGCAGAAGGGGAGGATAATAGAGAAAGAGCAAGAAGGGGCGAAAGTGAGAGGCAAGAGGCGGGTAAAGAGAAGGATGCAAGAGGAGGGATAAAGAGACAAGTGGGGGATAAAGACAAAGGCAAGAGGTGGAGAAAGAAGCAGGATAAAGAGAGAAGAGGAGGGATAAAGAGACAAGAGGAGGGATAAAGACAAAAGCAAAAGGTGGAGAAAGAAGCGGGATAAAGAGACAAGAGGAGGGATAAAGAGACAAGAGGAGGGATAAAGAGACAAGAGGGGGATAAAGAAGCGGGATAAAGAGACAAGAGGAGGGATAAAGACAAAGGCAAGAGGTGGAGAAAGAAGCAGGATAAAGAGACACGTAGAGGGATAAAGAGACAAGAGGAGGGATAAAGAGACAAGAGGGGGATAAAAACAATGGCAAGAGGTGGAGAAAGAAGTGGGATAAAGAGACAAGAGGGGGATAAAGAGACAAGAGGAGGGATAAAGAGACAAGTAGAGGGATAAAGAGACAAGAGGAGGGATAAAGAGACAAGAGGGGGATAAAGACAATGGCAAGAGGTGGAGAAAGAAGTGGGATAAAGAGACAAGAGGGGGATAAAGAGACAAGAGGGGAAGGTGTAAGAGGGTGAGACAGAGAGAGAGACAAGAGGAGGGATAAAGAGACAAGAGGGGAAGGTGTAAGAGGGTGAGACAGAGAGAGAGGCAAGAGGAGGGATAAAGAGACAAGAAGAGGGATAAAGAGACAAGAGGAGGGATAAAGAGACAAGGGGGGAATAAAGAGACAAGAGGAGGGATAAAGAGACAAGAGGAGGGATAAAGAGACAAGAGGAGGGATAAAGAGACAAGAAGAGGGATAAAGAGACAAGAGGAGGGATAAAGAGACAAGGGGGGAATAAAGAGACAAGAGGAGGGATAAAGAGACAAGGGGGGAATAAAGAGACAAGAGGAGGGATAAAGAGACAAGAAGAGGGATAAGGAGACAAGGGGGGAATAAAGAGACAAGAGGAGGGATAAAGAGACAAGGGGGGAATAAAGAGACAAGAGGAGGGATAAAGAGACAAGAAGAGGGATAAAGAGACAAGAAGAGGGATAAAGAGACAAGAGGAGGGATAAAGAGACAAGAGGGGGATAAAAACAATGGCAAGAGGTGCAGAAAGAAGTGGGATAAAGAGACAAGAGGGGGATAAAGAGACAAGAGGAGGGATAAAGAGACAAGTAGAGGGATAAAGAGACAAGAGGAGGGATAAAGAGACAAGAGGAGGGATAAAGAGACAAGAGGGGGATAAAGACAATGGCAAGAGGTGGAGAAAGAAGTGGGATAAAGAGACAAGAGGGAGTAAAGAAAAGGATGCAAGAGGAGGGATAAAGAGACAAGAGGGGAAGGTGTAAGAGGGTGAGACAGAGAGAGAGACAAGAGGAGGGATAAAGAGACAAGAGGGGAAGGTGTAAGAGGGTGAGACAGAGAGAGAGGCAAGAGGAGGGATAAAGAGACAAGAAGAGGGATAAAGAGACAAGAGGAGGGATAAAGAGACAAGGGGGGAATAAAGAGACAAGAGGAGGGATAAAGAGACAAGGGGGGAATAAAGAGACAAGAGGAGGGATAAAGAGACAAGAAGAGGGATAAGGAGACAAGGGGGGAATAAAGAGACAAGAGGAGGGATAAAGAGACAAGAAGAGGGATAAAGAGACAAGAAGAGGGATAAAGAGACAAGAGGAGGGATAAAGAGACAAGAGGGGGATAAAAACAATGGCAAGAGGTGGAGAAAGAAGTGGGATAAAGAGACAAGAGTGGGATAAAGAGACAAGAGGAGGGATAAAGAGACAAGAGGGGAAGGTGTAAGAGGGTGAGACAGAGAGAGAGGCAAGAGGAGGGATAAAGAGACAAGAGGAGGGATAAAGAGACAAGAGGAGGGATAAAGAGACAAGAAGAGGGATAAAGAGACAAGAGGAGGGATAAAGAGACAAGAGGAGGGATAAAGAGACAAGAGGAGGGATAAAGAGACAAGAAGAGGGATAAAGAGACAAGAGGAGGGATAAAGAGACAAGGGGGGAATAAAGAGACAAGAGGAGGGATAAAGAGACAAGAAGAGGGATAAGGAGACAAGGGGGGAATAAAGAGACAAGAGGAGGGATAAAGAGACAAGAAGAGGGATAAAGAGACAAGAAGAGGGATAAAGAGACAAGAGGAGGGATAAAGAGACAAGAGGAGGGATAAAGAGACAAGAGGAGGGATAAAGAGACAAGAGGAGGGATAAAGAGACAAGAAGAGGGATAAAGAGACAAGAGGAGGGATAAGGAGACAAGAGGAGGGATAAAGAGACAAGAGGAGGGATAAAGAGACAAGAGGAGGGATAAAGAGACAAGAAGAGGGATAAAGAGACAAGAAGAGGGATAAAGAGACAAGAGGAGGGATAAAGAGACAAGAAGAGGGATAAGGAGACAAGAGGAGGGATAAAGAGACAAGAGGAGGGATAAGGAGACAAGAGGAGGGATAAAGAGACAAGAGGAGGGATAAAGAGACAAGAGGAGGGATAAAGAGACAAGAAGAGGGATAAAGAGACAAGAAGAGGGATAAAGAGACAAGAGGAGGGATAAAGAGACAAGAAGAGGGATAAGGAGACAAGAGGAGGGATAAAGAGACAAGAGGAGGGATAAGGAGACAAGAGGAGGGATAAGGAGACAAGAAGAGGGATAAAGAGACAAGAGGAGGGATAAGGAGACAAGAGGAGGGATAAAGAGACAAGAGGAGGGATAAAGAGACAAGAAGAGGGATAAAGAGACAAGAGGAGGGATAAAGAGACAAGAAGAGGGATAAGGAGACAAGAGGAGGGATAAAGAGACAAGAGGAGGGATAAGGAGACAAGAGGAGGGATAAAGAGACAAGAGGAGGGATAAAGAGACAAGAGGAGGGATAAAGAGACAAGAAGAGGGATAAAGAGACAAGAAGAGGGATAAAGAGACAAGAGGAGGGATAAAGAGACAAGAAGAGGGATAAGGAGACAAGAGGAGGGATAAAGAGACAAGAGGAGGGATAAGGAGACAAGAGGAGGGATAAGGAGACAAGAAGAGGGATAAAGAGACAAGAGGAGGGATAAGGAGACAAGAGGAGGGATAAAGAGACAAGAGGAGGGATAAAGAGACAAGAAGAGGGATAAAGAGACAAGAGGAGGGATAAAGAGACAAGAAGAGGGATAAGGAGACAAGAGGAGGGATAAAGAGACAAGGGGGGAATAAAGAGACAAGAAGAGGGATAAAGAGACAAGAAGAGGGATAAAGAGACAAGAGGAGGGATAAAGAGACAAGAAGAGGGATAAAGAGACAAGAGGAGGGATAAAGAGACAAGAAGAGGGATAAGGAGACAAGAGGAGGGATAAAGAGACAAGAGGAGGGATAAGGAGACAAGAGGAGGGATAAAGAGACAAGAGGAGGGATAAAGAGACAAGAGGAGGGATAAAGAGACAAGAAGAGGGATAAAGAAACAAGAGGAGGGATAAAGAGACAAGAAGAGGGATAAGGAGACAAGAGGAGGGATAAAGAGACAAGAGGAGGGATAAGGAGACAAGAGGAGGGATAAGGAGACAAGAAGAGGGATAAAGAGACAAGAGGAGGGATAAAGAGACAAGAAGAGGGATAAGGAGACAAGAGGAGGGATAAGGAGACAAGAGGAGGGATAAAGAGACAAGAGGAGGGATAAGGAGACAAGAGGAGGGATAAAGAGACAAGAGGAGGGATAAAGAGACAAGAAGAGGGATAAAGAGACAAGAAGAGGGATAAAGAGACAAGAGGAGGGATAAAGAGACAAGAAGAGGGATAAGGAGACAAGAGGAGGGATAAAGAGACAAGAGGAGGGATAAGGAGACAAGAGGAGGGATAAGGAGACAAGAAGAGGGATAAAGAGACAAGAGGAGGGATAAGGAGACAAGAGGAGGGATAAAGAGACAAGAAGAGGGATAAAGAGACAAGAGGAGGGATAAAGAGACAAGAGGAGGGATAAAGAGACAAGAAGAGGGATAAAGAGACAAGAAGAGGGATAAGGAGACAAGAGGAGGGATAAGGAGACAAGAGGAGGGATAAGGAGACAAGAGGAGGGATAAAGAGACAAGAGGAGGGATAAAGAGACAAGAGGAGGGATAAAGAGACAAGAGGAGGGATAAAGAGACAAGAGGAGGGATAAGGAGACAAGAGGAGGGATAAGGAGACAAGAGGAGGGATAAAGAGACAAGAAGAGGGATAAAGACAAAGACAAGAGGAGGGATAAAGAGACAAGAAGAGGGATAAAGAGACAAGAAGAGGGATAAAGAGACAAGAGGAGGGATAAAGAGACAAGAGGAGGGATAAAGAGACAAGAAGAGGGATAAGGAGACAAGAGGAGGGATAAAGAGACAAGAGGAGGGATAAAGAGACAAGAAGAGGGATAAGGAGACAAGAGGAGGGATAAAGAGACAAGAGGAGGGATAAGGAGACAAGAGGAGGGATAAGGAGACAAGAAGAGGGATAAAGAGACAAGAGGAGGGATAAGGAGACAAGAGGAGGGATAAAGAGACAAGAAGAGGGATAAAGAGACAAGAGGAGGGATAAAGAGACAAGAGGAGGGATAAAGAGACAAGAAGAGGGATAAAGAGACAAGAAGAGGGATAAGGAGACAAGAGGAGGGATAAGGAGACAAGAGGAGGGATAAGGAGACAAGAGGAGGGATAAAGAGACAAGAGGAGGGATAAAGAGACAAGAGGAGGGATAAAGAGACAAGAGGAGGGATAAAGAGACAAGAGGAGGGATAAGGAGACAAGAGGAGGGATAAGGAGACAAGAGGAGGGATAAAGAGACAAGAAGAGGGATAAAGACAAAGACAAGAGGTGGAGAAAGAAACGGGATAAAGAGACAAGAGGGAGTAAAGAGACAAGGGGGGAAAGTTGTAAGAAGGTGAGATAGAGAGAGAGAGGCAAGAGGAGGTATAATGAAACAAAAGAGCAGGAGAAAGAGAGAGGCAAGAGGGGGATAAAGAGAGAGGCAGGGGGTAAAAAGAAAAGTGGTGGAGAAAGATAAAGGGGCAAATGGGAGGGAGAGTTAGGAATGGAATAAAGAGAAAGTGGCAAGAGGGGGAGAAATAATATATTCTCACATCTCGTGCCAGTTTTTACCCCTTGTGTCTCTATTTATCCCCTCTTTCCACCCCTTGTGCCTCTTCCCACCTCTTGTGTCTCGTTTTGCCCCCCTCTTTCCACCCCCTCTTGCCTCTCTTCTGCTCTTGCCCAGATTGGAAGGCTGTGAGCTCTGTAATGACTGCTGAGTGCTTTTCACTCTGTCTCCCCATTGCCCGCATTTGATGACAGCTGGGATCATGTGACACGAGGAGACGCCGCGTGGTGCATGCTGGGGTTTTATTCCTCGGTATGGGCACCAGTTTTAAACTTGCACTGGCCTCAGAACAGAGGGAGAAAACCCTAGCATGCTCCAAGTGACGTCTCCATGTGTCACACTGTCCTGACTGTCATCGATGCGAGCAGTGGGGAGACAGAGTAAAAAGCATTCGGCAGGCATTAAGGAGCTTGCAGACTTTAAATCTAAACCTTGGCAGCGTGCTACCTTAAAGGCCTATGCGTGCCATAGGTTCGCCATCACTGTTCTAGACCCTTTCAAATAAACACCCTTATTGGCTTTCAGCATTCTGCTCAGTATATCAGTCTCATTGAGTTTTCACAACCAGTCTTCACACAATGATGAGGTTTTACAACTGGCGTTGCACATTGATAACACAGGGGGAGATGCAATAAGGAGTGAAGTGGAGACGACGTCTCCAGTGATATCACTTCTCCAGTTCCTATGTTATTCTATGGATCCTATGCACTAAGATTTCACCCAATTTGGAGATCTTAGTGCATTGGCTCTATAGAATAATATAGGAATTAGAGAAGTGATATCACAGGAGAAGTCATCTCCACTTTATCACCTCTTTATCACTCCTTAGTGCATCACCACTAAGGGCTCCAGATTGTTCTGTGTGACAATCAGGATATCATGTTGTGCCCCTTCTACCCCTTTCACTAGCGGGTCCTGTGCAGCTGCTCACTTTGCGCTATTGATAAAACATTCCTAGGTGTTTGTATGTTAAAGGAACACAAGCAGCTCCTATTAATAAACTCCTCAGTTATCTTAATATGGGCAAAACATCCCGATGGCCTCTTTAAAGGGATAGTAATACTTAAAATGTAAAAAAAAATATGTTGTAGAGTTTATCCCCCTGAGTAAAACAAGAGTTCTCCCACTGCTGAAAGGTGTTTCATTCAAAAGTTATTCATTTTCAAAGTTGAATTTTTTAGATGCAATATCTCAGTGGCCTGAAATTGTACAGTGGCGCTGTTGGTACACGATCCTATGGACAGCTCTGGTCCCGGGACCATAAATCTCCATAGGATGGTGTAGCAACAGCGCCACTGTACAATTTCAGGCCACTGTGATATTGCACCTAAAAAATTCAACTTTGAAACTTAATAACTTGAATGAAACACATTTCAGCAGTGGGAGTACTCTTGTTTTATTCAGGAGGATAAACTCTACAACATATTTTTTTTACATTTTAAGTACTACTATCCCTTTAAATCAATTATATGTTGATTGGTTCCCCCAAATTAATCTTTAATTAGCACTTGTGACAGAAGCCTTGAGTTTGACAGATGTCACCATTGTTGGCATCATAGATAGAACATGAATCAGGAAGAAGGTCATGAAAATCACAGCTCTTTATGGAAGACTGTTTTTTAGGAGTCGGAGTGGTCCTCGACAACCAAGAAGTACTGCACGACATGACACAGAACTCCCCTCTTTATAACTACCCCTGCGGAACTTAAAGACAGCAAAAGGATCCCCTGCTCTGTCTCCAGAGGTCCAAGCAACCAATCTGGGAATGAGCTCCCCCCCTGGGTAATTCAAACCAGCCCATCAGTAGACATTAGGGGGCTATGGATTTAGACTTATCCAATCAGTGCTCGGCTGGCATCTCTGTGCTACATAATGGAGAAATAAGATTAGCCCTGTCATTTGAAGACCATTTAGTAATCTCATCAGTCTGATGGCCCCCTGTAGGGAGACCATTATGCTGATGAACTCTGCATGCACCCAGGGACAATGTTATCTCAGTGAATGCACAGACTACATGGTCCCTCCTGTTCTGCCTATTGTAGTAAAGTGACACATCAAATTCAGTGCTCTCCATGGTGCTTAAAGGGATAGTAATACTTCGTTTTAACTTTATTTTATTTTGTAGGCATTAAAAAAACATGAAGAATGATATAAGTCTTATCTCTCAAACCTTTATGGTTTATGAGATATTCACAAGCAAAGTTTCCCCTCCCTCCCCTTTTACCTAGTGTAAGCCATCTCTTCTCAGATGTGGAATGCAGTCCATAGACCAGACAGATAACAGAAGGAGATACTCTTATTCCTATTAAAACAATAAAATCCCTGCCTCCCTTGACAAGTTTTTCAGGTTTTTCCCTTATCTTAATTGAAGATTGTCCCTCTCTGCAGTCTACCTGGGCACCTCCCTTCTGATCTGGCTGAGCAGTGTTACATCAGTAAAAGGTGCAGGAGGGGGATACTTTGTCATTGAATTACTCTTGAACTACAACTGTGACAGAATTGAAATAACACTCTTCAAAGTCCAAACACTATGATGATTGATTGGCGCTGCTTTTATTATGAAACATTACTATCCCTTTAATTCAAGGTTTCTGAAACTTTGGTTGGGGATAGCTGGAGCGAGTGGCTGGGATCACCATGGAGCAGGGTGCAAGGCTTAAAATAGATATTTGAAAACTGCATTAAAAACTGATTGTGTCATGTTAAAGGGACAGTAGTGTCCCATAAAAAATGCTAATAGTTTTGTAGAGGTTAAAAAATTAAACTATATGCTACAAATCCTATCTCTCAAACTGCTATCGTTTGAGAGATATTCACATTCAAAGTTCCCCCTCCCTCCCCTTCTGCTGATATCAGTGCTATAGCTGACAACAGGAGATCCCGGTCCGGGGAACAGTCGGCTGCTCTGCAGCAGAGCCGAAAGCACATTATTGGAAAATAATTACTTCATTGGAAAAGTTTACAAAGTGTGCCTGGTTTCCAAGCATACTTTGTAGACCTTTCAAGTGAAGTGATTCTTTTCCAGTATCTCTATTGCGGCTCTGCTGAAGAGCCTCCTGGTGTCAGCCAACACAGATCTCCTTCTGTCAGCTTTACAGTGAGGGGAGAACTTTGAATGTGAATATCTTTCAAACATAGCAGTTTGAGAGATAGGATTTGTGACATATAGTTTAATTTTTTAACCTCTACAAAACTATAAGCATTTTTTATGAGACATTACTGTCCCTTTAACCAATAGACCAGCAAATGTACAGCTAAGGAGATATTCATACTTGTTACCATATGCTAATGTATGCTAATTGTGGCACCTGTCCGATATAAACGGTGACCACATTTCCGTTCTGCTATTCCGGGACATGTGGTCACCCTAAATTTGAGTGGCATCCGGTCCCCTGCGGCTGGCTGGCACTGAGTTCCCTCCTACCCGCCCGCATCATCACGCGCCCCTGCGGGCCGTGATGACATACATACAGAGAAGAGGAAGAGGGCAGAGGCACCGGAAGAGAAGCGCTTGTTGCCAGAGTCCAGCAGCAAGCGCTTCTCTTCCGGTGCCTCTGCCCTCTTCCTCCTCTCTGTATGTATGTCATCACGGCCCGCAGGGGCGCGTGATGATGCGGGCGGGCGGGCGGCTACCTTCATTTTGGGACTCTTTATTGCCCCGGTGGGGGATGATCCGGGACGCGGGACATAGAACCCAATTAAGGGACAGTCCCGGACGTTCCGGGACATGTGGTCACCCTAGTCCGGTATCAGTGATGTTTCATATGCTAGTTAAGCTTTAGAGTGACATTGCATATGCTAATAATCCTTCTCAATGACATATCATATGCTAATGAAAGTTTCAAAGAATGTTTCATATGCTAATTAAGCTCTTTGCTGTACCAGGAAACTTTCACTTTCACTTTCCCAGAAATAAACGTGTGAATATCTCCTATACTAAACATCTGATGGTATTTTGGTTAACATGACACATAGGTCATTTTGAATGAAGTTTTGAAATATGTAAAGAAAATTCAAGATAATAGGTCCACTTCCACCTTTACCGAGAATGGCAACCTGGCTCCCTCTGGTAACAAGTAATTTATTGATTGACACAGCCATATGCCATATTTTAGCCATATGTAGTCCAAAGGAGCTGAATGCCCATGTCCCTGAGTGCTAAAACGTATCCATGGAGGTAGACATGATTCCTTTTCAAAGACTACTTCTAAGACTACTGAACTCAACTCCACCCACTGATGTCTTCTTAGGAAGCCTCTGGTGGGAGGGAATGTGCTTTCAGACATCCTGCAATAAAGGAATATGCCTTCATGGGACACAGGTTTAGATGTAATGTAAGAAAGTTTTACTTCACTGCAAGGGTAGTAGATAAGTGGAATAGCCTACCAGCAGAAGTAGTACAAGTTAGTACAGTGACAAAATGTAAGCATGCATGGAATACGCATAAGGCTGTCCTGAACATAATACAAGACCAAGGACCAAATAAGGTTTGAGGTTACAGTAGGAAAATGGGCAGACTTGATGGGCCGAATGGTTCTTATCTGCCGTCAAATTCTATGTTTCTATGATTCATGGATTTGACGTCCAGTACTACTTAACTCTGCAATGCGACAGATACCTCGCTGGCACTCAAAGGGTTAAAGATTAAATTGGGGGACAGAATTGATTCATACTGTTGGTGTTCCTTTAAATTTATTTTCTATGTCAGACAACAGTTGATGGGGCTGGGGTGGGGGTCAAGGGAGGAGTGCTGGTGTGGTCATGGGAGGGGGATAAGGAAACCTAAGTTGCCTTACTCATGGGGCCTACGGCATAAGTCCAGACATTACATTTTAAAAACACATACTCCTCCTCCAACCAGCCAGTGTTATTTATTCCCCATTACAATTATTTTTGGCCTAAGCAGCTGCTGTTGCGGGTTGCGTAAGTCATTGCATTCTAGATTTCCCTCCTGCAAAACAGAGATGAAAAATCCCAAGGACAGACAAAGATATATGATCTATGCTTTAAATAACTACTTTTATTGCTCACCTACAGAGAAATTGTTTGCAGTGTTAATCATGTGAACACCCATGGGAGATATACCCAAGAATAGAAAAAGAGACACAAAAAAAATTAGTGTCAAGATTTGGTTCAAAGTGAAAAATCACATTACTTTCCACTCTCCCCGGGATCTTAAAAGGCTTTTAAGATCTCCTGGACAGATTTCTAGAAAAGTTACGTCTAAAGAGCACGGCATAAAAATACTGAGTCTGATGTAAGAAAAAAAAAGATTTGGACAAATTCTGGAGTGTTTTCCAGACAAATAATACATGCCAACTAATACATGCAATGCGTTGTGTAACCCTCTGGCATTCATAGGGTTAAGAAACTGAGAGACACCCTATCAGGAAGTCTATTTATCAAACAGTGGCCGGATAAACATATTACTGTTAGGGTTTTTTTTTCCAGAGATACAAAAAACATTGTAAACTAATTAAACATTTCTTGCAAAACTCAGTTTTGGATAAAGTATATCAAAGGGATATCAACGCATTAAGGATTATACGGGTGTGTTACACATTGGTACTAGAGATAGGAGATAGATAGATAGATAGATAGATAGATAGATAGATAGATAGATAGATATGAGATTTAGATAGATAGATAGATAGATAGATAGATAGATAGATAGATAGATATGAGATAGATAGATAGATAGATAGATAGATAGATAGATAGATAGATATGAGATAGAATATGAGGATAGATAGATAGATATGAGATAGATAGATAGATAGATAGATAGATAGATAGATAGATAGATATGGAGTAGATAGATAGATAGATAGATAGATAGATAGATAGATAGATAGATCGATAGATAGATATGAAATAGAGAGAGAGATAGGAGATAGATATGAGATAGATAGATAGATAGATAGATAGATAGATAGATAGATAGATATGGGGTAGATAGATAGATAGATAGATAGATAGATAGATAGATAGATAGATATGGGGTAGATAGATAGATAGATATGAGATAGAATATGAGGATAGATAGATAGATATGAGATAGATAGATAGATAGATAGATAGATAGATAGATAGATAGATAGATATGGAGTAGATAGATAGATAGATAGATAGATAGATAGATAGATAGATAGATCGATAGATAGATATGAAATAGAGAGAGAGATAGGAGATAGATATGAGATAGATAGATAGATAGATAGATAGATAGATAGATAGATAGATATGGGGTAGATAGATAGATAGATAGATAGATAGATAGATAGATAGATAGATATGGGGTAGATAGATAGATAAATAGATAGATAGATAGATAGATAGATAGATAGATAGACAGATCGATAGATAGATATGAAATAGCAAGAGAGCTAGGAGATAGATATGAGATAGATAGATAGATAGATAGATAGATAGATAGATAGATAGATAGATATTAGAGATAGATATGAGATAGATAGATAGATAGATATGAGATAGATAGATAGATAGATAGATAATAGATAGATATGAAATAGATAGATTGATAGATAGATAGCTAGCTATGAAATAGATAGATAGATAGATAGATAGATAGATAGATAGATAGATAGATAGATAGACATATATACAGGATAGTAATGTGGAACGGTCAGGCATCAGTAAAGCGAGTGATAGCCTCCTCCAAGCTGCAGTACAGCAATGATATTACTCCCCAAGGGGACCCGACTGCGTCTTCCCATCCAGAAATAAAGAATCACTTTCCTCGATGGTGAGTTTGTTTTCCAGCTGCCTCTAGAGAGCAGAAATCCAGGGCTGGAAATACCGCAGCCGTGAGACAGATGGGCAGAAGACGCATTAAGGACCAGAACTGAGCACGTCTGATAAACATCACTTGTAATCGCTCTGCTGGGACTGTCGTTTACGAGAAGACGTCCAAGTTTAGGGCAAGGAGAAAAAAAAGGCATCCAGTGAACACTGTCAAACCTGAGCTAGGCCGGGGCACGTGTGAGGGTGATACACTAAAAATACTGCAGCAATTCTGGGGTAAACCATCTGCAAAATAAGGAGACGCATAAAAATGTCCATTCACTTAAAGTGAACCTGTCGACCTTGATTCTAGTTTGCATATTTGAAAACGTAATTAAAAACGCCTATGTTTCACGTTAGCCACAAGACCAGCAAATGTACAGTTAAACCTTTGAGTTCGATGCGTTGGATACCTTTCTGGCACTCTAAGGGTTAACCCCCTAAGGGCCAAAGACGTGCCAGGACCATCACAGCTGTCCAGCACTTAAGGACCGGTGACGACCCTAGCATGTCATGGAATTCAGGGCTTCCCAGGCGGCTGCACACTCCGTGGTCCTTAAGTACCGGCCACATGCTTGCTGGTCCTTAAGGGGTTAACGAGATATTCATACTGAGTGCTATATATGCAGCCCTAGTAACATTTCATATGCTATTTAGGCTTTTCCGTGATGTATCATATGTTAATTAAGCATTTTCAGTGACTTTTCATATGGTAATTAAGCACTGTGCACCAGGAGACTTTCATTTTTACTTTTCCCAGAACTAAAAGTGTCCATATTCCCTAAACTGTACATCTGCTGGACTCATAGGCAAAAGGTCCACTTTAAATGTGGCTTTTAACCCTATGAATACTAGAGAGGTCTCTAATGCATTGCAATATTTTGTTCTCCAGCTGTTAGTGATTATTACTTCCATCATCCCAATTTCCAAAGTAGAGAATGGCTGGTTGGGGATAATGAAAGTTTTTGTCCTCAACAGCTAGAGAGCCAAAGGTTGCTTACCCCTGTAAGTGAAGGGATTCTGGAGCAAACCATCTGCACCGTTGGAGACCTCTCTAGCGTTCAAGGGGTTAAAATTAGACTTCTGCATTTGTTTCGGAACTAATGCAAAATGTAAAAAAAAATTGCAGGTTTCGTGACATTTGTATTTAACCCTTTGCGTGCCAGAGGGGTGTGCAACGCATTGCTGGCACTCTGGCAATTAAACGGTTAATTAAGAACCGAATGGTATGGAACATGTAATTCCAGAAACAAGAACAACACATTCAACACTTTCTTACACATACATTCATTCCAATTGCTCATTCACCTGCATACGCACACATTCACACACATTCACAAGTATAACACGTTACTTGATGTTGGTGGTGTTTTCGACACCCTGGTCCTCATCTTGTATGTAAAAAACTTTAAAAAAAAAAAACCTACTACCTCACCACCACCGTCGCCTCTGCCAGATCTACAAAAAAACAAACCCCCTCTTAATCCTGCTTGGGCCATTGCCAAGCCAGAATGATGGGGGAAATTAAAAGGGATTGTCTTTTTATGGCCATCCCTGTTCAGATTAGTTCCCAAGCTCTCATTGGATAGGATTGTGGGGTAAATCAGGACACAGAACATGCCCTACAGTAACCACGTCCCAGCCAATCAGCATCTAGCTGGAAGGGTCACTGATACGCGTAATGTCATCCATCCAATTAGCTGATTGGCTATTAAAGTGTTAGTAATATCTGAAAAAAACTTTTTTGCATTTAGAAGAGCTTAAAAAGCTGATCTAAATGCAAAAAAAAGTCTCTCAAACCACTATGGTTTAAGAGATACAGGCGTTTAAAGTTTGATTTCTCCTACTGACAGCTGTAAAGCTGTCAGCAGGAGATCCGTGTCGGTCGACACGCTGGCGCTTGAGAAGTGCCGGGATCTCGTTACTTACACGGAATCCCTTCATTGGAATGGTCTAAAACATGTGCCTAGTGTTCAGACACACGTTTTAGACCATTCCAATGAAGGGATTCCGTGTAAGTAACGAGATCCCGGCACTTCTCAAGTGCCAGCGTGTCGACCGACACTGATCTCCTGATGACAGCTTTACAGCTGTCAGTAGGAGAAATCAAACTTTAAACGCCTGTATCTCTTAAACCATAGCGGATTGAGAGATACGTTTTTTTGCATTTAGATCAGCTTTTTAAGCTCTTCTAAATGCAAAAAAGTTTTTTTCAGACATTACTAACACTTTAAGTTTTATGACTGAGGGAGAGACTTAGAATTTCGTTGAACGAATTTTATTAAAGAAAATCTTCACTGAAATTCTGACTAACCAAAAGAAGGGGTCATTGACATTCATTTCATCCAACTGGAAGACAGACAACTAGATAGATCAGGGGTCTCCAAAAACTGAATTGCAAGCTACTGGTAGCTTTTTAGCTATTGCTGAGTAACTCTCTCTACTACTATCAGATATCAAGCTATCTGACCAGACAGAAATAGGACCAGTGGTTTAAATCTGCTCCCCAATTAGCTGCAGCCAGTTAATATATGTTTTAGAGTAGCACACTACATGGTTCATTGATTAACTGCTGTTAAGGAAAAGGTTGGCGACCCTGATATAGATACATGATAGAGATAGATAGATAGATAGATAGATAGATAGATAGATAGATAGATAGATATGAAATGTATACATAGATAGATATAGACAGACATAGATAGATAGATAGATAGATAGATAGATAGATAGATAGATAGATAGATATGAAATATATACATAGATAGATATAGACATAGATAGATAGATAGATAGATAGATAGATAGATAGATAGATAGATAATAGACAAGTAAATGGCAGCACTTTGTTGAATTACTAGCGTATACAACACCATCTCATTGCCAATTGCAGGTTGATAAATGGACCCCAGTGACCACACATTAGAATGAATTGCTTGTTAGGTTTTCCAATTACAATTACCATTCCATTTCAATCTTTATTGTGTTCTTTAAAGCAAAATTGTACCTATAGGAATCAGTGGCTCTTAATTTCTTTAACAGAAATAATTAGTTAGGAGTTCTTCAGAGAGCAGTCCGGTGTATTTATTTGTTTGCTTGCACTGGAACCGGGCAGGCTTCTCTAGCCTGGGCAAGAAAGGGTCAAAGGATTTTTCTATCCCTGAGAGAGATGGACGGACAGATTAAACAGACAAACAAGATAGACAGACAGATATATAGATATGAGATAGATAGATAGATAGATAGATAGATAGATAGATAGATAGATAGATAGATATGAGATAGATAGATAGATATGAGATAGATAGATAGATAGATAGATAGATAGATAGATAGATATGAGATAGAGATAAGATAGATAGATAGATAGATAGATAGATAGATAGATAGATAAACAGTTAGATAAATAGATAGATTTGAGGCAGATAGATAGATATATGTAGATAGATAAATAGATAGATAGATAGACAGACAGACAGACAGATAGATAGATAGACAGACAGACAGACAGACAGACAGACAGACAGATAGATAGATAGATAGATAGATAGATAGATAAAGGAAATCAGCCTAGGTCAGTCCTTCTAGTAAACAAATTAACCCTTTGAGTACTAGCAGGGCATGCAACGCATTGCTTCACAACACATTGTATTCCGCTCTTTACTTCAAAGAATTACAGGACGCTTATTACTTCACTATGATTTCCCTTTAGAAATATATATTAGAGGGATGTCCAATGCCCTCACCCCTCAGGCACTGAAAGTGTTATCCAGCATGTGAATGGTTATACATGTCACCCACATGATGCGGGAAGACGCAATCTGACTGGCATTGGATCCTTATAATTATTTGTTCCGAGATTCCTACTCTCACTTTGTTTCACATCGGTGAATGAATTACACAGGTCTGAGGTTTTTCTGTTTCGTTCCTCACTCCCATCCTGCACTTGGCACTGACACAAGTGAAGATTGAACCAAGACAATCCTAGAATCAGTAGAGCAGGTGCCAAATCATCATGTACATCACTGTAAAACAAGTGTAGTGCCTGGTAATGTTATCACTTACTACTGTACCAACATACTGATACAGGTCATATTTCTGGACCCCTTTTTTGAGGCATATATATATATATATATATATATATAAAACTAGTTTAAAATCCCGTGTACATGGGCCACAGTGCCACCCAGCAGCCTCAGCTGGTGCCCGGAGCCTCTCTGCTCACTGCTCGCTCTGCAGTCATGCACAGTAGAGAGTGCTCAAATGCGCCGCGGCTGATATGGAGCGGGAGCTATGAATTCAGACCATAGTCCTCTCTGCGCACCTTCCTGGGACCAAGCGGTCCCAGGAAGGTGTGCACAGAGGATTTCTGCCTGAATTTGGAGTGCCCTGCTCCGTATCAGCCGCGGCGCTTTCGGGCACTCTCTACTGTGCATGACTGCAGAGCTGCAGTCTCTACTGTGCATGACGGCTTCTGACAAACATCCTAGCAACTTATTATATAGGATGTTTTCATTATGATATGATAGATAGATCTATGATACAATTTCATCCTAAACACTGGAATCAATTTTCTTGTCCTATATCCACCAATTTACTGAGCTACTTACACTTTGGGCCATATGTTCAAAAGAAAAGAGTAGGAGTTCTGGAGCAAACCATTTGCGCTATAGGGGAGAACTAAAAATTCCCATTGATGAATGGTAGAGAGGTATACCTGGGAACTCTACAGATCTGCCCCAGAGACTTCGTTTTTGCAGTAAATTACCAGGTTTCCAGGGACAGAGGCTGATTCTCCGGTGGGGGTGAGTTTCTTATGAAACTCTGCCCACTTCTCCTCCTTCCCACCATGTTCCTACCACTTCCCACCCAGTTTTCCTCCTTCCCACCCTGTTCCTCCAACTTCTCCTTCCCATCCTGTTCCTCCCTCTTCCTACCCACTTCTCATCCTTCCCACCTTGTTCCTCTCACTTCTCCTCCTTCCACCCTGTTCCTCCCACTTCCTGCCTATTTCTTCAACTTCCCACCCTGTTCCTCCCACTTCCTGCCTGTTTCTTCTCCTTCCCACCCAGTTCCTCCCACTTCCTGCCTATTTCTTCTCCTTCCCACCCTGTTCCTCCCTCTCACAGCATTTGTGAATGCATTTCAAAAAGTGGGAGTGGCTAAAATGTCAGCCGTTTTGTGAGAGGATTTCGATTACGCCTAATTCAGACGAAGCAATTGGGACACATTTTCATATGATAATTTAGACACGTGCAAACTTTGCTATTAATTTAGGTGCATGCACTATTCAGCATCAAATCTTTATTATATTTCTTGCATCAAAACGTAAGCAATCACATATACCAACATACAATTATGGCATTCAAAAAATAGGGAATGCTCCACTTTCTTGCATTCCATCCATAGTAACATATAGTAAAATATTAACAGTGACGTAGGGTACAATGCCAAAAAGTGGAGCATTCACTATTTTTTGAAAGTCATAAATGTATACGCTATTTGCAATTGCTCACGTTTTGATGCAAGAAACATACTAATGCCTTGATGCTAAATAGCATATACCCCTAAATTAATGGCAAAGTTAGTGAATGCCCGTAAATTAACGGCAAATTTGCCAGATGTATGCTAATTGCTTAGCTGAATTAGGTGCATTATCCTATTGAAATGTCACCCTCTATTTGGCTACCAGCAAAAGAATGACATCATAATGTCGTCTGAATGAAATGGGCAACATCAAAATGTTGCCTGCATCAAAAGGGCAACATTCTGATGCTGCATGCTTAATGGTCACTAAGTGACTGGAAAAGTTAAAACAGAAGGTTTACACAGTTTGAATAACATAGCAAGAAAACTTGAAATATATTAAAGAATGTATGCATACCCTCTGTGGAGAAAGCAGTTCCCGTGCCACTTCGCTATGCTGTGCCTTCAGCTGCCCCCTTCGTCTCTTGGTGACTGAATGCTCTGATATCATGCTCATAAGCATTTAGTCACCAGGGCAGAAGAGGGCATCTTAAAGGGATATTAATACTTCATTTTATCTTTATTTTATTTTGTAGGCATTAAAAAAACATGAAGAACGATATAAGTCTTATCTCTCAAGCCTTTATCGTTTCAGAGATATTCACAAGCAAAGTTTCCCCTCCTGCCCCTTTTACCTAGTGTAAGTCATCTCTTCTCAGATGTGGAATGCAGTCCATAGACCACACATATAACAGAAGGGGACAATCTTCTTCCTATGAGAACAATGAAATCCCTGTCCCCCTTGACAGGTTTTTCAGGTTTCTCCCTTATCTTAATTGAAGATTGTCTCTCTCTGCAATCTACCTGGGAACCTCCCTTCTGCTCTGGCTGAGCAGTGTTACATCAGTAAAAGGTGCGAGAGGGGGATAATTTGTCATTGAATTACTCTTGAACTACAACTCTGACAGAATTGAAATAACACTCTCCAAAGTCCAAATACTATGATGATTAATTAGAGCTGCTTTTATTATGAAACATTATTATCCCTTTAAGGCACAGCATGGAGGAAGTGGCTTGGGCGCCGCTTTCTCCACAGAGGGTATGCATACATCTTTCAAGTTTTCTATCTATATTATTCAAACTCTGTAAACCTTCTGTTTTAACCTTTTCATTCAAAAAATGTAATAGGAGAAGCGAGCCTTGATGTGACTTTTAGAATAATGAGAGAGGCAGCAAGATCTTGCAAGAGGCTTAACAGAAAAACTTCAGGGGCTAGTGGCATGCTGATTTGGAGCAAGGTAAAGATGTCTCGTTGCACATTGGTCCAATAAGGGAAGATTTGAGGGCAATCCCACCAAATATCCAGCAAAATACCTACTTGACCAAGGGAAACGTTGGACCCCATGGCTGCCAGCAAGTGCGGAGTTCAATACGACAGTGTAATTATTTTGTAGTTTCGATATCAGAATGTCACCCTTTTCATCCAGACGACATTATGATGTCACCCTTTTGCTGGTCACCAAATAGAGGGCGACATTTCAATAGTAAACCATTAAGCGCATTTGCTCATCCTCTCACAGCACATTGAACATTTTAACCTTGTCCACTTTTTGAAAAGTGCAAACGTCCGCTAATTCTGAAACAACATTCACAATTTACCATTTTGGTGCTGATCATTTTGCCATCAAAAGTACACTGTAAATAGCGATTGTGAATGTTTCTTGCAATCCACCCATAATAACAATAACATAGCGTAATAGTAACTTATATTTTACTTTGATGTTAGGTTACTATGTATGTAGCTTCAAGGGAATCAAAAAAGTAAATAGACACATGAATTGTGAAACATGGAAAATTCTGTTCATGTTGTTCATGTAAACACAGCCTTAGGCAAACACAAGTTAAAAAAAAAAAAACAGATATAGAAATTGGAACATATTTATAAAGACAAAACCAGAGCAAAAATGGAACACAAAAATGGAACACATCAACCAGTGGCATAACAACAGGGGTAGCAACTGTGACCAGGCCCGGCACTCCAGGGGCCCAGCCACCCCCTGCGACCACCACCCGCAACTAGCTGAGGTCTGTGCCTTCTTTGGCACAGACCTCTAGCGGCTGAGCTCCCTCATCGGCACTCTAGTAATGCAGAGCCCTGGGATATGACATCATCTCCTAGAGCCAGTGGCGTAACTATAGGGGTAGCACCTGCAACCGGGCCCGTGCACTCCAGGGGCCCAGCCTCCCCCTGCAACCCCTCCTCCTGGTGCCTGCAATCTCCCGCCGGTGCTCTAGTAATGCAGAGATAACATCATCTCCCAGTTCTTTGCATTACTAAGAGGACCGCATGGGAGCTCCAGGTAGGAGATGGGGGCATTGTGGAGGGGGTCAATGTGGTCAGGGGGGTCAATGTGGTGATCGGGGGGCCCGTGGCACTTCTTGTACCAGGGCCCGGAGGTTTCTAGTTATGTCTCTGCCTAGCACTCTGCACTACTGGAGAGAGGACTGTGTTGGAGCTCCAGCTGCTAATAGAGGTCTGTGCAGAAGGAGGCACAGACCTCCCCTGCCACACAGCTGGAGCACCAGGGAGGTAGGAGATGGACATTGGGGGCAATGTGTGGAGACGTGGACATTGGGGGCAAAGTGGAGAGGTAGACATTGGGGGCAATGTGGTCGGGGGGGGGGCACATGGCAATTTTTGCACCAGGGCCTGGTGACATCTAGTTATGCCTCTGACATCAACCCAACCAAAAAGAACATAAAAGTTCACACTGATTTAAATGGGGCTCTTACCACTTTGAATGCAATGCATTGGAGTCCTTACTAGCATTTAAGGATTTCAACGTTCCATTTAATTGTTTTTTTTTTCTTTCCTATTATGTAGTTAGTTGGCCCAAGAACTGCTCCATATCTGACTTTGTATATACCCCCCCAATGTATCTATAATCCATATAAATGATGTAAAAAAAGAGTACAATTATGTGGTGGGACAGATATCGTGCCTGGAAGTGTCCTGGACAGTTACCGTTCACTGCAGGGATAATGGAATTGTGGGCACATTGAGCAGAGAGCTTTGGGATGAGGTAGGGTGGCTGCTCTCTGATCCTGCCAGGAAGTCCAATTCTTACTCATTTGTGGTCTGAAGCTTTAAAGCTCTAACTGACCAACACAGATATAATCACCAGGAAATTCACATTACAAGGGCGAATGCTTGTACAAGGAACTTGGAGCTAATCTCCATTTTATGTAGTCTTTGTGCCCTAAGTAACAACAAGAAATATGTATACACCGTATCTCTAAATAAATATGGACTCCCAAAAATGTCTAATCAGTTTATTTACTATTTATACAGTATAAAGTGTATCTCTCAAGATGAAACAGACATATAATTACTCTCAAAAATATATCCATTATAATACTGTATATTAAAAAATATATATGTCTACAAATGAAATACAAGCAGCATATAATATAACAAAGAAAAGTAAAGTAAAAATAAAAATATCACAAAATATCCTAGACAATGTATAATGCCATATAATAACACATAAACATAAATAACAGTGAATTAATTTACCTACACTAAAGCGATACCTCTTTGTACTGACACACAGTATACTCCCGGCTGAGGAAAGTAGTCATCCTGCACCGCGTTTCGCACCTCACTTTGGCCTCGATCCACATGTTGGAGACAGCTGTTTTTTCTGCCAACAGCATTTTTTCCAGCACAGTAAGCTATTCAAATGTCTGTGCTGTGAAAAAATACCAGCAAAAATAAGAGCCGTGGTGAGTTAAAGTTAAGAGGTGTTTTCATCCATTGAAAAGGATGAAAATACCGTAAATTGCAATTCTAATGTCTGAGTTAGCCAAGAACAGGCGGTAAGGGACTCAAGTTATCGCAGGAAAGGGGATAACACCTATTTTTTTTTTTAACTTGCCCCATATCAATACATCCAAAGTATAAAAAAATTAGTCAGATGTTAGTAGAATTAACCCTGTGAGTGCCAGCGTGGTATAATTACCCCGCCGGCATTCATAGAGTTAACCCGACTAAGTTAAAAAAAACATCACATTACAAGTAACACTTACCATTAATCCTGATGTCCAGAGGAGTCCTCAGCTTCCTGGTCATCTTCTGTCTTCTTTTCTATCTTCTTTGTTCTTCCTGTAATAGAAAAAAAACATATGTTTGAGTTGAAAGCATAGGTACATTAACCCCTTGAGTGCCAGAGAGGTTCGCAACGCATTGCAAAGCAATGCGTTGCGTACCTCTCTGGGGCCCAAAGGGTTAAAGTACATAGTAATGTGCCACGTTTTCAAATAAAAATCCCCCATATATAAATACACGTTAGGAAATGTTTGCCATATATCGTATTGTCATGGTATCTCTATTGTCTATAAGTAAATAAAAATCCTAATCATCGTATATACTGTTGCTGTCTCCACCGCTGTGTGAGGAGCTGAGGTGGCAACGGAGACAGAATAAGGTGGCACAGCCCTCCCCTCTTCTTCTTCACGGGCCGATGCCCGCTCTGGTCTGGGGGAATTAGAATTGAGGCTGCTGTTGCTACACCATCCTATGGAGATTTATGGTCCCGGGACCAGAGCTGCCCATAGGATTGTGTAGCAACAGCGCCACTGTACAATTTCAGGCCACTGTGATATTGCACCTAAAAAATTCAACTTTGAAAATTAATAACTTTTGAATGAAACACCTTTCAGCAGTGGGAGTACTTTTGTTTTACTCAGGGGGATAAACCCTACAACATATTGTTTCTACATTTTAAGTATTACTTTCCCTTTAAGGACCGGTGACAGTCATAGCGAATCACGTACATTTTATTTACAGCGCTCCTCCAATGCGCACGCCAGTATGCGTACCAGGTCATGTGTATCGGCGTGTTGGAAAGGATCAGCGTGGTCCTTAAGAGAAGGTAACTTCCCTGGACTGGGTTAAAGGGTTAAAGGCCCCCCCAGCATTTTTTTATAATGTGAAGACTCACAACAAAGATCTAACATGTTAACCCCTTTAGTAACCTAGTTGATGAGGCTGAAAAAAGACATGCATCCATCAAGTCCAGCCCATGCCATAAACACCCCTGTTGATCCAGAGGAAGGCAAAAAAGTCCCCAGAAGCCATTTCCAATTTAGCCCCAAGCGGGTAAAAAATTTCTTCCTGACTCCAAATGGCAGTCAGATAATTCCCCTGATCAACATCCTATCTGCATTGCAGCCATCTGTTATAATTTTCATTATTGTTCTCTGATAGATAGGCATCGATTGCGTTTTTGAAAGCAGTTGCATTACCTGCTAGTACAACGTCCCCGAGGCAAAGAATTCCATAGCTTTACTGCCCTAACTGTAAAAAAAAGCCCTACCTTTGTTTTAGTCAAATGCGCCTTTCCTTTAGGCTTAATGGATGACCTCTTGTTCTTAGTTCAGCTCTTCAGTGCCAGAGGGGTATCCAATGCATTGTGAAACAATGCATTACTGGAACTCACAAGGTTAATAGAACATGAGGGGGGTAGACTAGGGCGTGATAAAGAGGTGATGACTTCTCCACTGATATCACATCTCTACTTCCTATGTTATTCTACAGATGAACTGGATTTGGACAGCCAATTGTAACTCAGGAAGCAGAAGGCAGCTAGTGTTATATCACTAGGTCCAAATGGGAACAGGAAGACATGCAGTGAAATGGCACAGCCTCATTTTGAATGGTAGATAATCTCAGGCCTGCAGGTCTTTGCTAGCAAAGAAGCTGCTCCAATGTAGGCCATAATTAATAAGTCTGCTGAAAAATCAAATTTCCTGCTTTGCTTATGAGAGGCAGGGAAAATATTATACAAAATATGGCAGAGATGCACCCATTCCCATAGAGTTCTATTGCATCTGCCAGTCTGAATTTGGCACATGGGAATGGCAGACTTACTTAGTACTCACTCATCTACAAATGAGCAAGTAACAAATAGAATCTGGCCACTGATAAATTGTTGAGTGACTGAATGTGCAAATAAATGAGAGTATTTATTTGTTCATTGAGCCATTCACTGTTTGATGAATAGCATACCTCCCAAGTGTCCCTCTTTAGGAGGGACAGTCCCTCTTTGCGACCCAAATCCCTCTGTCCCTCTTTGCCACCCTAGTGTCGCTCTTTTTAGGAGATCAGACTGTGTGGTGTGTGTATATATGTGTATCACCCTGGTGTCCCTGTGTTTAGGAGATCAGACTGTGTGGTGTGTGTATATAAGTGTATCACCCTGGTGTCCTGTGTTTAGGAGATCAGACTGTGTGGTGTGTATATAAGTGTATCCCCCTGGTGTCCCTGTGTTTAGGAGATCAGACTGTGCCGTGTGTATAGAAGTGTATCACCCTGGTGTCCCTGTGTTTAGGAGATCAGACTGTGTGGTGTGTATAGAAGTGTATCACCCTGGTGTTCCTGTGTTTAGGAGATCAGACTGTGTGGTGTGTATATAAATGTATCACCCTGGTGTCCCTGTGTTTAGGATATCAGACTGTGTGGTGTGTATAGAAGTGTATCACCCTGATGTCCCTGTGTTTAGGAGATCAGATTGTGGTGTGTATATATGTGTATCACCCTGGTGTCCCTGTGTTTAGGAGATCAGACTGTGTGGTGTGTATAGAAGTGTATCACCCTGGTGTCCCTGTGTTTAGGAGATCAGACTGTGTGGTGTGTATAGAAGTGTATCACCCTGGTGTCCCTGTGTTTAGGAGATCAGATTGTGGTGTGTATATAAATGTATCACCCTGGTGTCCCTGTGTTTAGGAGATCAGACTGTGGTGTGTATATATGTGTATCACCCTGGTGTCCCTGTGTTTAGGAGATCAGACTGTGGTGTGTATAGAAGTGTATCTCCCTGGTGTCCCTGTGTTTAGGAGATCAGACTGTGTGGTGTGTATATATGTGTATCACCCTGGTGTCCCTGTGTTTAGGAGATCAGACTGTGTGGTGTGTATATATGTGTATCACCCTGGTGTCCATGTGTTTAGGAAATCAGATTGTGGTGTGTATATAAGTGTATCACCCTGGTGTCCCTGTGTTTGGGAGATCAGACTGTGTGGTGTGTATAGAAGTGTATCACACTGGTGTCCCTGTGTTTAGGTGATCAGACTGTGTGGTGTGTATATAAGTGTATCACCCTGGTGTCCCTGGTATTTAGGAGATCAGACTGTGTGGTGTGTATATAAGTGTATCACCCTGGTGTCCCTGTGTTTAGGAGATCAGACTGTGTGGTGTGTATAGACGTGTACCACCCTGGTGTGCCTGTGTTTAGGAGATCAGATTGTGTGGTGTGTACATAAGTGTATCACCCTGGTGTCCCTGTGTTTAGGTGATCAGACGGTGTGGTGTGTATATAAGTTATCACCCTGGTGTCCCTGTGTTTAGGAGATCAAATTGTGGTGTGTATATATGTGTATCACCCTGGTGTCCCTGAGTTTAGGAGATCAGACTGTGGTGTGTATAGTAGTGTATCACCCTGGTGTCCCTGTGTTTAGGAGATCAGACTGTGGTGTGTATATATGTGTATCACCCTGGTGCCCCTGTGTTTAGGAAATCAGATTGTGGTGTGTATATAAGTTATCACCCTGGTGTCCCTGTGTTTAGGAGATCATGTTCATACCTGGGAACTCTCCAGATTTGCCCCAGAGACTCAGGTTCTGACAGAGATTTACCGGGTCTCCGGAGCAGAGGCAGATTCCTCCGGATGTGGGGAGTTTCTATTGAAACTCTGCCACATCTGCTTTTTCTCCCGTTGTGCCTCCGTCCCCAGCCTTCTGTGTGACACATTTAAATCCCCCCAACACTTGAGTTAAGCCCCGCCCCTTTTTGACGCGATTAGCGTCATTCTTGTTACCCCCTGCTGAACAGAGGACTACCCTCCGGGTAGCCCTCAACTGAAAGTTCCCAGGTATGATCATGTTGTGTGGTGTGTATATAAGTGTATCACATTGCTGTACAGTAATAAATCTTACAAACTGTAAACTTCAATATATGTGTTTATAAATTAGTCTGTGTAATGAAAATACTTTGGTCTTCCTCATCATTTATTCAATTACTCAAAGAGGTGTCAATAGGTCATGAAATAACCAAAAAAGTCTCAGGAATCCCCCGCCCACCAGTCAAACCCCTAACAACACCACCTGAAACAAAATTGTCCCTCTTTAGCCATTTGAAATGTTGGGCGGTACGGCATAGACAGACCCCTTACAGACGTTTGATACATGTCTCTAACTTACACATTACACCTGTGATAACTGCAAGATATATTCTATACCTGGAAGATGTGTAATGGGATCCGTGTGAATGATATAACATGGCTGAAAGTATACAGAATGAATCAAGAATATTGCAAGGTCAGGGCATAAAATCAGACATTTTAAAGAAGGATAAAGGAGCCCCAAATAATCTGTCAAGAAATGTTTATGGCAGTCTGTAAGATAGGCCTGTGTCTGGAGGAAAACAGAGGGCTTCATTATAATTGTATGAGCAAATTACAACTCCCAGACATAAATATAGATAAGGTGCTGTGAAAAGTTTAATTGGCTTTAGTGAAGATAAAAGCTCCAAGGTATGATATGAATGAGGAGTTACTGATGTGTGTGTCTCTATATGTGTGTCTGTGTATATATCTGTACATATATGTATGTGTGTGTGTATGTTTGTATGTGCATGCAAGTGTCTATCTGTATGTGTCTGTATATGTGAATATATGTGTGTGTGCGTGTCTCTATATATGTGTCTGTGTATATGTGTGTGTCTCTGTATATGTATATGTATGTATGTATCTGTATCTTTGTATATGTGTGTCTATATGTATGTGTAGTGTATATATGTATGTGTGTGGTGTGTCTATATGTGTGTGGAGTGTCTATATGTATGTGTAGTGTATATATGTATGTGTGTGGTGTGTCTATATGTATGTGTAGTGTATATATGTATGTGTGTGGTGTGTATACATGTATGTTTTTGTAGTTTAATATGTATGTGTGTATGTGCATCTATCTGTAAGTGTCATACCTGTGAACTTATGAAGCAGGGCTACCCGGAGGGTAACCCTGTCAGTGCCGACCGGGGAGGAAAATGACACGATTTGTGTCATAAAAGGGCGGGGCTTAGTCGAGGGGGGAGGGGGAGTGACAATGAAAAAAAAAACACCTGCAAAATGGAGGTAAGAGGGCGGGGAGTGGGAGGAACCGGGCAGGATGGAACACAAGTGGGTAGAGTTTCTACTTAAACTCTGCCCACCTAGTGATTCACACATTGCCCTGGAGACCCAGAAATTCACTTTGAAATCCGGAGTCTCTGGGGCAAAACCGGAGAGTTCCCAGGTATGGTAAGTGTGTATATATGTGTGTGTTTGTGTGTGTGTGGGAGTGTATAATTGGATATTTTGTTCCATTCATTCTCTCTCTATCGCTCTCTCTCTCGCAATTGTGGCGCAAACCATCTGTACCATAAGGGACAAAAAAAATCCCCACACCCCCAATGACTAAATGGGGGCTTTAAATTCTTAGGATGCTGGAGAGGTCTCCTTTGTTATAGCAACTCGTCTACTTAAAGGGATAGTAATACTTAAAATGTAAAAAAACATATGTTGTAGGGTTTATTCCCCTGTGTAAAACGAGGGTACTCCCACTGCTGAAAGATATTTTATTAAAAAATTATAACAGCTCAAACTTGAATTTTTTAGGTGTAATATCACAGTGGCCTGAAAGTTTACAGTGGTGCTGTTGCTACACCATCTTATGGACAGCTCTGGTCTGTAGACCATAAATCTCCATAGGATGGTGTAGCCACAGCGCCACTGTACAATTTCAGGCCACTGTGATATTGCACCTAAAAAATTCAAGTGTGAGCTTGTCATTTTTTAATAAAATTTCTCTCAGCAGTGGGAGTACCCTTGTATTATTCAGGGACATAAACCCTACAACATATATTTTTTACATCTTAAGTATTACTATCCCTTTAACAAATCTCTGCTTAACTTTTTAATCACCAGAGCGATGTGCAGCATATTCCTTTGCATTGCACTCCCTCCATGGTCCTTAAAGGGTTAAGCTTCCATTTAAAAATAAGAATTTTAGCTCTCAGAATAAAATTCACTATGATACCTATTTGCTGATATTTTTTACTGCAACAAAGGTGTCCGTGAAGCCCTAATGTGACACGTCTCCGCTAACACAGCCCGCTATAGCAGCGGTATATTCCCCAGTAGCCCAGTGTACAAGACCATATCCTCTCTCTCCTTCCCCGCTATAAGTGCTGCAGCAAACAGCAGAGCCTGTGCTGATGGATGGGGTAAATCCCCAGGGTACCTGCCTCTATCAGCTCTCACATGGTGAAGGGTTCAAGATCAATAGCAGGATACTCCTCCGCCCACCCCTGCCTCCCACCCTCCCATAGCCTTCCTGCTTCTTCATTCGTTGGTGAGCTCGTTCGGACGGGTGCCAGGCTGGCACTGAACAAACACCTCACTTTATCCTCATTACAGCAGCGTTCAGGGGAACTGGAGCCAACAACAGATACGTCCCTGGTCATCACTTTGGGAGCATGGCCAAAGAGTTAACCACTTCAGTGCTGGAGGGGGATGTATAATCATTGCGGCCTATGCAGTGTATTAGGCACACCTACGTTCATGTATGGAAAGCAGGCAGCGGGAGGCCCTCCACAGAGAGAGGCTTTTTAAGTGCTCTGCAGAACAGCATCAAGGAGTTAACCCTTTGAGTGCCAGAGGGATATCCAACGCATTGCATGGCAAAGAAATGCGTGGGATATCCCTCTGGCACACAAAGGGTTAAAAGCCCCATTAAGCTCAATGGAACTTTTTCTCTAGATCACTTTAACCCTTTGAATGCCAGAGAGGTGTGCAATCCATGACTTTGCCATGTAAAGCCCCACCGGTATACAAGTTAAAAATAAACACAAGTCCCATTTGCATATGCATACTGGTGGGGTGGTACATGGACGCCCTGTTGGCCATATGTAAATAGAGAGTGGACCAAGGGCATAACTGCAAGGCATGCATTTGTGACAGGTCCCAGCATCCAAGAGAGCCTGTCATTGTCAGGACCTGTAGGCATACTGGGGAACTTCATCCTGCTGAACCATGTGCTGCAACCAGGTTTATGTCAATGACGTGATTTGCATAACAAATGGGGTGGGGCTTAATCAGGTGGGTGGGGCTTACCATCATTATGCTGGGAAGTGGGAGGAACATGGTGGGAAGGAAGAGAAGTGGGCAGGAAGAGGGTGGAACAGTATGGGAAGGAGAAGTGGGCAGGAAGTGGTGGGAAGTGGTAGAACAGGGTGGAAAGGAGGAGAAGTGGGTGGGAAGTGTACGACACAAGGTAGGAAGGAGGAAAAGTGGGAAGAACAGAGTGGGAAAGAGGAGAAATGGGTGGGAAGTGGACAGAACAGGGTGGGAAGAAGAAATGGGTTGCTCAGATAACTCACAACTGCCAGAGAATCAGCCTCGGCCCCTGAAGACCTGCTAATTAATTCTGTAAACCGGTGTCCCCAGGGCAGATCCGGAGAGTTCCCAGGTATGCCAATAGGTTCTTGTTATGTCCCTGGGCCCTGGATGAATATCTTTGTGCTAAGAGGGCCAAAATAATATGTGCACCAGGGTTCTCCAGTGACTAATTAAACCGCTGAAGTGGCAACTGCGCTGGTGGTGATTGTTTCCGTTATTACTTTTAGATCATTGCATTATTTATGCATTATATATATACTAGTTGAAGAGACCGTTACATAGGCCACAGTGCCACTGCCAGCCGGTTGCAGGGCAGTCATGTGCAGCAGATTCTGCCCGTGGCGTGGCTGGTGTCCAGCTCTGTATCAGCCATGGCGCGGGCAGTCTCTACTGCGCATGACTGCATCGTTACACATGTTTTAGCAAATTATTATATAGGAGATATATATATATTTTTATATATATATATATATAATTAATATAAACATTAATTTACATTTTCTTTAATTTTCCTAAGGTACTTAGATAAGGATTTATATACAGTGGTGAATGTTTGACTGTTTTTACTTTCTGTTAACAGTTTTTGGTGGGTTTTTTTCATTCTGTACTGGGTTACTCTTGGTATTTTACCCTTTGAGTACCAGGGAGGTACACAATGCGCTAGATACCAATCTGGCATTCAGACGGTTAAACAGAGTGGTGTGCATTATGAAATTGTCTTGATACAGATCCCAGCAAGGAATGACCTTTTCTAAATAAATAGCATTTAATTGAAACTTGGCAAAGTGCTGTGAGTGCTGATTCTACAATGTCACTCAAATATACACAGTCGTGTGAAAAAGACAGTGCACCTTCTTTGAATTCTATGGTTTTACATATCAGGACATAATAACAATCATCTGTTCTTTAGCAGGTCTAAAAATTAGGTAAATACAACCTCAGATGAATAACAACACATGACATATTACACCGTGTCATGATTTATTCAACAAAAATAAAGCCAAAATGGAGAAGCCATGTGTGAAAAACTAAGTACACCTTATGATTCAGTAGCTTGTAGAACCAGCTTTAGCAGCAGTAACTTGAAGTAATAGTTTTCTGTATGACTTTATCAGTCTCTCAGATCTTTCTGTAGAAATTTTGCCCCACGTTTCTTTACAACGTTGCTTCAGTTCATTGAGGTTTGCGGGCATTTGTTTATGCACAGCTCTCTTAAGGTCCTGCCACAGCATTTCAGTCGGGTTGAGGTCTGGACTTTGACTGGGCCATTGCAACACCTTCATTCTTTTCTTTTTCAGCCATTCTGGTAGATTTGCTGGTGTGCTTGGGATCATTGTCCTGTTGCATGACCCAATTTCAGCCAAGCTTTAGCTGTCAGACAGATGGCCTCACATTTGACTCTAGAATACTTTGGTATACAGAGGAGTTCATGGTCAACTCAATGACTGCGAGGTTCCAAGGTCCTGTGGCTGCAAAACAAGCCCAAATCATCACCCCTCCACCACCGTGCTTGACAGTTGGTTTGAGATGTTTGTGCTGATATGCTGTGTTTGCTTTTTTACCAAACGTGGCGCTGTGCATTATGGCCAAACATCTCCACTTTGGTCTCGTCTGTCCAAATTACATTGTTCCAGAAGTCTTGTGGTTTGTTCAGATGCAACTTTGCAAACCTAAGCCGTGCTGCCATGTTCTTTTTAGAGAGAAGATGCTTTCTCCTGGCAACCCTTCAATACAACCATACCTGTTCAGTCTTTTTCTAATTGTACTGTCATGAACTTTAACATTTAACATGCTGAGGCCTGTAGAGTCTGAGATGTAACTCTAGGGCTTTTTGCAATTTTTCGGAGTATTGCACGATCTGACTTTGGGGTGCATTTGCTGGGACTTCCGCTCCTGGGAAAATTGGCAACTGCCTTGAATGTTTTAGACTTTTAAATAATCTTTCTCACTATAGCATAGTGGACTTTAAATTGTTTGGAAATGGCCTTATAACCCTTTCCAGATTGATGGCCAGTAGTGTTGAGCGAGCATGCTCGGCCGATGCTCGGATCGGCTCGAGCATCGCTCTGCTCGGCACATGGCGGTACTCGTACGAGTACCGCATGTGCTCGCCCGCCATGTTCGGGTGTCCTCCCCGCACGTTTTGCGGCTGCTGCGCAGCCAATAAACGTGCAGGGAGGCTCTGACATCGGTGTAATGCCAGCAGCCATGTTGGCTGCTGGCATTACACTGATTGGCTGGCCAGAACCCGTGGTCGGGTGCTGTATAGCACCTGACCATCGAGTTCGGCTCAGTCTGAGCCAGGGAGAGCTGAGGATAGGAAGGGAAAGGCAGTGTAGGGAGGAAAAAAAAAAATTGTGACAAAAAAGAACCAAAAGTCCTTTTTAGGACTACTGTGTGTGGGGGCAGCAGGTTATTTTGTGTGGGGGGAAAAAAACAAAAAAAAAAAAAAAAAAATATTCTGTTTAGTGTGAAAAGTTGCAGATTAGAGCACATTCTGTTTAGTGTGCACAGTTGCAGATTAGAGCACATTCTGTTTAGTGTGCAAAGTTGCAGATTAGAGCACATTCTGTTTAGTGTGCAAAGTTGCAGATTAGAGCACATTCTGTTTAGTGTGCAAAGTTGCAGATTAGAGCACATTCTGTTAAGTCTTCAAACTAAAATATCAAAGTCACGTATTCCATTCAGTGTGCGTCGCCGCAGTTTAGCAGCACATTCTGAGTACTGTGCAGAGTTGCAGAATAGGAAGAAATACTGTTAAGTTTTCAAACTCAAATATTAAAGTCACATATTCCATTCAGTGTGTTTCACCGCAGTTTAGCAGCCTATTCTGTGTACTCTGTACAGTTGCAGAATAATAAGAAATACTGTTAAGTTTTCAAACTCAAATATTAAAGTCACATATTCCATTCAGTGTGTTTCACCGCCGTTTAGCAGCCTATTCTGTGTACTCTGCAGAGTTGCAGAATAATAAGAAATACTGTTAAGTTTTCAAACTCAAATATTAAAGTCACATATTCCATTCAGTGTGTTTCACCGCCGTTTAGCAGCCTATTCTGTGTACTCTGCAGAGTTGCAGAATAATAAGAAATACTGTTAAGTTTTCAAACTCAAATATTAAAGTCACATATTCCATTCAGTGTGTTTCACCGCAGTTTAGCAGCCTATTCTGTGTACTCTGTACAGTTGCAGAATAATAAGAAATACTGTTAAGTTTTCAAACTCAAATATTAAAGTCACATATTCCATTCAGTGTGTTTCACCGCCGTTTAGCAGCCTATTCTGTGTACTCTGCAGAGTTGCAGAATAATAAGAAATACTGTTAAGTTTTCAAACTCAAATATTAAAGTCACATATTCCATTCAGTGTGTTTCACCGCAGTTTAGCAGCCTATTCTGTGTACTCTGTACAGTTGCAGAATAATAAGAAATACTGTTAAGTTTTCAAACTCAAATATTAAAGTCACATATTCCATTCAGTGTGTTTCACCGCAGTTTAGCAGCCTATTCTGTGTACTCTGTACAGTTGCAGAATAATAAGAAATACTGTTAAGTTTTCAAACTCAAATATTAAAGTCACATATTCCATTCAGTGTGTTTCACCGCAGTTTAGCAGCCTATTCTGTGTACTCTGTACAGTTGCAGAATAATAAGAAATACTGTTAAGTTTTCAAACTCAAATATTAAAGTCACATATTCCATTCAGTGTGTTTCACCGCCGTTTAGCAGCCTATTCTGTGTACTCTGCAGAGTTGCAGAATAATAAGAAATACTGTTAAGTTTTCAAACTCAAATATTAAAGTCACATATTCCATTCAGTGTGTTTCACCGCCGTTTAGCAGCCTATTCTGTGTACTGTGCAGAGTTGCAGAATAGGAAGAAATACTGTTAAGTCTTCAAACTAAAATATCAAAGTCACATATTCCATTCAGTGTGTTTCACCGCCGTTTAGCAGCCTATTCTGTGTACTGTGCAGAGTTGCAGAATAATAAGAAATACTGTTAAGTTTTCAAACTCAAATATTAAAGTCACATATTCTGTGTAAGATGAAGAAGGCGGGTAAAAAGGGACGGGGAAGTGGACGTGATCCTGAAAGTTCAGGGCGCGGGTCAGGACGCGGAGAAACTGTGCCTGGTGCCAGAGCACAAGAAAGAAAGACATCCACCATACCTAGCTTCATGTGTAATTTTACAGGGCGTCGCAGGACATCACTCTCGAGGTCCGACCACTGCGAACAGGTGGTCGGTTGGATGACAGCTGATACTGCTTCCAGTCGGTTAAGCACCACCCTGTCTTCCACCAAGTCCACTCTCAGTAGCCAAGAGTCTGGTCAACATAATCCTCACTCTGATCATCCTTCCTCCCACCATACACGGTCTGGTCAAAGAAGTGATCCCACACTGGGATATAGTGAGGAGCTCGTCTCATCACCAATCCTTCATTTGACCCTCTCTCCAAGCACGCTTGCAGAGGAACATGACATCTTGTGCCCTGATTCACAACCTCTAGAGGCTACCCAATCACAAGAAGATGACAGATGTGAACGGCATTTAAGGTCAAAGGAAGTAGTGGATGATGATGATGATGATGAGACACAGTTGCCATTAAATCAACCACTATTTCCGTCTCAAGACCTTGTTGAGGAGAATGTTATACAGTTGTCAATGACTGAGTATGTGGTGGGATCAAGACTTGAGGAGGATGATCAGAGTGAGGAAGTGGAGGAGGACTTGGTGGACGATGAGGTGACTGACCCCACCTGGGAAGGTGTAGAGCCGAGCGATGACAGCAGTCCTGAGGGTGAGCCATCTGCAGCACCGCAACAGGCTGGAAGAGGCAGTGGTGTGGCTACAGAAAGAAGGCGGACCGCACCAAACCGGCCCGCAAATGTTCCACGGAGCACCCCCTTGCGTAAATCTACCTTGCCAAGGGGTAGGTGTTCCGCGGTATGGCGTTTTTTTAAGGAAAGTGCGGACGACAAAAGAATTGTAGTTTGCAACCTGTGCCACACCAGAATGAGCCGAGGCATGAACACTAGAAACCTCACCACCACCAGCATGATCCGACACATGGCATCCAAGCACCGTAGTAAGTGGGAGGAACGCCTGGATCGCCCATCTGTGTCTGCAGGCCACACCACTGCCTCCTCTTCCCCTGTTTTCGGTGCCGGCCAATCGCCTGTCGAAGGCGCAGGCCCGCATACCTCCCGCCCTGCACCTGTAGCATCTGAAGCACCATCAGCGACCACATCCACTTCCCTGTCCCAGCACAGCGTCCAAATGTCGTTACCCCAGGCATTTGAGCGCAAGAGAAAGTACCCAGCCACCCACCCACAGGCCATAGCACTAACCTCACACCTTTCAAAATTACTGGCCATCGAAATGCTGCCATTTAGGCTTGTGGACACTGAGTCCTTCCGCAGCCTGATGGCAGCAGCTGTCCCTCGGTACGCGGTCCCCAGCCGCCACTACTTTTCCCGGTGTGCCATCCCCGCATTACACCACCATGTGTCCCGTAACATCACCCGTGCCCTGACCAACGCAGTTACTGGGAAGGTCCACTTAACGACTGACACATGGACAAGTGCTTGTGGCCAGGGACGCTACATTTCCCTGACGGCACACTGGGTGAATGTCGTGGAGGCTGGGAGCGACTCGGACCCTGGGATGGCACGGGTGCTACCCACGCCGAGGATTGCGGGCCCTACCTCCATCAGGGTTTCCACCAGCACCTACGTTATTGGCTCCTCCTCCTCCGTTTCCACCTCCGAATTCTCTACACACACCGCCACTCCCCCATCAGCCAGTAGCTGGAAGCAGTGTAGCACTGCAGTGGGGAAGCGTCAACAGGCCGTGCTGAAGCTGATCTGCCTTGGGGACAAACAGCACACGGCCTCAGAGCTGTTGCAGGGGATTAGTCACCAGACCGAGCAGTGGCTCTCGCCACTCAACCTGCAACCAGGCATGGTTGTGTGTGATAATGGGCGTAACTTGGTGGCGGCTTTGGAGCTCGGCAAGCTCACACACGTACCATGCCTAGCGCATGTATTTAATTTAGTGGTGCAGCGATTTCTAAAAACCTACCCCAATGTGCATGATCTCTTGACCAAGGTGCGCCGCGTGTGTGCACATTTCCGTAAGTCATCAACAGCTTCAGCCGGCCTGTTGAAGCTGCAGCAGCGCTTACAATTGCCAGCTCACCGGCTGCTGTGTGACGTGAGCACGCGCTGGAACTCCACCTTCCACATGTTGGCCCGGCTTTGTGAGCAGCAGAGGGCAGTAGTGGAGTACCAGCTGTTACACGGTCGTCGCCTCTCCGTTCAACTTCCTGTAATCAGAAGTGAGGAGTGGGAATGGATGTCAGACCTCTGCGAGGTTTTACGCAATTTTGAGGAATCGACACAGATGGTGAGCGGCGATAACGCTATTATCAGTGTAACCATCCCACTTCTGTGTCTACTGAAACGCTCGCTGCTCACAATTAAAACCGACGCTTTGCATGTGGAAGAGGTGGAAATGGGGGAGGAAGAGCTTACACAAGGTGATAGCCAGAGCACCCTCACTTCGTCTTCTCAGCGACAATTGGAGGAGGCGGAGGAGGAGGAGGAGGAGGAGGAGGAGGAAGACACGGTTGCCTCCGCTACAGAGGGTAGCCATGGAACTTTAGTTCCATCTCTTCAGCGTGGGTGGGCAGAAGAGGAGGAAGAGGATGAGGATATTGAGAGTCATCCTCCTGGTGAGGACAGCGAAATCTTGCCTGTTGGTACTCTGGCACACATGGCTGACTTTATGTTAGGCTGCCTTTCCCGTGACCCACGCGTTGTACGCATTTTAGACAACACGGATTACTGGGTGTTCACCCTTCTGGACCCCCGCTACAAAGAGAATTTCTCATCTCTCATTCCTCCGGTGGAGAGGACAAGCAAAATGTTGCAATACCAGAAGGTTCTTGTCGAAAAATTGCTCCAAAATTTTCCATCTGACAACGCTGGCGGCAGAGTACGTGCTACCTTGGCCAACCGAGAAGGGGAGAAAAGGGGAGCACACAGCAGTTCCGAGAAAGGCAGGGCAACACTCTCCAAGGCGTGGGACACCTTCATGACACCCCGCCAGCACCCTCACCCTGATGCGCAGCCTAGTGTCACAAGGAGGGAAAAGTTTTGGAAGATGGTGAAGGAGTACGTAGCAGACCGTGTCAGCGTCCTCAATGATCCCTCTGTGCCTTACAACTACTGGGTGTCCAAGCTGGACACGTGGTATGAACTGGCACTCTACGCCTTGGAGGTGCTGGCCTGCCCTGCCGCCAGCGTTCTGTCTGAGCGGGTATTTAGTGCTGCTGGTGGCATCATAACAGATAAGCGTATCCGCCTTTCCACCGACAATGCTGATAGGTTGACACTTATAAAAATGAACAAGGCCTGGATTTCCCCTGACTTCTCCACTCCACTGGAGGAAAGCCCCGGGGGAACATAAACTCACTTTATATATGTTATTTACAATGATGTGAATACTCTGTATTCCCATTCACCCCTTCCACCCAAAAAACGGGTATATGGTTGACTCTTAATCTTCTCATCCTCCTCCTCCTCTTCCATATGCCCTGTGCTATAATTTTTATATAGGGCCAGCTCACCAGCGGGCCCTGTGATATAATTTTTATATAGGGCCAGCTCACCAGCGGGCCCTGTTTGCCAATTTTTATATAGGTCAGCTCACCAGCGGGCCTTCTCATATAATGTTTTATTGGGTCAGCTCTCTAGCGGACCCTCTCATATAATGTTTTATAGCGTCAGCTCACTAGCGGGCCTTCGCATATAATGTTTAGGATGGTCAGCTCTGCAGCAGACCCTCACCCATAATGTTTTAGATGGTCGGCTCAGCGCACGTTTCCCTCTTAATCATGGCCTCAGTTCAATAAAATCAAGGAAATTTTTGGGAGAATTTGCCTCTGTGCACGTTTCCCTCTTAATCATGGCCTCAGTTCTGAAAATCAAGGAAATTTTTGGGAGAATTTGCCTCTGTGCACGTTTCCCTCTTAATCATGGCCTCAGTTCTGAAAATCAAGGAAATTTTTGGGAGAATTTGCCTCTGCGCACGTTTCCCTCTTAATCATGGCCTCACTTCCGAAAATCAAGGAAATTTTTGGGATAATTTGCAGATGATATACAAGTAAATATACAGCAAATATTGTTTGGTAACAATTTTTCGCCTAAAGTCGTTTTTATTTTCCTTTTTGTGTGTTTTATGGTCAGTCTGTAAAAATGGCGTACTACGGGCGAAAGATCGTTCCCAGCAGCGATGTTGGAGTCCAAGATGCATCCAGACATCCTCCCTATGCTGTCCCTGAACCATTTCTGTGGTGTTTCCATCATTTTCTGCCCTTTTCCTATGGACCAGGCACCCTCCCCTCATCAGAGCAGGGGGTGCCTGGTGTAATGCTCGAGTCCTCCCATTGACTTCAATGGGGCTCGGGTGTTCGGCCGAGCACTCGAGCCTCAGGGGGTGCTCGGTCAGAGCACCCGAACACCCGAGCATTGGGGTGCTCGCTCATCACTAATGGCCAGCAACAATTGCTTCTCTAAGATCATTGCTTATGTCTTTCCTCCTTGGCATTGTGGTAACACACCCCTGAATGCTCCAGACCAGCAAACAACTAAAACTTTGGCTTTTATAGAGGTGTCACACTTACTGATGATCAATTAATAAAGGGCATTTGATTAGTAGCACCTGTCTGCTACTTACCATCTTAATTCCTATGGAAGCAGTAAGGGTGTACTTAGATTTCACACATGGCTTCTCCATTTTGGCTTTATTCTTGTTAAATAAATCATGACACGGTGTAACATGTTATGTGTTATTGTTCTTCTGAGGTTGTATTTACCTAATTTTTAAACCTGCTAAGGAACAGATGATTATTATTATGTCCTGATATGTAAAACCATAGAATTCAAAGAGGGTGTACTTTATTTTTCACATGACTATGTGTGTGCATATATATATATATATATATATATATATATATATAGAGAGAGAGAGCGAGAGAGAGAGAGAGAGAGACAGGCAGACAGACATAGAAACAGAGAGAAAGAGAGACAGAGACAGACAAAGAGACAGACAGACAATGTGTGTAAGTATATATATATCATCATCTCCAGCCATTGTCGATCCACTGCAGGATGAAGGTCTCCTCAGCAAGCCTCCAACAACTTTGTCCTGTGCCTTTTGTTATCACTGAGTACTGATAAATTTGGTAATTTCATCTACCCATCTCGTCTTTGATCTCCTTCCTGGGCGTTTTGTATTGAGTGGAATCCATTCCAAAATTCCTCTGGTTCATCTGTCATCAAGTCTTCTTGCTAAGTGGCCTGACCATTTCCATTTCAGTTGCTTTACTCTTTCAGTGATATCATAGACCTTTGTTTGTTGATGAATCCATGCACACGTATTTCAGTCTCTTTTTGCTATATTTAGTACTTGCCACTCCATATTTCTCTGTGTAACCCTAAGTTTTTGTATGGCTTTGGCATTCATTGTCCATGTTTCACAGCCATACGTAAGGACTGGGAGGACACTTTGGTCAAAACTCTTTCACTTGTGTTAGAGTGGTGAATTTGTCTTAAAGGAGCAGTAAACCTTTTTTATGAAAACACATATTTTACAGAGCATTTCCTGCTGAATAAAACAAGGTCACTCCCACTGCTGTCAGATGTTTTATTCAAAAATTATAGCAGTTCAAATAACCAGGAAGTGAATTTACTGTGTTTACTTCCTGATAGTTCTGACAGGAAGTGAATTTACTGTGTTTACTTCCTGATAGTTCTAACTGACAGGAAGTGACAGGCAGTTTCTATCACATTCTGTGGAGAACTGTATGTCTCTGACTTTCCTCTCCATTAGAATCTAACAGGAAATCTAATTAGAATTTGACCACTAGAGGGCACTGCTAATGTAAAAAAACATGGGTTTAAACTGTAATAACTCTGGAAATATAACTCTCTCCGCAGTGGGAGTACCCTTATTTTACTCAATAGGAAAATCCCTACAATATATATTTTTTCATTAAAAAAAAGTTTACTGCTCCTTTAAATACAGAACTACCAAATTTTCCTAATGCTTGCCATCCCAGTGTTATTCAGCACTCAATTTCTATCATGGTGTTTCCATCTGTTGACATTTCCTGTCCAAGGTAAACTTACTTGATCACTTCTAGTTCTTGTCCATCGACTGTGATTTTTCCTTTGAATGGTAAATTTGTTAAACACCAGTTTTGTTGATATTAATTTTCAGACCAGTTTTTTTGCCTTCCTGTTGTAGTTCTTCAGTGGGTTCCTGCAGTTCTTCAGGATTACTGGCAAAGCAGGCACGTGCACACATAGACACCAAGGGGGGTCTTGAGCACCTGCCCTTTTGTCCAAAGTGCCCTTTTAACATGCCTTGCGCTCCGCGGAGATGCTGCCGTTGGATGAGAAGTGCCCTTTTTTCATTTGAGCCCCTGCCCCCCAAAGTGTCTGTGCATGTCCTTGTGGCAAAGGGTATGAGATTGTCTACAAAACATAAGTGATGTATGTAGTCTCCATTGATCTTAAGTCCTTTTTCTAAGATGATCTGGACTTTACCATTGTTGACCAGTATTGGTGCACTTGCATTTTCATATATTGATTGAAGGGTATTGATGTAAGTTCTTTCTATTCCGTGGTTGATCAGGGCATTGATTATTGCTTGCTTTTTCACTGCTTGCTTTTTTCATAGTCAATGAAGTCAATGACACTAAGCTATGTAAGGAAATACATACAGAGCTGGATGATTTTTGCCTCCAGAAGGATTTAGATAAACTAAGTGACTGGCAGAAAAGTGGCAGATGACATTTAATGTAGATAAATGTAAGGTTATGCATTTGGGCTGTAGAAACAAACTTGCTACAAATACTCTAAATGGGAAACAACTTTGGAAATCCTCATTAGAGAAAGATTTAGGAGTATTGATAGATGATAGACTTCACAGCAGTGTGCAGAGTCACTCAGCTGCTGCAAGAGCAAATAGGGTACTAGCCTGCATAAAAAGAGGTGTAGAAGCAAGGGGTGCTAATATTATCCTACCTCTGTATAAATCCTTGGGTTTGTTTACATTAGAGAAGAGATGTCTAAGGGGTGATATGATTACCATTTACAAATACATTCAAGGTCAATACAAAGAACTATCCAATGAATTATTTATGCAAAGAGCTGAGCTAAGAACAAGAGGGCATCCATTAGGACTAGAGAAAAGGTGCTTTCGACTAAAACAAAGGTAGGGATTCTTTACAGTAAGGGTGGTAAGGCTATGGAATTCTTTGCCTCGGGATGTTGTGCTTGCAGATAATGCAACTGCATTCAAAAAGGCAATGGATGCCTATCTAGCACAGAACAATATTGACAATTATGACAGATGGCTTCAAAGCAAATAGGATATTGATCCGGGGAACTATTTGACTAACAATTGGAATCAGGAAGGAATAATTTCCCACCCACACACTTGGAACTAGATTGGAAAT
This sequence comes from Rhinophrynus dorsalis, assembly GCA_037306005.1. Taxonomy (NCBI): domain Eukaryota; kingdom Metazoa; phylum Chordata; class Amphibia; order Anura; family Rhinophrynidae; genus Rhinophrynus; species Rhinophrynus dorsalis. The sequence goes on along the minus strand of CM074725.1, from coordinate 235,008,741 downwards.
GGCTCCAGAGGGCTCTTTTTGCCTTCCTCTGGATCAAAAGGGGTGTTTTTGGCATGGGCTGGACTTGATGGACGCATGTCTTTATTCAGCCTCATCTACTATGTTACTATGTATGCATAATGGAAATTTTACTACATGACAAGAGGCTTCATATTTTGCTATACTTCCTTTACTGAGAAATCCAATCGCAGCACAGTACACACAAGTAACCACCAATCAAAACAAAGGAACCAGACCATATAAGACCTGGAGCAGATAAGCCACTCCTCATGCAGTTTTATAACTTGTTGCACTGTCTGGATATAGTCCATTGTATTGAAACTGCTCCTGAAGCCTGCTTGTTCCTTATGTATTGTGTCCATTCTTCTTGATAGTACCTTTGTGAAAAACTTGCAGACTGCTAGCAATAGGCTTATTGGTTGGTAGTTTTTTTTATATACCTTATCACCATTTTTATGCAGTAGGATGACTTCTGCGTTCTTCCATGTTCCAGGTACTTTGCAGAGTAGTAGACATTTCGAAAATAGTTTAGCCAGGGCTTTGTCTAAGGTTTGACCTACAAATTTCATCATATAAATAGTAACTTTATCAGGACTAACCGCTCTTCCATTTTTCATTGAGTTTATTGTAGCTTCTACGAAAACTTCTGGCACATTTTCAGCCTCTGGCACTGCATTTGCTGTCCTTCATCATTAAACAAATTGGAATAAAATTCTTCCACTCGTTTTCACATTTGTTTTTGAGTTTTTTCTGTTGTACCTTCTTCAAGCTTTAACCCTTCGAGTGCCCTGGCACTCAAAGGATTAAGGCAAACATTTGGCTCCTTTCGTTTTGCTTTCTTGAGCCCTTGTTTTTTTTCCCAGTGCCCTACTGATGAGCTCAACATTGAACTTGAGCTTCTTTATGGTCTTACACATGTTACCATTTTGTTTGTTTTCTCAGAATTTGACAGGGCATCTTTAAGTCTTCCACATTTTCCCAATTTTCCACCCCCTAGACACACACACAGACTCATTGGATAGGTTGAAAAGGCCACAGCATTTATTACCAAGATAAAATACTTTAACCATATAATACTTACACTTTATTAACACTACTTGATACAGGGCCACTGCACCATCTGCCCTGAACTATTTGAATGTGGCAAGTGTTAGCCCAACAGCCATATCTATGACTTCTAAGACCAAGGCTAAGAGTCATGATCTTGTACCATCACCGCAAAGCCCCATGCTTCACCCACCAAGCACCCCACCATGCTGTGACACCATAACACCATCAGGCCAGTAACGTGCAAGCCACACATGCCCCACAATCCACTACCACTTCGGAACCTGTAGCACACACACACCGAGGTGTGTACCCAGCACATGTCCAGCACAGGGGCGGGTAGGTGGGAAGCTCCTCACTGAACTCTGTCTCACTCAGCAATGGATGTGGGACATGACACCCCCACAGCCGTCACTTCCTGTGCCTTCCCAAACCTTTTACTCTATCCCAAACTGCCTCACTTACTGTATTACTGCCTCCTTCCTTCCTAGCCCCATGTAGGGTGACCACATTTCCGTTCTGCCATTCCGGGACGTGGTCACCCTACAAAAGCCTCTTCATCGCCACATTGCCCCTTGTTGCCCTACCTTGAGTCCCTGGTGGTCTAGCGGCGTGTAAAGTGCTCTGTGCCTCCTCCGGCACAGAGCTGAAGCTCCTGCGCGCTGTGCTCAGTAATGCAGAGCGCTGGGAGATGATGTCATCTCCCAGCGCTCTGTATTACTAGAGCGCTTGCCTCCAGGAGATCAGGCTCAGCTGCATTGCCGCCCTGGATGTCAGCCTGCAAGCGGTGTGTCATATCATGGACGCCGCAAGGGAGCGCTGGTTTATGCTACCAAGCGCTCCCTCGCGGCGTCCATGATGTGACACACCGCTTGCAGGCTAACATCCAGGGCGGCTTGGCTTCATTCCGGGACACTTCATTGTCCCGGTTGGAGATGACCCGGGACGCGGGACATAGCCCTGAAATAAGGGACAGTCCCGGACATTCCGGTACCCGTGGTCACCCTAGCCCCATCAAGCCCCCTCCTCCTGAGTTGCACTCTGCTCCGGAGGTCCCATTTTCATCATGGCAACTGTTTCTTTGATATGTTGTTTTTTCTTGTTTTACAGTGCAATGTCCGTGCAATGCATTAGATACTTCTTTGGCACTCAATGGGTTAAACACAGTAATATGAGATAGTATTGTTAAGGATGGGAAGACATTATCAAGCAGAAAATCTGAATGCCACAGGAGAGCCACAGATTTTGTCTTGTACACTGAGTATGGATTTCCATTGCTAATAATTATATGTCTAATATAAGAATGGTATCACCTTAAGCTTTTAAGGTCACTCATTTCCTGTGTGTCACTTGGTTATTGAAAAGTATGGGAAGAAAATAAGAGTTGGCAAGAACAGCTTTGGAGATGATTTAATATGTACAATTATAACTTCATATACAGTATTTTCAATAAATGTTTGACAGTAGCTCAGTATATTTTTCATTGATTAAAAGTAGCTGTCAGTGACAAAGAGGTTGGAGACACTTGTTCTATAGAAAATTAGAAGTTAAATATTTCTGTCTAGCAGCAATGATGTATGTTTTCAACTAGCTATATAACGTGTTTTACCCACTAGTGTAGAGAGTTCCGAGAATGGACCAACAACCAGCAAGCATCCAATCAATGGCCATCCTGTGTCTGGAGACGTCAGAATGTTGCACATTCCGATGTTGCACTCTTAAGGGTCGCCAAATAGAGGGCAACATTTCAATAGGATACCCCCAAGGGTGTTTAATAATGCAGAGTTCATGTGCCTTAAAGGGTTAGTAGGCGGAGGTCCCAGCCAGCACACAGCCTCACAGGAGGGACAAGATCCACTGCCTAAGTGCTTTAAAATCAGCTGTTAACTCCTTTGAAGCTGCGGCTGGTTTGGGTCTGAGAGAAGGGACAAAATCCAGGGCGAGCTAAGTCACCACCTCTTAAAGGGATAGTAATACTTCGTTTTATCTTTATTTTATTTTGTAGGCATTAAAAAAAACATGAAGAATGATATAAGTCTTATCTCTCAAACCTTTATGGTTTAAGAGATATTCACAAGCAAAGTATCCCCCCCTGTTCAGCCAAATCAGAAGGGAGGTGCCCAGGTAGACTGCAGAGAGGGACAATCTTCAATTAAGATAAGGGAAAAACCTGAAAAACTTGTCAAAGGGGAAGGGCTTTCATTGTTTTCATACAAAGAAGATTGTCCCCTGCTGTTATCTGTACTGTCTTACAACCAGATTCACATCTGAGAAGAGATGGCTTACACTAGGAAAAAGGGGCGGGAGGGGAAACTTTGCTTGTGAATATCTCTTAAACCATAAAGGTTTGAGAGATAAGACTTATATCATTCTTCATGTTTTTTAATGCCTACAAAATAAAATAAAGTTAAAACGAAGTATTACTATCCTTTTAAGTGGGCGGCATTCTGATGATGCCCTTTTGAGGGTCGCCATGTAGGATACCACTAATGTCACAGGGTGGGAAGAATTGCTTAGGAACTCGCTATGCAATCAGAGACAGCCGTGGGTTTTATCAAAACCGTATGGGCCAGCATTCATGTAGAAAACTTCTGGAATCTTGGGGCGTCATGACAACTGGACTCTCTTCAGAAGGACTTTATCTAAATCGGACCACTCACTGTACATACAGAACTCTTTAAAACACAGCGGAACTTCTAGAAAGTAGTAGAAAAAGGACCCATTTATTGATAAAGAAATACATATAGCACAGTGATTGGCAATGTATGGCCCTGCAGCTGCTGCCAGACTAAAACTCCCATCAACCCTCACCAGCCAACCCACCTCTGGTATCCCATAAAGGCCAATGATTTATCTTTTAAAAGATCAGTAAGGTTTTATTATGAAAAAAAAAATCAATGCTTTCCAATACACCCACTGCTGGAAGTTGTTTTAAAGATTATTACAGTTCAACCTGTCATGAAGTGGTACTGATATTTCTATCATATCTATGGAAAACTGTAGCCAGTGGTTCACCTCTCCCGTGGTGTAACTGTCAGGTCAGAAAGTGACCTGCCTGGACACCAGGTGCCACTGTTGTTTACAATTTAAAAAAAAAACAAAAAAAAAAAAAAACAGCTTGATCTAGAATAACTTTGCAACAGAGAATCTCCCAGCAGTGGAAGTTACATTATTTTATACAGCACATACAAACCTATAATATGTATTTTTTCATAATGAAACTTAACAGCTATTTAACATTCAGGCATGATAGAATATGAAATCATAGCTGACCTCTTCTGTGCCTTTGTTATCCTAAAGAAATTACCCCCCCCTCCCAGAGTGCCATCAGGGAGTGCAATGCATTGCTTTAAAGTTCTCTGTAGGTAGTGCCGGTTATCATCAGACAATTCTGGATGTCCTTTGCATCGTCAGCAGAAACATTTTATTTCTATCCACACTCCAGGTTTGATTTTCAGAAGAGATGTTACCTAGTTCGAGAATAAAGTTTATTCTTTGTATTGGTATAACTGGGTAGGGGTGCAAGAACGAGAGTGAATATGAGAGAGAGAGAACAAGAGAAAGAGACAGAGAGAGAGAGAGAGAGAATGAGGGAGACAGAGAGAGAAAGATAGACAGGTGCACGATAGAGACAGGGAGACAGAGAGAGAGTTCTATCTTCAGTAGCATGTCTGTTCCTCAAGAAAATCTCATTAGACCCCGCCTCCCCATTCAACTACCATCTCTTATCACTCTTGCCCTTTGCCTCAAAACGTCATGAGGGCCTAGTCTACTCCTGTCTGCTTACCATTCTCAACTCCCATAACCCTGGTAACCCTGGCCCTCAAGAGCTACTAACAGTGCATGTCTTCAGGATATCCATGAATGAGTACAGGCCAACAAATTAAAGTGAATGAGCCAGTAATCAGTCCATCTGTGCTCCCGATGTGATATCCTAAAAACATGCACTCTTGGTAGCTCCTGAGGACGAGGTTTGAATACCCATTCTCTGGACCCACTGCAGTCTGGTGCGTCCCACTTCCTCTATGGAGAATGGCTTTATGAAAGGTACAAATGAACTCCATATTGTGAAAACCAGTGGACGTTTCTCATTTCTTATCCTACTTGACAAAGTCAACCATACCCTTCTATCCCGGGTTCTCCAATCCTTTGGCATTTGCGGTCTGTCACATTCCTGGTTATCATACTTTCTCTCTCAATTAACATTTTCTGTTTCATACTCTACTATCCTCCTCTCAGTAGTAGAGCCCCAAGGCTCTGTTCTGGGCCCCTTCTCTTCTCTTCACTCTGTATACCCTTTCTCTGGGGCAACTGATAAAGTCATTTGGCTTTAACTACCAACCAGACAACACACACAAATCTCCACGCCCTAACTTGTATCTGGAATACAGAAGCAGGTCCCAGAATGCCTTACTGTCTCTTCCTGCATGGCTCACCACTGCAAAACCTAACCTAAAACTGAGCTACTTGTCTTAACTCCTAAACCCTGCACAATACCACAGTTTTCCGTCAAGGGCTCCATAATTTACTCTGTAGACAAGGCACATTGCCTGGGGTAACTTTAGACTCTTCTCTTTCTTTCACCACCCATATTAATGAAGCATCAAAAAACTGTCACTTCTTTCTTCAAAATATAGCGAAATCTAATCTCTTCCTCGTTCTATAACTAAAACTCTCATGCACTCTCTTATCCTTTCCCCCCTGGACTATTGTAAAACCTTACTTATTGCCCTGCCTGCTACCAATATCTCTCCTCCAGGACAGTACTTACCCCAACACTACTAAAATCACTTTTATGTCTTCCCATAAAGCAACGTATAACATTCAAAATCCTCATTACCTTCAACACTCTCCAAAATTCATCCCCATCCTATATTTTATTGTTGATATCCCGCCATATACTGTCCATCCTCTACACTCCATACCTAGTGAGCTGCTTTCTATTCCTTTAACTTCCATTGCTGTATCGCCACTGAGGGTTTTTTCCATTGCTGCGCCCTACCTCTGGAACTCCCTACCACCCAGCATTCATCAGGCCTCAGCAACTTCAAATCCAATTTAAAAAAAAACCTCTTTAATGTAGCACTACTGTAATATGTAACCATATCTCATAGGCACTATCAGAACTATCATAAATTACAGTTTATCTGCTACCTCATTGTATCTGTGTGTCACCCATCTTATATTTAGATTGTTAGCTCTGTGGGCCAGGGATCTCCTATCCTAATCTATGAATACCTAGCAGGGCCGGATTTACATCTCAGGAGCCTGTAGGCACAGAACTGTGAAGCGCCTCCCCCCCATTTGCCACCTCCACTGGACACCTCCACAATGCTCATCAGCTCCAACTTGCCCCCATCATCTCCATATTGCCCCTCACCTTGCCCCCCATCAGCGCCATATTTCCCCCAACAGCTCCAACTTGCCCCCATCATCTCCATATTGCCCCCATCAACTCCAACTTGCCCCCCATCATCTCCATATTGCCCCTCACTTTGCCCCCATCATCTCAAAATTGCCCCTCACATTGCCCCCAACCCCATCAGCTCCACATTGCCCCCACCATCTCCATATTGACCTCCATAGGCTCCAACTTGCCCCCCATTAGCTCCACATTGCCCCCACCATCTCCATATTGACCTCCATAGGCTCCAACTTGCCCCCCATTAGCTCCACATTGCCCCCACCATCTCCATGTTGCCCTCACATTGCCCCCCTTCGGCTCCAACTTGCCCACACCATCTCCATGTTGCCCTGACATGGTCCGTTTCCTACCTCCCTGGTAGGAGATCTGTCATCTGTGCCTCCTTGGCACAGTCCTGTAGCTGATGGATCTCCCACGCGGTCTCCTATTCAGGAATGCAGAGCGCTGGGAGATGATGTAATCTCCCAGCTCTCTGCATTCCTAAAGATGCGACGAGGGAGCTCACCACCTACAGGACTGTGCCAAGGTGGTGTGCCACAGACATGTCCTGCCGTCGGGGAGGTAGGAAATAGGGAATGGGGGGGGGGGGGCAGCGCCAGCGAGGTGGCTACTTTTTTTTTTTTTTCTTTTAATAAAAAAAAAATAGATTAAAAAAAAATCTGAATGGCAGGCGCCCCTCGGTGGCGTGTGCCTGTAGGCAGGTGCCTACTTTGCCTAATGGCAAATCCGGCCCTGATACCTAGTGTACCCCTTATGATAATCATCTTTATAACTACGGCACTTATTTTATCCCTCTACATTAAATGTAAACTGTAAAGCACTAAGAACACTTGTTGGGGCTTGAACATTTGTCCAAAAATGAGGGAGAATGAGATTCACACTGGGCAATCAGATGGACACCTTTCCAGCATTGAAGCATTTAAAAGCTATATTTAAAACATTGTGAGTGGCAGAGAGGTATCCAACACATTGCAAAGCAATACGTTGGATACCTCTCTGGCAGTCAAAAGATTAAATCAAAGGGACTTTGTTGAGTTTTCATTTCATTCCCATAGTGCAGTTAATTTACTCGGGAATTGCTGCTCTTTAGTTTGATGAATACGGCCCCCTGGGGGAATGTCTGTGTATTACACAGCATAGTCAATGCCGTGCTTTTTAATGCTCATTATAAATAAGTTACACTTTAATCATAAGACTACAGATATGTAAAGCTTTGATTTAAAATACGATGAACTAAAAGTAAAATCAAAGTGAAAAAAAAATGGATTTATTAAAAACAGGCTACAAACGGCCATTTGCCAAAGTCAAACGTAAAGCCTTTTGTGTGGACACAAAACAATGTCCATTCAATTAAACTGGAGAATTTAACCCCCTGAATGCTAGAGAGGTCTCCAACACTTGTGTGGTGACCTCCCTAGCATTCAAAACGTTAAAATGTATTTGTACCCCATGTGGCAGATGCATTGCTCCAGAATTGCCTCCAGTTTGCCCTTGTGCAGTGTACAGATACGAGGATATGAAATATACATTTTCCTTTGTGAATCAAACAAGAGAGAGAAGTGTTGGAACCTCTAGAACAGGGGCGTCCATGTTTTTTCAATTGTGGACAGCATAATCAGAAATCCACATGTGTCAGGGCCGCATTAATTTGTACATTGATAACAACTGTGACTTATATCCCGTAGACTGTTTGCAAATATGTAATTTATTTAGCAGTAGTACAAAACCCCCAGCTTTATTCGTGGAAAGGTGCAGTTATAGGCCTCGTGCTAGACACTGATCAAGTCAATGAGAATATATATAAAACAGACAACTATTCGCAAACTGTTCTGTATCCTACTGGCCTACTAGTGTAGCTGGGAACTCTCGGATCTGCCCTGGAGACCGATTCTCTGGTGGAGGGGAGTTTCTGATGAAACTCTGCCCACTTCTCCTCCTTCCCACCTTGTCTCTCCCACTTCCTGCGTACTTCTCCTCCTTCCCCACCTTGTTCCTCCCACTTCCTGCCTACTTCTCCTCCTTCCCCACCTTGTCTCACCCACTTCCTGCCTACTTCTCCTCCTTCCCCACCTTGTCTCACCCACTTCCTGCCTACTTCTCCTCCTTCCCCACCTTGTCTCACCCACTTCCTGCCTACTTCTCCTCCTTCCCCACCTTGTCTCACCCACTTCCTGCCTACTTCTCCTCCTTCCCCATCTTGTCTCTCCCACTTCCTGCCTACTTCTCCTCCTTCCCCACCTTGTCTCTCCCACTTCCTGCCTACTTCTCTTCCTTCCCCACCTTGTTCCTCCTACTTCCTGCCTACTTCTCCTCCATCCCAGGGCTGGTGCAAAGATTTTTGTCACCCTAGGCAAAGCCTCATTTTGCCTCCCACTTGTCTGCACCCATTGTGTCCCACCCCTTTATCACCGCCCACTTATACGCCACTTCAGTGCCTTTTATGTGCTAATTAACATTATGTTTGGGAGATAGGAGAACAAGAGAGAGAAAAAACAATTTAAAGAGGAAGTGTGTAAAGTTTGAGTCCAGGGTTAACATCAAGTTAGAAAGATGTTGCTGCACTAAATAAAAATAAATGATCTCCTAATTAAATGTACCAATGTCCTGGGTGTCCTGGACACAAGGTATCTAATTATATGGAAGAAGTCACATCAAAAGGAAAGACAATGTGACTACCTCCATACAGATGACCCATTCAATTGAGGCACACACACACTGAAGTATCCAAAATTAGAAAAAGGCTTTATTCAAATACAAAATATGAGAAATAGCAAGCAGTAAATATTAAAAACACCCACACAGACGAGGCGGAGTGTAATCCAAAAAAATGTAATGACATTAGCCCTATTTCACCTAAACATAAGAAAGGAGACAAGCACACTACGAAAAAATCATGGAGCAAATGACTTTTTTAAAAGTCAACCTGCCAAAGCTGGGTCACCCTGCTCTCAGGTTCAGTGCAGATTAGAAGAAAAAAAGTACCATAGTAACATAATACGCTGAGCGCTCCAGCTTACCCAGCTCTAGAACAGAGGTTGGTTGGGCAGAGGATACCCCCCTGACTTGGTGGAGCTCAGGGGGGGAATTTAAAGTCTACATTGTTGTCCCACTATACAGGTTGTTCAGTCTGGCTCTGCGGTATCTAATGACTGAGTCCTGCCTGCTCCAGTGTTCTGCCGTTTTCTGCTGGCTACATCTCCAGTGTTGCTGTCATCCTGAATCTGCCTCGCACCAGTCATCCTCAGTTGCTGTATCCATCTAATGACTGAGTCCTGCCTGCTCCAGTGTTCTGCAGTTTTCTGCTGGCTACATCTCCAGTGTTGCTTTCATCCTGAATCTGCCTCTCACCAGTCATCCTCAGTTGCTTCAGTCCTGGCTTCTGTCACGATGGCCGACGGTCTCCTACCCGGTCAAGGCACCTGCGTTGCGGGTTCAGAGCGCCGCGGTCCTTGCCTCTCGGCGCATGCACGGTCGGTTGGCTATGCAACCTCTCTCCTGGATCCCTTCACCGTCCTCTGATGCTTCTAGTGGTTCCTCTCAGGCAGGTAACATCCCAATGGGGGGGCTCTCTTTCCTCCACGGAGGGTCCCCATGCAGGAGACATATCAGCTGTGTCCACTGGGGGTAATGAATGAGGTGGTGGGCGGGCTTATGGTAGGGTAGGAGTGTGTTTACCACTAGTGGTGCTCCCCAGGTCATGTTACTGTCTGTTCCCTTTTTAAGTCTGCTCTCTCCCTCCAGTCTTTGCTCAGTTGTTCTGTAGCCTTGCTGTGCTTACCTGTGTCTTACATTCCTGTCTGATAGCCTGGTTCCTGATCCCTGCTTCGTTTTCTGACTCCGTTTGTGTTGCCGACTGTCCTGACCTTTGGCTCGTCTTTGACTCTGCTTGTGTTGCCGCCTGCCCTGACTTTTGGCTCGTCTCTGACTCCACTTGTGCTGCCACCTGCCCTGACCTCTGGCCCGTCCACGACCCTGCCTCTATCTTAATCCTTCTTGTTTTACACCGGTGCTTCTACCCGCTGTCCACTGCACCTGGGCTCCTGTCTTGAAGATACCCAGGGGCCATACCGGGCTGTCACAGCTAGTGTTGTTGTCATCTTCAGTCTGCCTTGCACCAGTCATACTCAGTAGCTGTATCCATCTAATGACTGAGTCCTGCCTGCTCCAGTGTTCTGCAGTTTTCTGCTGTCTACATCTTCAGTGTTACTGTCATCCTCAGTCTGCCTCGCACCAGTCATACTCAGTAGCTGTATCCATGTATTTACTGAGTCCTGCCTGCTCCAGTGTTCTGCGTTTTTCTGCTGGCTACATATCCAGTGTTGCTGTCATCCTGAGTCTGCCTCGCACCAGTCATCCTCAGTCGCTGTATCCATCTACTGACTGAGTCCTGCCTGCTCCAGTGTTCTGCAGTTTGCTGCTGCCTCCATCTCCAGTTTGCTGTCATCCTCAGTTTTGTAGTCTAACTCTATTCTAAGAAAAGTCTTATGTCTATGAGTCCTGCCTGCTCCAGGCTTCCTGTATGATTTTTGTATTGTTATCCGACGGTACCTCTTTTTGGTGGACACGGGATGAAGTCAAAGACGATATCGTCCCAACACCGGATCCCAAAGACATTTGCCACATGGTGACTACTAAACTCATACTCTAGCAAACAAGTGGCGGCGTCAGTAAACTCCTGCCTGCTCCAGGCTTCCTCAATTTTGTAGTCTAAGTCTAATCTAACAAAAGTCATATGTCTATGAGTCCTGCCTGCTCCAGGCTTCCGCGGTTTTGTACAGTGGTGTAACTGTAGGGGTCGCCTCCCCCTCCAACCCCTCCGCCTTGCGCCCTCAATCTCTCACATGCGCTCTAGTAATGCAGAGCGCTGGGAGATGACATCATCTCCCAGCGCTTTGAATTACAAAGAGGACCTGCGGGAGCCCCAGGTAGGAGATGGGGGCATTGTGGAGGGGGTCAATGTGGTCGGGGGGGCCGTGGCACTTCTTGTACTAGGGCACGGAGGCATCTAGTTACGCCTCTGGTTTTGTAGTCTAACTCTAATCTAAGAAAAGTCATATATTTTTATCTACTGAGTCCTGCCTGCTCCAGGCTTCCTCAGTTTTGTAGTCTAACTCTAATCTAAGTAAAGTCATATATATTTATCTACTGGGTCCTGCCTGCTTCAGGCTTCTTCATTTTTGTAGTCTAACTCTAATCTAAGAAAAGTCGTATGTCTATGAGTCCTGCCTGCTCCAGGCCTCCTCATTTTTGTGGTCTAACTCTAATCTAAGTAAAGTCGTATATATTTATCTGCTGGGTCCTGCCTGCTTCAGGCTTCCTCAGTTTTGAAGTCTAACTCTAATCTAAGAAAAGTCGTATGTCTATGAGTCCTACCTGCTCCAGGCTTCCTCGGTTTTGTAGTCTAACTCTAATCTAAATAAAGTTGTATGCCTATCTATATACTGGGTCCTGCCTGCTCCAGTGTTCTCTAGTTTGCTGCTGGCTACATCTCCAGTGTTGCAACATGACGAAGGGTTTCCGTGATGTCAGATTTGTGGGTGTACACTGCTCAGCACATCTCTAGTGTTGCTGTCAGCCTCAATTTTGTAGTCTAACTCTAATCTAAGTAAAGTCGTATATTTTTATCTACTGAGTCCTGCCTGCTCCAGGCTTCCTCAGTTTTGTAGTCTAACTCTAATCTAAGAAAAGTTGTATGTCTATGAGTCCTGCCTGCTCCAGGCTTCCTCATTTTTGTAGTCTAACTCTAATCTAAGTAAAGTCATATATATTTATCGACTGAGTCCTGCCTGCTCCAGGCTTCCTCAATTTTGTAGTCTAACTCTAATCTAAGAAAAGTTGTATGTCTATGAGTCATGTCTGCTCCAGGATTCCTCAGTTTTGTAGTCTAACTCTAATCTAAGTCATATATACTTATCTGCTGAGTCCTGCCTGCTCCAGGCTTCCTCAATTTTGTAGTCTAACTCAAATCTAAGAAAAGTTGTATGTCTATGAGTCATGTCTGCTCCAGGCTTCCTCATTTTTGTAGTCTAAGTCTAATCTAAGAAAAGTCATATATATTTACCTACTGAGTCCTGCCTGCTCCAGGCTTCCTCATTTTTGTAGTCTAACTCTAATCTAAGTAAAGTCATATATATTTATCTACTGGGTCCTGCCTGCTTCAGGCTTCCTCAGTTTTGTAGTCTAACTCTAATCTAAGAAAAGTCATATGTCTATGAGTCCTGCCTGCTCCAGGATTCCTCGGTTTTGTAGTCTAACTCTAATCTAAATAAAGTTGTATGCCTATCTATATACTTGGTCCTGCCTCCTCCAGTGTTCTCTAGTTTGCTGCTGGCTACATCTCCAGTGCTGCAACATGACGAAGGATTTCCGTGATGTCAGATTTGCGGGTGTGAGCTGCTCAGCACATCTCCAGTGTTGCTGTCATCCTCAGTTTTGTAGTCTAACTCTAATCTAAGTAAAGTCGTATATATTTATCTACTGAGTCCTGCCTGCTCCAGGCTTCCTCAGTTTTGTAGTCTAACTCTAATCTAAGAAAAGTCATATGTCTAATATCTACTAAGTCCCGCCTACTCCAGTCATCCTCAATCTTCCTTCTTCCTTCAAACAGCTACATCCATGCTTCATCTACAGTGCCATAAGGCTAAAGCTCCACCTTACCCTGTTCCACCATCTTCATTTAGACCCTGGAAAAGGTTCCACTTATTTTTATTTATCTAATTTTGATTTTATTGTATTTTTAAAAGCATGGTGAATTCGGCCAAATAATTCAGATTCCTTCTGAATTCCGTCCAAGTCGAACAGGTCCGGTCCGATTTTCAGGTCAACCGAATAAGAAAAAAAAATTTGTCCGAAATCGAACTTGTCTCCTTTCTCATGTTTTGGTGAAATAGGGCTAATGTCCTTACATTTTATTGGGGGTTACACTTTACCTCGTCTGTGTGGATGTTTTTAATATTTTATGTACTGCTTGCTATTTGTCATATTTTTTGATACTTCAGTGTGTGTGTGTGTGTGTGTGTGGTTTAATTGAATGGGTCCTCTGTTTGGAGGCAGTCACATTGTCTCTCTTTTCAATGTGACTTCTTTAAGGTATTTGTAGCATACTGCATACCTGAAATGCCAGCCCAGAACAACTGGACAAGAGCCCCCCAATAGCCCCTTGTTTTGCTGCCCCCCCATCTAGGACCAGCAGTCCCACTGTACTCTAATGCATTATTCACAGACACCCCCAGCCCTGCTGCTGTACACACCCTGCGTTCGGCCTCCTCTGAATTCTGAAGCACTCTGCTGCAATCCACGGCTTCAGCAGGCTCTGGTGGTGGTATTATTCAATCAGGCCTCCTCCGTGCTAGTCGCTCACTCCTTCAGGCCAGCTGCAGCTGCCCACTTGAACTTCTTTTATTGAATGAATCTGTGGTCACTCTGCTCCTGTGACCATATTGAGACCACCATGCACTGTTACGCAACAGCGCCACCACTTCGCATCACACGCACAGCAAAGGCAGCCAATGAGAGAGGAGTATCCTGTCAAAACACTCCTCTCTCATTGGCTGCAGTGCAATATGCATAGGAAGGGTATACTGGACGGCGGGGCATATCTAGTGCCGTCCATATGCATAGCTAACATTGTGTGTCAGGCACAGCAGCCGCTGGCCCGTCTGCCACAGTGCCTCAGCCAGTTAGCCTACGGTTCTGTTCTGCAACTGTGCCCCCGTAGATGTGCACCCTAGGCCGGCGCCTACCTTACCTATAGGTGGAACTGGCCTTGCTCCTTCCCCATCTTGTTCCTCCTACTTCCTGCCTACTTCTCCTCCTTTCCACCTTGTACTTCCCACTTCCTGCCTACTTCTCCTCCATGTTCAACCCACTTCCTGCCTACTTCTCCTCCTTCCCACCTTGCTCCTCCTACTTCCTGCCTACTTCTCCTCCATGTTCAACCCACTGCCTGCCTACTTGTCCTCCTTTCCACCTTGTTCCTCCTATTTCCTGCCTTATTCTCCTTCATGTTCAACCTAATTCCTGCCCATTTCTCCTCCTTCCCCACTCAGTTCCTCTCACTTTCCACCCACATTGTGATGCTCTCACTAAGCCCCAGCCCCACCCATGAGTAAGCCCCACACATTTTTTTTTACACAAGTCACGTCATTTTTATCCCCCAGCGGTACCACAGGAGTCGTGCACAAAGTTCCCAGGTATAACTACTTGTTATACTAGCAAATTAGGCAAAATGTTTTTGTTAACAAATATCAGGTAGGCCACACCCTGATGTCAGGTAGGCTACATTTGGCCAGTGGGCCACACATTGGAAGCCCATACTCTAGAAGTTCTAGCAGACAGTCCTAATATAACCTCAGAGTTTCTCCCCCTTTCTAATGACAATCCCCCCCCGCCGTAACACAATCCTCCTGTATCACTGTAAATCCATTAGTTCCGCGTAATTTAATTTTAATCAATTACTAGATTATGATAATTAACACCTCATTTGTAAGAATAAGCTCCTAATCCTCCTCTTTTATGGCTGGGTGCCAGGACTGCATCTGCTAGCTGCAGTAGCTTTGGCACCCGCCCACTGGTTTATATGCAGCCACTAGGGGTCATTAGTGGGGTAATCAATGTTCTTCCCCTGTAAAAGTGTATGGTGCTATTCAAAGGCCATAATGCAGGATGTTCAATGGGTGGCTTCCCAGCTGTGGCTGGGCTACCACTCCCATCATCCTCAGCTAGACAATGATAGGAATGTTAGTCCATCCACAGCTGGGGAGCCACAGGTTCATCCTCTTCAAGTAGAGGGATAGATGCAAGTTTAAAGGTTAGCGGTCATAAAGATTTAAAGGGTCCTATTCATCAAGCTAAATAGGTGCAGTTCTGAAGCAATGAAACTGTCCCATAGTGGGGTGGTAGAAAGTAAATTTCCATTCATTTAAATGGGGGGTTTTAATCCTTTGAGTGCCAGAGAGGTATCCAATGCATTGTAATGCAATGAGTTGGATACTTCTCTGGCACTCAAAGGGTTAACTCATTAACCCTTTGTGTGCGAGAAGGGGGTCGCAACACATTTGCGTTTCATATCCCCCTGGCATTCAAAGGATTAAATGTGAGAGATCTCTCTATCATTCAAGGATTTACAAGCCCCCTTTAAATCAAATGGAATTCGTGGAATATTCACCCCCTTCCCCCAAATTGGGGCAGCTGATTATCTCCAGGATTTTAACTTTTTGATGAATACAAACCTCAGTCTTAGTGATGATCGAGCACCCCGATGCTCGGGTGTTCGGGTGCTCTGGCCGAGCGCCCCCGGAGGCTCGAGTGCTCGGCCGAGCACCCGAGCCCCATTGAAGTCAATGGGAGGACTCGAGCATTACACCAGGCACCCCCTGCTCTGATGAGGGGGGGTGCCTGGTTCATAGGAAAAGGTCAGAAAATGATGGAAACACCACAGAAATGGTTCAGGGACAGCATAGGGAGGATGTCTGGATGCATCTTGGACTCCAACGTCGCTGCTGGGAACGATGTTTCGCCCGTAGTACGCCATTTTTACAGACTGACCGTAAAACACACAAAAAGGAAGATAAAAACTAATCTGCGGCTAGGCACACTAAACAATATGTGACGCTAATCTGCGGCTAGGCACACTAAACAATATGTGACGTTAATCTGCGGCTAGGCACACTAAACAATATGTGACGCTAATCTGCGGCTAGGCACACTAAACAATATTTGACGCTAATCTGCGGCTAGGCACACTAAACAATATGTGACGTTAATCTGCGGCTAGGCACACTAAACAATATGTGACGCTAATCTGCGGCTAGGCACACTAAACAATATGTGACGTTAATCTGCGGCTAGGCACACTAAACAATATGTGACGCTAATCTGCGGCTAGGCACACGAAACAGAATGTGACGCTAATCTGCGGCTAGGCACACGAAACAGAATGTGACGCTAATCTGCGGCTAGGCACACGAAACAGAATGTGACGCTAATCTGCGGCTAGGCACAGTGAACGGAATATGTGACGTTAATTTGTGAATTTGCACACTAAACAGAATGTGACAATAATCTATGGCTAGGCACACGTTTAAAATGGCCCTTTTTGTCGCTGCGTTGTAAAATAATTGGCCCTGTGCACCTAACAGAATATGTCAGCTTGTCACTGCACTGTGAAATATTTGTCCCTGTGCACCTAGTACAATGTCACCTTAGAACATGTCCCCCCCCACAAAAAAATGAAATTCTGCCACCCCCAAAAAAAATTAAATGCTGCCCCCACACACAACAGTCCTAAAAAGGACTTTTGGGTCTTGAAAGAGTTTCAACAATTTTATTCTCCCTACACTGACTTCCTGTGCGTCTAGTATTATATGTCACCTTACTAATATCCCCCCCACACAAAAAAAGGAAATTGTGCCCCCCCAAACAAAATATAAATGCTGCCCCCACACACAACAGTCCTAAAAAGGACTTTTGGGTCTTGAAAGAGTTCCAACAATTTTATTCTCCCTACACTGACTTTCCCTGCCTAAGCGCATCTCTCCCTGGCTAAGAATGAGCCGAACTCGCGCGTCGGGTGCTATACAGCACCCGATCACGGGTTCTGGCCAGCCAATCAGTGTAATGCCAGCAGCCAACATGGCTGCTGGCATTACACTGATGTCAGAGCCTCCCCGCACGTTTATTGGCTGCGCAGCAGCCGCGAAACGTGCGGGGAGGAGACCCGAACATGGCGGGCGAGCACATGCGGTACTCGTACGAGTACCGCCATGTGCCGAGCAGAGCGATGCTCGAGCCGAACCGAGCTTCGGCCGAGCATGCTTGCTCATCACTACTCAGTCTGCAATGAAAAGCTGAAGCCTCTTTTAGCAGTGTTTTATGGTAAAGTAAAGGGTTAACGGTCAAAGAGGAGTATACGGATAAATCTATGTCGCTGTCTTGCAGATACAGCAGAATGGCTCATTATGGAAATGTCGCCCACTATTTGGCTACCAACAAAACAGCACTTTTAAAATGTCGCCTGCATGAACAGGGCAACATTCTGATGTCGCAGGCTTTAGTGTCGCCACCATCTGTGTCTTAACTCTGCAATAATTAATTTCACCCGGATCACAGTCACACTAATAAGAAGAAAAGGACAGACGCACCAAGTGACGTGAAGTGCCGCTCAAAGGGTTAAGATGCATGCCCTCCATCTGTGCCTTAACCCTATGAGTGCCAGAGAGGTCCACAACTCACTGCAAAAGCAATGCGTTACGGACCTCTCTTGCACTCAACGGGTTAAGATGCCCTCTTCCACTCACAAGCCCGCATCAGCATGTCGCCCTCAACACAGTCACGCTTAAGTGTCCATCTGGGCCTTAGCAGATTTGTGACACTTAAGCATGACGACATGCTGATGCAGGCTTGTGAGTGGAAGAGGGCATCTTAAGGAACAGATGGAGGGTATGCATTAAAGAGGAGGGTATGCATCTTAACCCTTTGAGCGGCACTTCACTTCATCTGGTGTGATGCGGGCAAAATTAATTATTGGAGAGTTAAGACACAGATGGTGGCGACACTTAAGCCTGTGACATCAGAATGTCACCCTTTTGATGCAGGCGACATTTTAAACATGCCGTTTTGTTGGACGCCAAATAGTGGGCGACATTTCAATAGGATACCCAGCAGAATAGAGGAGCCATTCTGGAGCAAAGCAGTGTACTGCAGACCTTTCCAAAATCCAAGGGGGTTAAAATCCCTATAAATTAATAGGGCGAGGGGGTATTTGTCCCCTATGGTGCAGATGATTTGATTCAGAACTGATCCTGTTTCTTCTGCACATAAGGGCCATTGCTGTTTGCTCATCACAAGGAAAGAAAGCATAGGTCAAATGTAGATAAACACAAACAGGAATGAACATGGCTGGACTAGTGTCTTTGATAAAAAGACAGTTTAGCTGTGAAACGCGTAAGCAGGCCTTTAATGTACCTTTTATGTTTTTAATAAATATTTCTCATTTTCTAAGTACTTGTTTTCTGGGGGTGCAGCCTTTGCCCCAGTGACCTGGAAGCCCTGAGTGGTGACGGGGTAATTTCCCTGCTAGTGAGTTTGTCAGGGTTTTTGGGAATAATCTCACCCTGAGCATCATACCAAGTGAGTGAGATTGGCATATCTTTGTTTTTAAAGTTTGAAAACAGTTTATTGAATTAATAAGGCAATAAACTGAGAGAAATCAGAGAAATAGGTCAAAATACAAATTCAAGTACATTCCTTATGAAAAAGAATAACAAAGCATTCATGAAAATTAGTGCCTTACAAAAGCTAGCTAGA
Source organism: Rhinophrynus dorsalis (assembly GCA_037306005.1). NCBI lineage: Eukaryota > Metazoa > Chordata > Amphibia > Anura > Rhinophrynidae > Rhinophrynus > Rhinophrynus dorsalis. Next base: position 234,989,963 of record CM074725.1, on the reverse strand, counting down.
ACCGGGGACGGGAGATGGGACAGTAGATATGATTATAGAATAAAATAGACAAAAGGGAACTAAGGGGAAGCAGTATCGGATAGTTCATCATCAAGCATAGGGAATATTAGGAAAGGGTGGTAAGGGGGCCACAAAGTGAGGGAGAGGAAGAGTGGAGAGTAGCGAGGAAACTGAGGTTGAAAAAAAGGAGGGGACCAGAATAGACATATTCTGTGTAGGGGACCAGCTTTGTATAAGAAGGGGGCGCACAAGGGTGCCAAACTGAGTAGGCCAGAAAGCCAGTTTGGAATAGGGGTTTAAGTAACCGGTACGTTATGCTTAGTGAACTTCCGGTGCGATTGGCATATCTTTTAGAACACTGTGTTTACGGTATGACACCATTGGCCACCTTCTCTACTGGCTTGTGTTTCATAGGGCAAAATGTGCAGCTTCTCCACTGGAGAAAATAGTCCCCTACAGACAGTGGTGTCCGTAGACATTTTTCCAGGGGGGGTGCAAAGCCATAATATGACCCCCAGGCCAGCCCATCTAGCCCCTTTATTTATATGGAGGGGGTAATTGTAGGGGGGGGGCAAGTGCCCCCCTTGCCCCCCCTCCGGATGCCCATGCCTACAGACAATGAGAAGTTCTGTCCATCATACAACACAATCTGCAGTCCATTGGATCCCTTTCTCCCTGACCTGGAGCTCTAATACAGTCTGCTCAATGTGTGAAGCCAGGTGACAAAACTTAGCATTAAATGAAGATTGGTGTGAACTCACTATTTTATCAAGCTACGGTATGTGTAAGTGCTTAGTCTGGTGTGTCCCTTAGTGTGAGTACACCATTCTATGACATGTAAACTCAATATTGTGCAAAGCTGTTACACATGAGCACTCACTTATAGCAGGGTGATGTAGTTGTTGTTTAATTCCTAGTATGATAGAGAGGCCTACAATTCAATGCTTTAGAGATCTCTAACATTCAAGGGGTTAAAGTGGCCCACTACTTTATACTTTGTTCAGGTTTCAACAGTGGCTTTAAATTGTCCGGTTGTAAAGCGATGTGTTATAGGCCGACTCATGAGACATAAAAGATAATAACAAGAGTGAAGACGTTTCTCTCCTGCAGTACATACTTCTGTTTATTTTAGGATGGACCAGTATCAGTGACTCTGTTCTCTCAGACAAACATGCCCTCTGTGGTTGGCTGAAGAGCATTATGAGGGCAGTAATGGATGGTAGAGAGCTGTAATGTGTCTGTGGTGTAACCACACTCTCAACTCATATCTCTTATGCATGGCATTAGCAAGCTGAAATGAAAACCACTAAGTTATGCAAAATCATTGCGTTAACCCCCTGGGTACTGGACACATCTGCAACCCTCTGTCATTCACAGGGATAATGCAGCACTAAAACAATAAATCTGCACTTTCCTTAAAAGGGGACCTATCGCCCCTATACCAGTTTACCTCATTGTCGTCCTCATACAGAGATAACCTTTAATCATTGTTTTGTGTTTGGTTATAAAATGCATGCTGTGGCAAAATCTATATTATTAAAAATTAGGCAGGGGCCTTAATTCCAGACAGACTGAGGTTTAGCTCTGCCCCGTGGCCTGTCTTATTCTGTTCCCTTCCCAGGTATTGTCGGGTTCCAGCCTCCTCAGATGATGGAGGATTTCGCCAAGACAGCTGGATGGAACGCTACGGGAGCTGGGGAGGGACAGAAGAAGATTGACAGGCTGTGGTGCAGAGCTGTAACCTCAGTCTATCCTGAAGTAAGGCCCTCGGCTCATTTCTAATAATGTAAATTTCGCCACAGCATGCATTTTATAACAAAAAAATAACGATTAAAGGTTAACACTATATGAGGATGACAATGAGGTAAACTTGTATAGGGGTGATAGTTCCCCTTTAATCTTGGTGGAAAGTCCAAATAATTTCAAAAATGAATATTTAACCCTTTGAGTGCCAGAAAAGTATCCAACGCATTGCGCTGCAATGCATTGGCTACCTTTCTGGCACTCAGAGGGTTACAGGGCAACAATTATAGCTACCCTATCTGCATTTCCTGCCCTGTGCGATGCAGGCCCTCATAGATCCACTCTATCTGGCTTGAAGAATGCACAAGAATCAGACGCAAATTTCAGGGTTGTGTCCCAACTGAGGGGGTCAATTTCTTGATCCCCACAATGCCTGATGCAAGCCATTTTGGGTATCCACAATGCAACCACAGGCATTTTTACTAGGTCTGCCCCTTAACCCCTTAAAGACCACAGGCGTGTTTGGGCCCTTAAGGAGTTAATATCCATACCTGGGAACTCTCCAGATCTGCACCGGAGACTCTGATTTTTACAGTTAATTACTGGATGTCCGAGGGGCAGAGGCTGATTCTCTGATGGTGGGGTGTTTCTTATGAAATTCTGCCCACTTCTCCTCCTTCCTGCCCTATTCCCCACGATTCTCCTCCTTCCTGCCCTATTCCCCACGATTCTCCTCCTTCCTGGCAGTCAACTGCGGGAAGAGGAGGCGCTAGGATTAGCATAGGGTTAATATATAGGTGTGAGTGGGGTTGAAAAAGGACATTGCGTGTGAGGCGACCGGTTCTATAAATATTCAGGACGGGAGGACTGATTATCCAAAGGCAAAGTGAAGTGTGAGGCTACCGCCTCAGGACGGGAGGACTGATTACATGTATACGATCATTCACTACACAACATGAGAATTTCTCACTGTCAAGCAGTGCCAGATTCTCATATCAACATTTTTGTCCAGGCGACATGGTTAATGTGTCTTCAGATTGCACACAAAACAGCGCAACCTTTTAAAAGTGAACCATTCCTCTCACTTCCCGCCCACTTTATGACATAGACCATTAAGCCCCCCTATGATGAAACCCAGCCCCTTTTGTGGCACGAATAGCATAATTTATATCCCCCAAACGCACTGGAGGAACCACCTTCAGGGGCTCAAGAGGCAAAAAGGTCAGTTAATAAGTACTGTGTATTATGTTCACATGATTGAGGACTCAACAACTCCAAACTCCTTCACTGGCAGAAGATTGAGTCCAGCAACAAAGAGTTATGCTTCCCTGGACATTATATAAAACACCCATAAAATATTAATTCTGGAGAACCAATCCAAACAAAATTCATCCATAAAGGCCATTAGTATTTTGTTTTGCCCATATTATGATAAGTGGGGGATTTATTGGTAGGAGGCGTTAGAGTTCCTTTAAAAGAGAGCTACGCCATAGTGTTAAGTGTCTAATGTTGTCTAACAAGATGATTTACCCAGGTAAGTGTCCCGTTAGGGACATCAATATCATTTATTTTTGTGCTTTTGATCTCTGTTGTAGTCTACTGCTAGTTGTTTCTGTTTTAAAGTATGCTAATTATTGATAAAAACTTTTGTCCCTTATGATCCATTCAAGACCAATGAAGCCCATTGGTTGTCGCGAGGAGGTGTGACCTAGAAACAGATTTGAATAGAGATACATATATCTCAGAAACTACAGATATAATGCAAGAAAACTTTATATTTGTTTTTCATTTTAACCTATTGCTTTAGACTTGTATATGACTCTTTTAGGGGACTCGGTGCTAGAAAAAGACCTGGGAATCCTTGTAAACTACAAACTTGGAAACAGTGACCAGTGTCAAATAGTAGCAGCAAAAGCAAACAGAGTTAGGGTGACCACATTTCCATTCTGGGACATGTGGTCACCCTAGTCCCGCGGCTGAGGCTCCCGCCGGCGCTGACCATCTTTCTGAGGCTGACATAGTAAGAGTTCCCAGTGGGAACATCCTCAGAAAGATGGTCAGCCCCGGCGGGAGCCTCAGCCGCGGGTCTCACTTGCAGAACCAGCATACCTGCTCCATCCCAGCTGTCTCGCACGTACCAGTCCAGCCAGCCAATGAAATGTATTTGCTATATGGTCTTCATTGGCTGGCTCAGCCAGCCAAAGAGGACCATATAGCAAATACATTTCATTGGCTGGCTGGACTGGCTTGTGTTTATCAATTCCGGAACTCTTTGATGTCCCGGTGGGGGGTGACCTGGGACGCGGGACAAAGACCCCCAATAAGGAACAGTCCCGGGCATTCCAGGACATGTGGTCACCCTAAAAAAAAGAGAGGTATTGAAGCAAGAGTGGTTAACATAATTTTACCTTTGTACAAGTCATTGGTAAGACCTCCCCTTGAATATGCAGTACAGTTTTGGGCACTGGTTCTGAAAAAAGAATATTCTAGAACTGGAGAGAGTACAGTGAAGTGCGACAAAATGAATTAAGGAAATGGAGGACTTGACGTATGAGAAACAACTAGACAAACTTGGTTTATTTACTCTAGAGAAAAGATGACTAAGAGGAGACCTTATCACAATGTACAAGTATATGAGAGGTCAATACAAGGATCTCTGTGGTGAGCTAGTTATTCCAAGGTCTGATGAAATAACCAGGATACACCCCTTCAGATTACAGGAAAGGAGGTTTAGACTTCAGCAGAGGAAGGGGTGTTTTTTACAGTAAGGTCTGTTAAATTATGGAATTCCTTGCCCAAGGATGTGGTTATGGCCGACACAATGGATACTTTTAAGAGAAGATTAGATGCATTTCTTTCAAAAGGGAACATACAGGGTTATACTGTGTATTAGTAGGCAAAACAGGAAGGTCTGATAAAGACTAATTTATTTGGCAGCAGGAAAGATATATAATTCTCATGTCTCTGGGTTACAAAGCAAAGGTTGAACTTGATGGTCTTTTTCTTTTTACCTAATTTACTATATTTCTCTTCAGGGTTCCTCCCTCTACAGGGAGTAGGCCTGCGCCTACCCTATCTGGTCTGAAAAGCAGGGATAGTAGAACAATGTACCACCATCCCTGCTTAGAAAAAGATTGGCGGGAGGGGACTTAAAAAAGTTCTCTGCATCTAGTCCAGTGGTACTCATAGGGTTAAAACACACACACACACACACACACACACACACACACACACACACACACACACACACACACACACACACACATAATCCTGAGGTACATTAACCCTCCCATTTACACCCATAAACCCACAGTCAATGCCCCAAACCTTTTGCTTTCAGGATCAGCACTAAATAATTGACTGATTTCCAGCTCAGCTAAAGCCGGTTTTTCCTCCTGCTGGTTGCTCTGCTCTTTACCTGACTCCAGTGACAATTGGAGCCAGAGCATTGTGCGGACATATCACTCAGTCTCCTGTTATCACATGAGCTGGGCAAAGCTCAGAGCAACTGGCCTCCATTTTTTGCTGCAGCACAGACATTCCATGCTGCAACTGTCACTATCCCTTATTTTCTGACCAGAGGTATTCAGAAGGAGAAGCACTGAAGAGTCATACATAAAAAGTGACAATGAAAATAAACAGTATAGGTAATGTAATTATATATAGTGCATGTGTATAAAATATACAAAGATAAAAGTGGGGTGACTATGCCTTTAAGAGCCAGTTATTCAGATGGTATATTTCCCCTTTAAGGCCCGTCACTAAGTGGGACTTGTCTTTTTACATCCTTATTTTTCTTCTTGCTACTGGTACCCAGAGAAGCTCTGCGGGACTGAGTGGTTCTTCAAACCAGAAGAGGGCACAAGTACTTGATATGCAAATGAACGTCTGATTTTTATCCACTATCAGTCCTCTGCTCATTTCTATTCTTCGTTCTTCTTGGTTTTTTGTTTTTAAATTAGGACTACGGGTAAGGTCAGACTGTCCCAATTAAGACAAGATTTTTTTGTTTTTAAATTGTTCTGCAAAAGCTTCAGAGCATGCCCAAGGGGACCTGTAAATTTCCCAGCGTTGCACTGTGGAGAATGCTTACATCACAACATGGCAAGGCAGTGGCTCATTAAGGAGTTCGTTAATATAAAGAAAGCAACACTGAGGGCTGAGAAGGTGGTTGATTCGACACTAACCGGAGACGCCTGCCCATTTATAGGGAGACAAAACGTGACTGTCGAGATGGAGGTGAAATACCAGTATTTGATGGGGAGATGCATTTGACTTGTAAAAAACAAATTTCCGATACTTATATTTGAAAAAACAGTACTGCATTAACCTCTTTCCTGCCAGAGAGGCCAGAAACATATAGGCACAAAGTCAAAAGTGGTGCAATGAAGGGGTAATGTATGCATAAGACCAGTGGCGTAACAACAGGGGTCGCACCTGCGACCGAGCCCGTCACTCCAGGGGCCCGGCGCCCCCCTCGCCCGCAGCAACTCCCACTACGGCCACCGGTTCTAGTAATACAGAGCGCTGGGAGATGACATCATCTCCCAGCCTCTGCATTACTACAGCGGTGTGCGGGAGCTTCAGTTGTAGAGATCTGTGCTGGAGGAGGCACAGATCTGTCAAGCCACATTGCTACACCACCAGGGACTGGAGATAGGGGCATTATGGAGATGAAGGGGCATTGTGGAAGAGGTAATGTGGAGATGAAGGGGCATTGTGGAAGGGGAAATGTGGAGATGAAGGGGGCATTGTGGAGTTGAAGGGGGCATTGTGGAAGGGGCAGTTTGGAGATATGGGGGGCATTGTGGAGATGGGGGCAATGTGGAGATGAAGGGGCAATATGGAGATTGGGGGGCAATGTGGAGGTGGCCAATGTGGTTGAGGGGGTCTGGGGCCAATGTGGTCTGGGGGCCCATGGCAATTCTTGTACCAGGGCCCGGTAGCTTCTAGTTACGCCTCTGCATAAGACAAGACGTTACTGCTGGAGAAGTGGACAAATTGGGCAATGTATTGCTGAGCAGTGTCAGTGAGTGGGGGAGGTAATGTAGGAATAAGACAGGAATTCAGTGATAGGGGAGGTGGGTAATGCATTACTGAGCAGTGTCAGTGAGTGGGTAGGTAATGTAGGGATAGGACAGGAAGTCAGTGCTAGGGGAGGTGGGAAATGCATTGCTGAGCAGTGTCAGTGAGTGGGGAGGTAATGTAGGGATAGGACAGGAAGTCAGTGCTAGGGGAGGTGGGAAATGCATTGCTGAGCAGTGTCAGTGAGTGGGGAGGTAATGTAGGAATAAGACAAGAAGTCAGTGCTAGCAGAGGTGGGCAATGCATTGCTGAGCAGTGTCAGTGAGTGGGGGAGGTAATGCAGGGCTAGGACAGGAAGTCAAGTGATAGGGGAGGTGGGCGATGCATTGCTGAGCAGTGTCAGTGAGTGAGGGAGGTTATGCAGGGACAAGATAGGAAGTTAGTGCTAGGGCAGGTGGGAAATGCATTGAAAAGCAGTGTCAGTGAGTGGGGGAGGTAATATAGGGATAAGACAGGAAGTCAGTGCTAGGGAAGGTGGGCTATGCATTGCTGAGCAGTGTCAGTGAATGGGAAGGAGGTAATGTAGGGCTCAGACCATCTTTGTGAAGTAGTGCTAAGCCAGAAAGCATGATGCTTTGACATGGAAGAGCCATAAAGAGAATTCTGCTCTGGCTTCCCCAGGCCATTGAAGCAATCTTGGATTCAGCAAGGAGATATATTGTTTGTGACCAGTTAGAGTGACTGTTCAGGGGAGGGAACACAGGTGACTTCAGCACAATATGACTGGCTGACATCCTGTTTTCATAAAGCCCTTTTGGAACTGCAATTGCAAAGCTGCAATTACAAAGCTCCCCATGTAGCTATCTTTTATGCCTCCCCATTTGCTGCAGTACAAACATACCGTGCTGTAACTGTCAGTATATCACATGAAAGGTGTAACGTGCTACCAACTGTCTATACCAACAGCTGTCAGTGAAGGGGGGGCATATGGGTGAACCAAATCATTTTGGGAATTTAAATTCCAGTGTCCATTGTAACCTGCTCCCAAGGTGGTTTATAGCCAAACTAGTTGAACAGACCGTGTACACGGGCCACAGTGCCAGGCGGCAACGGCCGCGGTGCAATCATGCGCAGTACAGACTGCCCGGGCAGCGGCTGATAATGGAGCGGCGAGCTCCGAATTCAGACAGTAGTCCCCTTTCTGCGCAGGACTACGGTCTGAATTCAGAGCACCCATCTCCGTTATCAGCCGCAGTGCGGGCAGTCTGTACAGTGCATGACTGCACGCGCACAGCCGTCTCTACTGCTCATGACGGCTTCTAACAAACATACATTAGCGAATTATTATATAGGATGTTTTGTATAATCCAGGGTGTGTGTTTTCTGTAAAGATAGTCTTTCAGACTTCATTACACAAACCTATATTTAATATAAAAAAAACATTAGAACCATTAAAATGTTGGATAAACTATTACATGCCTGGGTGATTTTGCAACTCCAATAGATGTTGCTGAATGTGTGCAATTAATATTCAGGCAATTATTGTTATGCTAAGCCTTTGTTACTTAAAGGAAAACAATACCTTTAGGAATTTGTAGCACTTAATTTGTTTTACCAGGCTTAGGAAGTCAGGAGTACTTTATACTGTTATATAGCAGTCTTCAGTATCTACAGAGGCTGATGTACCAAGTAAAACTGGAACAATTTTGGGACACACGTTTGCGCCATGAGGACAAATACAAATTCCCCATATACCCATTGTTTTAAAATGATAGTAATGCTTAATATGGAAAATAATTTATATTTCAAATTATATCCTCCCAAGGAAAACAAGGGTACTTGCACTACTGAGACATGTTTAATGCAAACAATTGCAGCTCAATTGTCAATTGTTTGGGTGCAGTACCATCCATGACCTGAAATTATACAGTGGCGCTGTTGCTACTCCAGCCTATGGAAGTTCATGGACAGAGCTGTCAATAGGATGGTGTAGTAACAACGCCACCATACCACGTCAGGCCATAGTTGTACTGCACCCAAAAAATTTGAGTTTGAGATGCAATAACTTTGGGCTAAAACATCTGTTTTTAGTAAGAGTAACCTTACTTTACTCAGCAGGTTAACCCCTTATATATTTTTTTTCCAATATTAAGTGTTAGTCTGCTTTTAACCCCATCTATGCTAAAGAGGTCTTCAAAGCATTGCAAAGCAATGTGTTGGTTATGTATCTAGTGGTTAAGGAGTTAAATTCCCATTTATTTGACCCCTGTGGTCCAATTAGTTTGCCCCAGAATTGCTGCTCTTAGTCCATCAGATTAATCCCGGGTGAAACGTACAAATCCAGTAGAGCAGATTGTTTTCTGCTGTGGGACTTTGTTTTCCTAATCTGACACCTGCACTTTGAGTATTAACTCTTTGAGTGTCAGAGGGGTATGCAACGCATTGCAGAGCAATGTATTGCATACCCCTCTGGCACTCAAAGGGCTAAGATGACAAGGCATCACTACCCACCTTCTCCCGCAACCCCGAGGCACAAACTAGAAGCCATCAGGCCCTGGTGCAAGAATTGCCATGGGCCCCCCCGACCACATTGGCCCCCTTCATCTCCACAATGCCCCCTTCATCTCCACAATGCCCCCCTTCATCTCCACATTGCCCCTTACACATTGCCCCCTTCATCTCCACACTGCCTCCCTTCATCTCCACATTGCCCCTTACACAATGCCCCCTTCATCTCCACATTGCCCCTTACACAATGCCCCCTTCATCTCCACAATGCCCCTTCCATAATGCCCCCTTCATCTCCACAATGCCCCCCTTCATCTCCACATTGCCCCTTCCACAATGCCCCCTTCATCTTCACAATGCCCCCCTTCATCTCCACATTGCCCCTTCCACAATGCCCCCTTCATCTCCACAATGCCCCTTCCATAATGCCCCTTCCATAATGCCCCCTTCATCTCCACAATGCCCCCATCATCTCCACAATGCACCTTTCACAATGCCCCCATCTCCACATTTCCCCTTCCACAATGCCCCCATCTTCACATTGCCCCTTCATCTCCACATTTCCCCTTTATCTCCACATTGCCCCTACCTCCAGTCCCTGGTGGTCTAGCGGTGTGGCTTAACAGATCTGTCCCTCCTTCGGCACAGATCTCTAGAGCTGAAGCTCCCGCGCACCGCTCTAGTAATGCAGAGGCTGGGAGATGATGTCATCTCCCAGCGCTCTGTATTAATAGAGCTGCGCGCCGAATGGGAGATCTGCTGAGCTGCTGAAGTGGGTGAGGGGGTTGCAGGGGGCGGCTGGGCCCCTGGAGTGACGGGCCCGGTCTCAGGTGCGACCGCTGCGACCCCTATTGTTACGCCACTGGGCACACACATGCATTTAAAATAACTTTATTAAACCTAAACCTTATGAAATAAATCTCAAGACAAAAGTTAAAGGGATAGTAAAAAAGTCTAGGAGAAATGATAGGTGCAATAAAAAAATATGTAATGCCCTTATTCCTATCTCTCAAACCATAAAGAAAATAAAGTCTTCCGCTCCCTCCCATTTCTGCATGACGAGCTGTAAAGCTGTCAGAGGCAGAATCCGGTTGCACGACCAGACGTGGCTCTTCAGAGCGCTGACATCGATATATCTAACTATAAATACCTCATCTGAATGGTCTACAACATGTGCTTGCAAAGCAGGCACACACTGTAGACCATTCCAATTAAGTATTTATAGTTAGATATCTCAATGTCTGCACTCCCGAAGAGCTACCGTCTGATCCCGGAAACAGCATCTCATGCCGTCAGCTATACAGCTGACGTATGAGAAGGGGGAGGGAGTGGAGGAATTTATTTTCTTATATCTCTCAAACCGTAAAGGTTTGAGAGATAGGAATAAGGGAATTACGTATTTTTTTATTGTACCTATCATTTCACATAGACTTTTTTCTGGACTTTACTATCCCTTTAAGGTGTCAATAAAGAGGTCACAGCTGTATTAATATTGGATTTTACCTATGTACCCTTTGGAGGCCTCTCCCTCCTCTAATGTGGGACTCCCAGGCCCATTGGAAACCCAAACCCTGCACCTGGGCACCTGGCTGTGGACTGTATGGACATCAACTCCATTTGCGTTAGCACGGGCAGAACCCCGCACCTAGCTGCCTGCCCCCGTGGTATGTAAGGGATTCTCAGACACCACAGCCTACCCTGGGCTTCCAAGATGGCACCACTCGATGTCCACCCATGAGAACAAGATCATGCTGTCAGCATGCCATCTCCCCAAGCCCCCGCTTTACCTCAGTGTTCCAGTGGCATTAGCTTGCCCTACTAAACAAGACCCGCTGTGCAGCCAAGCTCAGTTTGGCCTTAGGGAAACCATAACCTTCTGCTGGTGGGACCAGCTCCCTGTCCCTCCAGGAGATGGTCTCCTACTGAGGCTAAACCATACGGAGGCTCCTGGGGGACCGGCATTATGGATCTATGGTGATCTGAACCTGCCCAGGACATCCTTTCAACCTAAGAGGGACCTCTTCTGTAGCACATACTATGCTGCTGCCCACCTCCTGTATCAGAGGCAGACCTTCAGCTTCTGAGAGGGAAAAAGAAAAAAAGGATATTAATCACTATTTAGAAAAAACCTGCTTTTATCCAGTAATCCCTCATCCCAGTCCCCAAATGATTGACCGCCCATCCCCCCACAAGGAGGAGGGAAGGGTATGTCCCACCACACAGAGGAGAGAAGGCTGGGCTGCCTACCATCTTAATGGCTTTCAACGGCAAGCCACCCCCTCAGCCATTTTGTAGAGAAAACAAAACAAGAGAGAACACATGGGATGGCCCCTTGTACAAATACCACACAGGAATACCATGGAACCAAATAAAAAAACACCCTTCAGATGGGTACTCGCAAGCAGATTTGCGGGGACATTATATATGTAAGTCTCAGCACAAATGACTCCTGGGAACTTTAACTCTGCCCTGGACACAGCACATGTGTATTTTCAGAAATCGTGACAAAAGAAAAAGGGCTGCTCAATAGTCGCTCTACACAGTGGTTAGAAACATACAAGATAAAATAGCCTACATATTGTTTAATGTAGATTTTTTTTTAATATACTAAAACTTTCTTGTGAATTTCACGAGGAGTGCAGCTGCTTCTTCAATCTGAGATAGGGAATATCCCGACGGAGATGGGGTATTTTCTGTGAGTGCTGTCAGTAGATCGAGAGTAATCTCATCCTAACTACTAATATGTGTAGACTACATTCTTCTTTCATATTGAGTGATTTCATTGCAGTATTACACGATTGGGCACCATCTGTATTTTAACTTACGCATACTGTATGTGACCTCAGGCCAAGACTTGAGGATTTCCTTGCTTATTAGCAGGTGAATGTGAGGTTCCGTTATTCTGATTCATACACCTGTGTTCAAGCAGTAAAATCCTCTGGTTCTGTCCCGTTAGTGGGCCCTGAAGGTACATTTTCGGAACCACTGTGCTTGAGCATATGATGATTTAGTTCATACTATGAACACACCCTGCCGTTGTTACGACTTCAGCGCGAGCAACCCTGAACACCCGCCTTATGGCATGCCAAGAAAAATGGAGGAAAGGAACAAATTAACACCAATATACTTTCCACTGCCCGCCACTCTGTGCAAGATGAATATAGAGAATCATTTTCACTGCTAAACCTGACTTAAACGGATAGTAATACTTAATTTATGTATGCTATGACATTGTAGGTATTAAATAAATAAACCAAAGCAACTATGACTTTTTGCAATAAGTTTCATGTAATCTCGATCTAAAGTTTACCCCTCCTGCCCTTTTTAACTATGTGACCTGTAAGAAATCCTTTTTCTTCTAAAAAGTCTAGTACCACTTCTATTTTATAGAGAAATTTATTGTTAATCTGTGACATTCAAGTAAGTACAGCTCCTCCAGTCTATCATATCATATGTAGCAATGTATCATCTTTCATGACTTGCACTCAGGAATACAAGGTACATAATATCATGCATAATGTTATATAGTTTTCTGAACAAAGGACTGCTTGTTGGACACACCTATCTACACATCTGGTCAGGCTAGACATTCCCATCTACACATCTGGTCAGGCTAGACATTCCCATCTACACATCTGGCCATATATAGACTTGTACACATTAAGTAAAGCAATTCCATTTTTTGGTAACATTCCAATAGCATGAGCTCACACCCACTATTACATACAGATATTTTCCCCAGAGACTTGAACTGCTTCCATTTTGCATAACTGCACAATATATAATACAATTCAACATGACCACTCTATCTGTTAGACTTGGATTCTGGTCTGCGGACCAGACGGCGCGTCTAGAGAGCCGAAATAGCAGTGCTTACAAAAGAAATCTTCATGACAACTGTCTGTTGCCACAAACCATGGCCAATTTGTAGACCGTCGTCATGAACATTTCCTTGGTACCCACTCCTATTTCGTCTCTCCAGGTGCTCCATCCGGCCCGCAGACCAGAATCCCAGGCTGACAGCTAGAGCAATGATGTAGCTAAAAAGGGCGGGAGGGGTAAAGTTTAGATATAGATTACTATTAAACTATGAAAGTTATTGCAAAAAGACAGATACTTTGGTTTATTTATTTAATATCTACAATATTATAGCATACATAAATGAAGTATTACTATCTGTTTAACCCTTTGAGTCTCAGAGGGGGTATGCAATGCATTGCATACTTCTCTGGCACTCAATGGGTTAAACAAATAAGTTCAAGCCATAATAACTTTTATACAAATCATATCCCATCAGTAAAGCACTATAAGACATATTTTTTTTTATAAAGGAAAAGTTACTGCTCCTTTAAGACATCCCCCTTACGCAATATAACACAGTCCCAGGATGCTGTGCTGTTAAGAAAGAGCCACTTAAACTGAACAATTTATTTCTCTAAGCTTTGCACAGAACAAGAAGTAACTAGTCTGATAAACATTAATGTGATATCAGGGCGTATTAAATATTTACATAGATAGGGGGAAGTTGGTAAGAATATCGATTGGAATCTATTATTCACATTTCAGTTTGCAGTGGATGTGGAACTATTATTAATGCAAACCGCAAAAGGCTTGGTTTTATCTCAGAAGGAATCTATAAAAACTCTTACACTTAGTATCATATTGACAGAGGAACAGGGAGTCTAAATGGACCGTCAGCTAATGCACTTAGGTACAGACAAGCTGAACACAGGCAGTTACTGCTAAGGGAGGGGTGAAAATCCTGAGGACATGTTGCTGTTGTTGTCACCCCCCCAATAAATACCATTTTGTTGGGGGGGGCGCAACATGAACAAATCCTGGTCCTCAGAACAACTTCTTACTTAAAGTGATAGTAATACTTGAAAACTTTTAAAGTTAATAAATTTGCAAACCAGGCACACGTTGTAGACCGTTCAAATGAAGTATTTCTTTGTAACTACCGCGATCACGGCTCTGCTGAAGAACCACAGGACGGTCTATGGACTGCGATCTCCGTCTGTAAGTTTGAAAGCTGAAGTAAGCACAAGGGGAGGAAAGGGGGAACTTTGCAGACTAATATCTCCCAAACTATAAAGGTTTGGGAGATCGAAAATGGCACAATTAATGTATTTTTAAAACATCTATTGAATTAAATTTAAACGTTTTCAAGTATTACTATCACTTTAAAGGGATAGTAATGTTTCACAAAAACAGCAGCTCCAATTAATCTTCATAGTATTTGGGCCATGGAGAGTGTTATTTCATTACTGACAGAGTTGTAGTTTAGGTCTAATTGAATGAAAAAGTATCCCCCTCCCCTTTTACCTAGTGTAAGCCTCCTCCCCTCAGATGTGGATTCTGGTCACTTGACCGGACAGATCACAGCAAGGGACAATCTTCTTACTGTGATCATAATGAAAACCCTGCTCCCTTGACAGTTTTCAGGTTTTTCCTTATGCTCACTGAAGATTGTCCCTCTCTGTGATCCATGTGGACAGTCTTGCTGCTCTGAGGTGAGCAGTGTTACATCAGTAAAAGGGGCAGGAGGGGGATACTTTATCATTCAATTACTCCTGAACTACAACTCTGTCAGTGTTGAAATAACACTCTCCATGGCCCAAATACTATGAAGATTAATTGGAACTGCTTTTATTGTGAAATATTACTATCCCTTTAACCCTTTGAGTGCCAGAGGGGTATCCAACACAATGTGTTGTATACCCCCTCTGGAGTTCAAAGGGTTAAAAAGGGACAACCACCTAATAATAAGCCCCCAATTACCTTATATATTGCAGGACTTTTGCTGCTGATTAAAATAAGTTTGCTATCACTGTACTATATACAAATAGGTTTTTGTATAAAATAGGTTACTGAATAAGGGGGATAAAGCCATGGGTCTTGTTGGCAGCTTGTGGCATGTAATGGTGTTAATATCCCACTAGCAATGGTGAAACGGGGCTGCATTATGCACTGATAATGATACAGATGGGCCCTAATATTTTGGGAACCTAATAACTCCCTTGGCTCCAAATAGGTCATAACATCGGTGAGACAATTTCCCTGTTTGTGCTCTACTTGATCAAAAAATGTCAGTAGGGTTACTTCAATAAATATAGTACAACATTGAACTGGAGTCCATCTGTCATTACTCGATCTCCCTTGACCTCCTCTGTCTTGTCCACTCAGTGCATCACATCTGACAAGGAAACCATTTTTGTGTTGTTATGAATGACATGCTTTCTACTCTGTCATCCCAGACAATCCATAAACACGTAGGAAGTGATAACGCTACACAATGTACTTTATGACTACTGCTGCTTGACAAGATGCAGAAGGAGAGAAGCATACCTGGGCTTGACTCAGTGTTTCGGACCAAATCTCAGGGTCTCAGGGTGACTGGAGCATCTCTAGGTTAGAGTAAGCAAGGACATATCTCCTAAAATGTATGTTCTTAGGAGTTTTAAAGGTAGACTAACCATATTTCCTTGAGACAAAAATGGGAAAGGGTGTGGGACAGACGGACAGTGGGACTCCGTCACTCTGAGTCCGATCGCAGTAACCTGCAAGCAGTACGAATGCATTTTCTCCATCTCTAGCGGATTTCTCTCTCTCTCTGGCCAAGAAGCCTGCCCCTGAAGTAAATCAGAACTTCCTCTCTTCATCACTCACACTAGTGGTTTATTGTATGCATTGATTACCATAGAGTCTTATGACTCATCAACATATCACTGTCTAAGAGACTCTATGGTAATCTACCATAGACTGGAGAGTCTTAGACAGTTATGAGTCACTCGAGTCATAAGACTCTATGGTAAACAATGCGTACAGTAAACACAGTAAAACCACTAGTGTGACGAAAGGAAGTTCAGATTTACTTTATCATATGAGAAATAAACAAGCCACGTTCAGTTTTTTACAAAAAAATAAAAAATTATATATATAAATTATAGGATTATAGTTTAAAGGGTTAACGTTTCATACTCTAGGTGTAAGGATGTGACATTTAAAGTTATATCAGCCTATTTAATTTTTTTGCTGTTAGTGTTCCTGTAACC